>OX460924.1:5973046-6573046 GCA_949788335.1 Salpingus planirostris | reverse complement strand
TTTGCCGTGTACCGCAGTTTGCGGCTTCTTCTTCTATGACGCGGATCGGCCGCCGATTCGGCTCTGGATGACGTTTTTCGGGTCAGGTCGGGTCGAATCCAGGAGCAATTGATCTAGTTTCCAAGATTCGTTTCACCCAAAAACTTGTTCTAACCTCTGTAACTTTTTTACGAGTCAAAATTTTCTAACGAGACCCACTCTATGCCAAAGAGGACACTTCAAGCTTTAAAATGATGTATGACACTTGGCATTTACAAAGTTCCAAAGTCTGGAATGAGCGTCCGAAAATTCAGAAGCGGTTGCATAACTATCTCGTTTTTTCGGACGCTATATCTCCCTTGTGACGTAATATTTTCAAATTCTGTAAAAGCCATCTTGAAGAGGACTCTTTCAGCTTCAGAACGATGTATGGGACTTCATATTTTGGAACTTCCCTAGTGGAGTTTGGGCCTTCCAAAGATAATTCGTGGCTAACTGCAAAATCGACACATTGAAATTCCACTTGTTCCATAGATCGGTCTGCATCTTTCTTACGAATCGATATTTTCGAATGCAATCAAGGCGGTTGTAAAGTAGACATTTCAAGCTTCAAAACGAAGTACCAGACTTGGTCCTTGCGATTTTTCAAAATTGAGTTAGAGCGCCTCGAAAATTTTTCCCAGTAGGCCGTGCAATTACCAAATCAGAATCTCACCCTCTTTACATTTCTTGCTGTATCTCCCTTATAACTCGATAGAATCAAATGCGATAAAGACTATCGCAAAGTAGACACTTCAAGCTTCAAAACAAGATCCTGGTTTTCATACTTACGAGTTTTCCTAACCTCCAAAATCAGTTTGAAAAAAAATCCTAAAAAAAAAATATATTTCACGAGAGTGAGAATATGACGATGACGGACGAGACGTGTCGTCCCGATCCGGGACGTCGACTCCGGCCGATCGATAAGGACCTACCGAGCCCCGGCCTGCTCGATTTCTTGACCTACATTAATGAAATCGAAGCGGCGTTGACGGCGGAGGCGGCGGAATCCCCGAGAAGCGCGCACCTGTCAAAAATCGCTAAACGTCAATCGATCCATAGAAAAAAGACGTCGATCATAGAATAGAAAAGGTCGAAATTTCGTACGAATTCTGGAAAAAAGCGGACCCACCCCTGCATGCGTCGCGACGCCGATATTCCGCCAGACCGCGTCCCGAACCCGTCTCGCCTTAAAGGGAATGGCGTCGTCGAGCCTTTTTAAAGTAGGCCTACCCGAAAAAAAACGACGATCGGCGTCGACGCCACCCCCACCCCCCTTATCCGTCCAGAGACGACTTGACGGACTGTCAGAATTTCGTTGTATCAATGTCAAGGACGGGTCCGAGGCCGCCGGTGGTCTAGGCAACCGACGAAAACAACCCCCACCAGAGCCCCGGGGCACCCCCGACGCGAAATCCGTCATGCCCGAGGCGAAAATACGAATTGTTTATTTTTGTTATCGCGGTCGTCAGGTGGCGATTATGACTTTCGTCGCCCGCTATATGTTTGTTTACTCGTCTCTATGGTAATTAGCGGAATTTTCGTTTATCGGGGGTGGCATGACTGCGCACCGTTTTGATCCCGACCACAGACTACTGAAAAAGTCTATTTGGTGTGCGGGTCTCGGTGATGAGCGGTTACGGTGGAAAAGTGACAGTGGTTCGAAAATCTGGTGACTTTTGGCGTGGTGCCAACTTGGGCCGAAAATCACCAGAATTCGCAATAATCAGGTGAGATGGATAGAGACGGCGAGCTAGGGAGAGAGAGAGAGGTGGACGAAACGACCGATAAAAGTAATAATAATGGCATTGCCGTGTAACAATTCGAATCGCGTTAACCATGGACAGGTGGCATAAGAGAGTAAAAGTGAAGGTCGCCATAATGCGACTGTTTCATAGATAATAATTCGCGCACACTGGATTTTCGTCATAGTGACTCATAACATGCAGAAAAACGAAGGGAAAAAATTGGTCCAGATTTTGGATTTTCGTTCGTCATTTTGACGGTAGATGACGTTCGTGCGGTGAATTTTTGGCGATTCACGGTTTCAGAGAGGCGCTCGGGTTCGAGTAATTTGATAAACTCGTCGTCCTCGAAGCATTTCCTCACACCGGAGGGCACAGTCTCTTTCTGCGGTAATTAACGTGAGTCTGCACGTCTCTCGTTTTCGTAATGTTTTAACTTGATGATATTCACGATGATTACGTTTGGAGGATGACGGGAATTATCGAGGTACCGACCGATGATGATGTGGGTATAAAAATGTGGGGACGAATTATTCGTGTAAAAGTCCGCGGGGATTATTATTATGACGTTGTCGTCGTCATCGTTATTATAGTAATTATCGAAAATTTCGCATTCCGTTTTCTTTTATTTACTTATTTATTTATGTATTTATTTATGGAGATAATGATGGATAATCGATCGGTTTTATGTTTATGTTCGTGCCAGGTGTGGGCTATTCGAGTGTAATCGCATAAGGGTATCATTTGGTTTCGAAGAGTCAATAAAGTTTGCAGAAAACGGATATTTTATGTCTGATCTAGAGGAAAATGTCACAATTTTCGAAATTACGAAGATTTTTGGTTTCCCTGATTTTTCAATTTTTTCATGATTTTTCTGTTTTTGTCGATACTTGTACTCCATTTTTCAAAATTGCTGAAAATTTGTGTTTTTATCAAGGAGCGCTTGAAAGAATTAAGTAACTGAAATAGGTATGCTGAAATTGGCTAAAAATTTTGATGGAAACATTTTGACTAGAAAAAATCATTTTTGGAATTCATCCACCGATATCCAAAATAACCAAAATTTCTAACTTTTTGACTTATCCAAGCAAAAGTGTAGGATTTCGACTGAACATGTAAATTTTCCCAATTCTTTTGGTTTTAGAGATTTGTCAAAATTTCTTCAAATTTCTTGAAATAACTTGAAAATTGAGTCACTCACGAAAATTTCTCAAGGCGTGATTTTGACGATACTTGTGCTCTATTTTTCAAAATTGCTGAAAATTTATGTTTTTCACAATTTTCGCGACTATCTAAGAACAATTTTTGGACCGTTTCAAATATAATTAACTGGATACGACTGAAAATTACGATAAAAACGTTTTGATTAGACGAAATCTTTTATGAAATTGATTGAAAATGACCAAAATTTCCAACTTTTTGACTTTGCCAATTTTTTTTGAGGATTTTCAAAATTTCTTCAAATTTCTTAAAATAACTTGAAAATTGAGTGACTCACGAAAATTTCTCAAGGCGGGATTTTGACGATACTTGTGCTCTATTTTACAAAATTGCTGAAAATTTGTGTTTTTTCACAATTCTCGCGACTATCTAGGAACAATTTTTTATACCCTTTGTAATAAATTAACTGAAATTGACTGAAACTTTCGATGGAAACGTATTAGACAAAATCTTTTATGAAATTGATGGAAAATTACCTGAATTCATTCACCGATTCCCAAAAAACCAAAATTTCCAACTTTTTGACTTTGCCAATTTTGATTTTGAAGAATTTTTTAAATTTCTCATTTTTTTTCCAAATATCTTGAAAATTGAGTCACTTGCGAAAGTTTTCTCATTTGGCAAAACAACCCCTTAGACTTCCCTTTTTCGATTAAGCCGAAATTTTCCAAGGGTGCAACTATAGGAACAATTTTTGTACCATTTGAAATAATTATCTAAAATTTTGACTGAAAATTTCGATGGAAACGTTCTGATTAGACAAAATCTCATTAATGAATTTGACTAAAAATGACGTAAATTCATCCACCGATATCCAAAATAACCAAAATTTCCAACTTTTTGACTTATCCAAGTATTCTGATTTTAGAAATTTGTCTAAATTTCTTCAAATTTCTTGAAATAACTCGAAAATTTAGTCACTCACGAAAATTTCCCCACTCGGCGAAACAACCCTTTAGGCTCCCCTCTTTCGATTATAATGTAGCATTTTCAAAGGGTGCAACTCCAATGAGCCGGTTATCTTCACCGGAATGTCATTAACCGTCAATCGCATTAATATAAAACAGAGTAAGTAATTCGTGATAAATTATTCGAAAATGATAATCGACGAATGCGGCGAAAAAACCCGCGCCGAGAAACTCCTCTAATGAGTTCATTACTCGTTTCATATTATAAATTATCAATAACTAATTAAGCACCGTCATCGCCATCATCATCATCATAGCCAGGAAATCGCATATACGGCCCTTTTTTCTCCTAAAAAATATAAGGTGCGCACTTGTGAAAACAACGGGCTATTTTTTCCCGAAATTGCGGCCTCTGGCCCATCCCCTTCTTTGTTGTTTTTCAATTTTTTCCACCATCATCCCCGTGTTTTCACTGAAAACACCCGAGATAACCGAAATTCACCTCGGGGGTGGAAAAAAAAAACGAATTTGCGAAAAATAACGAAGATTGGGGAAAATTCGCTGTAGGTCATAAATCGCCGCCCCCGTCCGCCGCCGCCCTCGACCCGTCTGCGCGACGTCTAGCCGACTTTATCGATCCTCCTCGTCCTCTTTCGCCTAAAATCGTCGGTTTTTGACGCGCGCGACGTCACACGTTGACGCGAAAGCGCGAAATCTGCCCGATTAGCATTCGCAAAGGGGGAGAAAGGTGACACGCACCCCTATTTAGACCCAATTCCGACCGCAGATCTCCGATTTTCATTCAAATCGAGGAGAGCAAACACGATCGTTTTCTTTCCGCCGTTTTCGGGGTGTGCATATCCGCCGAATTTCGGGACGTGTGAAAATCGACCGAGGGCCAATTATCCGCCCTTAAATCCGGGCACTTTAATAACAGAGAGGGGCGGAAAAGAGCAAGGGCGGAACGGAAAGGATGATGTTGTGTATTTTTATGTGTTTTCCTTTGGAATATAAAGTTTTTTTTTCGTCTATTTCGATCGTTTTTTCCCCCGAGTCGGAAGTCTTGCGCTGTTCGGTGCATTTTTCGTCTACGCCACCCCCTCGGACGAACCCCCACTTTTGTTATCGTATACAGTAGGTACTCTGATGCGAAAAAGTCGGTTAAACGAATCTCGATAATCGGACAGCGGAGTTAATTAAACTTTATTTTTATTTATTTTTATTTATGCGTTTTACGACCCTACTTGTATTATACGGCGATCGAAAGCTCTAATTTAGAGGAATCGAATCGATCGGGTGATTAATTTTCGTAAGTGCCATGGTTTTCGAGATATCGAGGCTTATTTTTTTAAGTGGGATTTTCGAATTGAGGCCAAGTTTTATTAAAATCGCCGATAACTGGGGAAATTTTGCGTTCGTCAACAAATTCGTCTCTTGTAAAAGTGTCGGTCATGTCGAAATCTATAACTTTTATTAGGGAAATTTTTCAATTATCGGCGAAAAAAACAATTATAAAATTTTTACCTCGTCAGAGTTGAAGACCAAAATTTCGAAAATTACGCCACTTAGGGAAATTTCATAAGACACGTTAATTATTCCCAAGAGATCGCTGTTTTGTTTGGTGGCAGTTTTGTAACGATCGTGCCTCGAATAAATGAGATACGGCGCTAATTACGTTTTCTCGATGCACCCTGTATAAATTAAAAATGTTTATTTTCTACAAGTTTCGGTGCATACGATCGACCAGATGATTGAATTATTCTATGTTGCGGAAGAGTAAAGTCTAAGGAACAATTTCGATAACTTGATTAATTTCCCTAAAAGTTTCAGTTTTTGAGAAATTGCAGAAAATTGCGTCAGGAAAATTTCAGCCCAAAAATTTAAAATGGCGATAACTTTCAAAATATCGACTTCACAAACATTTTTCCCACTAGTAAAAGTCTTAGTCACATCGGAATCTATAACTTTTATCCGAGAAAAATTTCGATTATCGTCAAAAAAAAAATTGGTAAATTTCCACCTCAAAAACTTCTAACCGCCATAAGTGGAGAATTAAGCAATTTGGTGAAATTCTACAAGACATCGAAAATACTTCCAAAAGATTTCTCTTTCGATTGGTGGCATTGTCAAAAGGATTGCGGTTCGATTAAGCGAGTTATAGGGGTAGTTTCGATTTCTCAGTGCTCCCTGTATAAATTAAAAATTTTAGCCGAAAACTTTAAAATGACGATAACTTTCAAACTATCGACTTTACAAACATTTTCCTCTTCAGAAAAAGTCTTAGTCACATCGAAATCCATAACTTTTATTCGAGAAAATTTTCGATTATCGTACAAAAAAAAATTGTTAAATTACCACCTCAACAAGTTCTAAGCGGCATAAGTCGAGAATTAAGCAATTTGGTGAAATTCTACAAGACATCAAAATTGCTCCTAATAGATAGCTCTTTCGACTGGTGGTACTGACAAAAGAATTGCGCTTCGATTAAGCGAGTTTAAGGGGTAGTTTCGTTTCCTCGGTGCACCCTGTATGAATTAAAAACGATGATGGAGCCAAGACGGCCGCCCAGGTAATTGAATAATTCGCCTCGATAAGGTTTCTTACGTCTGTTTCGAGTGTTTTCACCGTCGTCCCCGAAAAAGAGTGGGGTGGGGGGGGAATCGTCCGGGTGGCGGGCGGGAGGGAGGGGGTGAGCGTCGCGGCGCTTCTTCCCCCACCCCCGTGCAGCGAGTGCATCGCCGTCGCCGTCTCTTCCTTATGCACTCCCACACAATAACCCCGAGAATATAACCAATCAATATCGGGCCCGCACACACGCTCCATACTTACTTCCGCGTGCATGTGCACACACACTGGGGCCCTTTTCCCCCCTCCCCCGCCGTTTTTCCTCCGGTTTTCCCGGAGTCGCGCGCTTTTTTCGCCTTTTTCCCGTTCGGGGGGGGCGCGATTTTTTCTTCGCTCATACTCCGGGCGCGATGCACTTTTTCCTCTATTTTCCCTCCGCATAACCCAGTTCTGGAGAGGAGGCGGCGCTCTCTCTTCAGTCGACGGAAAACTTCTGAACTAACCAGAGTGCATCATCTTCGGCCGGCGGAAATAGTCGGGCGAAAAACGCCGCGTGTTCCGGATGCGTCGCGACGCCGCCGCCCCTCCGCCAATTAACGCGAGAAATTAGCGCGAAATTCGCGCGAAAGTTAAGTGGGGAGGGGGGAGGAGGGAAACGGGGCCCCCACCACCGCCGCCGCTGCCCCCGCCGCCGCCCGCGTCCTCATTAACGGGCCGCTCTTAATTGCGCCGCCTCTCAATGGGAACACGTGGCCCGCTACGATTACTACTACGATCCGGTTTTCCGGCGTTCGGCGATTCCGGCGTTCGGTGATTCCGCCTTTCGGACCGGTGCGAAAATGACAGTTCCTTTTTGAAACCTACCAGTTCCTATAATTGACAGAGAAGATGACGGCCTTAAGGCAGGTGCATCAGCAGGCGATGGATAACCAGAGTTCGGATTCGAGCGATTCGGGTGACGTCGCGTTGACGGCGGCGGCCGACGGCGACGCGGTTTTTTCGGCGGTTTCCGCCGCCTCCGCCGCCGCTTCCGCCGCCTCCTCGGTCGGGTCGGTTTACAAGGGGGCGCCGTCGTGTTTTAACAAGTACAGCGATTTCGTCAACAAGTTGGACAGTTACAACAATAATCAGTTGCTTTTGCCGACGCAGTTTTACAAGACTTTGTTGGCCAAAGCGGTTCTTTCCTCTGGCGGGGATGATAAGGCCAACGTTTACAAGAATATGCTTTTTCATAACAAGGAGCGCGATTTCGAACAGGTATAAGGCCGTTTTTGGCGATTTTTCGTGAGTTTTCAGTTTCTGGACGAAGTGCTTTGTTCTCTTCATTTTGGTGGGATTTGGTTATTTCCATGCTTTCCAGAAGATTTGAGGATTTAACCATCTGGCTCTCGGTTTTTGGTTGATAAAGTCCAAAATGTTTCGATACGGTTGGATGGTTCCTATACCTTTGGATTTCTGTCTAATTTTGGAACTGAAACAGTGCAAACAAAGATTCAATGTAGATTTGACCAAACTTTAGTTAAGACAGTAATTTGGATCTTTTCCCATTGAAGATCTTTGAAATTTTGGACAATTTTGTTCATTTTGGTAGTGATTAGAATGATGAAGTTGATGTAGGACAAAGTTAACAAAGAAAAGTTCCAGTTCTGAGTTCCTGGTTAAATATGAACTAAAATTTCATCAGGTAATCACAATTTCATCACATTTTTAACTTGAAACCTTTCAGTCAAAGATTCGTTGTAAATTGAATCCGGATTTAGTGAAAAAAGCATTCAGTGGATGTGTAACTTGATTACTTCATCATTTTCTTCTTTGAAAAGGTAATGATATCTGCGATTTTATCAAGTTTCTTAAAAACGGCTTGTTTGGGTCTTTTCTCGTTAAAAATCTTCGAAATTTTGGAAAATTTGTTCATTTTGGTAAAGAAAATGGTCCAGTTCTGGGTTCCTGGCTAAAAATGAACTAAAATTTCATCAGGTAATCACAATTGCATCACATTTTGAACCTGAAACCTTCCAGTGAAAGATTCGTTGTAAATTGGATCTGGATTTAGTGTAAAAGGTCATTCAATGGGTTTGTAACTTGATATTTCCATCATTTTCTTCTTTGAAACGTGAAAGACATCTGCGATTTTTTCAAGTGCTTTGAAAACATGTGCATTTGGGTCTTTTTTCCATTAAAAATCTTTAAAATCTTTGAAATTTTGTTCAATTTGGTGTAGATATTGTCTAACTGCTCTTCTATTCCATTTAGTCCCAGTTCTCCGTTTCTCTCTAAAAATTAATGAACATTTTATCAGGTAATCACAATATTTGCATAACATTCTGAAACTGGCACCTTTAATTAGAGGCTCACTTTAGATTATATCCAAATTTCGTGTTTCTATTTTTCGGTTTTATATTGCTTTAGAATGTGCTAAGTAGTGGGTGTTTTTCCATAAAACTTCTTCCAAAATTTGCTGGAAATTGACTGTTAAGGAACAGAGTTAATAAGTAACTGAATAAAACTCACTTTATCGATGCTAATCAAGAGGTTTATTACTGAAACTAGTTTGATGCAACAAAAAATATAACACAGGGATTCAAAAACTACCTAGTTAAAAGTTGAACGAGTTTCACCAAACTGACCTCACAGTATTATAAGAGAACGAAACTATTTTGCAATCTTTATACCAAATATAGCTTAATCAAAAGAACATCCCACATCTGATTACGGATATAAGATAAGACAGAACGTATATGGGTTGCATCATTTTACCGAATAACTGATGAAACCCAACATTTTCATCATTCTTTTTTACCAAATCCAGTAGGAAAACCAACAAATCCACACCTATAGCAAATTCCCCCATCACCCTGGAAAAAAACTAACTATCGGGGAATAGTTGCATCATGTCCTCTTGTATCGGTTATCATGATGGTAATTCAGTTTCCTGTTGGACCCCACCAAGAAAGTTCGGCTTCATAACCTCCTTGCGATTTCCATTTTCGTCGATTTTCGTGCGGAAAAAAAGATGGAAAGGAAACGTTTTCTTTGCGTTATCCGGTGCGTTTTTCGTGTTCCAGAAGGCGTTCGGCTGGGACGGCGCCCAATCGGGCGGCAGCCCTTCGGGGCCCCAGTCCGGCGGGGTCGGAGGTCAGGGCGCCCAAGGGCTCGTCCACTGGATGAGCGTCATGGCGGAGCACATGGATCCGGCCGTATCCCACTACATGTCATGGAACCAAGAGGTAAGAACCAAAATCCCCAAAAATCCCCAAAAAAAAGAACCAAAACAAGCCAAAACTGAGTCCAGAAGAGTGCGATCTAACCTCAAATTCCCAAATGACATACAATACGTCAAATGGCTAAATTGGCTCAAAACTGTGTACATGTGGAAAAATGGGGGAAATTCCTGGAATTTAGGGAATTGGACCAAAAAGGGCTGAAATTTGGAAGAAATTTGTCGCATTTTGGGCCCTTTGACAGTTGATTGGAAGTTCTTGGGCTATGTAAATAAGAAAAGTCTTTCTCACGAGAGAATATAAGAATGAGGGTCGTCAGCATCATCTATCTTGCCGTTTGTCTAATCGTTAATGGGCATTTTTGTCACGTTTCGCATTTGCATACGAAAAAACCTCAGCGCGTCCCTTATTTTTTCCCTCGACCCTTATTTGAGGTTCCGTGTGCGTATGCAGATGCGCCCCATAGTTTTACCTTCCCGGACCCGAAGGTGCTTCCATAGTTTTTTATCTCACGGTATTGTCCGCGCCCTTTTGTGCGCGCAATAATATAATAATGATAATCGTGAAAAAGGGACGAGAGCAGGTTTTAATTCTATTTATTTATGCGCACATCACGCATCACGTGTGTGTATTTTTTTCCTACTAACTCTCGAGAGCAAAAAACGCGTTCGTAACGCTCTTTTTCAACGGGCGACGCTATGAGGAATATGATGAAATTTTTTCAGAGGTTTGCGTTTTTTTTTTTACGAGTTATTTTGGGGTTAGGTCGATTACGGTTGCGCCTATGAGGTGCTCGGCAAATACGTCAAGTGAACGCCTCTTATCTGCAATCTGGCTTAATCTGCTCAGTTTCCGCGAACTCTACTTTAACTCTATTTTTGGTATGTTTATTGGTTATGGAATTTTTTGGAGAAAATGATGCGTGATTCTCGTTTTTGTGGAGTATTCTATTAGTTTCAATTTGAGATGTTTCGCCAATATGAATTATTCATAAAATTTTGATTACCTGCTATAACAAGTATTGCATTTTTTTTCTAGATTGTTACTTTTGTCGTTTTTTACGTTTTTTCTTTTGTAAAATACCGAAATTTACATGATAACGCTTCAAAATATTTGATTGCAGTCAATATAATCTGAAAATGTGTATTTGAATGTTGAAAAGTCTATTTGTCTTCAATTTTAGAGAATTTAAGAGAAATATTTTGATATCAATTAAACTGATGTGTGAAAATTATATCCATTTTTAGGAATTTTATCGCAATTTCTGCAAATAATATTATCGAAAGTTGAGAGAAGATTTCGTGGTAAATACTCTCATATTTTGAGTAATTTTTGGATTTTTCTTTTATATGTTATGCATATTTTGCGGCGATTTTTGTGGTAATTTTCTTTAGAAAATTGCTGCATATTTTGAAATTTTATAATTTTTTTCCAATACATTGTGAACAGCTGTTAATCAGTCTTTTTGGAGAGTTTTGTTGATTCATCGCAAATTTTGCGGAAATTTTGGTGAAATTTATTGGGATTTTTTTGGCAAATTTTGAAATTTTTTAGCTAGATACTTAATTTGAAATTCTAAAAAAATTTTCTTTTTTTCAAGTACATTGTGAACAGGTTATTCAGTATTTTTGGAGAGTTTTGTTGATTCATCGTAAATTTTGAGAAAAATTTTGAGCAAATTTCGGTGGAATTTCTTGGATTTTTTTTGCAAATTTAGAAATTTTCTACCTAATTTGAAATTTTTCAAAAATTTTCTTTTTTCAAGTACATTCTGAACAGGTTATTCAGTCTTTTTGGAGAGTTTTGTTGATTTATCGCGAATTATAGGAAAAATTCGATTTTTTTTTCCAAATTTAGAATTCTCATTTTTCGGCATTTCGCTTTTTTCAATATTTATGTAATAAGGAAGTGGATAAATTTTTCCAGAACCTTGTTCACCTTGAATTTAAAAAAAATCGGGAAAATTTTAAATTTTTTCAAGAAATTCGTGAAAAAAAATCGTAGAAATATTGTTAAATAAATAATCACGAAAATTTCAATAGCCCAAAACGGAATTTTTCAAAACTGCCCTAACCGGATTTCCAAAAAAAACCGAGCCCAAAAACCTGCCCTATTAATCGTCCCAAACAAAAAAAAAACCTACCTCATATACCTAAGGTAAGTGATGGGAACTTTTTGCTAATACGGTATGCAAAAAGAAAAAAAAATTACGATGCCCTCGAGGTGTTTCCTAACCCTTTATCATATTAGTTGTCTTATAAAACAGTCCTCTGCATATTCGGCGCACCCTTCACCGCAGGAGTCCACCCGGATCCCTTGAAAAAAATCCAAGGAAGAAGAACCCATCATCATATACGAGAGGTACCAAACCGCATCTGCATAATCTCTCCATTATCGTACCGGGATATGCATGTTTTGGGTTTTCCTACAATGCCCCGCATTATGCGACCCGACCGTCCATTCGGGTGCACTCGACTGCGAACGGCCACCCCTTTGTCTTTACCTTGAACCGGTCCTCCTATACAGAAAACCAATAGGAAATCGGAAATTCCCCATACAAGTACCCGTAATATAATAATATCCGAATACTGGAGAGAGGGGTAATTAGGGGATTACGGTTTCTTTCGACCCTTTCCCGGGTTAGATAAAGGGAGGATTACGCGTATATTCATTAGGGCCTATGCAAAAGACGCTCGTGTGAAAAAACCCTCGTAGGACCGAAGATCCAGTCGAGCGGACGGAAACGGATTTGGTAAAAAATTAAGTTCGTTATTAATGGGTGGCGGCCACCCCTTTATTCTTGCATCCCTCTGTCAGTCCGTCTCCCAGAGAGACGAAAAAAAACACCCCACCACTACTAGTTTGCATACCACCGAAAAAGGGGTATTGTTTTTTTTTCCTACTTTTTTTACTACTATGGCAACCGTCGTTTTTCACCATGGATGCCAAATAATACGTTTTTACGTCTAGAATTAGGGAAAAAAAATCACCGTGTAAAATACAGGTTGCCGACAAAAAACCAAGGGTCGCTTTAGGGAAGGTCAATGACTTTCGAACTTTCGCCGATTTTCTCGCACCTTTATACGGTAGAGTAATAATAAGGGAGGAACGTGAGACAGAGGGTCGCATTGACGTTTTTTTAATTTATGCCCCCGGTCGTAAATCACCCCAATTGCGATAAAAGATGTGACTGTCGGAACAAACGAGCGTCGCGTTGTCGCCTTCTTTTGTCGCGATCCTCGAGAATTTTTCTCCCTTAGTCACGGCCTACCTACATTACATCCATCCATCCATAGACGATACGATGATATTTTAATTCGCCCGTTATCTTTTTCGATTGTTGATGTGTTGCCATCACGATACCGGGAACACTCCTCTGTTTATAAACTATCTAGATCGCGATCGAGACGTCAATAAAACCGATTTTCAATGTAATAATAGTAAATTTCGTTGTTGTCAATTAATTTCGCGGAATCATTATAGATGGAGTGTTCCTCGAACGGGTTTACCTGCCGACGGAACCTACTTATCTGTCAAAAATTTGTCGCGACACGTGCTCGCATTATGGATGCTCTCTACTTTACCGGCGGAGCCGCTTCGAGTTGGTCTTGACCTTTATTACGTCTAATAAAACACGAGTAGAGTAAATGTTAATGTCTTGGCGGGTGGCCTGATTGTGGACGGTCGCTCCTTTCGCCGGATTTCGCACAGAGAAACGTCAAAGTTGACACGACAACTGTCATAAAGTTGACACACGAAACGTCAAGTCCACCGATGTGAGGTCAAAGTTTCAATTCATGTTTTCTCAATCGAATAAAATGTAAACACTTACTGACTCAACCCAATCGAGCAGCTAATTGTGAATGGCAACGTCGCATTTGGTCAGTTTGACAGGAGTTATGTCACATTTCACACATTTCATGACGTTTGGAGTGTCACATCCACTGATTTGTAGACAGACTAGATTTCTGTTTCTTCAAGTTTAGAAGATTTCGGATTTGGGCACTTTGAGATCCATCTAAATCGAGTAGCCAGGATGTTGTAAGTGACAGGACTTATGTCAAATTGGGTGACGTTTCAAGTGTCATATCCACCGATTTGAGGTTAGACCAGATTTTAGTTTTGTCGAATGATATGTGACTAGAAGTATCCAGAGTTATTGCATCTAATAGAGTGGTTAATTGTGAATTGCGCAGATTGACAGGTCTTGTGTCAATTTTCTGACGTTTCTGCTGTCACATTCGTGGATTTTTTCTTTCGCTGTTGTATTATCGGCTCAGTTTCGTGGCTTTGGAAGTAGACACATCAAGATGTCATTTTCGTTCCCCTCGTCGTAACTTTACACCCCGACTTGGCTCATTAAAAATCCGAAATTAGACGTTTTTTAAAGCGGTTTTTTCCCCTCTCCTCTCTCTTCTTTCCTCTCGGCATCTTTTCGTCGTCATTTAACGGCCAGACACATATGGCTTCCTCCTGGAAACCGCATCATCATCATCATCAGGGATCGGATCTATGTGGGAGACGAAAAAACTGGGAATTTTCGGGCCCGCATCAGGGGGAAAAAGGCGCCCCCCGACCCAGTCACTCACCTGTGTGTACACGTCCAGGGCCGGATCGATACGGTCGCGGGCCGCCTCTTGGTTTTTTTCGCGCCGCCCCCATCGCGAGACGTCGATACACCCCAAACCCCCAAACATTTTCCCGAATAAATAATAATTTCCACCCAGGGGCCAGACGAACCACCCCCTAAAACCCCCTACTTCATATATAAAGGTAGAAAGAAACAAAAAAAAAAGTAGGGGTGAAAAAATCCCCCCTCCTCAACCCCCGCACCTTTATTATTATTATTACCTTATACAACACCGAATATGTTGAAGTGTGTGACGTATCAAAGAGTGGGGGGAGAAAGGTGCGCGCGATTCGACTGTTATCGTCGTTCTAGAGAGAGAGAGAGAGGGAGATAGGTCTGTGTTTTTTTTTTCCTGTTATTTTTTTCTGAAAGGGGGGGAGGTCGGGTGGATTCGTTTCGGGGTGGGGGTGCCGGCGGCGGTGGTGGGGGTGGGGTCGGGGGCGTTCTCGGGGGTCGATCGTGTTGGCGTCCTCGTCTGGCTCTATCGATTGGTGGCGTCTCGGCGCGGATTCGGGCGATTCCGTCTCGCTCTCGTCGTCTCGTCGTCGTTACAGGCACTGACCTGCGGCACGTCGATTCTTATTCGGTCAGGACATCGATTTTTCGGGGTGCCCCGTTCCGTTTTCGTACGGACGAGAGACGGTCCCTTTAGTGTGCGCTCTCTTTCTCTCTTTCTCTCTGTTTACACCCTTCACCCTTGTTACGCCGCATGTAGGTCGTATAACGCTCTTTATCGCTTAAACGGGTTTGATGGTTTTGTTTCGTACGGCTCGATTATTGCCATGGTTATTGGTTTATTAATGATGGTTTTTTGATCGGGGTGACAATTGCAGGTGTGCCAGGGACGATCTTCCCATTGCGATATCTCCCTTATTCGCGTTGCAACCCCCTAAAAATGTCACACCGTTCGAAAGAGGGAACTCTAAAGGGTAATTTCGGTAGATACGAAAATTTTTGTGGGTGGTCTCGTTTTTGAGTTAAGTCACTTCTAAATAGTCAAGACATGATTCATTGATCGATATCAAAAAAGTATCAAAAACTCAGAAACTAAGGGATTTAGGTCAATTTTTGCCCTTTGCAAAAACGTTCGTCTTATCGAAATCTATAATGATGTCTTGGTCATTGTTTTCTTGTTGATCAAATTTTCCCGTTTTCTACCTTTGTACTTTCATTAGGCGGACCAGGAAAAAGATTCAATTAACGATATCTCGCTTATTCGTAGCACGATCCTATTAATATATCACACCGTTCGAAAGAGTAAAGTCTAAGGAGTAACTTTGGTAATGAGGAAAATTTTCATAAGTAGTCTCGATTTTGAGTTATTTCAGTTTTAAGCTGCCAAAACTGAGATGGATGGCCCAAATTTTTTTTGACGAAAAAATTGCGAATATCTCAAGAACTGAATGACTTAGGAGATTTTTTGCCTCTTTCATAAATGATTGCCTTGTCGAAATCTCTAACTTTTACCCGAAGAATTTTTCGTTAGCACTGAAGACAAATTTTCTTCAATTGTGCCTGGTTCGAATCGAACTGAAATATCTCGAAAATTAGACCGCTCATAAAAATTTATGACCTCTCTGAAACTTCGCTCTATCGATTCTGGTAATTTCTCGGTCAAGTTCTGGCGCGGACAATCGAGGAGATTGTTGAGACACCCACTATCGTATTAAAATGAATATTGATAAAAATCCGCCCCTGGATCGATTCAGGGCCGTCTTTATTCGACTTTTTTTTTAAAGAAAGCGTGAATTTTCCGCCCAATTACCCTCACGTTTATGTTACACCGTTATTATTACCATTATTATTATTATAAAACAATTTTTGTGGTTTCTTTGTTCGTTAATACGTGTGACTGGTTTTATTTTATTATGCAAAAATAATAATTGACGGACTTTTGACATACACTCGCACACAGACGGCCGTCCAGTTGTCCAGTGTGGTTGCTACGGGCAACCGAGATAATTTCGTAATTAATTTTAATTAATTTATCGGAGCGATTGCGGTTTTTTTCCCTGACAGATGAATAAACGTCGATCATTTCACCTGCGATTTTTTTCCACTACCTATAATATTTTTGATAATTATGATATTGGGTAGCAGAATTTTTCTAAATTTCGGATCTTTCTGGTATTGGAAACGGAGTGGGCATATGGTAATTAAAACGACGTAAAAGCGTGTGCGAGATTTCTTCGGATCGTTAAAAATCGTTAATTGACCGTAAATAAATTTACTCTTTATCAAATATTTAAATTGGTTTCGGATACGATTTATCAACCGTCCGACTTTTATTTCCCCCGTCGATTGCTGAGCAAACATTGAAAATTCCAGAAAAATCGCACAAAAATCAGGCGAGAAAACGCCAAAAAACCGAAAGCGCCTCCACCAAATTCAACCAAAGAAAAAAACACCGTCTCACTAAAAACCCCATAAAACGCGAACGCTTCTAGATATTCAAAAAATCTAAAAAGGGCGTTAAAGAGGAGACTTCAGGCTTCAAGACGGTATACAATTACCTGCATTTTCGCGATTTTAAAGTAGCGAAAATGCTTGAAAAATATTTCGTTTACGTCCCAGAGACGAGACTAATGATTGATGGGGTCGTTAAATCCGTGAGATTCCCACAGATGTATAACCCGATGATGATTACGGGGTTGGACGACCCCCCGCTGAATAATTCCGAAAAATTCGTTTTATTTCTGTGATAATCGTCGACGGAAATCGCGGGGGCGGCGGAGGGGGTGGGGGGCGCACCGTCTGGGGGTCGCTCCATCAAGCCGGCGGGGGTGAGTACATGACCTTGCCGTCGCCGTGGCAACCAGACAACGCTCGCCCGATGCCACCCCCCTCCCGCGCCACCGCCGCCCCCGCGCTTTCATTTTTTCCACCAGAATCTTCGATTTCGGTGATTTTTTTTCGTAATTCGGTGACATTTTTGCAGCAGTGCGGCCAACACACCAAGGACGATTACCCCAACTGGGGCCGCAACTCTATGGGGATCAACAAGCAGGGGTACGAGGCGAAAATGAACGAGCACAATCAGATGCAAAAAAGTGAGTACCGTGAGGAAGGTGTCAAAATCTGTTATTTTCCGTAGCAACGCGTTTTCGTCTTTTTTTCGCCGTATCGATTATTGTTTTGATATTTTGTAAAGTTGGTAATGCGCGCTTTATCGCCCGGTACTAATACTAATGACAGTACGTGAGCGATTTGTTGCGACTTTCTATATGGAGGTACGATATCTCGATTATAAGTAAGTGGTAGCGAAATATGCAATTTCCTAAATATGTCAAAGTATGTAAAAATTACTCAGGTATGAAATTAAGAGAGTACGGCGCGGGCTTAGTCGGTCTACGGGACCGGTCTAGCGTGAAGCGTGTAAAATTCTTATAAACGCAAGAAAATAATTAGGATTTACTTCCATCGGCCACATCATCGCATAGAATGCACACCTATGTTCAAGTCGGATCGATCTCAAGCTATGTTCAGGACTCTGAAGAAAAGGTACTACCACTTTTTGGCTTTGTTCAGTTTTAGAATTTCGGCATTTACTGATAGTGTCTAGAATTGAAAAACACTGGAATTTTTAAGAAATCTACAAAGTACTCTACAAGAAGTACCCAAATTTTAGGAACTCGAATCTCATAAATGTTTTCTTCCCAATTGAGTCAAGATTTTCGTCTCAATTATTAATAGAGTTTTTTGATGCACCTCAATTTTCAGAATATTTGTCACAGAAATAAGGGCCTGATATTATGGTACTCCAATAATGAAATTTCTCAAGTTTTTCATAAATGAACTATAAACCACTCTAGGTGTAAAAATTCCAATGTGCACATTGAAAAAACTTTAGAAATAGATTTAGAGTACTCAAATTTTTAGTACCAAAGTCTTCTCTATGTTTAATTTTTTTGTGAAATATTGTTCAGAAACTTGAGATTTTCAAAAAGTACCAAATATTTGTTTCTCCAGTAAGTGAATGATCAAAAGTACCCAAATCCTGGGGGATTTTCCAATTGGCTGACGGGTGGTTGGTACCACTGCTGATGCCAGATTCCTATCCGTCGAGTGTTTCATAGACGCAGCCTACTATAGTAGGTTTTACTCGTAGAATCGGAGCATGGCCTACGATGATGACGAGATGACGGTGGTACCCACCTAACGTAAAATAAAAACCCGTCGAGCAGGAAATCTTGACTTGCAATTTTTTTTTTCCTCTCCATCATCATCATCTCCATCCTGCCGCCGCGCGCTCCGGCGCAACAAACCGAACGCCACAGTGGTACCACCTTTTCCGTCCGCAAGTGATGCATGTGTGACTTTTTCGTTTCTATAGAGAAACGAATGTCGCGCCGCGGGCCACTCGGATCGAACCTCAAGGCCGGACCCGAGAAGACACCCAAAAACAGTCGAAAATCCGTCACCACCTGCTCGACTTTTTCGAAAGTGTAGTACCTATCATCGAATCCACCTGTCGAAATTCGCGCCTGATCCAAAATCGCCCATTTCGTCGCCCCCTTTACCGGTTTCTCGCCGTCGTCGTCATCATCGCACGCTCGATTATTTGAAACAATTCCGAAGCGTCTCTCCTACGCGGCGACAAATGAAGCGCGACCGAAACAAAATGAGGAAACCGAAAGAATCGACCCGGCAGAGACCGAAAAAAACACGGACAATTGCCGGTCCGGTTGCGCGGCAAAGATGACGTAACGCGTCGCTCCAATTTAATTTATTAATAAAACAAAACGCGCGGCCACCGTTTCCATGATGACGACCGTAACAATTACACCAGAGTACTGCCAGTGGGAACGCGGTGCCATGGCGATGCGTCAACAAATCGCCAAAATGACACCCGCATCATCAGGCCACTAGATCAGTACCGTCTTATTTGTGTATAACAAAACAAAACGTATCGACGGTTAGAACTTGGTATCTATGGCGATGTATCAACGAATATAACTAGCGAAAATGTCATCTGCAGTAGGCGACTAGATCAGTACCGTTCTTATAAGAAGTCGTCTAATTTGTCTAATGAAATAAAAAGTATCGATCGTTTCCATGATGACCACCATAACAATTACACCCGCGGTCTTTCAGTTACAACTTGGTATTCATGGCGATGTATCAACAAATGGCCGATTAAGTCATCCGCATTAGGCGACTAGATGAGTACCGTTTCCGGATTTCGGTGTTTCTTTGCTGATTTATGTAACGAAACAAAACGTATCGACCCTACAGCAGTCGGTATCTATGGCGACGTATCAACAAATGGCCGATTGCGTCGTCCGCATAAGGCGACTAGATGAGTACCGTTCGCGTATTTCGGTGTTTCGTTGCTGATTCGTGTAATAAAACAAAACGTATCGACCCTATAGCAGTCGTAGTCAAGTACTCGGTATCTATAGCGACGTATCAACAAATGGCCGATTGCGTCGTCCGCGCAAGGCGACTAGATGAGTACCGTTAGACGGGAAGTGGTCGTATTTGCGTATTTCGGTTCCGATTTTTGATTGGATTTTTTTCTTGTGGATAGGTATGGAGGAGCACCACATGGGCACGCCGGGCCTGTACACGTCGGGACGGAGCACGTCGAGCAGTTCGAGCCCCGGGGTGGCCGGTTCGAGTCCGGCCCTGCTGGTGGTACCGCAGCCGATCAACGCGACAAAGATGGGCGGAATGCAGAACGGCGGCCCGCAACCGAGGAAGTACCAGTGCAAAATGTGCCCCCAGGTCAGTACCCGATCCGCGCGCACCTCTAACCCGCCCCTGCGTCACTGGGATTAGAGATGGGCCCGGGCCCGAGATCGAGCGGTTATTAGGTAAGATCGCGCAGGTAGACGCCGGTACCTTTTTCCCAACATGTGACCTCATAAAAAACGCCCATTCTCCGGCGTCGTCATCATCATCATCACCGGGGAGATGGGTCAGGTAAAAAATAGTTTGACCGCGACCCGAAGACTCGCATCGTAGAGGGTTTGGAAAAGATTTCGATTTTTTCGTCTCGATCGGTGCAGACGAGATTTCTAACTGGGCCACGCGGGGTTAACGGTCCGAAAAATCACGTACGTTGCGATTTTTTGCCAGAATCAAGGATTCTGCGGAACCTCGACCTAAGCCAACTTTTTCACAAGTTTGTTTGTTGATAATTTTCCGCGTCTCCATGATGGCGTCGCTATGGTGAAATAACAAGAGTCGTGTGCCGCTGGGTTTTTTCGTTGCTCCAGAGAGGAGGAGAGGGCGTGCGTATAGGAAATCGAAATCCGTTCAAGGTTGCATTTATAAGGAACAGGTGTACGGACGTTTCGGGCCCTCTTTTTCCCATGGCAATCTCGGTAATTCGATGTGACGCCCCCCTCCACCCCCCGCGTCCGCCCCCACCACCCGGATTTCGATAGAGAGACGAACTGTGTCTTCCATGTGTGTGCACGGGGATAATGCGAGACTATTTCAGAGGGTCGATATTTTAAAAATATCCCATTTCACCCCGTAAAAAGATTTGCGCCCTCGTGTGTTTCGTGTTTTTTTACGGTCGTAGCGTTCACAGGAAACGCAATCTTGTTGGTTTCGGCGGAAACGGAAATCCCGAAATTGAAATGGCGTAACAGAGTTGCTATGGCGATTTATTGTTGATTTATCGGGGCGGTCGCTTTGTTTATTAGGCGAGATTTCGTGAAGGGGAAGGGGTGGGGTGAGGTCCACCTGTCGGTTCGGAAAAAATCTCGGCCTACTTTTACTTTCTCATGGGTTATTGATGGAAAAAATGAGACACATGTTCCATAAATTAAATCCACCCCCGAATTTCGGTCGGGGATTTCTCGGCGTCTGGTGAAGGGTGTGTGTTTACGTTTTTTTACGTTCAGGGACTTTTCGCTTTTGTGTGATGGGGGACGCGTCATATGGGGCGGCCCAGTCGACCAGATTTACAGGAACTTCATTAAAAATTGAGATTTTTTGATATTTTTTTTACCCAAAAATTTCCTAATTCTCGATTTTTTTAACAAATCCTGAAAATACTCTTGTCAAATCCACATATGAACTTGGTCAGTTTTTTTCAGAAATTTACCAGTATACCTACAAAAAAAATAACAGTACTTATCCAAAATTTTGGAAACAGTATTTCGAAATTTCCAATTAAATTCTCGGTAAAAGTTCGTCTCGAGATTTTTAACAGGCCTTTCTAGTCACAAAAGGCACAAATTACAGAAATTATGAATGAGTGCCCAAAATATTGGGGCCCAAATCTTGAAATTTTAGAGTTTCTTGGTGAATCTTGTTGAAATTTAGTGCCCAAATTGTTCGTACTTGATAAATCTTGAAATTCTCATCTCAATTCTGTAAATTCTCTTGAGATTGTCATATGAATAACTGAAGTGATGAGAAATTATATGTATCCAAAAAGTACCCAAAATTTTGGAACCAATGGTCCGAAATTATCGATTTTCTCAATCAGTCTCACCAAGAATTCCACCCAGAAGCAATCCATGAACATTGACTTGAAATTGTGCCAATTTTTGAAAAAGTACCCAAAATTTCAGTACCAAAATCTTGAAAACATGAAATTTATCCAAAAAGTACCCAAAATTTAGACACCAAAGGCTCAAAATCATTGATATTCCTCATCAATTTCTCCAAAAATTCTACCTAGAAACAATCCAGGGATAATAACGTTAAATTGTGCAAATTTCCTAAAAAGTACCCAAAATTTTGGCACCAATGGTCCCAAATTATCAATTTTCTTAATCAGTCTCACCAAGAAGTCCACCTAGAAGCAATCCATGAACATTAACTTGAAATTGTGCCAATTTTTGAAAAAGTACCCAAAATTCGGGTACCAAAATCGTGAAAACACCGAATTAATTCCGGCAAAGTGCGGGTGGATGAAATATTTGGTCCACCCTGCGCTCCATCCGCATCCCCCGGTCTCTTGATCTCCAGAAGAGACCGTGTGAAACCAGAGGGCTGCCCATATGTGAGTACAAGGTGCCCACCCTCATCCTCTCTCCATATCCCATAGGAAATTAGTTCAGACACAATCAACGAAACCCATCGTTAAAAACGAGAGGGAGCCAAAAAAATCCCAAAGAAAGTGAAATTTATTTACATAATGTGCGCCCCCACATGCCCCCGGTAAAAAATCAGGTAAATACAGGTGGTCACCGCACCGTCGACGTGGTAGGAAAAAAAACCGAATCTCTCGAGTGTCATCATTACGTGTAGTCGACGAAAAGGGGTGAGGGTCGACCGGATCAATTATCCACCCAGACGCGACCGACATCCCGCAGACGCGAGAGGGCAAAGGACGGAAAATGGGGTGATTTCGAACTTGACCTTGATGTCGACGGCGGGGGGTGGTTCTTTCGGGGCGGCATTTCGATGAATAGAAACTGATTTCGATCGACCACTTTCGGTTTCCATGGTTTTGAATCGGCAATTAACCACCGGTTTTTTTTTCGTCTTCGAGACATGTGTTTGGAAGGGATGAGGTAATGGTTTTTTCGTTCGGATGAATCTCGTTGATGGTTTTATGTGGTGTGTGTATGATGAGTCGACCTTAATGAAGCCCGGTCTTGGTTTATGAAAGTAGAAAACGAAGAAAGAGATCGACAATTATTTTCATTTTTCACTGTAATCTCGCTCTTGATGCACTGGCAAGGTCGACCGGATCTCTTTCACCGGACGATTCGTGCAATGTTTCGAACACGGAAAGGGCCGAAAATTAGTCGAAAAGTCGGTTTGATTCCAGTGCTTTAATGATCGAGTTATTTCCAGTTACAGTCTAACGATAGGCACTTTTGAAATTTTTTTTTTGGTCGATTACGGAAATATTTCTCGGATAAAAGTTGAACATTTCGATAAGGCAATCATTTTTGAAGGAGACAAGAATTCTCCTAAATCGTCCGGTTTTCGATTTTTTGGCAATTTTCGGTGACGACTCAATTTCGACTATCAATCTCTGTTTGGGTCGCTAAAAACTCAAATAACTGAAAAACTAAACTACTTACTGAAATTTTCATATTCAGTAAAGTTATTCCTAAGACTTCACTCTTTCGAACGGTGTGTATTTTAATATTGTCGTAGGACGGATAAGCGAGATATCGATATTAAAATCTTTTTGCTGGTGCACCTGGTGCAAGTACAAAGCTAGAAAACGGAAAAATTCGATCGACTAGGAAAAAATTCGTAGTACAAAAGTTGTAGATTTCAATGAGACGAACATTTTTAATATAGGTAGAAATTGTTGAAAATCCTTTAGTTTTTGAGATTTTGTTACTTTTTTGTAATCGACCAAATAATCGTCTCTTGTCTACTTAGAAGTGAGCTAACTCAAAAACGAGACCATTCACGAAAATTTTACTGTCTTTCAAAATCATTCCTTAGAGTTCACTCTTTCGAATGGTGTGACATTTCTTAAGGGTTGTAACGCGAATAAGGGAGATATCGCAATTGGAAGATCATTCTAGGTACACCTGATATCAACCACCATAATAGTTCATTTATTCCAAAAATTACGTAAAATTGATTCTCAAAAACGGCAACTTTGATGTTTTAGGGTTGAAGTGATTGAAAATTTACCGTAATATTCATAAAGAACATCAAATTCTATAAGGGTGCTGAAACTTTTATGGGAGCAGAATTTGAAAAAGTGCCAAAATTTATCGACCCAAGAACTCGATAAAAGTGTGTAATTTCTCGAATACGACTAACAAAAGCCGCTCACGATTAAAAATTCAAGAGCCTACCCTGAAAAAAAGCGTCTACAGAAGGAGGGTCCCAAAAAAGGGCCAAAAAACTCGTCTTTCGCCTGGAAAAAAGGGCCGCTTAATGGGGACGTGAGCGGCACGCGAGTCTGGCACACGCGTTTATTATTATCCCCCGAAAATATTTGGCCCAGAATCGGCGGGTCCCGATGACAATGGACGAACGACTCGAAAAAATAATCATAATATATAGATCGGATCACGCGGTGGTACCTATACCACCCTGAAATTGCAGCCCTCGGAAAAAGGGTGAGATGGTATCGGCCTCTCTTTTCGCCATTATATCCGTTTAGTGTGGCGCGGGTCCATTCAGCATCGGAAATAATCGAATTGTTCGGCGGAAGGGTGCCGGCGTTTCATTATTGTGCAGTTAAAGGGATGTTGACAGAATTATTAGTGTCGAATTACGCATCACCCATAATAAAATAAACCCCAATTTTCGACCATATAGTAACGGTACCGGAATTTCTAAAAGTACCGTAAAGGGCCGAGTTACGTAGTTTTTGCGCAATCTTTTTCCGGTTTATAACCCGGAAAAAAAAGGTACCGACAAAGGTGCCTATATTGCACCCACCCTTTACCAAAATAAGGCACCCACAATTTGACTTGTAAATATTTATACAACCGGGCGAGAAAGGGGTGGGTTATTATTGCGCAAAAGGGTCGACTTTATGGCACTTTTACGACAGAGTCGGTGCCTTTTTCCTTATAATATCCATATAGGAGCTAGGTAATAATGAAATAAGGCGACCTTAACTTTGACCCGCTCTCTAATATAGGCGATTATCGGAACCAGTCGATAATTCTCGTGAATAATTAAGGTGAAATCCATAAATTTTCGGCTCGTGCCTTATACGGTGGAAAGGTGCAAAAAATCGTTGGTAACGGAAAAAATCCCAACCGAAAAAATGCCCCGGGTTCCGTTTGACCCTTGGTCACCCCTCGGCGACCTTCCCCTCTGATTTTTTAACAAAAGGTTCCTTTCTACTCGCCGGATTTTTTAAAATTCATCCCCCATTGACCACCTAAATCCAGTCGCCCTTTACACTTTTCCCCCTTATCGAGTTCTAGTTTTTGGGGTTTTATTGGAGGGTCGACTGGATTCGTCGGTATTGAAATCGCATACACCGGGAGTGAAATAATAAATGAGCGAGCGAGAGGTCTTGATGTATTTGCATAGACGCGTGAGAAAAAAAAGCGGGTTGGTACACATGCCACCTGAAAGATCGTTGCCAATTTATGCAAAGCGACTCGTTTTTTCCATTCTCTTAGAGGTATATACGCGTACGGATCGGTAATGGTCTCACTTAGCATAGTTCGGAACGGGCTAATCAGTCATCGGGCGAATATACACGGAGGGCCCGTTTTAAAATAAATAATCGATTAGGGACGTTTTTCGGCGGGGACCGTTTTTTTTTCGATTTGTCACGGCGTCATTACTGACGAGGAAATAATTTGACGTTTCTGGAGTTACCCACGATCTCTGATTATAATATTAGTCGCTGCTCTAGTATTTTCATAAATATTTATGGTAATTGAAATGTTACATTAAAGTAATAAAACAGCTTTTTTCTCGCGTTTTTTTGTATCGACGTTACGAATTTGTGATAATTTTATTTGAGTCTCGAGAGTAGTTTCAGAGAGGAGAGGTCATAAATTTTCATGACTGTTCTAATTTTCGAGTCATTTCCGTTGGAGTCGAACGAAGCACAAATGAAATTTTTTTTAATCGATACGAAATAAATCTCCGGATAAAAGTTGAAGATTTCGATAAGGCAATCATTTTTGAAAGAGACAAAAATTCTCGTAAAACGCCCGGTTTTCGATTTTTTGGCAATTTTTGGTGACGACTCAATTTCGACTTTTAATCTCTGTTTGGGTCGCTAAAAAGTGAAATAACTGAAAAACTAAACTACTTATGGAAATTTTCCTGTCTAGCAAAGTTGTTCCTGAGACTTCACTCTTTCGAACGGTGTGTATTTTAATATTGTCGCAGTACGGATAAGCGAGATATCGGTATTGAAATCTTTTTGCCGGTGCACCTGGTGCAAGTACAAAGGTAGAAAACGGGAAAATTTGATCGACTAGGAAAAAATTCTTAGTACAAAAGTTGTAGATTTCAATAAGACGAACATTTTTAACATAGGTGAAAATTGTCGAAAATCCTTTAGTTTTTGAGATTTTGCTACTTTTTTGTAATCGAAAAAATAATAGTCTCTTGTCTACTTAGAAGTGAGCTAACTCAAAAACGAGACCACTCAAGAAAATTTTACTGTCTTTCAAAATCATTCCTTAGAGTTCACTCTTTCGAATGGTGTGACATTTCTTAAGGGTTGTAACGCGAATAAGGGAGATATTGCAAGGGGAAGATCATCCCTGGCAGACCTCATATCAAAAACTATAATAAACCAATTCTCTTTCGTCTTTTCAACATTTTGTATTCTGAGAACCACAATAATCGGAACTGAGGTTCTACTGTGAACAATTTGAACCTCAAAGTCGCCATAACGACACAAAAGTACACAATAACTTTTGTCAATCGCCGGCAAAAAAAAAACGAAAAGTAAAGCCCACTCGTCAAATTGTATTGATTGATCGCTACCGTAAACGCCGCAGTCGGACCACTTTTTCCCCAGCCTCGTATTACGCATACATACACCTATAAAGTTTTGTGCTCTTATTTTTATCGGTTAGCAACCATATCACCATGACAACTCTAATAGCAACAGAGAGACCAGATACATCTCTCGTACCTATAAGATTGGAATAAATTAAAGAAATTCGCGATACACATAAAAGTTTTACAATCGAAATGGCCTCGCTCAATAATTACTAGATTTCGCGATCTCGATAATTATCCACCTCTTATCGAGGATCTGGATTAAGGTGGCGATTTTCGACCTAGACCAACAACGCCCCCACTCCGGGCCGCGTCGCCGCCACCCCTCCCGCGACCTTGAGACGCACACCGCCCCCACCCCCGGTCGCCTAGGAGCGACTGCGTTTGTTACGTCGTTACGTAACGACGCGCCGCTTTTTTCTCTCCCCCTCGCCGCGCCCCCCACCACCCCGAGGTGCCCCCACCCGGGCCGGGTCGGGCCGCTTCGTGCGTTTCGGGCGGCCCGCTCTCTCGGCCGGCACGGCGGATGCTGCCGGCCGCGGCCAGACGCTTTTTCTGATGCGGCGCGCACGGATCGGTCCTCCGCAATCCTCCCAGTCGATCGCGAGTGCCGGTTTTCGTTCCTCTTTAAAAAAAAGAGCGCCCGTTTTTTTTTTGTTTTTCGCGCCACCCTCTTTTTCGTGTTTCGCGGCGCGCTGGAGGGCCGGCTGGAGTACAGGGGCGGCGGACTGGACTTCCACCAGGCGCCGATGCTGCTCGAGAACAACGCCAACTACCTGCAGCGGTCCATCGACACGCTGCGCTCCCTGGGGGACAGGTTGGGGGAGCGCAACGTCGACCTGCGCCTCAACCTGCACCACCACCACCACCCGGCGCCCCATCACCACCACAACCATCACCATAACGACGACCAGCACCATCACCAGGGCAATGGGGACCACCACCACCAGGACCGGCACTTGGAGAGGCTCTTCGGGGGCGACAGGGGGTCGCCGGGGCCCTCGGATCCGGCCAGGATGGGGCTCGATCTGATGGGGGGCGGCCGGGTGGTGAACGGGGGTAGCGTGTACGGGGAGGGCCGGTTGGGCAGTGAGGGGGAGGATCCGAGGTTGAGTGGGGACGATCTGAAGTATCGGGAGTACAAGGCGCACCTGGATAACCTGAGGAATTCGTCTTTGGATTCCGGGGGGCAGCAGCAGCAGCAGCAGCAAGGGAGGAGTAACGAGGAGGACGGGGAGAACGCGCCTTCGACGCCTCCGACGCCCATCTCCGTCGGGGAGAATTTCCACGAGGAAAAGGTATCGAGATGGCGCGGTTTTTTTTGGGGGATTTTTGGTTTTTTTTTTGGGGGAGAACTGGACGGAAATCGGTTTTAGCGTTTTCGAGTGAGCCGGGAGATTTGGTATGTGGGTGACACCTGCATTTTCGTGTTTATTATGAGGTTTAATTGGGTGTTTGTTATGGGGGAGGCGAAATGTGCGTTCGATTAGGTATTATAATGAAAAGCCCAATTTGTGGGACTTGGATGATATGATATAGGGAAGAATTGGAGAAAGAAAGAGTTTTGGTTATTTTATTGGAGGTGTGTACGAAATAATGTATCAAGTCGTGCTCTGATGCTTCTGCGGTTTTTAGGTCTTTTTTATTTTGTTTTGTTGGTTTCGTGGTAATAATAATAATAATATTGATGATGATGATGATAACGGGAGAAAGGGTGTCGATAATTTGCGTCGTCATATGTAAATTGCTTCTTTCAAAATACTAGGTAATTAGATGCAGATTTTAGATGACTTTTTTATTTTTATTTTTTTTTTATTTTTTTTTCAATGGCTCATGAATGCATTTTGATAAATTTTAGATATTTAGGTGGAAATTGATCTATTTCGTTATCGTATAAGCTACTTGATAAAGATTACGTTCGTTCATTTTTGCAGTCCTAGGATATGATGCAATTATCATGAGGTGATGAAACGTTAGTTGATTTTTCAGTCAGGAACTAAAATTTGGGACTTTTTTATTGTGATTTTTTTTTTTACTGAATGAATATTAGACAAACAGTTGGCACAATGCTTACATCAATTTTCTTCTAATTGCTGTTGAAATTGAAGAATTTTGCTAAATTTCAAAGATTTTCAATAAGAAAATGTGAGAGACATTTCAATAAATCAGAGAATACCATCAACTTTTCGGAGTGAAAAAAACTATAAAAATATGAAATTTCAGAAACTTTTGCTGACTTTTTTAATAAAAATTCTCATTGGAGGTTTCATTATAAAACATTCATTTAGTGAGTAACTCAAAACTAGAACTTTTTCTATGTTATTTTTATTTACTGAATAATTACATAACCAGTTGGCACAATGTGCCTACGCAAATTCTCTTCTGCTAATTGCTGTTAAAATTGAAGAATTTCCCAAAATTTTAAAGATTTTCAATGAGAAAATCAGGCAATGCTATCAACTTTTCAGAGTAAAAAAATATCAAAATAGGTATCAAATTCCATAAACTTTTGCAGACTTTTTTCAATTAAATTTCAATATATTCTGCAGACATTGAAAGTTTTATTATAAAAAAACATTGGTTCATGTAGACCTCTGAAAACTAGGACTTTTTCTTTGTTAGTTTTGTTACTATAAATGAATACACAGACAGTTGGCACAATGCCTTAGATCAATTTTGTTGTTAGAAAATTTCCAAAATCCTCAATTAAAAAAAACCCAATGAACATTTTTTGAAGGCACTAGATGGAATCACAAAATTTGAGCAACTTTTTACAGTAAAACTTTTGGCTGACTTTTACAGCGAATCTGTCAGTGCAAAATTTCAAATAAACACCGAAAATGTTCGAAAGCTTCATCATCAAAAAACCGTTCAATTGTACCATCATTAAGCAAGGACATTCCTAGTCTTACTTTCAACCGGATTTACGCCATAAATTCGTCTTTAAAAATCTTCAATTCTCTGTAGAAAAGGTCGAAACGAATCCAATTTCGCTAATCTATTTGGGGGAAAATTTCCCTGGGAGGAACAGTAAACCGAAAAAGTCCCCAGATCTGGTCCCTCATTACGAAAGTGTCGAGCCATTAGTCGGTTTTAATTTTTCTTCTGCACATATTCCGACCGGTTAAAAGAGCGCCGCATCAGCCTTGACCTTTCTCTCCAAGTACAATTTGCGGAAATAATCGAGCGCTCCGATATTACGGGCGTGATGCAATCGATTATTCCCTGTACTCGATTTTCCACCACACGATAAATCCCCATCACGAAATTTCCCCAAATTTCCACTCAAGTATAAGTATAACGACCGTTTTCTCCCACGAAAACCCATTTTATAGAAAAATGGTGGTCATAGAGTCGTGTTGCCATAGGCGACCACCTAATTAAAACGCGAAATTTCACGCTCCCTCTCTCTCTCTCTATCGCGACTCGATTTTTAATTGATTGTGACAAATGCACACTCCGAACTCCTATATACAGCATCACCGAACAAACTGGTTTACGCCGTCTATGAGCCGCTCGTTTTCTTTCGGTCGAGAATTTTCGTCATTTTTCGACGTATCATAACAACCAGACAAGTGAGCGTCTCGTCCGTCGTATAGCGACCGAAACAAAAAAAAAACAACCCCCCGGTGACGCCGATTCCCAAACATCTGGTGAACAGAAACGAAAGAGAGTGTCGGATCGCACGACGCTCGTCCGTTTTCCGTCGAGTGACGTTATCTCCCGGCCGACCGCGACGGATTATATCGTAATCGCCTCCCCTCCGGCCGCCATCTTCCGTCAAACGTCAAACGCGACCTGTCAACCTGTCAAAGTGACAGATAAAGACGAGATCGAGAATCCGTTAGCCGGCGCTTTTATTGCTTTCGAAATGAATAAAACGCGAACCGTTAGAGATAATTTGGCATCTGCACTCTGATGGAGGACTAAAACTTTTCGGAAATTCCTCATCCTTTCCACATTCCGCGATACAACGAGTCCGCGCTCAATTTTCGGCATCTCCAAGGCCGCCTCTCCTCTAATTATTACGTGATGTGTACGCGTATTTATCTTTATGTATATTTTTAAAACGCCTCGTCGATTCCACGCCGCGTATGCACGGACAGCTCCCAGAAAATATCGAAACCTCGATCGCGCTCTGATAATGACGGCGAAAAAAAAAGCGCACGCCTCTGGTTTTCTCCTGTGTGGAAAATGCGCGAGGGTCGTGTGCGGTTTTCGCACGCACGTACGCCTCTGACCCGATTTTCGCCTTAATCGATACGCCGATCGATTACCCCCCCCCCCCCCCCCCCTCAAACGCCAACTTCGAAATCCGAAAACCGTGAAATAATTATCGCGGAAGGTCGATCGGCTCTTATTTCACGGTCGGCCGGGCAACGGATGTCTCGGAAATAAACAAACCCGGCCGGCGGGGAAACCCGCGCACCGGAAGGGGTGGGGGTAATGGCCGATCGAGGGGAGGCAGGTACAGCCACACCAAACTCTCTCCCTGAAAAAGTGGTAGGGGTAATGGCCGATCGAGGGGAGGCTCGTACATGTTTCGACAGATTCTCGTTCGAGAGAGTGTTTTTGTTTTGCTCGCCGCGATTATCGTTTGTTATTATTAGTTCGGCGCATTTTTCGGCGAACGTATCCGCGTTGGCCTTGATGGCCGAAACGACGGGTGACCTAGCCGCCGAAACTAGTTCCTCGTTGCCCTCTCTCCCTCTCGCTCGCGCGCCTCCAAACAGTTGGGCATCGCCATGGGAACCGGCAGTGGTGGCAACTGTCCCGAACGAAAATCCCCCAGAAATCGGTCGTACAGGGATTTCCGGTGGCGCCTCTGACGTCATTCCGGTTTTTGGGGTCGAAAATTGCGGTTTTCTCGAGCGCGGGTAAACGGGCGAGGACGGAATAAAAGGTGTTTCCCGCCTCGCACGCCCGCCCGTAAATTAATCAAGATTTCGACGTCTGCAGGTTGCTCACCTTGAATTCGCGGATAATTTATCAACCTCTCACTAAATGACGATACGTAATAACCGTCCGATCGGCCAGATAGAGGGCACGGGATTATTCGGGAATCTGTCAAAATGGCCGATCGAGGGGAGGGTGATTCGGTAATGGCGCCTGGAGGGGAGGTAGAGTCATTGGCGGCTCGCGTATCCGGGTTTCAGGGATTTTATCGGTCGATCGCGTGCTCGATCATTTTCGACGTACGAAAACCGGAAAAAAGTATTAAATTTTCAGCGTCACGCTCTTTCGGTCCTCGTAACGATAATGATGACACGGGACGTGCAAACTAATTGTCGTAAATTCGTATCTCGTTATATGAATGTGCGAGGATAATAATAGCGCCGGCGGCTGTGGCCGGTCTAGGTTATGTCGCGCATTACAGTGCGAGTGGGAAAAATTAAAATGATTACGATATAATTATTATTAAATATAATGATAATATGTGAGTGCGGGTCGCCGAACAAAGACTCGTGTATAAACTAACACATCGTAATCCCACCGGTTGCGACCTTCAAAATTCAATACCACGGTCATGTCCGCCGCTTTTATAACCGAACCGACCCACACTTTTGCGTTCGAAAATCTCCCTTTCGGTCTCGGCGGAGATGGCCCGCGGCTCGACGATGGTCGTTGCGCAACCGGACACGATTTGGGAGGTTTTCGTGCGACCTCGACCGTTTTGATTGACAGCTCGAGGAGCGAGGTTCGAGCCGGAGGCGCGAACACCGAAGCCGCTCGAGTGGCGCGCCATCTGTGAGTGCCGACCGCAGGCTCTCGCTGCTGGCGCCCTCTTTCGGATTGGTACTTGATTGTGGTTTTCGTTACAGGTTTTCGGGTCCAAGGCGGAGCTGCAGTTGCACACGCAGGCGCACATGCGCGAGGCCAAGCCGTACAAGTGCTCGCAATGTTGCAAAGCGTTCGCCAACAGTTCCTACCTGTCGCAGCACACGCGCATCCACCTCGGCATCAAACCCTACCGGTGCGAAATCTGCCAAAGGAAGTTTACGCAGTTGAGCCACCTGCAGCAGCACATTCGCACGCACACCGGCGACAAGCCGTACAAGTGAGTTTTCATTCAAAGGAAAAGTTGGGTTATGTTCACCAATCGGTCCTCAGTATTGTTGGTTGCCTACTTCAAGGGGTTCCGTTCCTTTTCCCATGATCTTTGTGGTAGAAATAGTGTGTTTTTGATGGATTTGGTTGATAAAAATTCTGTTTTTTTCGTGTAGATGTCGACATCCTGGTTGTCAGAAGGCGTTCAGTCAGCTCAGTAACTTGCAGTCGCACTCGCGCTGCCACCAGACGGACAAGCCGTACAAGTGCAACTCGTGTTACAAGTGCTTCAGTGACGAGCCGTCCCTGTTGGAGCACATTCCCAAGCACAAGGAGAGCAAGCACCTGAAGACGCACATATGTCAGTACTGCGGCAAGAGTTACACGCAGGAGACGTACCTCAGCAAGCACATGCAGAAGCACGCCGAGAGGACGGACAAGAGACCGCCCATAGGGCCCGGGTTAGGTGAGTTTGGTGGGGGAATTGGAAATGAGGGGAGGTCGATTTGTTGTTGGCTGGGTTACGGATATTGCTTTGTTTCTTGTTTGAACTTGTTGATATGATGATATTTGGTCTTTCAAAGGCAACAGAAAGGTTTTTGTTCGGTTGCGAAACTGTAAGTCTTTGAGTTCTTGCTTAAACGAGGAAATTGTTCAAGGATTTGAAGGCTTTTCAATGAGAAAAGACACGAATGAAGATTTCTGATCATTTGATGGAACGTTATGGTTCATTTTTAGTGAGGAACTGTGAATTGGATGTTTTGATTTGTTAGTTTTGTTAGTTACAATAACAGTCCTTTTCTTTTAACTGCTGCCACATTGTAAAGATGTTCCAAAACTTGAATGATCTTCAATAACAGTAAAGGCCCAAATGAACTTGTTTTAAAGACGTTTGACAAAATCACAGAATGTCATGTCCAAGTAGAAATTGATGAAAATATCAAGTTTCAGAAACTTTACTTGACTTCTTTCACAAAATTTGTATCTAATCTACAGTGAATCTCTCATTGATGTCCTCGACTCCAAAATATGGTGCGATTGTGATTATCTGATAAAACGTTACTTCATTTTAAGTGAGGAACTGAAAATTCTTTGTCAGTTATTTTAAACCAATTGAATAGATGAGCAGTTGACACAATCTCTACATGAATTTAGTCATTCTAATCACTTGAATTTCAAAGAGTTCAGTGAGAAAAGACACAAATTAACTCGTTCTGAACGCATTTGATGCATAAACATTAAACACAGAATGCCATTGACTCAAAGTGCAAAAACATCAAGTTTTAGAAACTATAGGTATCTGAAATAATAATTCCACCTTCAACAAGATTCACTACCAAAAACCAGTGTAGAAACATTCAATTCCTTGGTAAATATCGAAAGCTCAACCCAACCAAACAGGAAGAAACATGCTCTTCGAAAGAGCGAAATTTGACATTAACATGACAGGAAAAGCAATCTAACCTAACATTCAAAGACCAAACCACACCTCCTCTGCAATATCATCAACGTCAATGACATTGGAAACATAACCAGAAACAAAGCGAAATATCTGATCAACACTTTTGACATTTGAATAAGCAGTAATGGCGCGTTGAGGGGAAGCTGGAGTGGGGATAGCTTAGTGGGCGTTCCGTTGGTAGTTTCAAGATGGCGACCGCAGGGGAGGCAATGTTTTGAGGTTATATGTGTGCTTTCAGGGTTGAACCATCGCGGTCTGGACCACCCGTACTGGCCCAAGGTGAGTCCGGACAGCGCCGAGAACATGCACGACTACCCGAACGACATCCCGCGCCAGATCCTCGAGCAGAACGAGGACCTGGTGATAATCCGGCAGCAGCTCGGCCAGAACCAGTCGGCGGTGCCGCCGCCGCCGCCCCCGGGCACGCCGAACGCAGCCAACCTGGCGAACGCGGCGGCGGCCGCCGCCGCCTACGGCGACGCCTCGTCGATATCCAAGGGCAACGCCAACTCGGCCTTCACCCCCATCCAGTCCATGTCGACGGGCCACCTCAACCTCAACCACCACCACCACCAGCTCGGCCCGAACAGGCCGTACATCTACGACGCCATCAGCTTCCAGAAGCAGAACGGCCTCGACCTGCCCAAGGCGCAGCCCTCCAACGGCGGCTTCCCCAACCAGCTGATCTCCCTGCACCAGATCCGCAACTACGCGCACCAGCCGAACGCCTCCAGTCTCATGGAGCACTCGCTGCTCGGCCTCAAAGACAAGTAGATCTCTCGAAACGTTCGGTATGATCACAGGTAAACACTAGCGAAATGACAGATGACAGGTGACAGGTGACAGTGTGCGGTATGCGAGAGAGAGAGAGAATGAGAAAGAGGAAGTGAGATTAGGACTTAGATTCGTAGGCGAAATAATAAAAGAGGGACTTTTTCTGTGAATACTACCTTTTAGATTATCGATTATCTTTATTAATTATTATTATTATTATTAATATTATTGTGTACAGAGATGATAGTTTAATTTCGTGTGACGGTGGCAGGCGGTCGACGTCCCTTAACCCCACTTTTTTCGAATCCGGTGATTATTATATTGTTTAGATGGACGGGGGTGAGGTTGCGGGTCGCCTCTCGCTCGACGGATGCATAGCTCAATACTTTTGTAACTTGTTTTTAGGTTATTTTCCTTTTGCGTTCGTGTCGTTTTCGTATTTTTCTATAATATGAGCGGTTCGCTCGGAATCGGGTGGCGCCATCTCGGGTGGTGCGGCCGATGTGATGAAAGGCGCCCTCTGGCGGACGGTAGCGTGGAAGTGGTTTTCTTTAATTTTTTTTTTTGTAAGGAATCGGTTTATTCGGTTTTTTTTTGGCCGGTTTTTCGATTCCCGCGCGTGGCAATTCTTATTATTATACGTTACGTTAACGTTTTTTCATTAAACTTAATTAGATAATTGAATTACTATACGAAAATGTTAAGTTTTCCTTAAGTGATTTTTATGGGAAGAATTATTATTTTTTATTTGAGATAGGTGAAAAGAGACAAGCTTTAAATTTCGTGACTCGTGGAAAAGTAATATTATTGGACGAGCATTTATTATAATTCGTTTTATTTTTTGACCGAAATTAATTTTTTCCGTATTTTTTTACGTAATCCCGTATGAATATATTTCAAAGTAGGCGTTTATTTCCTTTGTAAGTAGCTTTGTGATCTACAAGATAAATATGTTGTATTTATATTATTATTATTATCTATTATTATTATTAAAAAAAGAATTATCGGTTTTTGTTACATACTTTATTAATAAAAATTACTTTGATTTATTTTCCGTTTCGTTATTTTTTGTTTCGTTTTTTTTTTAGTTTCCATGACAATTTTACACGTATAAATATTTATAACTGTGATAATTTTTCGTACTGAGAGGTTAATAATAATAACATTTAAGAAATAGTCAATTTGTACATAAACTATGATATTATTATTATAAAAAAATGAGAAAAAAACTACAAAAACGAGATTTTTATGAAGGAATGTAAACACATAATGCAAAACACAAAAAGTGAAAAATCGTTAATAGGGTGTAAACAAAAGCACAAAAACGTATTAAATCTAGAAAAAAGTCGGTTCCGATCCTTATTAATTATACTTGAAAAAGGGCCGGTTTCGTTATGTGCCCCAGTTCAAGGCCGGAACTTAGAACGTGAGATTTCACACTGGAACAATGTCACAGTCAAAGCTTCTTGAACTGGGCTTTAGAACCTAAATCGGCCCTGGAAACTCTAAAGATTATCAATTATTATATGTCTCTCTCATGCATTATTGAATCTTGTAAAATAAATAATTAAAACAAAACTCTCCCCCCTCCCAAGCCTCCCCCCCCTTGAAAAAAAGCCACGAAAAATGAATGTCGTCGTTGTAACAATAAATCCACTACCGTTTTAGGTTTTTTTTCGATAATCTGTTTTGGATTTTTACGAAAAAACAAAGAAAAGTTATAAACAAATAAAAAATCAACAACGAATAATTCGTCTATTATTATTATTAGTATTATTATTGCGATTGTTTCCGCGTCTTTGTTATTCCATTGATTCATTCATCGATATGAATTCGTTCGTAACTTTTTTATTTGTATACGAAAACGAAAAAATCGTTCGGTTATTTCTTTCATCATCATCACCGATATCTAGGGATTTTTCTCAAGCACGTTTAGGAGTAATTACATTTTCGAGTTATTGGTGTCTTTGAAAAAAATTTAATGTTATTATGGTATGTTTATTGAATGTAAAATAAATAATTTAAAACATGACTGCGTTGGCGAATCTCTGAACAACGAAACCCGTCCGCACCTCATCGACGACCGGGAAACGTCAGAAAAGTGTCAAAATTCAAGTCGGAAAGCGAGCCGATCCGTCATGGAATCGCCCGAGGAGCGCATAGCGAAGATAGAGAAGTGCCAGGCCAGGCTGGCCGCAGCCAAAGCCAGTCTAGAGGCGCGGAAGAACATGGAACTGGCCGGCAACCACCTGTGAGTACCCCAAAAACCCCGTACAGGTTCCTCCACTCGAACCAGCAAAATTACAGAAACCTGTAACCGACTTTACCCCCTCGCCGATAGATGGCGCCACCAATCCCAGCTCGAACGCGTATGCCGTTGCGTAAGATTGTGCTCGGAATTATCGTGGCAAACGAAAGTGGCCTTTATGTCACCCGGCTTTAAGGACCATGACCGCAAGGTTTTTCCTTCACGCGTCCGCCGCGTTCCTCGGTTATTCCCGCGATCACCATAGGTTACGTGATGTCGTTTTTGCCCCGCTCTGCGTTCTCTCTGACTTTGTCGACCTTCAGGACGTCCTCTGATAGCTTCAGTTACACCCCGACTCCGGTCTTTAACACCCGCATCTCTACTTTATCCAAAGGTGAGTCGATTTCTCTTCGATTTTTTAAGTATTTGCTTTATTTCGTTCAATCAAGGTAGGCTAAGGTTGTGTAAATGTGGATTTTCTGGAGCAATTAGTAATTACTTGCTCGTTATCTATACGATTTCACCTCGGGCTTTCTCCTATATGCTTTGAGACTAAAAATGCATTTCAAGTCAATTTCTAAAGTAGTCTGGATTTGTCTAATGCAGGTAACGAGTGGCGAGAATTTCGAAAAATCAAAGTCATTTCCTGTCTAATTGTGAAATTTGGTGCAAGTCTACCAGTAACCTAATCGAGGGCTCTTCTGGACGTTGCGGTTGTTGATTTTGTTTTCGAAGCGTTATCATGACGACTTCTTGTTTTCAGTTTACTTGTTTATCTGCGGTCGTCTTGACTCCCTCGTTATCGCTTGTTTATGCCCGATAAAACGTCGAACGAGCCCCTCGATTTTTCCAAAGTCCAAAGTGTCTGCCCCTGTTCGATTAGGTCCGCTTATAAAAGACCCCTCTCTCTCTCGCTGAACGTCAGTGTATTAATAATAGTCTGTTGGCAGGGCGGGATCGTTGCCAAAAACCGAAAGTCCGAATAATCGAGTAGGTGTCTAAAACCGCCATATTGTCCTAGTCGGGTGTCACGAAAATCAACAACATGGCCGACGAGTGTCAGAATTGACAGTTTCCTTGATTTTCCTGACTTCCACTGACTTTTAACTCGAAGAAGATGGTAGCGGCTTGGTTCTGTGTGGACTTTAAGTCGATATAGGATCGAGTTTTAGCCACGCTTTGGCCTAAAATGTGGTCCGTTTTGTTCGCAGAAAACCGGAAGACTACAAGATGTCGACCCACTTCAACTACCCGGATCCGGAACTGCAGGACGAGCTCCGCAAGATCGCCAACGCGATCGTGGCCCCAGGCAAAGGCATCCTGGCCGCCGACGAATCCGTCAGCACGATGGGCAAACGTCTGTCCGACATCGGAGCGGAAAACACGGACGAGAATCGTCGCAAGTACCGGCAGTTGCTGTTCACCACCGACAAGTCGATCGGCGATTACATTTCGGGCGTCATCCTGTTCCACGAGACTCTCTATCAGAAGGCCGATGACGGTACTCCGTTCCCAGAGTTGTTGAAGCAGCGCGGGATCATTCCCGGAATCAAAGTCGATACCGGAGTCGTTCCGTTGTTCGGATCGGAAGACGAGTGCACCACTCAGGGTCAGTCGATGTCTGTTTGGCTTCATTTCCTTGGAAACGGGGAACTCTGATGCTGTTTTGTCAAGCTTCTGATTGCTTTATTGTTCAATTGTGAGCTCTAGGAAGAGATAGAGTACAAGTACTTGTGTACAGTTTCGATTAGGAGGCATTATGCTAGTAATTTTGTGTGCTTGTAATTGGCTAGTGATGTGTTTCAGTTTTGTTCTGCTTGGTACGAAAATGTTCATAAAGGAGACTCATGGTGTTTTCGAGTCACTAGAACCGAACTAGTTAGCTCAAAACTCGGAACATGAGCGATTTGAAGCTTCTGATCACAAGCATTTCACTAGAAGCCTAGATTTGAGTTTTTCTTACTAACTCTTATCTGGAATCATCAGCTAGAATGGTTGTTTCGTCATTACTCCTGCTTTTGATTACTTGGCACTAAAATGTTTTGCCTTGGCTTATAGTACGAGATTGTACGAATAACAGCCTAAGCTTATTTTGTTCAGACACTTTTGTAGCAAAGAATTACTTACTGACTTCTTTCTGGAATCATGTTTCCTTCAAAATGACTTAGTCTTTTGACTCTAGTGGCAGTGAAGAGGTCATCTAGTGAGTTTCAGTAGAAAACTGGATCAATGACAGCCTAAACTTTGGCTTTATCAGGCAACTTTATAGGTGAATTTCTCATCAACTCTTATCTGAAATTATCTACTTGAATGGTTGTTTCAATATCACACAAACCTTTGATTACTTGGCACCTATGCTTGGCACTAAAACGTTTCAGCTTTTCCTTGGTTTTGTACAAAACTGTTCAAATAACAATCTAAGCTTTAAGTTTCTCAGTCATCTATCTTGAACCATCTGCATTGACTCTAACTTTCATTTGCTAGCCCAAATTTCAACTGTGAATTGAAATACTCAGTTCTTCCAGTAGATTGGCACTAGACTGACTTCATACAGTCAGCCTAGTTTGATTAGACTTCTCTTGGGCTTCTCTCTCATCCTGACTGTCATCACGATCTTCCTGATTGATTTTTCCTGATTCTCCAGTGAATTGCCGATGACTTTTTCGGACTTTTGCAGGCTTGGATGACTTGGCCAAACGCTGCGCCCAGTACAAAAAGGACGGCTGCCACTTTGCCAAGTGGCGTTGCGTCCTCAAGATAAACGCCAACACGCCCAGCTACCAGTCGATCATCGAGAACGCCAACGTCCTCGCCCGTTACGCCTCGATCTGCCAGGCCAACCGCATCGTGCCGATCGTAGAGCCCGAGGTTCTGCCGGACGGCACCCACGACCTCGTCCGTGCCCAAAAAGTCACCGAGACGGTCCTGTCGTTCGTGTACAAGGCCCTCCACGACCACAACGTCTATCTGGAGGGCACTCTGCTGAAACCCAACATGGTGACGGCCGGTCAGAGCCACCCCAATAAGTACAGCGCCGAAGAAATCGCGCGCGCCACTGTCACTGCTCTTTCGCGTACCGTACCGCCTGCGGTTCCCGGAATCACTTTCTTGAGTGGCGGGCAATCCGAAGAGGAGGCTTCTGTCAATTTGGACGGAATTAACAAGTATTTTGATGATGGGGTTTTGGTTTTGTGGGTTAATTTGTGGTTGGTTTTAGGTTGAGAGGCAAGAACCCTTGGGCTTTGACTTTCAGTTACGGTCGTGCTCTGCAGGCGTCCGTTTTGAGGGCGTGGGGTGCCAACGATGCCAACGTTGGGGCAGCTCAGGCTGAACTCTTGAAACGTGCAAAGGTAACTTTTAATTTTATTTTTTATTTTTATTTTTTTTTCTCATTTTTTTTTTTTTCTCATACTTACTGTGTTTTTTTTTGGCAGGCTAACAGTGATGCGTCTTTGGGTAAATACGCGGCGGGTAGTGTGGTCGGTAAGGCCGCGGATCAAGGGTTGTTCGTGCAGAATCACGCCTATTAAGTGGATCGGCTTCGATGAAGATTTTTTTTTCCTGAGAAATAATAATGATCGAGTAACCCTTACGGAAATTGTCACTAAACCTATACGGAAAAGCGGTTGTTTTTTATTTATCTACATGATATACTTTTTAAACTTGTTATTATTACATCATTGTTATTGTATTTACTTATTAGTCAGATTATGTGCATGTGTAGGAAAAAAGACTTTATAAATTATTAAGTGGAGTCATTATACTGTCTATAATAAAAAGTATGATTTGAGTTATGGAGGCTTTTGGATACCTGGGGTCTTTCTCTTGTGCGAATGAGGAATGAAGGGAATGAGTGAAATAAAAAGTTTCTCGGACATCCAGTCATTGGAAAGTCAGAGAATGAAACACTTGTGATTCCTTGGAAACCAGAGATTCGAATGTTTATTTCTCAGTGTCTTTTGCCATGGTAACAGTTTCTAAGAGATCAAGTACACTAAACGCATACAAAACAGATACAAAGTCTGCCTAATGACGTAAGTAGATAAGCTTTGGGAATTCCTCGTGAATGTAGCGGGGAAAATTCGAGGCCAATCAAACCAATCATGGCGGTGGTACTACACTGATCGAGCTCAAGCAGACGAGTTGTTTTGTTGCCGTAGTGACGTGCGGTAGTCAAGGGCGTCGCCTGACTTTGTTTTGATTCGTTTGCTTACTCGATTTCAAACGTGAAAGTGACAAAATCATGTCAACAAACGGCCGAGTTGCCACGACGACAACCATGTCGCAAGACGCCATATCGAACCTGCCTTGGAGAGAAAAACGCGAACTGCAATTCTGCCTGAACCGAGACGTCGAACTTTTCAAGATATTGACGCACGGCGTCATGAAGTACGACCAGCAAACGGTAGAAGTGAGTACTTTCCGAAACTTCGAACGTGTTTCATCACGATTTCGACTGAATTCCAGAGGTTTTTGAAAACGGAAAACCCGACCTCCGCTCTGTTGAAATCGTTCGACGACCTCGACCACACGATTTTGGATCTGTTCGGCGCCCTCTACAAAATGGCCCACCTGGAAGCCATGACGATACTCAAAGATCTGATCGACGAAAAGACATACGCGAAAGCGATCAGGGAGGCGGAGGCGAGGCGGAAACGGGCGGCCCAGAAAGAGGTCAAGATATGCAACGTCGATCCGATCGGTCGTCAAGCGGCTCCCGTCGCCATGGCGATCAATCAACAACAGCAGCAGCGGCTACCGCAACCGCAGCAACATGCGCCCGAGACCAACGCTCGGGTGCTCCGAGCGGCGGGCCTCATTTTCCACGTGCCCTACGCGGAAGTGGCGGTCGCTACCAACAATTGGACCCAGAAATTGGGAAGGGGGGCGTTCGGGGACGTGTTCAAGGGCACGTGGCACAATACCGAGTACGCGTTCAAGCGGCTCAAGATAAATATGAAGAATCAGCAGACCGCGCAGACGCACATAAATCAGACCATCGCGGAACTGAAGGCGCTGAACGAGTGCAGGCACGATAATATCCTGCCTCTGTACGGGTGAGTTCGGTTTCTCGATCCGATCGGAGATCGGTTTTTCAGATAAATTGGTTTTCGGAGATTTGATGGTTTCTCGGAGAGATTGAGTTCCCCAAAGACTACGCCAATTTCTCAAAAGTTCTTTAGTTTCACTAAAGGTTTCTCAGAGATTCGGTTCCTCAAAAGTCAAGAGTTTCGCAGAGATATGTTACTGTGAAGATATCTAATACATCAGACACCCAGTTTCCCAGAGATCAAGTTTATGAGAGGTTGGGTTAGGTGGTTTCTCAGTCCAGATAGACAATTTCTCAGAGATCAAGTTTCTAATATCTAATAGCATTTTGGAATCATGAACTAGGCTCTAAATTTCTCACACGTTCAACTTATTCTGTTTCGATTGATACAGATTGACGAAATTGCATTTCTCAAAGACCAGACCGGCTTCTCAGATAAACGTTTCCCGATAAGTCCGTTCAGTCAGACACATTTTCTCAGATATTGATATTGATCACTTTCTCTCATGTTCGATTCATTTCTGAAAGGCAATCTTGAGTTGTCAGTTGTCAGTTGTCTGAGAAACTTGGTCATGAGACATCAAATTCAAAGTTCTAACGGTGAGTAGGATTGGTCGACTCATCGAACACTTATGCATCATAGTTTTGATTTCTCAGAGACTTGATCATTCATGGGATTTGGACTATCAATTTACGTTCATCAGTTGACCCGATTTTTCAGAAATCTGTTGCTTTTCTGTATCATTAAAACTGAGTTAGCTTCCAAGTTTCTCAGAGAACCGGTTTCTCATGAGTTAGATTTCTTAGATTTTGGTTCTCCGAAGACTCGATCACTCAGTGACATCACACAAATCTATAGCAGTAAAAGAGGTGGGATGGGTCGATTTCTCGGATACCAATAAGTTTCTCAGAGACAGAGACTTGATGATTCATTAGAATCGACGGATCAGTTCACGTTTATCAGTTTCCCGATTTTCAAGAGATGAGTTACTTTACTTAAATATTGAAACTGAGTTGGGCTTTGAGTTTCTCAGAGAATAAGTTGCTTATGAGTTTGATTTCTCACACAAATCTGTAGCTGGAAAAGAGGTGGAATTGGTCGATTTCTCGGAGACTTGATCATTTATGGAATTCCGTTTTCCGAAGCATATCCCTCAGACACACAATTTCTCAGAGGCTAGTGAGCTCCAAATTTCTCAGAGAACCGATTTCTCAGAGAACCAATTTTTCAGAGAACCAATTTCTCAAAGAACTTATTACTTAGAGAACCAATTCTCCAGATAATCCATTTCTCAGAGAACCAATTTCTCGGAGAACTCATTTCTCGGAGACCCAAACCATCGATTTTTCTCCGAAACAGTCGAAGTTACGTTCCAATCATCTTCCAGATTCAGCATGGACGGACCGGAGCCGTGCCTGGTGTACAAGTTCATGCCCGGCGGCAGCCTGGAGGAACGTCTCAAGAAAACGGGCCCGGAAACGATGACGCTGGAGGAGCGGCTGCGCGTCGCCGTCGACACGGCCCTCGGGCTGCAGTTCCTGCACACGTGCAGCGACCGGCCGCTCGTCCACTGCGACATCAAGCCGGCCAACATCCTGCTGGACGGCGACGGCCGTGCCGTCATCGGCGACTTCGGGCTCGCCCGCGAGTACACCGACCCCGAGCACACGCACATGCTGACCAACACCGTGGCCGGCACCCGCCAGTACCTGCCCGACGACTACCAGCGAAACGGGCAGTTCAGGCCGACCATCGACTCGTTCAGTTTCGGCGTCGTCCTGCTCGAGCTCGCCACCAATCGCACGGTCGTCGGTCGAAACAACGTGCTGCTGAAGGATCACGTTTTAAATCACCATGGTGACGTTATGTTGCTCAGGGACGATACGGTGGAGGGGGACGACGCCATCTTCAGGGGGTTGCTGGAGATCGGGAAGAGGTGTGTCGATGGGGATCCGAGGAAGAGGCCTTCCATGGTCAAGGTGTTCGAGGATTTGAAGAAACTGAGTGACAATCAACGGAAATAAGATGGCAAGATCAAGTGTCGTTGTTTAGGTGGCATCTCTTAGTTACTGAAACAACAGCTGTCTACGATTCCACCTTAGCAACTGTTGTTTATGTGGAATCGTAGTCTGCTGTTGTTTAGGTGGAGCGTTGATCTCTTAGTGACGGAATAAACAACAGGTGGAATGCTTCGTCTCTTAATGACAGAAATAACAACTGTCTACGATTGCACCTTGGCAACTGTTGTTTATGTGGAATTGTCGATGCTCAACTTTTCAAGTGAGAAACTCTGTTGATTGATCTTGTGGGAAAATAAAGATTTGATACTGGTCTACATTTTTTATTTGAAGTCTCTAATAGCTAACATATATTTACACACATTGAAAACATGTTGTTCAACAACATTTACTGAAGTTTTACATTAAACATACAGTTGAACTTACAATAGCAACATTTCTCGTTTATTATTTCATTAATTATTTTCAATTTTATTCAAGTATACAAAATAGAATCAAAACTTAGGTGTAAATAGTCCTTAATTTGGCTTTTGTTACAGTTTTTTTTTCTTGTTTTCTTCAAGAGGGACTCTAAGGTTATAATATTAATCTATACAGATAATTAGATTATTTTTGGGACGAGGTTTAAAGTTTGGGAGATCTGACGGTAATATACTTATCTAATTGATAATTATTAAAAAATTACGATAGTACTTTTAGTGTTGTCTACGGTTTTTTTAATGAAGTAATTAATACATACGTTTTTCTTCTTTATCTAATTATAAGAGAGGGGAGAGGGTTTAATTACTCAATCGAAATAGGGGAGGCAGCACATAAAAATATATTGTGATCAATTTTGCGTTTAGTTTAATTTTACGTAATAATTAAAAAGGTACTCGCATTTTTCTCTTTAAATGTAATAACGATACGTTTTCATTCAGGCACTACAGTTTTCTTTAATTGTTAAAATTTATAACCTACTCAATAATTTATAACGTTTTCTCAAAGTAAGGCGTTAATGATAATTATATATTACCTCACTCAAAAAATGTGTCCATATCCAATTGAGAAATTCAAAAATGCGATTTCAGTTACTGTGTTCGATATGAAAATATTTATATTTACAGGGCTGTCTGTCATCGATTATCATCGAAATTTCTGCGTGTGAATAATTAAAGTGCCCTGGGATTAATTATGTCTTTTTTTGTCGGTTAATTTATCATAATAATTATTATAGAAAATTATTCTATACATTGATCGAAAAAGCGTGTCTCGTTTTTTTACTTGATAACTTTTTTTTTGGTATTTCATTTTTTTAAACATCGACGCATATCTCTTCTCTCTATTTTTCGACTTATTGATTCAGAGCATCGTACTTAGTAACGGGCGGCCGCATCGATCGCCACCACCCTATTATAGGAAATCGCGACGAGCGGCCCATTTTTAGAACTCAATTTCCTCAAATTTTTGTATCGATTGGTAACCTCACACACATTTTTCACTAAAAATCCTAATAATAAATTCACATTTATGTAGTTCTTTAGATTATTATTATTATTAATAAGTATATAACAGTATATCAACTTGTTTTTGTTTTCTGTATAAGGTATCACAAAAAATACTTGTCGTTTCTAGAGATTCACGCGATCGCATCAAACATTTCCATTTTATTCATTTCGCTCGAGAACTTGAAAGGGGTGGATAAAAAGGTGAAACGGTTAGCGACAAAGACGAGACTCGATGAACAAAAACGCCCGTATACATACGAAATGACAACCGAAAACGGAAATGACGGAGAAAAATTATTGTCTCGTTTACCGTTCGTCGTGACTTTCGGTTTTCGAAGAGGGGAATAACTGATCGATTTTGGAAAATTTGTGAAGATTTGTGCCGGGGGTGGTTACTTTGGTTTCAGAGTGCGAGCGACGATGGTGACACACGTGGCGGGTCCCTTTTCCTCAATATTATATTGTACGACGTTTTGTCTTCGAGATCGACTCGGCTCGTCCTTATTCGGGCTTCAGTCGATGCCATTGTACGATCGTCTGACGCGGCTTCGTTATCATGTCCTGCCAGTGCTTCGTCTCGGACGCCCCGGAACCGTTCTTACCTGAGAAAAGATCAAAGAATTTCACACAAAATTCGCAATATTTTCAAACAAAATCGTCAAAAATTCATCCAAGTTTCATCCAAGACCACTAAAACCACTAGAAATTGTTTAAATTAGAGCCCAAGATTCCACAAACACTATAGCTCGAATCTACAATTCCACCAGGACAACTTTGATGTTGTGTTGTGCGCAATGACAACACCAACAGTTTTATTCCCCAACTCCACCTAAGTGACGGTCGTTCAGGACGAATTGTTGACTCAAGTCATCAATGAGTGTGTTTACCTTAGCAACAGTTGCCTACGATACCACATAAACAACAGTTATCTAGATGGAATAGCAGAGAAAGTCACATTATCGATGATTTCATATGAGCAACAGTTTAGTGGGATAACAAGAAATAGCGACATTCGCCTATGACACCACTTCACCAACTGTTGGTACAATATTCACAAACAGTCTTTTTGGTGGGATAGTAGTCTCGATTGGTTTGTGATTCCGATTCAACAACATTCCTGGAACATTAGGTGGAATCATAGATTGGATTGATCAACAATTCCATGAGAACAAGAGCTATTTAGTGAAACTGTGGAAACCACGATTTCACCTAGACAACACAGTTGTTTACGCTTCCACGTTAGCAACCATTTCGAAGGGATCAACCAATCAGCTTCAAGATTGTACTAAACTAGTGGAACAGTGCTCACCTGCCAAAAGGATGCGTCCGATGAGTTCGTTCCTGCCGATATTGTCAAAGTCCATGACCATGACGTCCAAGGAGCACTCCCTTATCTTCTCCCAGGGCACGTTGAACGAGAACGTGTCGTTAAAGACCGGATTGAGCGTGCACTTGAAGATGGCCGTCTTGCGTTTCTCTATGCGCTTGTCGCCGAACTGCAGCCACACTTTGACGTAAGGATCTGCAGGAAAAAAAACCTTTATAACGACCACCAAACCGAAAAGACGCATCTCAATGGCTAACCTGACTTCCCGTTGATGTCTTTGGCCTTGAGGTTGCGCGCCTTGAGCAGCGTCAACGTCAGGATGCTGTTGCTCGGATGGTAACAGAGCGACGTGAGCAGTTCACCGCACTTGTCCTTGGCGGGCGGCTTCAACGCCTTCCAGAACGACGGTTTTTCGCTCAAGTCGACCTGACACAAAGGCAGAAACACTTCGCCTATGGAATCGTCCCTGGAAAAACGGTCATAGTCGAAAACGTGCAAGTGGAGCACGCGCGATTGCAGCTTCTGTATCGGGAAGCCCTCAAAGTAGAACGTCTCGTTCCAGCGCGGATTCAACGTGCGCCGCTTGATCTTGGTTTCGAGTCGATGCTTCTTGTCCGGCAACAAGGTGACTCGCACGTAAGGGTCACTAGTCCCCGACAAATCCTTGGCCGGTAAATCCTTGCCCTGAAAAAAATCGAGTTACTCATTGTCCGAGTCTCGAGTTTCGAGTCTCGAAGAATGTTTCGCCCACCTGTAAGATCCTGAGGATGAGCGTCGTATTCTGGAAGTCGTACTCGAGCGAAAAGTGGATCTGACCGACGTTCTCAGACGGCTCAGAATTGTCGATGTACATGTCGACCAGCGATATGGAGCGGTTCTGCAGGAACGCCATCTGCAACAAGCGACCGGAACCGAGGCGAATACACCGAATTGCCGATCAGTCACGTGGACGACGAGTAAAACGACCAACAACACACCAAACAGTCAATTCCTAGCTTTACGACGTCCCAAGGGAGAAACTGCCCCCCCCCCCCAATTGGGCCCCGAAAGGGGTTCGGCCATAGCAACAGTCAACAGATTACAGGGAACGTGACACCAGTAGGCAAGAAGATTAGAGAGGTGGCGAACGAGAAGTGACCGCTATCCTCTTTATAGGGAACACGATATATTGGGCACTTCTCGTTCCTCGACACGACACGGATCAGGCAACACTCAATACACACACGATTGGTCGGTTTAGACGTTCCGGGGGGAAGATAAAACAGATATCATGCTTACATCCTGGCTTACCGACGGATGGTCCCCTTTGACATTTTGTAGGGCCTTGTTGGCGGGGGCGGTAGGGGTGCGCGCTTCCGACGGAAGGGCACCTGCGCTGCTTCCGGCCGGCGATTTCGCCTGAGGACTCCCGGTGGTCCTATAAATTTAAGACAAAAAAGGTTTTTCATATACAGGCTAATAGTCCGAGGATTGATGGGTACTCACTCTAACTGCGCCCTGTACGAGTCCGGATCCGAAGAGGAAGCGTGTAAAAAAAAAGACGAGATCAGTGAGTTCAAAGGGAGGAATCGGACGGAAAATCGGCGAGGGAGGTGACGGAACCGAAAATAGACGCAAAGGGACACGAGACTCCGTTTCCATTATGAGGACGAAAGGCGCGAAACCGGACTAGAAATGAACTGGTGCATAAAGATAACGCAACAATACGTGAACCAGTTAGGGGCGAATTCCATTACCGGACGAGGACGAAGGTGTGGGGCGTTTAGGGAATCCTCATCAGGGTAGTTTATTATTCGTGCGTCATCCATCCGTGCTACCCAGATGGACAACGAAAACACCGGGGAAACCGGGAATCCCTTTCGGTTCGCTCGGTTCCCTCGATGACCCATCATCGCCAAGGTGATGACGATCGAGACGTGCCTTTGTTTCACCGGTTCGATCAAAATCCGGGATCGGGGACACGGATCGGCGCGGTCCAGGCAAATGCCCGCAAAACCAAAGTCGCGCGGTGAATTCGGTAATGTCCTAAATGGGAAAACCGTGTCCGCGCCTCCCGCATACTTTGCGACCCGAATTCGTGATTGAAAACTTTTCGTTTTACCTCGCCGAATAATATTCGAAGAAGGCCACGAGTATTTCGAAGGACTTTGAGAACGCCGCCCACATCCTCGATCATGGTCTTCCACTTCTTTGAAAATAAAAACCGCACCAGTGTCTTTCTTTATCCAATAGAATCACGAGCGACTCTTTCCCTTCATGTGGTGCCCTATTGGGTATAGAAAAAAACGATGCACCCCGTGATTCTGATGCCGTAAATAACGCGCGCACCCCTCTCTAGAACCCCTGAATTATTAACGCGTCCAATTTCGACCGCGAAATGAAACGACGCTTTGTGTAACGCAAAGTGCGTCGCATCTCGGAAATAACGGGCGACCCGCTCGACTTTGCGCCAAATCCACCGAGAAGCGGTCGCAAACGACAAAATCGGCCGACATGATCGATGGATCCGGGGACCCCTGAGCCCCCCCTTTGCTCCCGCACGGAAAGCCCGGGAGCAAAAGGGGGACGCACACGAAATAAAGGCCCGGACCGCGTCTTGATCGATCGCGTATCATCCCCCGGCCCAAGCCGTCGCAATTCGGAACTCCCGGGGTGCACCCGAAATCCTCCGACCCGCATAAACAAAACGAAATCGCGGTAACCACAACGGTCCCCACCGCCCCACTCTGGGCCCCCGTGGTTACCGAGTCAACAAACCGAACGGTAACGTCACTGCCGACACGCACCGCGATCACGACAACAACAACAGGTGTGCATGGCGACGGTCGACAACTGAACGTCGAAACGCCACGGCATCCCCGATATGCGCGCGTTCCACCACCCGGAAAAACGCGTTCTCGACCCTCGCCGGACGACGCGCGACTGTCCCGATCGCCACCACTTGTAGCACACGCCACTTTTCCGCCTGCGATCGGGCGAAATCGGCCGTTTCCGGACCCGAACGAACCGAGAATCGTCCTAGTTCGGCTCTTTAGCGATCGACGAAAGAGGAAAAACTGGGGGGCTTTTGCCATGTGACGCCCGGAGAATCCCTGGGTCGGACCCCGGACGGCGGTGGCGGGCGGCAGGTCGATGTTGCCATAGCGACATAGTATAGTACTCGCGACTCTACTTCCTTTTGACGCCTCGTTTTACACGCGTTTACGACCGTATCGCGTATACCTGATGATGCTCCCCCTCCTCCACCACCCGCCATCGTCGGGGACACGCGCCGCTCCTTTGTCCGCGCCGTCGGTATGCAGATACGTCAAATCTAGAGAGCCGTCGTCCCCCTCCACTTTTCCGAGGCAGACTCGATTCGAACGAGAGAAGGCGACAAGTGTCTCCGGATGTCGTCCGGGTCGAGTTTTAATTAAATTCTCGAGATTCGGAGGCGAAAACTCGAATTTTTGCCGGCAACAGGCAACAGGTTCGTACACGCCTCCACCCGGTCGATACCCGTAAATACAAGTAAATGCCCGTAAATACTCTTACAGATATGGGTACGTGGAATATCCGATTTTGTGACTGTAGCGTTCGCGTCGTTAATCAAGCGCGCCATGGCGATTTTAACGATGATTAATCGCCGTTAATATCGTCGAGATATTAATAACCGGGGTGCAGCCGCCCTCCCCCCCCTACCCCCCTTAAAGCGAGGGGAAAAAATTTTATCGACCACCGAGAGGGCGATTACGGGTCACGCGAAATGACGTGTCGCCAATCGGCCCCCACGATCTCCCATCAGAACGAAGAAAAAAAACGCGTTTTGTACACTCGTGATCGCTTAAATTATAACGAGTGCCAAGTGGTTTCGATCGAGGTTAAGGGGGCGAAATTCGAGAGGAGCCGATCGCGTTTCCGGATGACTTACGGGCGTCGATCGCGGGTGAAAATGCGAATCCGTTTCGATTCCCGCGCGGCGCTCGAAAAGCCCGCGGAGCGAGATTACAGAAACCTGTAATGCGGCGCTTACTAGTTCGGCCGCTAGATGGCCCACTGCGATTTCTTCACTCTCTCTCTCTCCCGCACGGGAGACGGGAATCCGGACGCCCGGCCGCCTAATGGGCCGCGAAATGAGATGGATATGCGATACGCGCCGCCACCTAGACCGCTCCTCGATATTCGCGAACCACAATCTCCACTTTCGCATCTACTCGGTCGGTGATTGTAATTTAATATTTATGGAGCCGAACGAGGCGATCGATCTCTTTCCTTATAACGTTTCGTCGGATTCGCTATCTATCATAATACGGTGTGGACTTTTCTCTAGAAGAGAAACGAAGGTCAAGGTTTCTCAAGGAAAAAAACGGATGAAATTCACGACACGTCCTCTCCCTCGTTACGCGATATCCCGAGAGTGAAAAGCGGACGGGCTTTAGTCACTCGACACGTAATTTTTCGGTTAGGCTCCAAAAGGCTGACGAGTTTCGTGATCCGAACCTCGGGACCTTCAGTTCACAACTCGAAAGGAGCAAATCGAAAATCGATAACTGTACATGGCAGATTGGTGGGTGATAAAAGGACGAATCGATGCGAAAGATACGAGATTGCGTCCCCTAATCTCTCCCTTTTATTTCGGGAAACGCGTGAAAAGCCGCCTATCTGCGGTTCCCTTTATGTACCATGCGAAAGCCTATCTCGGGTGTGTGTGTGTATGCAACTTTGTTACACGTGGGACGCACAAAAGCGGCGAGGGAAACGCCAAAACGGATCGCGTTCTCGACAATGCAAAGTCCCACAGTCATTGTCCTCACGACATCCGAACCGAAAACGATAAACGCGCACGAAAAGCGCAAACGACGTGGAAATCGACGCCGAAAGTCACCCCCAAGGTCGGCTCACTAGGATTTCCACGTGTTGCTCCCGAGTACAAATCGAAATTTCCTCCCGTTTTCCCCAAAGTTACAAACCTGAGGATCTGTTCGCAGTTTTGGACGACCCCGCTCATAAAGTAGTACATTTCGACTCGCTCTCGTCTAGCACCAAGTCTCAAAGTGAACACGTGGCCGGTATCGCGTCTTCTCGCACATCGCACTTGTTCCCTGTTCCGAAACACGCGAACGACTGATCTCTTCGCGAGAGACACGAAAGAGTGCACCGGCACAGGAGGCGGCGGAGGAAGAGACGCACGTCGCGGCGCACTCGGATCGACTTCGTGACCGAATTCCCTATAACGGGCGGGGGAGGGGGAGGCGGCGCCGGAACGGCCACGGATCTAGTGTGCATCGTTTCGAATCTGCGAGCCGCTGATGAAAAATATTGACGCGAAACGACTTCGTTATGACGTCGAGAGAGCGCACAAAAGAAATTGCTTTAGTAGTGGCGGCGTCGAGGCGCCCGCGACGTCCCCAACCCTAAACGACAACTTCGACACCGTTTTCGCTTAGCTACAGGTCGAAACTAGATGGTCCCATGTGGGACCCTTAGCTTCGACACGAATTCGCGACGAAATACGCAATACAATCGATCAAGCCCGGGAAACGATTAATTTCAGTGTTACATTGTTCCCGGGCGAGATTAGGGCGTCTTTTGTGCGAAATTTCGCCCCCGAAAGAGGAATACCAATCCGTATCGGTGTACATAATACCTGCGAGTCTCGGCGTATAATGAGAACGAGGGAGGAAAAGAGAGGAGAGGGAGAGGAGACGGCGAGCCGGCGAACGCAAATTGGGGGCAGGAGGGTTTCGAGCGCATTCCCGATCTAATAACAAGGTAAACAAACACAAAAGGACCTAAAGGAACCGGGGAAACTCTCGACTCGGTCGTTTTTACCCGAGCGCCGGGTTCGTTCAACTCGCGACACATTTCCCCACATCGATCCGCCGTCGCATCCGCGTGTACGCAACAAGTTATCTCCATATATGCCATAATCTCCATGGAAATGAGGTGACGGTAGTGTCGAAATGTGGACGCGTCACGTCGCTTCCTATCCCGGTCTGGTCCTGATCAATTGCCTGCTCATAGCGGGCGCCCTTTACGTCCTGATCCGATCCTGCACCCACCTGAGCCTCATTGGCCAAAGGGAAAGCGTCTTGATCCTATCCTGCGTCGTCTCCATCTTGATCGTCATCAATTCATTGTGCGGAATGGTCGTAAACGCGAAACGCGAAGAAATTTCGACCCTGATCCACGTCAACGCCAGAATAGGCGCCTTCTTCTTACAACTGTCATTAGCCCTGATGACTCTGTCGAAAGTGCCAGATTCCCCAGAGATTTTGATCGAAAAATCCGAAATCAAGACGACTTGGCCCTGTAACCAGACGTCAACTTGCAGCGAATTCCTCTACCGGTCCATTTACTCCTCCATGTTACAAGTGGGTTGCCTAGGTGTCTTGATAGCGCTAATCATGATCGTATCCGTGGTTTCTAATTTGTACTATTACTTGAAATGGCTACTGAAATAAACTTGGGTTTGGTCATTGTTCACATCATCAATTTCGAGTTGACTCGTAGGGATAGCACAATCGGGACTAGAGTGTACAGTCCGAAGATGACACCGAAGATCCCTATTGTACCGACACTTCCGGTGTACAGTCGATGTCCGGCCGTCACGCAACTGTTGGTGTAACCACCGGTGGGTTGACAATAGTCGTCGTCTTTAAATCGGCAACACTCAGTTGGCACAGCCACCAATTTATTATGGGTCTCGTCCAATCCGCAGCACTTCCAAGTGTCCATTATGGTGACCAGGATCTGTCGGTAATGCGGATCCGTTTTGGCTCGACGTTCCACATAGGCGTACGTCTGGATGATCAAACGGGAGGCACGGCGATTGGCGACCAGCCCCATACCCGCCACTGTCGCCTGCATGGTGAAGGCGACGAAAAGGGTCACCAGAAAGACCGCTATCAAGCAGGTCGACTCTTTGAAAAGGGCCAGGAGGCCGAAAAGGGTGCAGGTGATTAAAAACCAGCCGACGATCGTGGCCAGCGAGCAGATCGTCATCGTCATGTTGAACGTGGGGACTGAACTGAAGGTCTCGGTGCAGCTGGCGCTCAAGAGGACGAACGTGGCGCCCGCAAACAGCAGCAAGAACGTCGAGAACAACGTCCAGGGGTTACGGCTGCAGCACATTTTCGACTCGATCCGGATCGCGATCAAACTGACAATTTAGATTGAAGTTTCGTGTGAAAAAAACGTCGAAACGGGAAATTGTCAATCTGCATGATGTGCGGAACGGATCGATGCGTCCGAAACGAGCAACAGGCGGCGAATTTTGATGGGACGATTTTATCGCTCTCCAGTCGTATAACCCGAATTCTAATTAACGGGACGTCACGCGATGCCGCGCGATGAATAAAAACTTTCCGTCGAATAAGAGACGGAACGGCGCCTCGACGGCGCAAAGTGGAGCGTTACGAAACAAAAGGGCCCATCAGAATGCGAATGGATGATATTTAGGTCGATTACGTGGAAACTTCCCCAGAAACGTCCACAACGCCATCTATCGGCCCTCAATCACAAGTAGGAAACAAGCGCCATCTCTCGTAAAACGCCACCACTACCCAACCAGGCAAAACCCTACAGCGCCATCTCTGGACGAGTCGCAGAACCGAACCAATTCGAGCGCTTTTCGATTTGGTTCGGTTCTGAACTGAAGGGTTCGACTCGGTGTTTACGTAATCACTCGAGATAGGAAGGTGGACTTTTATCCGATAGTGGATTACTTTGTATCGCGGGTGGCCCCGATTAATTAGAACGACGGATTCCGTATCAATCGGGGTTTTGGCCCGTTAAATTGGTAACGACGTCTCCGGGTGTGTATAACGTTAAGAGTCGTAAAACGTTCGGTAGACGTCCTGTAAGACGTTAAGACCGGGAGCTTTCGCGTCAAACTCGAACCCTCTCCGTATAATAACGACAATAACGGAGCACTTTGCGGTCGGATCCCTTATGAGACGCCCGGATCTCGAGAAAACGACGAAAATCCAATTTCTATACGTCCAGAAGCAAAACAGTACAAATGCAGAAACTGCTCCTCTCTGTTTCGCCGATTTCTCGTTTGGAAAAAAGGCGAGACACGTTCATCCGGAAGGGATAACTGCGTCGCTAATCTAGCGAATAATTGAATGATTTACGATGCACGGGTTCATCCGGAGATCATCAGACGGAACGGGACGAGACGAAAGGACGGGGAAATCGCGTTTATAACGGGCGAGAGGGAGAGAGGCCGGTTATAATTAATCATTCGCGATCGACCACTCAATTTCGATTGCGTTCGCCGGCCGCGGACACGGATTACGACATCAAAACCGGCCGCGAAAATTGATCGGCGATCGCGCACGCACTCCCCCAACACAACCCAGATAGCACAAACATATCCAATGGATATCCAATGTATATCCATTTATGGATATGTGTATATCCAATGGATATCCATGAATACCATTGTGGACATCCAATGGATATCCAATGTATCATACACGTGTCTCGCCCGTGGATATCCATTGGATGTCCATAGGATATCCATCGATATCCATAATGTAATAAATCTCTATATTAGATTTCCGACGCATATACATCCATGCCCATTTGCTTTTTTCTAGATATTATTATTGTTTAACTTTATTGGTATCCCTAAAACTCAAAATTGTATGAGCTAGCTGCTCAGGAAAATATCAGGCAGAAGCCGGACATACCCAAGCGGGATCCCAACCCGTAATAGGTTACCAGGACCTATCGGTCATGTCATAACCAACAAACCAGGCTGTCAGGCACGAAGCCATGGCTGAGCGAGACTAATGGTCCAGCTGTTGAAGAATGCGAAATCCAGCCTATTTAATCCCAAAAGAAACATCAATGTTAGCGACGTACATTGTGTGGCGCCATCTACATTTCATGGATATCTATATACATGAATGTATATCCATTGGACATACATTGCGTATATACATTGGATATACAGGAGTGTATATCCAATGGATATCCATGTGTGGATATGGTAATCCATGGGACATACATTCATGTACATCCAATGTATATACAGGAATGTATATCCAATGGATATCCATGTGTGGATATGGATATACATTGGATATCCATTGTATATAAGATCCATCCATGGATGTAATATGGACTTTTCATGTATATCCATTGGATATCCTGTGCTATCTGGGAATGGCTCGAATCTTCCATGATGGAAATTATCCGTCGACCGATTCCGACCGGAACCGCATCATTTTCTTGCGGGAAATGTCCGCTCGAAAACGCTTTTTACCGATTCTGAATACCCAATTCCGTTCGGTTTTTATGACGGATCGAATGAGGTTGTGACACCGGACGATAAATTCACAAACGATTAACTCCTCTCTACCTCTCGATTGGCTGAATTTATGTGACAGACGTGGGTTTTATTCACGAATTCATCAATTTACGATCGATAGGCCGCTTTTTGCTCAATTTGATAACTCCCCCCAATTTTAAAAAATTTGGGGGGACTTATCAAAAATGCCCCAATTTTACGTATGGCACTATTCGGAGCGACCTGAGTGATAATTTCGAATGAGAGTACACGTCCTACGTTCGAAAGACCGAGTCTTCTGCAGAAAACCCGCCTGCTTTATCAAGAACGTCTCATCACTTGTAAGTCCATACAAATTGAGTAATTTCAACTCGAACGGTATCATTTCCGAGCTAGAAATGTTCGCTTTCAAGTGCTTTTCCCCGGATTTGAATTACAAATTCCGTTCGGTTTTTACGACAGGTCGAACGAGGTTGCAACACGGGACGATAAATTGACAAACGATTAACTTCCCCCTACGCGTACACTGATCAAATTTCTATAACAGACTTCGGTTTTCCGGTTGAATTAATCAATTTCTAATCGATTCTAGCAGTTTTACGAATTTTGATAACTCCCCCCCGATTTCAGAAAATTGGGGGGACTTATCAAAACGCTCAAATTTCACGTCCGATGTCACCCAGCCCAGACGGAGTGAGATTCGGAATGATCGTCACGCCCTCCAGCGAAAATGGCGATTCTTTTGTATAAGAAACGGGTAGAAATGAGACACGATGAAGATAAAAGGGGGCGAGTAGACGTCGCAATTTCTCAACCGTTTGAGCTTTGGCGGCGATCCGTCCTCGTATCTGCGGCGGGCTTTCGTGTACCGCAAAGAAGTCGATCGCCGTGGGGCGTCGGAAAAAGTCGTGTATCCTTGGAAAAATGGACCGATTTTGACCTGTTGACTGACGCAACAAGCATTAATAAAGCGTCTCCCGTCTCTATGATGGGCCGCTCGTCTAGTCGGCGCTCCTGGCACCGTGCCATCGATTCCGAAAGCGGATAGAAGACAAGAGACGTCGTTCGATTAATGCGTACAATCGGTCCGCAAACGTTATCTTTTCCATCCGCGTGCGGTCCAATGATTGATCGCGACAAAGAGATAACGCATACGACCCACCGAATCCGCACAAAGGGCAAATCCCGGAATTTCGGGTACTTACAGGGATTGCGACAGGAACCTGGATAGAGTCTTGTTGTGTCTCAGTCCGTCCAGGAACTCCATGTAAAAGTTTGGGGGGAGTCGCAATCGTACACAACATTCAAAAAAGCACTTGTATTTTTAAAAACTAGGCAGTCTTCTGAACCTGAAAGTGTCTACGTTGAGTGTATACACGCAAAGATACCGAATCAGGGACGCAAATCTGATCTTTTCGAGGGAGATTCCGGATGCGACTCGCGTATGAGCCAAATTAATGAAAAAGCACTCGAAGGAAATAAGAAATTCCAAACGCGGAATACACGGATCATCACTGAGGGGAAATGAAAACGGAGATTTTTGAATAACACGAACTGCGCCCCATTGTCGAGTTTTTTGGGGGGACTTATCAAAAGGCACGGTATCGCTTCGGCCACCCTCGAAAGTGCGTACTTTCGATTTCGGGGGATGTTCGCTACTCACCTCATGGCGGAAACACTCGATTTAGGGCACGGCACGACCTTAAGGCACAGGCGAGCTGGATTTTATCGCTATCTTCCGAACGCACGCCAGAAACGGAGTTTTTCCGTTTTTGGGGGGGACTTATCAATACGATCTGCGTCCTGCCAGACGCATCAATCTTTGCGCCGTTGTCGCAAATCCTATTCCCCGTTCGACGGTCGCATGATTGACGAATGCGGATCCGGATTAATCACCGCATAACCGTAAACTACGGCCCTTCGTGTGACAATGACGCGGCTTGATTACGTTTCGCGCCCCGGGCGATAACTCGATATGAATTCTGATGCGATTTCGCCGAATGCATGACGTGAAACAACTGTGAACTATGCATTTGATAAAGTTTTGATAGTTCCCCCCAATATTTGTTTTTTCGGGCATGGCGACTAGCGGTTAATGACGGTCGTAATGAGGTTCGTTACCGTCGCATAAACGGATTAAACGGTAACGAGGACTGGAGCCACCCCTCCAATTATGACCGTAATAAACACTGAGGGAAATTATTTTACGGAGGCGCAATCCGGGGCGGAATTTTCAGAGTCTAATGAGGACGGGGAAAAAAGAGTCGCGCTTTCAATTCGGTTCGTTCCCGCAGGTATCGTAAAGGCGCGGTCTCATTTCGCGGTTTTCGTCACGCGGAAAAGGCGCAAAGCCGTCCGGGCTCACCGGATTTCGGCGGGATCACGGAAACGCGAGCTCGTCATTTTCCGGGCAAAATTGAGGCGAATTATGGAGGCGGTTTCGCGATTAATTCGGATTTCGGTCGCCAATTTGGACCGCGATTTCTCTTGCTCACCTCGGCACGTCGACGCGGATGGGTAATTCCGGTGTCTGGGGCGAATTTATGTACTTGGGCTTCTGGCTGATACCAGAAAGGTAGGGAAAAGGTGGGTTTATCTCTGAAAGAGAGCGGAAGTCTATTTACCGTCGAAATAATAGACTCTTCTCTCTATTTTTCGGGCGTAAATTGTGTTGTAGAATCGTTCTGTGTAATCTTAGACTAGATATGGAAACATAGTTTGAAATATCGTAAATTGAAAAAGTAATGTGGAATTGGGGGGACAAATCATAGAGAAGAATCGTAAAGAAGAATCATAGAGTAGAAACATGAAGTGAAATCATAGAATGAGCATAAATTAGATAGTGGAATCATGTTGTGGAATCTTTAGATATAGAATCATAGTTTGGAATCGTAAATTGAGAGAGAAATGTGGAATTGGGGGGACAAATCATAGAGAAGAATCGTAAAGAAGAATCATACAGTAGAATCATGGAGAGGAATCATAGAGTATGAGCATAAATTAGATAGAGGAATCATGTTGTGGAATCTTTAGATATAGAATCATAGTGTGGAATCGTAGATTGAAAACGTAATGTAGAATTGAGGGGACAAATCATAGAGAAAAATCGTAGGGAAGAATCATAGAGTAGAATAATGAAGTGGAATCATAGAGTAGGCATAAATTAGATAGTGGAATCATGTTGTGGAATCTTGGAGATGGAATCAGAGTCTGGAAAAGTGTGTGAAATGGCATAGTTTCCCCGAATTGTCTCATATATGGGAAAAAAGTCGCAAATATAATCTAGAAAAGCCCGTTATCTCCCGAAACCGTCCGGACGTTGTAAACCGCGTTTTACAGCCGTTCTGTTTGCCCCGTAACGATTACGAACGTTTTATACCGCGGCCATAAAGTGAAAACGAACGCCCGCACAAGTTCAAAAACCGTCCGAAAAATCCGGCAAATTCTGCAAATGTTCCTCCCGGAAAAAGACCGATGTTTTGCCTAGTGGGCAAAGACCAGACACCGACCCTCGTCTTTCCCTTTTATATACGCCCTCACATATACCGAATGATGGCGACCTCTGAAATCCCCTAAAATCCCCCGTAATTTCCGTGTTCGTTCCAGGTCCGTTCTTTGGTTCGTTTCCCTCGTTTTCGCCGGTGATCTCATTACAATATTCAAATTTCGATTCGTCCCTTTTATCGGGAATTAATTAGAAAACGGTGCGTCGGCGGCGCAACAAGTAAACACGATAAGGGGGCTATAAAGGGAATTTTCTGCCCGCTACAAATTGCACGCAGATGAGTGTGACGCGGGACGGACGGCCGATAGCGATACCGTAATTCGTACTCGATGGCTATTTGTTTTCGTGTTTCGTTAATTAAACCTCTCCCTCCGGCCGGAGTCTTTGTGCATCTCATAATAAAGCAACAGCACCCGTGTGAATTTTCCACCACGTACGCTCACGAGTGCGAGCGAAATCGATCGTACAAACTTTCATGATGAAAGAAAACCCCACACTCGGTGAATCCCAATAAACGTTATTGAATTTTATCCGATCCAAGTTCTTTGCCCCTCTTAGGGCGTCTGCGAAACTTCAACCCTTTCGAGATGATAGTTTATTATCCGAAACGGGAGGGTCGGGTATTTCGACGCATTTAATTCAATTACTCGAACAATAAATCATCATAGACACCTCTCGGCAAAACGTTATTATATGCCAAAAGCGGATGGATTATTGTTATTACCCCAAAGTCTCCACGAACTTGACTAATTATGCGCCCTCTCTATAACGATTTTCAATGACTGAGCCCGGTCGGTTTTTACGGTAAGAAAATTCTCAAAGGAACTTTGCTCGTTCATTAATTATATGCAAAACACGAATCTCTACCAATTTCTAGGCGATTCTGACGTTTTCAAGATTTTTGATAACTCCCCCCAATTTTATAAAATTTGAGGGCGACTTATCAAATTATCATAATCACGCGCGCGACTTCATTCCGGAGGTTGGAGTGAGGATTCTGAATGAATTCTTGATTAGTTCCCAGTTTCTTGTTGCCCATTTTGAATAAATAACCGCGTTCGATTTTTATAACCCCCGCATAAAGAAAATTCACAACAGGCTTCCGTCCGCGTCTTCATTAATCAAATTTTACGTGGTTTTGCTCGAATCAATAAATGTCTGCATTTTAGACAAATTTGATAACGTCCCCCCACTCGGCGGAAAATTGGGGGGACTTATCAAAAGTGCGCGGATTTCGCGACCCGGCCAAGTCGTAGTGGGAAATTTAAATGAGACCCAAATTGGCTTTCAGCTTGTTGCCAATTTTGAAAGTCGTTCCGGTTTTTACGGCGGGTCGAACGAGGTTAAGTCCCCTCGGATGCGGAAAACCCACAAAGGGCTTCCTTTATTTCACTAATCGAATCCCTCCAGGAAATCAGATACGTTTCGCATACGAGAGGGCGCATAAATAGAATTTGATAACGCCCCCCCAAAATTCGAATCGAACATTTAGCGTTCGTCGGGCTTGTTATTGAAATGCGAGGCGATAAAGTTGCGGCCGGGTGAAAAGTTTTCGAATTTCTCATCCCCCGTCCGTCGTGCCGTTTCGGCCGCGGGGCACAGCAAGTGTTGACCCGAATTCGTACACGACAAGACGAGACTCCAATTAGGGGCGAGAAAAAAGGGGTCGCGCGCTCAAGGGACGGAACGGGAGGTCAGATTTGCGTCCGCCATCGTCCGCGGGTCTACCAAACATGCACTTCTCGGTACGCACCTGTCTTCTCTAATAATGCGTGTAGCGTGTGTAAATATCAACAACGTACGTATACGAAATAACGCACAACAAACTCGAAAAATATCTCAACAATTGTATTATAGGTAATAATTTACGGGTAATAATATTAACGAGTGATACTTGAAAATTTTAATTAGTTATCCGTTTTTTTTCTTTGGTTAAATACTTTTTTAATTTTAGAACCGCGTTACGTCGTAAAGCACGTTTGGGGTTTAGATTATTGAAACGAGATTAGATTAGATATTGGCACATCAGATTAAATCGGAAAGACGAAAGCGCACACACGAAACGAAGACGAGTCAAGAGCGAAGAAAGTCGTCCATCGATGAGATAGTCCGGAAAAGAGGAGGAGAGGCGGTGCTAGAGGATTTTCCGAAAATCCCTGCTTAACGTCAGCATGGTGCGGCCAAAACTGAAATTCGCACGGATCGCGCTGGCCCCGATGCGCGTGCCTTTCGAGCACAAACGCCGTTTCGGGGGGGAGGGGAGCACCGAGGGGCACGCGCACAAAGAGGGGAGGCACGACGCGAACCGGGGGAGGCCGCCGGACGAATTTGATAACCGACCCCCAAAACTTGATACCGAGCTTTCGACGGTTCCGGATCTAGGGAGACCTCCGTAAACACCCACACCGAATAATTCTCAAAGTTACACTACAAATTATCAATAAGAGGGGAGGAGGAGGCAGATTTTTAACCCCCAAAAAGCAGAAAACGCAAAATGACTCCCAAACGATCCGAGAAATTCGAATCGGTTCCAGGGGGCGAAAAACCGGGGAAGGATGTGCACCGGGGCCGAAAAGCGCCCGTTTCGCGACCGGGAGCGGGGGTGGCGGCGCGATCGATATGGCAGAGACCGTCAGGACCGGCCCCCCGAGTCTGTGCGCCCTTTTACCCCGTCCGCGCGGGAGAGTTCATTTCCACCTAACCTGACCCAACGACGACGACAACGACGGAAAAGTAAACAAGGGGTGATTTCGGTTTTTTGTCCGGGGGAGGAGTGGAGAAGTCGCCGTGCATTAGTCGCGGTGACACACGGTGCCGGCGACGCCGCCCCCGCGACGCACTCACTCACTGCCACCAGCCACCGGCGGCACTCTCGTGTCGGTTACGCGGGATGGAGATCAATACGACGTGTACCGACCGCCGGGCGATTTACGGTGATGAGGCTCGCCCGTGAAATACGCGAAACGACCTCGAAAACGGACCCCAGATGGCCTAAAACGTCGTTTCCGAATCGTTCCTGCCGTTTTTGCGATTTTTGATGATCTCCCCCCAAAATTTTTATTGGGGGGCGACTATCAAATCGTCGTTACTACGTTATTTTGAAGACTAGTAAGTCAAAAAGTTCACTCTGTTTGGGAATCCGCCAATTTTGGGCTATTAGTGATAGGTTCACCCCAAAACATTCATCTGGGGGTGGCTATCAAAATTATGTTTTATTGCTATTAGTCTATGTTGAATGGTTTGTGACTCTCGAGAGACTTGATAAAGTTTTCACCAATGTTCCAAACAGAAATCATAACTTCTCCCAATACGAATGACTTGGGAGTGGCTATCAAAACTGACTTTTTCATAAAGTTTCAGTGATTGATGTATACTGATGCACTTGTATCAGCGAGAATAAAGCACTTTCGGATAATGAATGACTACCTTGCTCAAATTTTCTTATTGGGGGTGACTATCAAAGAAGCTGATTTGAGCAATTCTGCAACTGTAAGACTTATTCTGGAGGTTCCATCGAGAATATACCATGACTGTCGAGTATTCTAGTCTAGTATTTTCAAGAAAATTGTGTTCTAGACACATTTGATAACTTCCCTCAATATGCAATCATTGAAAGCAACTCAAATCAATGAGTATTCCTCAGTCTCTCAGACATAATTGATGACTGTTCCCTAAGCAGATGTTTTGGGGGCAACTATCAGAAACCTGTCTCGAGACTTTTAGACTGCACAACTTCCTCCTGGGACCAACCCGGTGTTTCTGCGCTCTTCCAGTGGCGTTTGATAATCTCCCCCCAAAATGATAATTTTTGGGGGCGACTATCAAAAAGTTGTTTTTGTCGTCGGGACTCACCCGAGCGTCTTGGTGGATATCAGGGGCGTCTTGAGGCTGAGGAAGCCGTTGAGCCTTGATTTTTTCTCGGGCGCGATCTCGATGCGCCTGTGATGGTGGTGGGCGTTCGGCGAGTCGCCGTCGTCGTCGTCGCCGTCGCGCTTGCGACGCCTCTTGTGGAAGTAGTAGCAGGCGGCGCCGACGCCCGCGATCAGGATCAGGGCGGTCAGGCTCGAGAAGACCGCGGTCAGCACGATGTCGCGCTTCTGCATCATCAGCTGCAACAGTAATCATATGGAGAATCACTCGGTATAATATGAATGGGGGACGAAACGAGACAAAACGTTTTGTTGTTGGTGAGCCTGAGCTACGAGTTTTCCGTTTTTGCCGGTTCTGTTTACGCCAGACTGTCGGAAAGTTATTGCGAGGAGACTTTGCGCCGTTTTAAATTGATGTACGGCGAGTTGTGTTTAATAATTTGGAAAGTTGGGGTTTGGTGAGATTCAAAGCGCGGGGCTTAGCGCACCATTTCGCTCGTTTATTGGAGAATTTCGTTCCGGTCGCGTTGCGACCTGTTTCAAAGCATCCCCGTAACTGAATTTTACAAATTGACATTCTGTTACACTGGGAGTGACAGCGAATTCTAGCAATTGACACAGGATTTCACTGAGATGACACTGAGTGACATTCAATTCCACCAAATGACATTCAATTCCAATGATGGTCGCAAAATTTCACTGAAATGACACCGAATTCTACCAAGTGACATGGAATTTCCCTAAATATGAATTCCACAGTGTGACATCAAATTTCACTAATTGACACTTGACTTTACTGAGTGGGACACCAAATTCTACCAATTGACTCCTGAATCCACTGAGCTCAATACTAAATTCCACTAAATAGTATACAATTCCATCAATTGACGGAAAATTACACTGAGATGACACCAAATTCCTTAGTGTGACATCAAATTTCACTAATTGACACCTGATTTCACTAAGTGGGATACTGAATTCCACCAATTGACTCCTGAATCCACAGAGATCAATACCAAATTTCATCAAATGACATTCATAAATTCCATCAATTGACGCAAAATTCCACTAAGATGACACCAAATTCAACAGTGTGACATAGAATTTCACTTATTGACACCTAATTTCACTGAGTAGGACACCGAATTCTACCAATTGACACCTGAATCCACAGAGCTCAATACCAAATTTCATCAAATGACATTAAATTCCACCAATTGACGTAAAATTACATTAAGATGACACCAAATTCCACAGACTGACATCAAATTTCACTAATTGACACCTGATTTCACTGAGTGGGATACCGAATTCCACAAATTGACATTCAATTCCACCAAATAACGCAAAATTACACTGAGATGACACCAAATTCCATAGAGTGACCTCAAATTTCACTAATTGACACCTGATTTTATTGAGTGGGACACCGAATTCTACCAATCGACTCCTGAATCCACAGAGCTCAATACCAAATTTCATCAAATGACATTCATAAATTCCACCAATTGACGCAAAATTTACATACTGAGATGACACCAAATTCCTTCGAACAGCTCTGAATTCTGCCGGATTTCAACCCAAGAAACTATCAATGAGAAACGAAAGCACCATCCACTCGAATTAGAAACGCCAACGGGCAGCCGGAACGTAGACGCTCATTTAAGGCAAATTCCGGCGATTCGTAAGCCGAAACTCCAACACGTGCTAGTCTTACGACCCACTCCAGGAACTCAAATATGCCCTCGGCTTTATTCATGAGAAATCTACATTTAAAAGTTGATTTTATTCATTCCACTCGCGTAAACCCTTGAGAGAAGAGGTGAGTAAATAACGTAATCGTCAAGAAAACGTCTCCTCGCTCGAATCCGGAAAAGACGAAAGGGCGGTGGACCGAAATCGGTGACCATTCGGCGGTGAATATCTCCCGAAATCCCACTCGGCACCGATTCGCAATAATTCCTGTAGTCGGCTCCCGTTTCGGCCCTCGTGGAATTTTCCGCCCTCGTGAGTGCTCCAAGAGGAAGAACGGGCCCGCCATTGCAACTTGTAGCCGAATTCGTCCTGGAAGTGTATCGAGAGTGTAACGCGAAACTGGAAACGCTCTCTCGGGCGATAATTACGTTATTGGGTTTCCCGTCTGCACCGTTTATAATTAGCAGGAGCGAGAGGACGGAAGCGCCCCAAAGGCGGGAGACGGCTCTCATTCGGAAATTATGATAACCCGCGAACGGCTCGATACTGTACATGCACTGCGAATTCAACCCTTTGAATTATCGTCTCGGGGAGAAAATGGGAAAACACGGAACTTTACTCGACCGACCAATTTAAATCTCGTTAGTTTCGCTTGTGTGTGCCCGATGAAATTAACTGAAACTCCTCGTATAACGTGCATGCGGGATGTGTGTTATGGAGGGAACATTATAATAGTGGCAAAGGGAAGAGGTAATTTGATGACTGATAGTTGTAATTCGATTATTGATGGAGAGGTTTCTGTGTACATGCTTATTATAGCGTGCCATCGCAGTCAATTAGCTACATTATCGCTTAATGAGACGGAAAAAACGCTTTGAAAGTGGAGAGAGGATAGTTATTGCTGTTTTGTGAGAAATTAAGGTTGAAAATAAGTCGTAAAACTTAGAATTTACGATCATTTTAGATTTTCTCTATAGAATTTTTCTTAGTGTTACCAAATTACATGAGTGACACTGAATTCCACTGAGTGACATTATGATTCCACAAAATGGCGCTAATTGACACAGAAAATTGTAAAAAAAACACTGGGATTTTCTCTATGACACAGAATTCCACTGAGTGATTCTGAATTTCATCAAAAGACATTAGAATTCCACTTGGTGTTACCAAATTACATGAGTTTACACCCAGTGACACTGAATTCCATTGAGTGACATCTTGATTTTACAAAATAGAGCTAATTGACACAGAAAGCATGAAAACACAGGAATCTTCTTCATAACACTGAATTCCATTAAGTGATACTAAATTATATCAAAAGACATTAGAATTCTACTGAGTAGCAATACAATTCAAGGATTGACATGAAAATACCACCGCTTGCGACCAAATTCCATCAAGTGACACCGAATTCTCCTCTGAATTTGACTGTGACATGAAAATTTCACTGAGTAGGATCAAATTCCGTTAAGTGGTACAAAATTGCCCTCAGTGGAAGCAAATTTAACTAAAATTCCACCGATTTACACCGAATTCCACCAAATTCGATCATTTCCCAATCCTGATAGCAACTTGTCCTTTCCTAGTCAAAAATTCGTCCCGATGCGATTTTAATCACCATAATCGGCAATCACTGACCCATTGTAGCCAAAATAAACGAAAATTGCCGTCGAATTAACGTAAAAAAAACGCACGTCCCCTTTCATTATCGTTACATCCGTACGATAATCAAATTACGGATTATTCCTGTCGGAACCGTAATCGGGACGAAATGAGTCTCCCAAACCCTTTAAAGTTATCGATAATCCTAATTTCGGTTCTAACAATCACTGTAGCAATTTTCGCATCAGGTAAGCCTATTTTCCCCCCTCGAATTATCACAACTTCATACACAGAAAATATCCGATTTTTTCACAGGAATAAGTCATGATGATAATGATAGAAATGGCGAAAATTTGACAGTCTTCGTGGGATTTTTAGAAAATTCGACGCCGCCCTCGTTCGGATTGTACGATTATGATTTGGGGGCAAGTGGGGTAGATGTGGGTGGTCGGGGGCGGCGTACCGTCGGCCGCAGAAGGGGTGGGGGAAAAGGGGCCCCAAAAAGGGGTCCAGGGGGCGGCGGCCGCACTAATAAGAGGACGGATCAGCGGAACGGCACGACCCGACCTGCACCCGAACCCGACGATTAGCCCGGAAACGATTATCGCTTTCGGTGATTGAATAAAGACGTCGATTGCTCGATCGAGTCGTGTTTTATTTTATCGTTTTCGAGTATTTCCGTGTACTTTCCTGTGTTTGACGTTTCTTTGTGTCTAACTCAGTGGTTTCGTGTCATTTTATGGACGGTTAGACCTGCGCAGAAACCTCAAATTCGTCATCCGCGCACGCAGATAGACCAACCTGAAAACATCGTGGTTTGAAAAATTTGGACAATGTTTTTCGATTTATGTTAGCGTTTCACTGAGAGTAAAGGACGAATCAAGTGGGAAAAAAGGGGTTTTTGGTATTCCCAGTGATTTTTTAGGCGTTTTGTAGGGAAATCCGTCAAATTCCACAATTCCGTCGACCGGAAATCGTCTTTTAATTCGTACAGCCATCAATGAAAAAAAGGCACGAAAACCCAAAAACGCGCAATAAATACAACGAGTGCGGGGAATTATATCAACACTAAACGGAAAGCCAAACAGTGCAACACTCGACGAGTCCCGTTCGTAATGAGTAAATTCAAATTTACCACGTTAATACTGTGGTCGACTTTATCGTTCTCATTACTGCTGGCGCTGAAACAAAACGAGGGTACGATTGTAATTGTATATTTCGCCGATGTACAAACGCGAAATAATCGCGAAATTAATTCCACCCTTTATGTTCCCCGTTCAACAGACGAAAGCTCGATTTTCGCCCAACAGAAGAACGTCAAGGGGTGCTTCGGATTCGGCGGCAACCAGGGAAACGGACGCAACGTCATAGTGATACGAGTGGCCGCCGGAAGTGGCCAAAATGGCGGAAACGGCGGAAACGGCGATGACGGTGGCGATGACGATGGCGATGACGATGGCGGTAACGATGACGATGGTGCAAACGATGACGATGGCGGTAACGATGACGACGGCGATGACGTAGGAGAAAACCCGGGAGAAGACGCAGGAGGGGACGCAGGGGAAGACGCAGATATTGACATAAGAGCGGGACAGCGCAGGCGCAAACTGCGGCGGACGCAAGATTTGCGACGGACGCAAAGTTTGCGACGGCCGCAAAATTTGCGACGGACGAAAAATTTGCGCCGGTCGCAACTTTTGCGTCGGTCGCAACTTTTGCGCCGGTCGCAAAAGACGGGGCGCAAATCCGGGTCCAAGAGAACGGGAAAAAGGCGATCTCAACTTCGGGTGAAATCGCAGAGGATCGTTCGGGTCGCAATCGGGAAGAAGAAATCGCCCCGTTCGAGGATAATCGCATTATAATAACCGAAACGAACTACTTTATGAAATTTGCGGCAATAAAATCGTCAGTACCGACATTATGAGCACTACTAGCGTTTGGTTATTACTTTTTTTGGCGTTTTCGGGTGGAATTGATCCGATTTTCGGCCTTAATAACGCGGAAAAGGACGCAAAATGTTTCGGTTTTCCCGGCAACAATATTCCCACTCTCGCCCCTTTGACGATTATAATCCAGACGGATCCGACGACGATAAGTAGGCGATTTAAATTTCCGCCCGTTCGATCAACAAGTTTCTAATCGGTTATTTGATTATATTTCAGATGGGGCTAATAACGAAGTCGAGACTTTCAGTCAAAGACAAAGACTTCGAGGGACGAAATCCGGGAAGAAAAAAGGAAAAATCCAGGCGAAACGGCCGAAAAATAAGAGAAATCTCGTCCGGGAGTGAATATTATTGTCGATATTTTCTGGATTAAACGATTGTCCTGCCGGTTTTCTCGCGTTCGCCTCTTGCGACCCTTTTTGCGGCGCCTTTTTGCGGTCCCGACGTCGCTTACGCGTAGACGGGCGCTATCGCATTCGATTATCTCCGGGTGAAAAGCAAAACCGGGACCGCAAATGGGCCGCGATCGTTTTTTACCCCCCGGCGCTCGAGACGTAAAAGTCGCACACTGCAGAAACGCGATATGATCGATCATTATCGGCGGGAGCGGGCACGCAGATCGAATGACAAGGCGCCGATGTCTTTTCCCGACGGAAAAAACGCTCATCCGAAAGAAATCGCCGTCTCCCTGCCAGCCAGAACGAGATTATTACTCCAATTCCACAGAATTACATCGAATTCCAACGAATTACATCGAATTCCAAAGAGTTTACACCGAATTCCAGAGATAAACATTTTAGCACTCTATAAGCAACTATTACCTCTATGGTTCTTCCACCCAATAGAACGAAAAGTCCCTAGATTAGTCAGTGGCGTGCCTACGTCATAATCTCACTATCGCAGGGTAGTAAATGTCAAATGAGTGCTTGGGATGTGGGGGCTCAATGAAATATGAGATTTCTAGGGCCACTAGGGCATGAAAACGTCAATTTGTTACTCGTATCAATCATCTGTTACCTGTCAAACTCGATTCTGGGGACTTTCGGGCTCGCCAACTTAAATTCATGTACGGAATTATGGACGATTTTTCTTGGTTACTCTGAATTTGTCCGCGCAATTTTTACGGCTCTTTAAACCTACGTTTCGGGTTCATTTGCATATTCGTTCCTTTCTTTCCTCGAGGCCGAAATAAAGTCGGTGTACGGACTTTTTTTCCGCTTGTAAATAAGATGAAACTTTTATGACATCATTAAACCCGAAGGAGTCCAGGATAACACAAAGAGAGAGGGCACCTAACTTACCGGCCTATACAGAGTAGAGAGGGAGGAGATCGCTGGAGATGGAAAAAGGGGTGGATGGAGGAAAAAACACGTTAAATGCTTGCGCAATACACGAGACGGAAACGTTGTAATAATCGTAAAAATAATAAGGGAAAAAAGGCGCAAAAGGAAAATTGATTTTTAATCATTTCCGCCTTGGTTCCCGCGACCCGGTTTTGATAATACAACAGAAGTCGTTACGAAACGGCGCATTAAGAGCAGAAAATGAAACTGGACGTTACAGTAATCACCCTCGGTCTGATTTTGATCACTTTGGTAGGTATAGAGTAAAATAACAATAGAGAATTTGATTTTTTTACTGTTTTTTTTTTTTGAAGATTTTGGACTGCGAAGGGGCCGCAGCCAATAAGAAATCGGTGGCGAAAAAGTCTCCTTCGAAGAAAACCTCAAAGGCGCCTCCATCTTCTTCGGGTGGTAAGAAGAAACCGGTGCCGGTAAAGAAGAAATCTACTAAGAATGTGGCTAAAAATAAGAAGAATGTTAAGAAATCTCCGACGAAAAAGCCCATGCCGCTTCCTAAATCGTTCCTAAGATCGCTACCGTTCCCACCGATGCCATCATCAAATGATAATGATTACAATAATTCATCTGATAATATCAAATTTCCTCGTGATGATTCTCCCGATTCATTTTCGCCCAATTTTGACCAAAATAATGATAAAACCGATCAAAAGACATCTGAAAATTTGAGTAATCTCAATAATTTTAATGATAACTACGACGATATGCTGAAAGATTATGATAACGATGCGAAAACTGTTCAGAAAACTGAGAAAAGACGTGGGAAATATAAAAGCAGGAACCACCAAGATAAGCAGCATTCCTTTGAAGAAGAATGGGAAGAAGAAACGGTGAAAGAATGATTCTTATACATCACGTTATCAAATTATGATTTTGTAACATTCTTATCAATAAAAATCGCACCCGCAAAATATATATTCAGTTTTATTATTAAATGAGTGTGAAAAATATAATGATATACAATAAATTATGTCCCTGAAGAACAATAACCGACTAGATAAAATCTGTGAATACTGAATAATAATGTGAATTTAAACGTCGATCATTTGCATGTGCGAAACGGATTAAATCATCAAATTTGATTAAAATGATCGCGATATTTGTGGGTAATTTTATTAAAAAACATGCGGGCAGTTATAATTTCATTAGGATTTCGCCCATATAAACTCCAGCGGGACACGGAATCTAATCAAATGTTCCCGTTTGCGCCGTGATAACGACGAAAATATGTTACCAACAAAGCAAAAACTAATATCCCTGGCGGTTTTGATGATGATGCTCAATCTGGTAACAATAAAAAACAAATCCCCTAAATTATCCAGAGTAGCTTTTCTTAATTTCTCTTCCAGACTCTACTATCTGGGGTGGAATCGCAACTCACGGATAGGAGCATGTTGCGTATGTTGCCAACAATTTCCGAACAAGAGGACGAAAGTTCCTTTGAGGTATTTCTGGAATATCCAGAGGACGTTACCAACATTACCGACATGCATTTGAGCTGCCAATGGGTCGTGGGCGAAGTTCCGGACGACTCTGATGTACCCACTTCAACTTGAAAACGCAATTACTAACTTTGAATATGCACAAAGGGCTTTATTATCCAATAATTACATATAGCGAAATAAAATTACAAGACGTCACAATAATAAATCGTTACTGAGTCAATATTGTTGATAATTTTCGGGAACGCCTACTAATTTAGTGAATCGTTGGTGTTTTCTCAATGAATTCCCATGCCCTTTTGGAAATTAGCCCGGAATTAGACCGAATTCCACAAGAGGACACGGTATTGATCCGATGAACGCTTTTGCGCAATAGACCTACTCCCGCACAAGCGCGCCACTGGCATCTGTCATTTGCGCAGTAGACAATCCGGACAAAATGGCGGCCCCTTAGTGCAGAAACGTCAAAACCGCCGGGAAAATCGTTAAAAACTGGTGCAAAACACCGAAATCACCCAGAAATCTCACCGGAAAACGTCGAAAATGTCGAAAGCTTTAAGCGAGGAAAGCGCCGACCTCCTGTGCCAACTGATAAAGAAAATAACCAAACTTCCGGTAAGTTTGCTCTTACATACCAACCTAAACGAATCAATAAAGGAGAATTCCGTAGGAATCGTCTCAGGACTTCGAGAAAATCCGGTGCGAGACCCTGGACCGCGTCCGCAAGTCCGACACGATGTACTTCCTTGCCCCGAAAGACATCGAGACGGAAATCGAGGGGATGGGCCGAAAGTTCGAGCTGAACGGGTTCAGGCGGCACGCCCAGCACCTGCGGACGCTCTTTAGGCGCGCCGTGCACGAGAACGTCCCCAAAAACGACCTGAATGCGCGCCTGAACGCCATAAAGCTACTATTACTTTTATCCGACAGACCTACCGAGGCTTTTTGGCAAAACCCCGAGAAATTCGAAGCGATAATGCACAACACGGCCCCCGAGATCGAGGAGGTCGTCGACTGGGTCGCCTACCTCAAAGAGGGCGTCGAGGAGTGGGCGCCGCTGTCGGAAAACAGCGTAAGTGTTCAGAATTTGACAGGTGACAGGTAATTGACGCACTAGGTTAACCCGTATGACAGAATTTTGACATTTCAGGATCTATCCGATTCGGAAAACGAGGAGGTTGAAGTAGAATCGGTTTCGGAGACTCGGCCTGAATCTAAACTGGTGATTTTGGAGAATCCGGAGCCGGAACCGAAGAGTTTTGAAGAATTACGTCTAGAACTGACCGAGATCTGTCAAAATGAGTGGTTCAATGGAGAACCAGTCGTCATGGAGCCCCCTAGTGATTGGTACGAGGCCAACGTCGGCATTTTGTGGTGATTATAACCTCAAAATTCGTGTTTTTCGAAATTTACGCCTTTTTTAACCCCAGGGAAAGACATTTATCGGATCAGGTCAAAGGGATCATCGATTTGGACGAATTGACTGTCATTTCCGAGTACAAAGTGATGAGGGAGATCATGTGGCAGCTTTTCCAGCCGCACGATTCGACAGTCTTTCGATTATCGGGCAATAAATTGGTGCCCAAGCCGAACGTGACGATCGCCAGCTTGAGATCGGTAAAACCCGCCATTTTGATCCATCTGTCACTTTGACGTTTCACCTAAAATGGCCGCTCTGACGTTTGCGATTTTTCCAGGCCTGCTTCGAAAACTACATGAAGCAATTCATAACGTACGTCGACTTAATCCACGACTTGCGTACGTTTTGTAATGACGTATTGGGGGATTCGAAAGCGCCCGAGACTTATAAAAGTTACGCGTTTTCGGTCTACTCGATTATTTATCGGGTAATGTCGGAATTGTGCACCATAGAAAAGGAGATTAAGAGACAGGAGGACTCGATGACGTTACTGAAACTGTCACTCGAACTCGATCGAGTTTTCGAGCCTCTTTTCAAACTGAAACGGATACAGAACGAGGTTTTGGATCCTAATTACCGTAACCAGAGTAACATGAGTTCGAGTTTGGGGTTACTGACGAAACTGAGGAGGAAATTCGATTACTGCCTTGATAAAATGGAGCAAAATCTCGTACTGTCACTCTATTTGGACTCGCTTTACTATTACTGCAACATAATGGAAGGCTGGCTCGTTAATGGTTATCTACTCGATTTAACTAGTGAATTTCCGATTGAAAAGTAATGATTTTGACTAATTTGAGGTTATTTTTGTGGTAATTCTGTCATCTGTCTTTTAGTGGTAACCATTCTGGTGGTAACGAGATAGATTTGCAAAGTGAGCGGCCTCCAGAAGACTGGACGATGAACTACCGAGTCCGAAAAGAAGTCTCCGAAGATTCTGCAGAAAGGGACGATCTGATCGGTCTGATTTGCGATCGCGTACTGGAGATAGGTCGAAACGTCCATTTCCTCCGCTGGGTGAAAAAGTACGACTCGATCACGAAAAGCGACGAGACGATCCACGAAGAGTTCACTCGGAACGTCCTCTCGAAACTTGAGACTTTTTTCGATGTGGAAAAAACCGAAATCGCCCAAGTCGATCTAGTGAACGACGGCGTTTTCGAGGTTAGGGAAGACGACGGGTTCTTACTCGAAGCCTTCGAGAATCTCACTGGGATGGAGACGAAGAACGAGGTTAGGTTCGGAGAAATGAACGATTATTTCGAGAAGTTGGAGCGACTCGATACGCATCTCTACCCGTGGCAGAAAATGCCGGAAATGGTTTTCAACTCGATCCTGATGGAGCGCTTTTCCATTTCCGGATTGATGGTCAAGAACGTCCTGGTCGATCGGTTCAAATTGGACAAGACTTTGGACTTTTTGAGGTTAATTTTCCTCTTCGAGAACGATATAATTTCGCCCTTCTACAGAAAACTCTTTCACAAGGTGAGTCAACGTTTTTTTTATAACGGGGAACCGATTGGGCTCTCATAATTTTCGAGTTTTCGAAAATAAGGCGAAATTTCTAAAAGTGAGGTTAGAACCGTCCGCGTCAGTAGAAATGTCAAACCAATTTGAAAATCTAGGGACTTTCGCTTCCGCCAACTGTCTAGTCCATAGACTAATGGAAAAATAGATGACTAGTTGCTTATTTTCGATTGATTGTTAGATTGAGTCCGCAAAGAGGTTCTGGGGCAGTTCGGTGCCTTTGACCTTCAATCTGCACGACGCCCTCATGGACGCCTACCCCGATTTTTACGAATTCGCCTCGATTGTCACCAAATCCGATTGGTACCAGGCGTCAAATTCCCTAGAGGCTTGCGCCAAAGTCGATCTGAATTACGCCATCCGATGGCCCTTGAGCATAGTGATCACCGAGGAGCAGATCGGCCAATACGGCGAACTGTTTCGGTTCATACTGAAAATCAAATGGGCTCTGTACACCATGAACCACCTGGATTTGCAAGGTTTTTCTCGCTACTTGAAATACTGGGGGATTTTACTAGGGTTTTAATTTTTTTAGTGTTGGAAAGCGATCGCAGGTTGCTGGATTTGCGGTTCAAGGTGTTGAGCCTCGTCTCGGATCTGCACCATTTCGTTTTCAGGTGCGTTTTCAACGTTTCCGAGTCGGATTTTCAGCTGGCTTTCGAAAAGGCGGACAATTTGAAATCGACCGTCGGCGCCCACGCGGTTTTCATAGGCGGGATGCATCGGGAAATCGGGAAAATCGTGGACGGATCCGGATATAAAAAAGTGCGTTCTTTTTTTTTAAATTAATCGACTCGGGTAAATATTCGTTTTTTCAGATATTGGAGTGCGTGCAAATGTTGAAATTGGTGTGGGATCGGCCCGGTTCTAAATCGGGCAGGGTCCTGAATCAATGCAACGAACGTTACAAAGCCGCTTTCGGTATTTTAAATCCGATAATTCATCCCACGTTTATCGTATGAATCAGTAAGTTATTTCATTAAGGAATTTGTTTTTTATTTCCCGACTTTTCGTCCTGTATCTTCCTTACGGATCGATATTTCCGAACGCTTTAAAGACGGTCGTAAAGTAGACACTTTGGGCTTTAAAATGACGTATCACACTTGATATTTACAAAGTTTCTAATGGGAGATATGGCATTTTTAAGATAATTTTTAGTCACCGGTTGCCTAACTCCAGAATCTTGTTTACCCCTTATCTCAGTTAATTTCAATCCTATCGAAATCAAATCGCGGATGAGTTTTGTCATCAGAAAGCCTTATTACTTGAAATTGGTATGATTGGAATTACACCCCAATAAGGCCCTCAAAAACACTCTTAAAATTCAATGGAATTTATGAAGTACTTTTGCAATCTCCGACATTTCGCCCTGTATCTTCCGTATTAGTAGATATTTTCAAATGCGATAAAGACTGTTGTAAAGTAGTTACTTTGGGCTTTAAAATGACGTATCACACTTAATATTTACAAAATTTCAAATAGGAGATATAGCGGTTTTAAAGAAAAATTTTTCAGCTGGTTGCATAACTCGATAATCTTCTTTCCTGATTTATCTCCGTTAATGTTGATCCAATAGAAACGAAATCTCGTGTGGGTTTTGCCGGCATCAGAACCCACCCTTTGCCATCGAAGGGGTCGTAATTCCACCCTTAAAACCGCCCTCGAAATTCAATCTCCGGCTAATTGCCCACTTTATGACCCGACCGGATGACACGTTTATCTCTTTGTCTAGCGACGAAATCAAAGCGTTACAAATTCACACTCCCCCTCCCCCCGATTCCTTGATTAATTCCGAACCCCCGAGCCCTTCGAGCCGATAGCAGAAGGGGGGTAAATCTGATGGATGCATCGCTTTTCTTCGATACTGGCAAAGTTTGCGACGGGGGTCGCAAAGTTTGAGATGTATAGGGGTCGCAAAGTTTCGCCCTCTGGCAGACGGAGAGGTGAATCGATAAGACGTCAGTTTCAATTAAAAGCGACCAACCCCCATCGCAGGTGAAGTGACGTCACTGCACATTACAGAACCGTTATTGGGCCTTTTATTTAATTATTAATAAGGCGCAATGACGTAGAATATCTAATTTGGGGTGAACGTCATTACCGTAATCTGTGGTGTTCGAGGGGATGTTTATTTAGCTGTCTAAATCGGGGTTTAAGTGAGCGTGAGCACACCTGGTTACACATAGGAGACTGGGGATTTACTTGGGGGTGGAAAAGCGGTATTTTTATTGGCCGATTCGATTGCGGTTTCCTTTCGAAATGCATCGCGAATAATTTCCATCGATTTCGGAACTGTTGCGTAGAATCGCGCGGTTCGCTTCGGGTTTTAGGGGCGGGGGTTGAATTGCGTGACGAGAACGAGAGAGTCGTTCAATGGGAGGTCTCAGGTGGCATCGTCTCGTTAAAATTTTTATAATAGAATTGAGCCCGCACGCGCCTCGGTGCGGAAATATGTTTTATTCCGTGAAAATTTCCGGGGAATTTCGATTTAATTAGAGAAAAAATAAAGTTATAGGTGTGTCGGGGATGGGTTCGGATCCAATTAAGGATGGCACACATTTTCTTCTGGAAGAGACAGAAGAAAGTTCTAGTTGCGCGGTTTTGTGGTAGCAGGGGAAAAAGGAGGAAATAAAATTTCCCGTCTATAAAGTGCACCCCGTGATGGTGGAGGACGTTTTCAATTATGCGGGGATGGGAATTAAAGTAAACTGGAAAATGCGAGCGCGCCCCCTTTTGTTTGCACTTCGATATCGGTCAAAACGTTTCGCTGATGACCAATTATTTTCCGATGGGGTGGATGTTCTAAATGTGTGCTCAATTATAATAATATCGAGAAAGGGGGAAGACAAATAGACGGGCTAATAAGGAATTGTACAGTTTTTCAAGGAATACAAAGAGATTGTAATGAAAATCTGCAGTATAAAGGTCAATCATTCCACAAAAGTGGAGAATTTTTCAATCACAGTTTTTCAACCCTAAAGAGATTGACTAGAAAATCCACAATATGAATCAGGAATTTCACTAGGGTGGAAAAGGGCAAATGAGTTGAAAATTCCACAGTATTTGTGATAGTTTCTTAGGAAGGCGGATTAACTTTGTAGTGAGGAACTATAACTAGGGATTTTCTCGTTGTTAGGTTTTGTCATGGTTTTGTTACTAAATTAATCATAATAAAATGAATAGTTGGCTGTTGTCAAAAATATAAAACTTCAGAAAATATTAAATTTTAACCTAAGATTGTCACTTAGATCTTAGAATTTTAATTTAATGAAGCAGAAAACATAGAAATGAACTTATTTCATTGAACAATGAGGAGTACTTTCAAAGTTATTAAAAAATGACAGAAATAAAGTACCTAACCCAACTTTTGAAAACCCAACTCACAACCACCTCACAGCCAACTTCAGGGTGGAAAGTCAACGTTACAAAGCAAAAGTCACTAGAACTTCGAAATCTAGTTCCTCGCTACAAAGATGCGACTACTTTAGATTCCATAAGAGATTGGGAACTGGCAATGGACCAATCAGGAATTCCACTAACGCGAAAACACGGAATTGACAAATTCTTCAGTGTTTTCACAATTCTGCGAAACAAATTTCGAGTATTCAATAACAGAGATATTGGCATGGAAACCGCCAAAGCCATCGTAGTTTTTTCTATTTGCGAAACAATGTAAAGAAGCGTCGCGAGGCAACACGGATAACTTACGACATTTCTCGTTTCCACGACGACATCCTGATGATGACGCCGAGGGTCCGAAGGGAAAACCTCCCCCTGGGCGATGTACTGCCCGCCGGGACCCAGCAGCACCACCATGATCGCTTTTTAATATCTAGAAACGCAAATTTCACTCTGAATAATGAAGTCAGAAAACGTGAAATCTGACAGTTGAAATAATAAATCCAGAGACGTCCCCTTGTAATTATAATACGCGGTGCATTATGCAAATTCGCAATAACGAGCGGGATTTCGGCGCAGTCGTCATGACAATGCCGCCTACTCTCCCCCATAGAGAGTTGACAGGTGAGGAAATTGCGAGTTTGTAAAAATCACGCTACCGTCAATCGTTCGCCTTGACGACGGTAAATAAACTCGTCACCCGGGGTAACGTTGCGTTTATGTCGCGATTAACCCGGGCGCGTTATGTGACGTAATTTCCGCCCCTAAATCACGCGGAATTCGATTCGAAAGTTGTAAAATCCGGCGGAATAAAGTAATTGGCTCCCACAGACGTCGCAATCTTTTAGAAAAGTGGTTTTCATCCCTCATATCCGTTCACTTTATATATTTTTTTTTATTTTTGTTAACAACTCTCTCGGGGGGTGGACCGAGATGTGTTCCATTTATCCCACGCACTCTTCGGGTGGATATAAAGCGAGTTTGAAAGTCTCGGGGGTGCGTCTGGGGTTTACTAGATTCAGCCCATTCATTAAAAACGTCTAAAAGATTTCGCGGTTTTAACGGTGAAATGATCTAAGACCTGTGCGTTTTTTTGGGGAGACGTCTCTGATTTATAGTCGTTTCAACCCTTTAGGAAAAACTTATCACCCACCTATTTATGACGGGAAATGAATCCGATGGATTCGCGACCGAAAATACGACGAACCACCCCGAACGTGACGTTTGCGACGACTGATGCACGGGGATGGGGCGAAAGCACTGGAAGAAAATCCGAGGAAGAGCTCGGGGCGAAGATCGGACCGATTCGGGCGAAAATCCGACTGTGCACGAAGGCGGAATCGCGATAATCCCGGTAAAGAGGGCTTTTAGCGATGAACAAATCCTGAGTGTGGTTTTTAAGGGTGGTTCGTTATATGGGAGGGGAAAAAACGACAAGTTTTTTTTTCTTTTAGAAATTGTATGCGAAAGAAAATTATTCGTCAATGGAAATCCAATTTGGCGAACTTTCCCACGTCGAAAAGCCGAATAGGGGTGGAATTCGCCGAGTCTAATTGATTAATAAAGGGATAAAGGCGTCACGTGTTGGAAAACGTTTTCTCCTTATTGAATCAAAGTTACCAGTGAATTTGTGAGCTCAGCCTCCCCAGATTGGAACGATAAGCCTCTCCATTACGTTCCAAATGACAGATGTCACGTGACGCGCCATCATGGCGGCCGTACTGACAGATCTGCTGTCAATTAAGTTAGGTTATGTCGCAGAATCGGATCGATTTCGTTTTAGTGGGTTAGTTAGGGATAGAGGGATTGAGTGATGGCTTACTGGTGAATTAGTCGGGTCTGATATGGAGGACGCGTGAAGCGGAATTTATAATCAAACGGATTAAGTACGGAACATGGAGTGATTTCCATTTGTGAATTACCATTTCCGTCACATCCGGCAGACTGGAAGCCGCCATTTTAATAACGAAATGTTTGACGTAAAGTTCAGAGAGCTCTTTCATGATCGCATTCTTGCCCCGAGACGGAGTAACACGAAACTCTTATTGGTTTATATGGAAAGGGCGCTAGGAAATCGATAGGATCCGGTGGAGGATGCGGGAAGAATAGAACGGAGACGTGATATGGCGTTTTGTCGCTGTTTCGATGTTTCGTAAAGTCAATTTTCGACATTGAAGCTGATTCATAACCTCACAATTCGAATGACAGTGGAACTGTCACCTGTCGCAATAAGCCACGCCTCGGTGTTCATTATAAATAGAATAAAGAGCGCAAAGAGAGTCGTGTTTGCTCGTTTGCGATTTTCCCAGACGGAATTGCGTTTTCGCAATTTTCCTCCCGGTTTTTACTGTCAGCCAGGCGGAAAAGCGAGTCGTATAAACGTTTCGCCGTAAAAGTTACGAAGGCTCATTTCGCGAAAAGAAGTGACAATTTTATTTCCTCGCAGTCTTTCTCCCTAAGCAGAATCGTCTCGGTTTTCGTGCAATCTTCGGCTCGACTCACCTGCAACAAAAGAAATAACGAAATTTAATGACGTCACGCTAGGCTAGATCGAAGAGGAGACTCGCTCTTGCGCAAAAAGGAAATCCGAAACGGATAAACGTGAAGAGAGAAAACGAAATGAATCTCTCGACTTTCATCTCGGATTGAACGGACGCAAAACGCAATCCCAGATTGAAAAATAAACCCTGCGCATATACGGAGGTACCTAACCTCACTTTGTGGGCGAAGGTCCGGGTCGATCGAGCCGTGTCGCAAAGTTGACGTGACGCCACCCATCGGCGAGCGCCCCAACTTTATTGGTGCCGGTAATGCAGGTTTCTTGATTAGGAATACGGACTGTGGACGATAGATGGCGCTTGCGTGTAGGCGGGAATCGATGACGAATCAAAGCAGAAACGCGGTCGCTTTTTTGAAGGGAAATGCGGGCATCGCGCATTCCCCATGCGGTTCCTGCAGGAGATACGTGACCGGAATTTCGGTCAAATCTAGGCGACGTTTTTTTCCGTGTTTCGAGTGAGGGAAATGTAAATATCGACTTTTCCGCTTCGGTGTTACAGGGAGATGGCGCCGTTTAAAAAATCGTTTTATACTTACGGCTTAAAAAGGTTTCCCGGAAAGTTTCGTGCGAGAAAAGTTCGGCTTTGACTTTGGAATTTGTAGGAACTTTGGGATTCGGGAGATTCGCCCCGATAGAGTCGAATTATGGTGATGAAAGGCGCTTTAGCAAAAACTTGCGAGTTTTCGGGCGAAACTGGAAAAAGGGCACGAATTGTATAAATAATTTCTCGTTCGAGTTTAAGTTTCAGACACTCTCCAATTAATTTCAGGGCGGTTTTTTTGTCGTTTCGCCCCAATTATAGAGTTTTAATTTTTTTTCGATCGCCCCTTTTATTCGCGCGAAATTATCGGCGCCTACGCTTTTGTTTACTGAAAAGAAAAACGGCAAATTGAAAAAAAAACACCTGGAGGCTGCACATAATCGTCGGTAATGCAGACGTGCGTCTATGCCGACCGAATTATGAAAAGTCACGAACGTACTAATAACTCGAGTACATACATACATGGGTCGTTTTTTCCGATTAAAATTGGAGTGGAATTGAGTCCATTACGATAATTTCGCCGTCGTCGTCGCGTGATCGATGTTCGATTTCGTCACGGCCGGTAAATTAGAACACCGGACTTGCCGATAAAACTTGTACACCACCGAAATGAACACGAGACTTTAGAGAGATCCGAAATGTGTACGACACGACATGACGGTTAAGGGAGTTCGGCTTTTATCGAATTCATCACGTGAATGGCCGATCGAGACAGGGGAAACGTGTCGAGGAGGACATTAATCATTTCCTTCTTTTTTTTCTCTCGAGACGTGTATCACCTATCCTCCATTTCCACCCTTTTTTTCTTCGGTCTCGAAAAAAATCATTCGCAGAGAGCCCGTCAATTTCAAGACCTGAAGTTAAAGACAGGTAGTTACACGATTTCCCACTTTACATCAGTTATTACATCAGTTATTCCGCAATGATTCCACTAATTACATTGTTACACTAGTTGTGCCACAGTTACACCAGTTGAGGCACATTAGTTACATCAGCTATATCACAATTCTATGAATTACATCATAGTTCCACCAGTTATGACAAAGTTACATCAATGATACCACACAGTTACATAATTTATGCAACTAGTCGATAACTAGTCTCCCTCTTAATCGGCTAATTAGTCGGGCACCCTCGATTACCATTCGGGCGAGAAAAAAAAGAAGGATCAATTAGTTAATCCGCTGCGAATTATCGCGGCCCAAGGCGGAATCCGGACTCCGGAGGACGCGAGGGCGTACATGGCGACCCACACGTGCACCCCCAAAGCGTACCGGATTAATCCGGGTCGGGACAATCGAATTAGGCGCATCCCCCACCCTCCTCAGGCGTCCTCCACCCCTTTCGACCTTAATACTCTCATCCCTCCAGTAGCCGGTACAAAAACCCGGCGAAAATCCGATGACGAGGGTGCGACAATATTTACTCCCGGTCGCGAGCGACGTGAAACAGAAATAAAAAAAAAACGTAACGAAAATAAAGAAATTGTGGGGTGGGTTTTTGTCATCGCCGTCATCCATGCGATAAAAAATACGAGAGCTCTACTTGAACCTGCGTATCGGGATTAAGGGATGCGGTTTCGTGGAATTAGCACCCCTTTATTCGGGATCGGTTTTACGACGTAATCGCCGGTCGAGTCGAGGGTGGATTCTTCCTCTATTGCTCGCTTTATTGTATCGCAGGTTTTATACGAGATGAACCCAATTATTCGGTTAAGAGGTCGGTTTCGACCGGTCGCACTATAGTTATCTTACAATTATTCCAGTAAACACAATTACACCAGTTATCTCAGGTTTACATTAGTTATGTCACAGATAGGCTCGATATTCTATCAGTTACACTGAAATTACACTAGTTATTCTACTATTACTTGAGTGAAACCATAATTACACTAGTTATGCCACAGTGACACCAGTTATTCCAAAGTTACATCAGTTATGCCACAGCTGGGCTTGATATTCCACTAGTTATACCGAAATTACACTAGTTATGCCACAGTGACATCAGTTATTCCAAAGTTACATGACCAACTTTACAGTTATGCCACGTAGTTACGCTTACTAAACACAGTTCCACCTCTGATGTCAGTTTTACATCAGTTATGCCACAGTTAGAAGAGATATGCCACAATTACACCAGTTGTGCCACTCCTAGGCTCGCAATTTCACCAGTTATGCCACAATGACATCAGTTATGCCACAGTTACATCGATTCCATCACTGATGTCAGTTTTACATCCAGAAATGCCGCTGTTACAAATCTAGATGCCGCAATTACACTAGTCGAGCCGCAAGTTCCACTGGGAATGTTTCTGTGGTAATTCGAGCCCTAATTGCACCGTTTTCGCCACATTTTCACCAGAGATTTTCCGAACAAAGTCTCGCACGAACTGGGGAAGTAATTACCTGAAAATATCATCACGAACCTCATTATTCCTCGATAACCCTCCGCGAAAAAGGCCCGACAATGGGAAAATACCGTTCACACTTTCCCAAACTCCTCACGCCTCGATTACGGCGAGAAATACCTCAACAAAAGCCGCCGGACGATGACGTAATTGGTCCAATTACTCCGTTTTTTCCCTCCGGGAACTCCGAAAAGGAAGAGGCGATATTCGGTAATCCCGATAACGCGAAAATCCCCCAGATGTTTATCGCCTAATCAACCCCTCGTTTTTTATCCCTCCTCGCCTCTTCGTTCGAGTAAATAAAGTAACGAGCGATAAGAGGGTCGTTTTCGTGTCGGGGCTAATCGATCACAATGGAAGCGACTCTATAATGCATTTCGATGATTCTACAGGGCATAGTCATGATGATGACGTCGAAAGGTCACGTGGCAATTATCTTGGGGTATTTCGTCCGGGGCATCGTCTCGGATTTGGAACGTTGCCAAAACCGTCTTTTCCGCCCCCCTGGCGGTGTTTTATTCGCCCCCTCTCTCTCCCTGCGCCGGGATTGATAGATTATTATTGCACCCTCGTCAGGGCGACCTTCGTCCCGTTTCGTCCTCGCCGTTCGTTTATATCGAACGAAATCCGATTTTCCGTTTTACGAAGAACGCGGAATCGAGCCACCTTTATAGAGGGAGAGAGGGTGTGTGTGTTTTTCCGAAACAAAAAGACGAAACAGATGTAATAACCAGATAAAAAAAGAGCGCTCGCGGCTCGAGTGGAAAACTTCATTTGCTGCCCCAGTCCTTGTTAATGTCCCTCCATTAAGTTAATCGTGCGGCAGATAAGGCACGAATTCATTCCGTTTCGGGAGCGACGAAATTAAGACGTATTTCGTTAATTAATTAATATTCATCGAGGTCCACTAATAATAACCTAAAAACGTAGTAATAATCGCCCGATTTATGATAAGGTAAGTGGACTTGTTATAATTAGCCAACTAGACGAGGTGGAGGTGATGATGATGATAGTGTAATGAATTAATTATTCGGACGAGATTTCTCTGGGGAACCTTCTCGGTCCACTTTCTGCCCTTTGATCGTGAATAAGGACGAAGGACGGACGGAAATTATTAGAGGACACGTTTCCACCATCACGTAGTCACCAGTAATGTCACGTTTTACTTGCATTCCACCAGTTAAATCGTATTAATGGTAGTTTCACCATGGTTACACCAATTATTACACAGTTACATCAGTTATGCAATAATTACACTTGTCATTGCAGCAGTTATTCCACAGTTACACCAGTTATGCCACAGTTACATCAGTCATGCCACAGTTACATAAGTTATACCACAGTTACATCAGTCATGGAATAAATACACTTGTTATTCTAGCAGTTATGCCACAGTTACACTAGTTATGCCACAGTTTCATTAGTTGTGCCACAGTTTTACCAGTTATGCCACAGATACATCAGTCATGAAATAATTTCACTTGTTATTCTAGCAGCTATTCCACAGTTACACCAGTTATGTTACAGTTACACCAGATATTCCACAGTTACACCAGTTATGCCGCAGTTAAACCAGTTATGCCACAGTTACATTAGTTATGGCACAGTTAACCACAAACATTCCACAGCTGCTCATACTATACTATAATTACACCAGTTATTCCATCAATTATGCCACAGTTAACTGAGTTAACGTAATTATACCACGGTTAAAACAAATTTGACATAGTTACACTAGTCCATCAGTGAAACTTACTATTTCACTATAGTAACGCCTCATGTACACCAGTTATGCCGCAATTACACTAGTTACGTCACAGTTATACCAGTTATTCCACTAGTTATGCTAGAGTTCCATCAGTAAGACCATATAGTAACAGTTTTGCTATACCAGCACTAATGTCATAATTACACGAATTATGTCACAGTTAGACCAATAACGTTACAAACGGCTAACTTGACCTCAAAAACGCCCCGAGAAAATCGTCGTATTATTTACCCAGTACCGTGTAAACGTAAATAGACGGCGCGGATCTCTTTGATAATAATTAGCAAACGTGGCGTGTGATTGGATTCGCACAGAGATTTCGATCGAGAGCCACACCGCACGCACACACGTAGGTATTAATCAACGGGTCGTGTGTGTATGTATCCCCTTCAATCAAATTAACACCCTCGAGTATCACTCGAAATCTCCCCCAAAACTCCAACGAAACTTCCACGGACCAAAAATACCATCCAACTTTATTCGAGAATAAGCAAAATCACAGATTCAGTTCCCTGTTGGTGTGGAACCGTTCCAAGATCCGTCCCTTCCTCAGCTCGCTGATTATCAAATCGATCTTCCTGTCCATGTAGCTCTGCGAATAAGTCCAATTGAAAAACTCCATCCGCCTGTTGGCGCAATCGTCCATGTGCTCCTTGAATATCGGATTGTTGACAAAGATCCACTTCAAGAGTCTCACATCGACCGTGTACACTTCCGTCACTTCCACTGCTATGACATCGAAAAACGGCGTCTGCCCTCCCAGTCTCAAAAGCATGTGATTCTCGCCGAAATTCGAACCGTCCTCGAAATGACAAGCTTCCTGCCCTTGGTCGGTGAAGTAGACCCCGACCGTTCCGTAACTGACAAAGAACAAGTTATCACTGATATCCGTACTCTTCAAGATGTAATCGTGAGGAAGATAAATCTCATGTTTCATCATAGGCAAGATTTCACCTATTGCTGATTTAGGCAACTTTTTAAACACTGTCACTTTAGACAAGAGGTTTCTGCAATCGTAAAGTAGTACCTCGTAACGCAGATTCAAGGAGAGAGTATCCAGAATCACGTGCTCCAAGAAGAAGCGTTTCCGGAACTTGTACTCGTAGTAGAGCTTGATCCGGTCCTTCAATTCGTTGGGGAATTTCTTCCCTTTCATGTAGTCACACACTTGGGAAAAGAACTGCTCGTACTTTGCTTCGCTGAAGTTGGCATAACCGAAATACTGAAGACCGACTGCGACAAAGTACTTCATCTGGATGTAACCAGTCAAAAGGACAAGAGTCAGGATGATCCTTTCACATTCGTTCTCTGTGACGTACAATTCGGAAAAGGCACCGTAAAAGTGACAGGCGACCAATAGGGTGCTCTCCCAGAAACGGGGAGTAAAGTGCCAACTTTTCGTACCGTTCGTGCTAGAGTTCCAAGTGCGAGGAACCGGATTTTCGTCGTAAATGATCTTCGGTAGGAAGAATAGCATCGAGGTGAACCAATGCAGGATGAAGAGGTTAACCACTAGCATCACTATCAAAGAAATTGCAGATTCCTTCAAGTTGCAACTCTTCAACAGCTCTTTCAGATGGTCGACCACTGTGAAGATCCGTACTAGACGTAGGAAATGCAAGGGTTTCACCACCAGGACGTAATCCGGAGGGCACAAGCTCATCAGGTAGAGGAAATCTAGTAAAGTGGCGGTGAAGTCGAAAACAAAGTAGGTCTTGAGATAGTGACAGGCGATCGAGGTAGGGTCGAGCTCTACATGACCGACCTCCGTGTTGACGTAGCCGGTGAAGAAGTTGGCGACGATGTCGCAAAAGGTCAGGAGGAAGGTGACCTTTTTGGCGGAGAACATGGCCCGTTCCGCTCGGAGGTAGTCGGCTCGGATCGTGCTCATGACGTTGACGCACACGACGTACGGCTCGTAGGCGAGAAGGAACGTCCAGACGAGGAGCATGAAGCGGCGCCGCCAGACGGCCATGACGCTGAACGGATGCACCGAATAGCGGAAACGGCGGGTGGTCACGTGACGGATTTTTTCGCGGAGCATCTGGGAGCGGCTCGGGTAGAAGACGTGGCTCGTGCGGCACGACGAACTTGCCAGGCTCCAGAGGCGCACGCGTCTTAGGAATTTGCGGCACGTCGGGGAGAATGGCGGTAATGGCGGCATGCACGAAGGCATGTCGTTCTTATCCAAGTCGCACTTATGAACATTAGGGTTTTGACGACCCAACATGATTTTTCACTAATGTAGAAGACTTGTGTTTTTTTGACACTGACAGCTGACAGGTGTAGAGGTGACAGTTTTAGGTTGGGTTAGGTCGGCTACTTGAATTTTATGTCACTTGCGTGCCGGTTTGGGTTATTATAAGGAACAAAGGGTGTTGCGATTTTTATCGCGGTCGACGATTTGTATAACATTTGTAATGATTTGTATAATAATAACAGGGTTATGAATTGAGTTGGTTATTGGGGGAAATATGGGTGTGTTGATAATAAAGGGGTGAAATCGCGTTATTTTCGCGAGAATTATTGAAAAGCTGCGCGTTTTTAGCCCCGGGGGATTGGGGTTTTGTTATTGCATCAGGTAACGGTTTATGGCTGAAACGCCTCGAGGTTATTTCGTATTATTATACTGGAACCCTCTTATTCGCGTATCGGCTGAACTGGAAACGGATTGTGTGTTGTGACCTTTGTCCTTTGCCCGAATCAATCGCAAAATGGGTGAGCGGTTTAGGAACTGTCGATGGAATTTGGATTGAAAACTCGGAAAATGTGTTAGAAAAGTGTGGGGTGGACAGTTATGCTGTTTATTCGGGTTTATTCGTGGTTTTTCAATCTGGATTTTTTTTGTGAACTCTTCAAAATTTGAAATTTTGAAATTTTGTTTTCGAAGATACACCAATACTGGACGCATCTTCCTACTGCTGATGACACAATTAGAGGCCATTTTGAATTTTTCATTGATATATCGACTAATAAAAAAGTTACGGCATTTTGAAATTTGCGAAAATCGTTGAAATTTTCGTAAAAATTTGACCTCCGAAATTTAAAAAGCACGATTCTCGGTCAATTCGAAAGCTTTTCGGATATGTCTAGGGCTTTTTGAATAGATTTTTCGTTTCTCTTTCGATTGCCGGGTAGCCCGAATCGATATCTCGATCGGTTCAAAAGTTCGACCGGTTTTAATTTCACGAGACCGATTTTTTGGTGATTTTTCGGAGGTCATAATTCACATGAAAGAGTACCTTTTCCGATGCGCTTTAGGGGCATTTTGTAGATTTTTCGACGCTCTTTCGAATGCGTGGTCACCCATCTCGATCGGAGATTCGGTTCAAAAGTTATGGTCGATTGAAATTTCGACCAAAATTTTAACCAAAAGTGATGGATTTTCGAGAAATTTGAAAATCACTAAAAGTCGTCCAAATCAAAATCAGGACACTTTTCCTGATAGATTTTGAGCAAACTAAGCGATTCCCGGGTCGTGCGACTCGATAGCTCCATTAATAACAAAGTTATGGCCGTTTGAAAATTTCACACTATTTTCAATGATACGGAAATATTAGACGCATTTTCTTACTTCGGATGACTCAATTAGAACCCAATTTAAATTTGCCGTCGATATCTCAACAAATAAAGAAGTTACAGCACTTTGAAATTTTCAAAAAGTTGAAAATTCGAAAATTCGAACATTTTTTTTTCTCAGATAAACCAATACCGGACGCATGTATCTTCTCCAGATGACACAATAAGAAGCCAATTTGAATTTTTTATCGATATCTCGACTAATAAGAAAGTTTCGCCACTTTGAAGTTTGCGAAAATCGTTAAAATTTTCGTAAAAATTTCATGTCGAAAATTTAAAAAGCACGATTCTCGGTCAATTCGAAAGCTTTTTGCACATGTTCATACTGCTTTCGATAGATTTTTTCGATTCTCTTTCGATTGCCGGGTCGCCCGAATCGATATCTCGATCGGTTCAAAAGTTAGACCGGTTTTAATTTGACGAGACCGATGATTTGGTGATTTTTCGGAGGGCATAATTCACATGAAAAATTACCTTTTTCCGATGCGCTCTAGGAGCATTTGGTAGGTTTTTTGACGCTCTTTGGAATGCGCGGCCGCCCATCCCGATCGGAGCTTCGGTTCGAAAGTTATGGTCGATTGAAAATTTCGAGCAAAATTTGTACCCAAAGTGATGGATTTTCGAAAAATTTGAAAATCACTAAAAGTCGTCCAAATCGAAGTCGGGACTCTTTTCCTGATAGATTTTGAGCAAACTAAGCGATTCCCGGGTCGTGCGACTCGATAGCTCCACTAATAACGAAGTTATGGCTGTTTGGAAAATTTACACTATTTTCAACGATACGGCAATATTAGACGCATTTTCTCACTTCAGATGACTCAATTAGAACCCAATTTAAATTTGCCGTCGATATCTCAACAAATAATGAAGTTACAGCACTTTGAAATTTTCAAAAAGTTGAAAATTTGAAAATTCGAACTTTTTTTTTGTTAAATAAACCAATACCGGACGCATGGATCTACTCCCGATTACTCTACTAAAAGCCAATTTTAATATTTCATCGATATCTCAATTAATAAGAAAGTTACGGCACTTTGAAATTTCTCAAAAGTTATAAAAATTTGAAAATTCGAAAATTTGTTTTCAAAGTTACGCGCATATCGGACGCAGTTTACTACTTCTGATGACTGAATTCGAAGCCATTCCAAATTTTTCATCGATATATCGACTAATAAGAAAGTTACGACACTTTGAAATTTTCAAAAATTTCAAAAACCGGTGGTTACAAACTTCTAACTACGCGCCACTGCTTCGTGAGTTCGAAAAGCGCAGATTAGTCCATCAATTTCGATCGAAAGCAAACTCGGGCTAATTGGAAAATCGCGTTGAATTATTCAAAAAGCCTCCTATGTAGGATTTGATTCCGTCGAAAAGTTTCCATCGTGCGAACACACGAACGAACGAGAACGTGAACATTTTCCCAAACGCGCATCCCACTTTTCCACACGTGAACCCGCGACTTTGCGTCGCAGATCGCGAACTCGGGGTCGCAGGTCGTGAATAAACGAACGAGATGTCGTCTTCGGTGATGCCTCGAGTGTGCACGAAAGAGCAGGAGGATAAAGTGACGGAACGAGTTAATAAGATCCGCGCGAAAAGGTGCAGAGGACTTTGGCGTATAAGGCGAAAAGGCCAAAGTGACAACGTCATTTCCCCGGTGTTGACGAGCGAGTAAAATTGGAGTACGAAATGACGGCCCACCCCAATATCGTCACTTTTCTTTAATATGGATGATGATGGAGAGGACGTGGGAGTGGAACAAGATGACGCGTTTAATAGAGAGGAGGACTCGCTTTTTCCGCCCTTCCGAGTCGATTTATACACCAGCTAGCTACCGAATGTATTATATGACGCTCGCAACGAGATATGATCTTTTTACGGTCGCGAAATCACGATTTACCGACGATTTCGGACGTAAAAACGTCGAGATTAACGAATAAAAACGAGCCACGCACTTTCAGAGACGTTTCAATTCGGTGCCGCTCCGATGGGAGTCTGGGGGCGAAAACGCCGTCCAACAAAACAACGGGAAACATCAATTAAAAGCCAATTATCTGGTGGCCGCCATTTTAAAAAGCCGGGGGTGAACTTTATTAATGATAACACGGTGAGCAGAAAATTTTAGAGTCTGCTGCTGGAAATATATGACTTTGGTAGATGATCGACCAATAAGACAGAAAGGCCTGAACTGGTGTCAAATGACGTCCTAGTACAGGAAAATATGATTTTCACTCCTAAATTCGAAGCCATTTTCAATTTTACACCGATATTTCGACTAATAAGAAAGTTACGACACTTAGAAATTTTAGAAAAAAATCTTCAAAAATTTTTAAATTTCCATTTTTGTTTTGAAAGATGCGTCAATATTTGACACATTTTCCTACTTCTGATGACTAAATTCGAAGCCATTCCAAATTTTTCATCGATTTAACGACTAATAAGAAAGTTACGGCACTTTGAACTTTGCGAAAATCGTTGAAATTTTTACCAAAATTTGACCTTTGAAATCTAAAAGGCCCGATTCTTGGTCAATTTGGAAGCTTTTCGGATAAGTCCGGGGGGTTTTTAATAGATTTTTCGATTCTCTTTCGATTGCCGGGTAGCCCGAATCGATCGCTCGATCGGTTCAAAAGTTAGGCCGGTTTTAAATTGGCGAACGTGATTTTTGGATCATTTTTCGGAGGCCATAATTCACATGAAGGAGTACTTTTTTCTGATGCGCTCTAGGGGCACTTCGTAGATTTTTTTACGCCCTTTCGAATGCGTGCAAACTCATCCCGATCGGAGATTCGGTTCAAAAGTTATGGTCGATTGAAAATTTCGACCAAAATTTCAACCAAAAGTGATGGATTTTCAAAAGATTTGAAAATCACTAAATGTCGTCCGAATCAAAATCCGGACACATTTTCCGATAGATTTTGAGCAAACTAAGCGATTCCCGGGTCGTGCGACTCGATAGCTCCACTAATAACGAAGTTATGGCCGTTTGAAAATTTTACACTATTTTCAATGATACGGCAATATTAGACGCATTTTCTCACTTCAGATGACTCAATTAGAACCCAATTTAAATTTGCCGTCGATATCTCAACAAATAAAGAAGTTACAGCACTTTGAAATTTTCGAAAAGTTGAAAATTTGAAAATTCGAACATTTTTTTTCTCATATAATCCAATACCGGACGCATGTTTCTACTCCTGATGACTCAATTTGAAGCCCATTTAAATTTTTCATCGATATCTCAACTAATAAGGAAGTTACAGCACTTTGAAATTTTCGGAATAAAAATCTTCAAAATCTGAAATTTTGTAAATTTGTTTTCGAAGGTTCACCAATGCCATATGCATTTTCCTACTTCTGGTGAACAAATTAGAAACCCCTCAAAATTTTCCATCTATATATCGACTAATAAGAAAGTTACGACACTTTGAAATTTTCGAAAATCGTTGATGTTTTCAAAACCAACAATCCACCTTGAGAGTTGGCAGCAGTCATCAAGAAGGCGACCTTCACTGTCAAAAAACTATAGAAAAGTCACAGTTTCAAGACATTTCAAGCCACATATTCCCCGTTTATACAAACCTCAAAGTCTTCTACATCTCAAGACCTAAAAGAGGTACGTACTCCAATTCCAATTGATCGACCTGACTTGAATTGGCAAGTTCGGCCATTTGCAGCAGGAATAATGGGACGTCAAAAACGTGACATCTTCAAGCACTACTGCACTCTGGACGAAGACCCGCACCTTTTCGCCCCCGCCATGCAACCCTACGCCCCTTTCGCCAAACGCGTCCACCGCTACCTCAAAATGTCGCTGATTTTAAGCGAGAGCACCGCCCGCAGCCAAGTCTACTACCCGAGCAGAGCCTCCATGCTCAAAGAGCAACGCGCCCAATTCTACTCGAAACGCACCCAGTACATCATCCACCCCTTCAGCAGGGTGGCGCGATACCGAGAACGTTTCGTCCCGATCGTGTGGTTCTGCAGCCTGGCAGTGCAACCCTTCATGGGCACCTTTTTCTTCTACCTGGAGAAGCAGACGAAAATCGCCAACGAATCGGTGGAGGACCTGAACAACGTCTCCGCCCTCAACGACTACTTCCAGTACTTTGTGAACGGCGCCATTTTGATCGACATCTTCTTCAACTTCCGCCTCGGCTATTGCGTTCCAAAGTTCAGGACGGTCGTACTAGACAAGTGGCTAATTGCTCGTCATTACCTCTCGACTTATTTCGTTTGCGATTTGATGTGTGTCGTCGAAATGACGATTATGGTTCTGGTCCAGTCGAAGCTTCACGAAACCTACAGATTGGCCCTATTTCAGATGATTTGGTTCCGTCTTCCTAGGGCAATCAGTATGGTTTCCTATTTCGAGGACCACATGAGGCAGTACGGGTTTACAGATTCCCGGATTTCTATGTGCAAGCTGTTTTTGTATACAGTGTTGATAATCCATTGGTCTGCCTGTATTTTGATCCTGATTCCCACCTTTTACCTGTACGTCGGAAGGTCTATCAGAGATTCGTGGATGTACCCGATGCATATGGACAGCATTCAGTTTCCGGACGAAAAACTGGAGAAATCCATGTACTTTGCGGTGGTCCTTCACATAATGGTCCACTTTTTCGGTATGGGACCGAACTTGAGGACGCGCGATTACCTCGAGATGGCCGTCTTGAGTTTCATCTTGATGTTTGGGCTTTTCTACTATCTGCTCGTGGCCGCAAAGTTGTTGCAGTTTTTCGGCATTTCCAACATTGCCGAAGCCAAATACGAAGAGTTTTGCAACACCATCGATGAGTACACCGTAATGAAGAAGTTTCCTCCCGAATTACGGGCACGACTTAACCTCTACTATGAGCACAAGTTCCGGAAGAAGCTTTTCTGGGAGGCTACTATACTTTCGAACCTGTCACAGCATTTACGTTTTGAGGTTATCTTGCACAATTGTGGCAACTTGATCAATCGAGTGGTGATCTTTCGGAACTTACCGAAATCTACAGTGGGTGCCATCTTGGCTAATCTCCAAGCGGAAGTCTATCTGCCCAACGATATGGTTCTGGCCCACGATGACATAAATGACACGATCTTCTTTATAACCTTTGGAACCGTCAGTTGTGTTGTGTTTGAAAGTGGCAGGGAGATGTTTCACATGGAGGACGGTAACCATTTCGGTAACGTGCACAGTCACATGAGACTCAACGGTACGGAGCCGTTTTTCGATATAGTGGCGGCCGAAACCACGGAAGTTTACACGATTAACCGTAAAACTGTCAAACAGTGTCTGCAGAATCTGGAAGAGTTTGCCACTCTCTTGGAGGATTCCGCCGTGATACGCATGGACATGTACGGTAAAATGTACTCGAAGGATAAGCAGGGGACGAAACATGAAGACATTCTGTCGGAATTGGGGAAGAAACGGATTTTGCATGAGCCGAACAAGAGGCAAGATCTGGATCAGTGATTGATGGTAGAAAGTGTGGTTATGTTATATGTTATAGCTTTTTAATTTTCTTGGGGTTTTTCATGATTTCGAAAAACCGCCGAGGGTTCTCGTTTTATATTATGAAATTGGAGGCCAATTAGGAGCCGAATTTCTCTCGTTTTTCGCTTGGGCGTGAAATATTAAAGTGATAAATACGTCTGCTCCCCTCCTCTTTTGAATGCGTTACATTATTGTCAAGAGCCCCGCATAATAAACTGGAATCGATCGTTTCGGCTCAAAGCCCCTGGTAGTAAAAACGTCACGGGAATTAGATTTAGGGGGGGCCATCTCCCATCTCGTATGTACCGGTGTAACGACGCACATAACCTCACAATAAAGTGACAGGTGCCTGTCATAATGTTCGGCCATGATGGATCGAGAGACCGGAAATGAATAAGTTATCCGGAGTACGCGATGGGTCAATTTAAACTTTGCCATCGGGGATACACACGGTTAAAAGTTGCTGGAGGAATATTAATCGGTTTCCCGGTCCGAGACTGCGCCCCGGTAATTGACTTTTCGAAAGTTGGGGTATCCGCAGTCGAGAAGTCGGCCGCGTCCAGTGAGTGCCAACCGAAATACCCGAAAGTCCCCAGATGGTAACAAACGTAATTAGACACGTTATAGTGCCAACCTCGCGATAACGAAAGTAACTGCGTAGCTAGGTGACTATAATAACAATTCCAGAGAAGTCACTAACCTGATAGAAGTCCGGCTAAGCTCCTGCGAGCATTTTCTTTATCCGTATCCTTTGCGCTGGTTGCTTGACGAAATGCACTGGTTCACCGGTTTTTATAGGTTAAAGTAACGGACGCCACTGGTTGAACTTATCGATTATTATTCATCTGCAGGCCCGACCTCTGACCTGTAACAAACGAAAACGTATTTCCATTATTATTTCCATATTGATAAATCGAGTTAGTGAATAAATGAGTCCTTGGTTCCTTTCGGCATTGTGCCTCGATCCGGTCGCGCGTATGGGAATCTCGAAGACGCCGGATTTCCCACGGGACTTGTCTCCGGATAATATTTCATCTCGTGTAACGCGAATGAGAGGGCAAATTTTAGGTTATGTGACGAAAAACTGGAATTCTCTCCATAATTGTGAACGGTGGAGGCTTAAAACTTTCGATTTGAATGCGCGGAGTCCTCTCGTTCGGAATCGATTCACTTATAACTTTTCTATACGTTTTCTGTTCGAATCTGACAGTCCTGAAACGAAAAGGGTGTGCGGATTTCGCAGATAAACTCTCTGGCGGATATGAGATGCTCGCGAAATCGAAATGAAACGTTCATCGGCGAAATACAAGGGGATTTCGGCAATCGAATGACTGAATTTCGTTTCGTCTCGAGTGTTTTCGCCGTGTTTGTGCTCGCACTCTATTTCAAAACCCGATTTAAAGATGTTATAAATCGAAAAAATTTGTTGGTTATGATGCGGCCATCTTGGAAAATGTTTACCAGGCTCTCGGGGGGCTTTAGAACCTCGCAAACTTAAAGTGTTATACATCATCTTAAAGCGGGAAGAGTCTACTTTACGATGGTTTTTATCGCGTTCGAAAATACCGATCGGTTCGGATGGTACAGGCGGAAACGTAAACAGGTGCGAAAACCACGTGGCCATTTTCGAATTCGCTCGATTTCTGTCAAAAAAGTGCGAAACTATCGATGATGATACGTCATTTTCAACCTCTGGGTGTCCGCTTTTCTGTCGTTTTTACCGGATGAGAGTAGGTCGATTATTAACGAATTTGTGGACGTTTAGGGGACTTTTCCGTCGCATCAGGGCGGGCTCATGTTTTATTAAAGACACAGATTGAATAAATAAAGATGGAGAGGTGATTACCCACGTAGGTGGGCGATATCGATCGACGTTTACACTCTTGATTGTTTACCCCGAACCATCGATATCGATATAAATCATCATCATTAATGCCTCTATCTATAGGTATAATGGCGGATGCACCGTTCGGGAAATTGCGGGGTGAAAGAATAAGGGATAAACAACCCTCCCCTGTTTCCAGGCGCGCACGATATAAATGCATGGGTACAGGGTAACTCGCACACTATACGGCCCGTATTAATAAAAAATGGGGTTAGGTTTCTTCGCTATTCCTGCCCCTGTCTCTGGTGGAAAGAAAAGCGTATTAATATTCATTTCGATTTCTTTACTTTGAGGATTATCTAGATGCTTATACTGGAAGAGCCCACACACTCGTGTAAAGATAGAACGTCCGATTCGCTCATTTATTCATGCAGTTTTCTTTATTACCGACCTCGAGCACTTTGGCCCAGGTAGGTGCGGGCCGCACACGCTTCAGGTTTTTATTATTAGATTTCCCGCTGTAAGGAGAAAGACAAAGTCGCGACAAATCGAATTAGGCCTTTTCTCGTCCTGAACGTATAAGAAAATTAACGAATTTTCCTGCTACTAGGGCAGGGACGCTAAAAGTCTTCAGATTTCGAGCGGTTTTAACCTCACTTTTCGAACTGTCACTTTGGATTTCAGGGATTTCAGTGTCGCCAACCTGAATTGCGCGCACGTAAATCCCCTGATAATTCGTCGTGGAACTATGACGATGCCGGATTGTGGCGCAGGATACCCGATAATCCGATGTGCACACACGAAATAACGTCGGATAATCCGTGGAGTAATAAAAAAGGCAGTAGCGTAGTCACGTGAAGGGCGCGTTTATTAAAATTGATTGAAGCGAACATGCAGAGAGAGGGAACCACCGGGGGTGACATGTAAATTTAACTTAATTAATCCGAACGTTAATTTAACTTCGCGCCATAAATAAACGAAAACGACCCCATATAGCGCGTACAGTATGGCTATAATACAGGGGAGGTATGTGCGGTTTTATAGATAGGTACGTTTAACTGAATTGGGGCTCAGTTTATTATCAAACCGCACCTGCAATTAACATTGTGGAGAAGTAGAAGGGAGTTTCGTTAAAATGGAGGGAAATTGTCTTGGTTTTGTTCCTTGGGGATTAGTGACCGGTCAGTGGCGTTCGTGGTTATTTATTTATTGGGGTGAATAATGAATAAGAAGAGAGGAAAGTTTCTTGCGCTCTTTTTTATTCGTTTTTCTTGCCCTTTTGCATGAATTCAAATGGAAACATTTATAGGAATGGATAAAAATGGCGCCTTTTTCTCCGCTTTTTCCAACTTTTTTTACAGTTTTGTTTGTCCACTTTTCCTCTCTCTTTTCCCATTTCTCACAGTTTTATGACGTATCGGCTCCCTTTTATGGCAAATAGAATAAAAGTGTCCTCTATGACATCTAAGGCACGGAGTGTTGGCAACAACAAACAAGTAAACAAAGTCCGGTCTTTATTATGGTTACACGAAATAATTAATCGTATGGAAATAAAACCGATAATCGATAAAAAAGATAACGATATTTTGTTGTCCCTCGACTTTTATTCTAGACAGATTATTGGCTTGTATTATCTGAAAAAAGGGTAAATAGAAGGCCCCGGGCAGTTTTAGTTAACCCCCACCACCCGACACCTCTTCAACAAAAGGGAGAAAATCGCAATGCGGAACGCATCCACCTCCCCTTGGTACACAAAGAAAAGTTTTAAACAAAATGGAGAAAAAGCGGTACCAACCTGATAACAACAACCATAAACAAACAACGAAGACGGTGTAAACACACTTTCACTAAATTATTCACTTAAATTATACTATTGTTATTACTATTGAGGGATTATTTTCTATTATTATTATTTATTATAATAGCTCGTATATCTAAGTATACTTAAGTTGAATTTTCTTTGGTATTATTATCACTGGTGCATTAATAATGAAAATCGCGTGGGGGCGATAAAAACATGTAATTATGCGATAATAAAATTAAAGCGACAGGAAACTCTCTTGTGCGATAACGGGCCTATTACTACACGAGACGACTATTTCATTATGAATGTTTTGTGTCGTGCGTATTATTAAACGGGACGAGATTGCGTCGGCGAGAAGGTGAGCAACGGGTGCGTCGTTTTCGCGTCGGGACGCGCTTACTACTGGCGCGGGAGCGTCCCGACGCCCTCCCTCTCTCTCCCAAAACAACACCATGCGAGCGTCGCGACGTATCGCGCGGGGATCCGCACCCCGCCCGTCGCCCCCCCGCGATAGCGCGCGGGTCGGGAAAATTATTAATAAATTATGCGCGTCACGGACGCCACTGGACCGGAATTCTGTCGATTCGTGATTGGCGTCCCGATCGATTTTCGATGGGCGCTATTGCGCTCCTATCCGTGTTATTAGCCCGGTTCGGTATGAATGACGGTCGATTTTCACTAATTCCGACCGCCTTTTCGTTTATTCATGAAGGGCGCCCACCCCCGGCCTCCGTGAGGGCGAAACGGGGAGTTTTTCCTTGTCGGGTTGGCACAAACTGTCTAAAATAAGTATACAACTCTGTGGTCATCACGCCATGTCAAAATCTGCTATGGCAAACCTGATTTGCATAACAAAACTTACGGGATTTTATACATTATCGAATAATACTTACCTAAAACGGTCTAATCCACTAGTTTATTCGTATTTATCAAGGATTCAGTCGATTTTAGGTACTTTTCTAGTAATTATGGACGATTTTTGAATAAACTAGGGGATTTATTTTTCTAAGGTTGACCATCAATGAGCTGTCAGAAATTCCAAAATGGTGGCCGTTTTTAAATTCATTCTTGTCGAATTTTCGTAATTTTGAACGATTTCTTCTGTGAAAAAAGGCACAAGGAGGACGAAATGTGCAAATTGGAACATGAAGAGGTGAGTTAACCTAACTTTTATAGCCGGGGGGTCGTTTTACAAAGCTGAAATTTCGTAGGTGCCTGCGATGAGGATGAGGAAACGGCCTTTATCCGGAGGAAAAGGGTCGGAAACGGACGTGACCGGGCGGCGGGACAGCGCCATTCTGCCGATACAAAAACTGCCCTCGCCCAAAGTGGAGTCGTGAATGGTCTCGTTGTCGGTAAGTGTGTTTAGAGACCACCCCGAGCCTTTCAAAGCGACTCGATGGCGCCTCTCCGCCCTCCCTGCACCCGTTTGCGGCCTCTCTCTCGACTGCGCGCCGATAAACAAACAGGAAAACATGTTATCAGGTGCATCGCACCCCCCAATTCGAGCTTATCCATCCCGGAAATTGTTTAGGCATTTTCCGCAAAGGTATCGGATGGTGCTGTACGTGGATCGCATCACAAAGGGCCTAATCCTACAGAACAATACACATCCGAGTTAATTCGATTTAATTGTATGCCTTTGTGTGTAAACACGACCCCCATTATGTAAATAATAGTGGCGAACTTGGAGTAACTGCAGACGTAGGGGGATTTCGGATGCTCATCGTATTCATTTCACTCCATTATTAATTTCCATTAGTGTCACTCTCTATAGAATTTGGGTTGGTAACTATAAAATCCCTGGTTTCGAGTGAAAAAGTGGGGTTATGGTCGGGTGGTTCACTTGAAACTTCAACTCGGGGTAGGGGAGATCTAGGGACTTTTGGTTTTCACCAACCGCTTTCGCCGGATAGTTATTTATTTGGCGATTTCTCTCGAGAAATGAAGGGAACAAAGTTACCTCTCGTAATGAAACAAAGCAGGTTTCGGGGGTTCGGGGAACGAAAGGGGTTCGGTTCCTGCCCTTGAATTTCTCCACTCTTCTCTCTCCGCTCTCTGTTATTGATCTGCCCAAAAAGTTGGAATTGGCCCACAAGCAGCGGCTACCCAAACTTCTACATCTACATTTTTATGTCTGCCACCATCATCGTTACCCCCCTAACCGTTATTAGGCCAGATATTATCGTCTGCTCCGATTTATAATAGAAATTCTAAAATACCACCCATTATTTATAGCATCAGCTAGAAATAATGGATTTTTTCATGGTGTAATTAGCTAAAACAGGTTGATATTAGTCTATAAATATTTTAGTTTGCCGCTAAAGTGAGGTCAGTAATTTGGTTGTTCAGTTCGCTTTAATTACCCGGCCCGTAAAGTGATTGATTACACTGAGAAGTCGATCCGGCTATTTTTGAAGCGCCGGACGGCGGAAATGATTACGTTACTCCTACGATATTTCGCGTACGATTTCGGATGCGTTCCACAAAGGGTCGGTATCACAGGGACCTTCCCTAATGAAGAGGGAATCGTCTTTATGTCGCATTCGGGTGGTGCAAAGGGGAAGGAAACCACTCGAACGTCGCTTTTATCATCTTAATTACGTCCCATTCACGGTAACGAGTCGTCTTCGGGTAACTAACCCTCGATTCTACCCCTTCCACCGGTTCTTTCGAGCGAAATTTACATAAACCCCTTTCGGTTAGGCAACCAATTAAACATGAAATGACTATTGTCAAAGTGACGTCCGTAATGTCAATATGATTTTGATGACTGGGGGGAATTATGAAACATCATGACGTGTTAATTAAATTACCCGCGGTTATTAGTGAAGTTTTAGCCGCGAAATGAGCGAGGGGGCGGAAATTGGCAATTAAAAACTTGTAAAAATGTTTTGCGAGCGCTACTTTCATCAATTATTAGCAAGTTTCCGTTGTGGAAATGTCGGGGGTGGTTCGAGATTAATTCCGACGCAACAGGATATTTTTTACCACATCCACCCTTAAAATTATTACGAGCCCTATTATGAAACAGCGGGTGGTAAATTAAGACATTTTCTGTTGGCTCATTTCTTTGACGGCCAATAAAACCAGCGAAATTGTCTTTAGAAAATGTAATTATTTAAAATATACAATGTATAATTTTGATTTTGTACTTACATCTACCTACAACTAATTTAACCTAAAAAGAAAAAATAATAAAATTTAGGAAGTCGAATATTTACATAAGATTATCAATAAAATACAAAATTAAGTGTGCCGTGACATGATCGTAACGAATATCTATGCGTATAGTACAGGAAACTGCCAAACTTAGCTTAAAATATGAATAAAATACAGAAACCTGTAATAGAAATTACCTACCTACCGGACACTAACTACCAACCGTTCAATAAAAAAGTGATCACAATCGTTTTATTGGCTCCGGAGATCCGCAAATATCGAGCTCGAGTCATACGAAACGTCATACAACTGTCAACAAGGCCCTTTGCGATCACTCTAAAAAACGCGGTATAAAGACACGACTATACTGAGCAAAAATCCTACTTCAATTAATTAATAATAGTAATCGATAATTTTCAAGTGTAATAGAGGGAAGACTCGTTTAAATCTAATATGTAATCATTGATATGTCACTGGGATTAAGTAGTTTCAACTCGAAATAATCAATCGATTCAGTCGTTTCGCGCGTTATTGATATTTTCGTCATTGAGGACCTCCCTGCTCGCGTACGGGGGCGGCGGCTCGTCGTCCCTGACCACGTCCAAGTAAGAGGGCGGCTGATCGCCCTCCGATCCGCCCCTGAGACTCGCGTAATGATCCGGGGGGTACAGGAGCGGATCGGACGACAGATAATCGCAGAAGAGGGCGATTCGGGGCGTCCTAGGATCGACGTCGGCGTCGAAGACGTCACAACGACTCAGCAGGAGGCCCCCCTGACCGCAGCGATAGGCGACGCGCTCCGAGCGGCCCGAAGGGTCGGTCCGAATGGGCCTGAGGGTCGACTTTTTCGCAAACAGCACCACCCGACTCATCACCAACAGCAGCAGCACCACGACGAACAGGATGCTCAAGACGCAGACCGATATGAAGATGTAGCGAGCCCCGTTGTGCGCCTGGCTCACGGTTGAAGGGCCGAACTCCAGTTCTTCGTAAGCTGGAGGAAAAAACACCGATTTTAGGTTAGTTTTCGCTCTGGGGACTCTCTTTTTGTGATATTTATCATTTACGTAACGGTTTAGGTCATGTTATAGCAGTATTTAGGACAATTATTGGGATTTAGAGATTTATTTTCGTTAAGTGAGGTTAGGTTGCATTTTCGCAGTTTGACAGTTAAGAAGGAAAATCTAGGGATTTTTATTTTCTTGGGTTGTCTCTCAAATTTTGACAGTCGTTTGTGAAAACTTTTCGGTTTTCAGGTGATTTTTAGTGATAATCAGATTTTTGAACACTCTAGCAGGTTCTTGAGGGAATCATAAGGGAAATTACAGAGTCCTAGGCGTTAACATTTGGGCTGGATTAAGTGAGGTTAGATTTTTCTCAAAAACGGTTCTACTTACATTCCGACAGCTGCTGGCAGCACTTGGGCCGATTCGTGACGGTGCAGTTGGGGTCGAGGTGCCGGTCGCAGCACCAACTGGTCGGGATGCAGCGGCCGTCGTCGCACAGCAGCTTGTCCTTGCAGGGGTCGCCGTTGCAGGTCTCGGCGCTCTCGTCCGAGCCGTCCTTGCAGTCGGCCTTGCCGTCGCACGTGTAGTGGCTGATGATGCACACGCCGTTGGTGCACTCGAACATCTGCGAGCTGCAGAAGATCGTCTCCTGGACGACGGGCCGTTCGTCGATCACGTACGACCGGGTCGGGTCGCGGACGACCAGCTCGACGACCTCGTGCAGGCCGTACTTGAGGCTGACGCAATAGTACTTGCCCTCGTCCTCGGCGCGCAGCGGCTGGAAGCGCTTGATCGCCTTGTTCATCTCGTTCTGGGTGAGGACCGAGTAGAAGCGTTTCTTGGTCTTTTTCGCGTACTCGTTGTCGCTGATAAAGTACTCGCGCCAGAAGCGGACGTCATCTTGACGGGACCACTGTTTGACCCACGATATCTGCAGGTCGTAGTCGTTGTTGTCGGTTTCGGACGAGACCAAGTCGCATAATAGGGAAAAGTTGGCTCCGACGGTTTCCTCGACTGTGTTCGATACCGGCGTGTAATAGTTGCCGATGCTCTTGATTATCTTCAGACTCAATTTGCTTTCACCTAAAAACGGGCCCCCCGATTGATTATTATTCAAATTTGTTTGTTGTTGAGGGGAAAAGTGAAAGGTGATTTGTTTTATAACCTCAAATTTTTACATGTCTGAGAATTTCGGCCTAAATCGGGCCATCAGTACTTTGGAGTTATCAATGTGGGTTGGATTATCACGAATACTCACATTTTGAGGCTGGAATTAAGCTTAAAACTAAGAAAAACGCGAAATTATTAGTCATTTTGACTTATTTTCTGTTGCAGCCATTTTACAATTTTTGACAACTGACGGAATTCAGTTTGACACTCGGCTGTGCCAACTTAAACCGCCACTCAATGAATTTTAAATTTTATAGTGAATTTTAAACTTGAAATTTGCGGTATTATACTAGTCAAAGTGCTAATTGCGTGATAATTATGATTAATTGCAATCATTACAGCACTTTAATAAAAAATTAGAACCTAACAAAACGAAAACCCCTAGATAGCTGTCAATCAAATGTCAATTGTCTGTCAAAAATTGGCTGTTGTCTTTTTCAAATAATAAACGAAAATGTGAAATATCCTAGTTTTAGTGCTTCAAATAATTGTAATCGAGTGAAAACCAACAATTAATCATCAATAATGGTAAGTTCATGAAGTTTAATCGTTGTAAATACAATTTTTTTGATTCCAGAGGCGAAGTTTGGCGCCAAGTCAAGTGATAAGGAGAAAAGACAGTGGAGGAGCCCCCGCCGTTTCGAACCCATTGATAATAGCGAAACGCACTCGGGACAAGTCCCAAAATGACGAAAACCCATCGAAATTGCGCAAACCTCTGCTGGAAATCGACCAAAATTCAATCTACACAAGCGATCACGTAACGAATCTACCGGATATCGTTTAACCGGATAAAGATCTGTCGATTTTGCAGGAGTCGATTATCGCGCAACTGTCGAAACCGTTCAAATGCCCCATACCGAATTACGAGGGCTCGAACTCGACCCGGAACCTGGGGATCCGTCGGCCGCAAATGAAACGCTCTCTCTACGATCCGAACACTCCGAACGCTCTAGTTTTATATGCACCACCTGAGACGTCTCAGCATGACAGAATAAAAGGCCAAGGGTGCGATTTTCATGAAATCCTGGAATTGAATTTTTCAAAATTTTGATTATTTCAGTCCAAGTTTGGTTCACGTGGTCGTCGATCCGACGCTGTGTAACGTACTTCGTCCGCATCAACGCGAGGGTGTGAAATTCATGTACGATTGCGTCACTGGGGTGCAAATCGAGAACTCTTACGGGTGCATAATGGCCGACGAAATGGGTCTCGGGAAGACCCTCCAGTGCATTACTCTACTGTGGACGTTGCTGAGGCAAGGCCCTGAATGCAAACCGACCATCGATAAAGCCATAATCGTGTGCCCCAGTTCGCTCGTCAGAAATTGGAGCAACGAAATCGATAAAGTAACAATTTCTCGGAGGAAAAACTTGGAAAAACCTAATTTTTTTCGGTTTTCAGTGGTTGAAAGGGCGCCTGATGTCGATCTCTATGGACGGGGGCCCGGACGTCAAGAAGAAACTTCAGGCTTTCATGGGGGGCATTGGGAGAACGGCCATCCCGGTCCTGATAATCTCGTACGAGACTTTCCGGATTCACTGCTCGATTTTGCACAAACGCGAAATAGGGCTCGTGATGTGCGACGAGGGGCACCGACTGAAGAACTGCGAAAATCAGACGTACAAGGCGCTGATGGGGCTGCAGTCGAAACGCAGGGTCCTACTCAGTGGAACTCCGATACAGAACGACCTAACCGAGTACTTCAGTCTCCTGCATTTCGTCAACGAGGGGCTGCTAGGGACCTCGCAAGAGTTCAAACGCAAATACGAGAACTACATCATCAAAGGTAACCGCGTTTAGCCAAATTACAGGAAACTGTAACGAGATACGATTACAGGAATCTGTAATTTCAGGTCAAGATTCGACCTGTTCGGAGTTGGAACGCGCCCGCGCCCAGGAGTGCCTTCAAAGTCTCAATTCGCTAGTCGCCAAATGTCTGATAAGGCGCACCTCGAATCTTTTAACGAAATATTTACCTGTCAAATTCGAAATGATAATAATCTGTCAACTGTCGCCGATCCAAAAGCGGATCTACCTGGATTACATCAATTCGGAGACCGTCAAGAGGACGATGGATAAATCGCAATCGACTTTGAGCACTTTAGCCAGTATTACCAACCTGAAGAAGCTTTGTAACCATCCGGATCTGGTTTTGGACAAGATCCGGGAGGGTTGCGACGGTTTCGAAAAGGCCAAAACTTATTTCCCTTCGAATCTGCCCTCGAGTGACGTTTTGCCCGGTCTGAGTGGTAAACTGATGCTGCTCGATTGTTTCCTGGCGAATTTGCGCGCCAATTACGACGATAAAATAGTCCTGGTCTCGAATTACACCCAAACTTTGGACATGTTCGAGAAACTGTGCCGTAAGAGGAATTACGGTTACGTGCGATTGGACGGGTCCATGTCGATTAAAAAGAGGGCGAAAGTGGTGCAGAGTTTCAACGATCCGGCTGAAACCGGGAACTTTATTTTCATGTTGAGCTCGAAAGCCGGAGGGTGCGGGTTGAATTTGATCGGGGCCAATCGGCTGATAATGTTCGACCCGGATTGGAACCCGGCAAATGACGATCAGGCAATGGCCAGGGTTTGGAGGGATGGGCAGCAAAAACCGTGCTACATTTATCGGTTTTTGACGGTGAGTTTTCTGAAAGACCTTGTATAGTAGTATTTCTGACGCACCTGGTATAGCGACAGTTGGCACCCCTGTCACCTGTCAAAAGCGCCAACTTCACGTTATGAAAATTTTAAACTTTCGAATTTTTTAGGCCGGGACCATAGAGGAGAAGATTTTCCAACGGCAGGCGCACAAAAAGGCGTTAAGTTCGACCGTGGTGGACAATAACGAAGAAATGGCGCGACATTTCTCCGCTTCCGAGTTGCGAGAGCTGTTCAAATACGAAGACGTCGATTCGGACACCCACAAACGCCTGAAATGTGCGCGCTGCTTGAACAAGATCCAAATCAAGTTGCCCCCCGAAGAGGCCGATTGCACTTCAGATCTGTCCAGTTGGTACCACTGTTGGGATAAGCGCGGATTGGCGGACATGGTCCTGAAACAGATTTGGGACATGTCGAAGTACATCTCCTTCGTTTTTCATCAAAAATCCGCGAATGAGACTGTCAAACCGGTCGTTAAAAGCGAAGAAGACGAGGATTACGAGCCGGACGATCAAAACGATTCCGATTATGAGGATTAATCGCTCAATTTTTGTTAATTTCTTTCTAGTTATCTAATAATAAAATTTCTCTATCCAGCTATTGGTGGAATCGGCAGAAGGCGTACCCTGATTGGTCGCTTCTATTTTATAACATCTCTATGGTTTACTAATCACAACAAAATAGCGTAGAGGGCGCGCCCGTCACTCTGACATTTTCTGTGCTGATCTTTCTAATCGCAAGTTTACAAGTGTATTTTCACAACAAAAAGTCGCTAATTTTGGAGTAATAACCCAGAATTAAACGATTTTCTATTGGAATTGCATTCGGTGGTGATTTGTGTGTGAAATTGGAGCAAAAATCGTGAGTTTTGCAGCATCAACTCCAAAATGAGTATCAGGGTGCCAATAAACGGCCAAGCGGACCCTAATAGCAGCTCTGCAGTCACCCTCTGCTGCGTTCCGGGGTGCGAACGTCGTTATGGGACCTTCTACAAGTTTCCACATCCGGAACGGTGCCCCAGGGTACGTTTTACAAAGATTTTCCAAAAAACCTAACCTCACTTTATTTTCGAAATCACTTCCAGGCTTATCACATTTGGCTGCGCCGCATAGGCTGCTTCAAATTGAACGCCGTTCCTCCGACGCAAGTGTTCCACAACAGGTTCATGTGCGAGAGTCATTTCGATGAGAGATGCATCCGTAAATTGAAGAGAGATCGGACGAAATTGATTTGGGGCAGTCTGCCCACTCTGAACCTGAAGAATTTCCACGAGGAATCGAAACCGACCACTTATTGTCTCGCCGAGCTTATAAGCGCCTTCAATAGACCATCAAATCATGGAGATTATCCGAAAGGTACGAAGGTTTGACATAACCTCACTTTTTTTAATTTGTCGGTTTTCTTGCAGAGGACTTGAGTTTTTTGGCGCGTTTCGATGTGATGAAATCGACGACTCGTAATTTGATACCAGTCAATAATCGTTCTATGGATATCGTGTTGAAAGACGGAGAACGGTTACTCGAAGCGGTTCCGATGAATGAAGGAGAGATAATCTTGGTCCAAAATGAAGCCGATATCGGTAACGACATTCCTCCCTTGGTGCCGTTTTCGTCGCAACAATCCTCGGTTTTGCGGAACGTCCTCGAACGTAACCGGAAACTATTCGAGTACAAGAAGCCGTATTTTGACGGTTTGAAATACTTTATGAAAGGTGACGACAGTAACACTTTAGAAGCGTGTCGAATTTGTCTGGACGCAATCTCCGAATTCGATTGTATCCGAATAGGAAACGCAGAAGAGTTCAGTCGTATCTCATCGATAATTCCTCAGATTTTACCAAATTTCGATTACGACCTCCACAGACGAGGCGTAATCTGTTTAAAGTGCGTCAACTTGATCGAGAAAAGCCACGAATTGCAGACGAGATTCTCGAGAAGTCAGACGCAATTCAAAGAGATCGTCGACAGATCCAAGTCGACCATAACGAAGATCGAAAGCGCCTCGATTTTCATTTTGAGAAACGGCACGAATTACGACGATTTCCTGAGACACCGTTTCAATGTAATGGAGAACTCGTTCTTTTTGAGCGATCACAATTACGGCGCTAACGGGTCCAGTCTATTGAATTGTGGTGACGGTACAGAAATCGTCATTACCGGCAAACAAATGCACGACCAGATCTCGGAAAATGAGTACCAACTGAAACCGTGGGTCGTGAAACCGGGAGAGGCCTCACCCCCGTTTTTATGTGACCGATGTCCGGCTTCTTCCGACTCGTATAAATTGTTCCAGAGGCATTACCATTACCATCACGTCCGGGTTAAAGTGCGCAAACCGAAGAAGATGGGGATTTCGTATTTGTGCTCGGTCTGCGGGCACGTGTGCACCTCGGCCACGTACAAGGGGCACATGATGAGCCACGAGGAGCCGAATTGGAAGTGCGAGCTGTGTCAGAAGGCGCTCCGTTCGCAGAACGCGCTCAAGACGCACGTGGCCAAGGTGCACCTGGGGATCTACGACCGCTGTCAGTGCCACCTGTGCGGCATAGAGTTCGGGTACAAGACGTCGCTCCGGCAGCACATGAAGATCCACGAGGGCGACCGAGCCCGGAAGCACAAGTGCCCCGTCTGCGACAAGCGCTTCTTCGTGCACGCCAAACTGCGGCTGCACATGGACAGGCACACGGGGGGCGATCACACGTGCGATCGGTGCGGGAAAACGCTGAAGAGCAAGGCCGGGTTGAAGATTCACGTCAGGGTTTTCCACGAGGGCAAGGGCGGGACGAAGTGCGACATCTGCGAGAAGACTTACTGGAAGCGCATGGATCTGGTGTCTCACATGTTCAAGATACACGGCGTTCATGTTAGCAGCAGTATTAAAGCGAAATAAATGGGTTTTCTTTTGAGTTTTGGCTGGAATGGATTCGAGTCGGTAATACAGGGACCTTTGATGACGTGTCGCTAAACTCGCAAGAGATGGCGCCACCGACTCCTGCTTCCTGTTTATTGTAGATTTTCCTTGATTTTTCCTATAATTTCCTATTAAATATGCGATTATTCGATTAGATATTCGTCGTTTCAATATCCGCTTCGGTTATTTCGAGGTTTTTCTGTAAGTTATAGTCGTCTAGGTTGTTGACAAGAGATGGCGCTACTGATATCGGATGAATCGATGAAGGGTTTTCCTGGATTAATTTCAGGATAATTCGATCGATTATGTATCGATTCGATTAAATCGCCGACTCGTAGATTTAGAGTTTCGTGTTTTTCTTCGATTGGCGATTTTTCGCTCCAGAGCCCCATTCGATTTTTGACATTTGACGTTTGTGACGTTTCGATCGATTCAATTGTTTATAGTTTTTCCGGGTGTTTTGGCGATTTTCGCGATTTGGTGCGTTTTTTCGTGGGTTTTCCTAATGCGGCCGTGCGTTAGAGATGCGTTTCGCGTGCGGAATGCGCGTGAAAGTCGTGGGTTCGTGTGCGGGGCCGGTCCGCGATTGGTCGGGTCGATAACGTGACGTTCCGTTACTGCGTCGTCCGCCGTGAGGAGGAGAAATCGAATATCCGAGAGGCCCGGAAAGTGCAGGGGCGCCGCGATTTCCCCGTCTCCTCTCTCCGGCCTGTCGCTCCGCTCGTTCATTTGTGGTCTGCTCGCCGAAGAGAACAGTCGGTTTTTTGATTTTGGTTGCCGAGAAACGAGAAAAGAATGATTCTCGAATTGATTACTTTAATGCGCATTTAATGTCCTCTGTCCTCCCGCAACTGCAACGACAGTGGACAGTCGTCGCCGGCGCCCCCCTCGAGGCAAGACGAAGAAAACGCACACGGAGTCGAGGACTCGACCGCCGATCGATGTAAAACAGTGATTTTGTCCAACGGAATCAACGAGTGATCGAGATTTTGTCGTCGTCGCATTCATATGCACCATTTTATACACCTCTCTCGTACCGTTTTGTTGTCGTCTGTATGAATTTCGCGTGAAATAGTAGTACAGATTACAGCCAGAGACAGGAGAGACGAGGGGGCAAAATGGCGCTCGTATGTGACGATTCCCAAAGGTTTGCATTTACATTTTCGAGACGACCCAGTATACCTACTCTCTAATTTATCTCAAAAATACGTAACGATTACGGACGTCCTGTGATTATGTTATTACGGAAACGCACGTGGAAAACACGAAACTCCGGGGCTCTGCATGTTGTGAATATTGTTATCATGTTGTGGAGGAAACCGACCACGCCCTTGGCTTGTCATTGCTTATTATTTTGTCAATTTGACGCTATCTTGCAACGATTTTTCGCTTTTCCCGTCAAAATTTCAGAGGCGTTTTCGTGTTTTCCACGCCGATTTCCCATCGGGACTTGTCCGTTTTCGGTCCATTTCGAAATTCCGCTCAATTTGTTTCGCGTCATCATCTTATCGACAAGATGGCCGCCCTTGCCGACTCACCATTTCCGGTCTATTTTTAACTCGAGCTAACGTCACTCTACTCGACCGAATGGACGTGTCCCAATACTCGGCAATTCCGAGCCCTCTCTCAATAACAATTCACTCCCCCCTTTCGTTTCGCATGAACCCACGAATTCAAATCGAGCCAAACGCTTTAAATTAATCGATAAGGTGGCGGCCGCTTGTCCTAATTATTTTGTTAAATCGATCATTACTATCCGCGCCGAGAATTGGCACACGGCCCGGAGTTACGTCATAATAACCACCGATAAATTACCCAGTACGAGGCTAGAAAAAACCGAGTGGGAGGTGGCGCCATCTCTCGTCCGCCATTTCCACCCCGTTTTTTAAGCGCGAGATTCGATTTCCACATTGAAATCCGTTTGTTTTTGACGTTTAGCGTCGAGGAGGCCGATAAAGAAGCCCCCGCGTTGACGGTGGAGGCCGCCGCCACCCCCGCGCCCCCGGAAACGGAAGAAAACGACCTGGAGGACGGCGAGATCGAGGACGACGAGGAGGAGAACGAGGGCGAAGTCCCGGAGCCGGCGAGGGTCTGCTCGCCGCCCCCCGGCGTCCTCCACCACAACCACCCCCTTGCGTTTTCGTCACCCTCATCGACGCCCTCGATAGATGTGGCGCTGAAGTTCACGCCGCCCCCTGGTATCATCCCTGGCGCTTTAGGGGGCGACTTTTTGCCTAAAGGGGACCGCGAGCGCGACAGGGGCAGGGAAAAAGAGCGGGAGAGGAGGCGTCGCGGCGGTAGCCATGACGACGGCGCCGGAAGTGGCGGATCCAACGGGAAGAAGAAGCACATGACGGAAGCGGAGAAGAGTATCCTGCATTTGCGCAAGCGCGAGCGGATGCAGCGCGAAAAGTGGGAGAAATCCCGGAAGGAGCAGGTCGTCGACAACGCCGCCGGTAATACAGAGCTCTTTTTTTTCAATTTTTGACGTTTCGTTCTCAACTTGGGATTTTTGCAGACGATTTCGCCAGCAACATCGAAAAGGCCATTGCGAACGCCCTGAAAAAGGACAAACAGCAGGGGAGTGATGAAGAGAAAGACGACCAACATTCAGTGGCCGGTAATAGAGGGAAGAAACGGCGCAATCGCGATAAACAGCGGCAAAACAAGGTAAAACCCTCGATTTTCTTAGTTTTCTTCTTGTTCATTATGGCTAAGCAATATGGCCGCCTAAATGCGGCGATTTTTGTTGATTTTGCCTAGCAACCAGTATCAATCACCTAACAACAAATTAGTTGCTAGGCAATATCAACAAAAATCGCTGCATTAGGGCGGCCATATTGCTTAGATGGCGATTATGGAATCGCAATATTCCTATGATGAGAATTTCGCTAGTCGAAACGTCACTTTTCCTAACAGCTGTCATTCCTTCCCACAGAGTAAACAACGAAAGCTAGACGTCGCGTCGAAATCCGACGTGGACGAAGGCGAGTTCCTCAACGTCCGCGGTGGTGGCAGCACTGGCAGTCCGGATCTGTCGCACCACCGTGAAGATGGCAACAAACCGGATTCGCCTCGTAGTGAAGATTCCTACGACTCTGACTATTCGTCACCAGAAGACAACGCCCGGCAACAACAACAACAGCGAAACGTCAACGACGTCGGAGGAGCCAACCAGAGGGCGAACAAGCGCGACTACAAGAGCAAGAACAAGCGCAACAACCGCGACCGGAAGTTCCGGGACAAGAGCCGCGACCGGAACCAGCAGCGCAACAACAACGACGGCAACAACAAGGACTCGCAGGGCATCTGCGTGTTCTTCCTGCAGGGTAAGTGCCAGAACAACGACTGCCCCTATTCGCACGAGGCGGTGCCCCCGATGAAACTCGAACTGTGCAAGTTCTACATGATGGGCTGTTGCGCCAAGGGCGACAAGTGCTCCTACATGCACTCGGAGTTCCCCTGCCGTTTCTACCACACGGGGCTTCCGTGCCACGCGGGCGACGACTGCAAATTCGCGCACGGTAAACCTCTAAGCGAAGGACTCAGACAGATCCTTTATAAGCACATAGAGACCGCGCCTAGGGAAATTCTCGGTGATTTTCCAAGAATGAATCGCGAAGAGGCGCTCGGGATGATAGACGCGTGCCAAAAGGGCCTACAGTTGAAATACGGTGGTCCGGTGACGACCGGTAAAGAAGAAACGATTACAGATATCTACAATATCGACATGCCGATACCGCAGGAACTGTTGGGTGGTGGGCAACAGGACGAGGGTAAGAAGAGGATGAGGCCGTCGCGTTGGCAAGACCCGGAACCGGCGGTCGCCATGACTACGGCGCCTCCGCCATCTTTCCTCTACCATGGCAACGCCAACCAAGATCAGGACATGAGGATCAACAGCAATGGCGACGTTGACATGAGGACGCTCCCTCCTCCGCCTCAAACGACGGTGGCGCCATCTAGTAGTCAGGATGTGGATATCAGGAATTCGCCCATGATGACGGCGCCGGTCGCCGTGGCAACAACGCCAGCTGTCACAGGAGGCGGTGACGTCGATATCAGGCAGTTGGTTTTCGAGCCGCCTCCCAATTTGACAGGTGACGGCGATTTTCCCGCCGACCTGCCGAAAACGCAGCGCGATTTATTCGCGCGGATAAAAGCGCAACAGAGGGATGACGGATCTCGAGACGGTAGCGACGGTAATGACGGCAACCGTAACGATGACAACAACATCAACTGGTACTCGGACGACGATGAAGACGACGACGAAGATGACGAAAATCGATTGACTATCGGTGACGTTGACGACGACGCCATTGCTGAAGGTGCGAATATTATGAGCCCCCCCCAGATCCGGCCACTGGACGTGGTGGAGAAATTGGGCGATCTGTCGAAAATTGACATATCGGCGGAGGTGACGAAATTGTTGTCGTCGATAAGTCAGGGCGCTGCAGCGGCGAAAAGCGAGGCGCCACCGTCGACGTCACGTGACCCACGCGCCGGTAAACCGGCGAGGCGTGACAGCGTTTTGACAGGTGACGACGGTTGCCAGGGTAACAGCGGTAAACAGAGAGGTGTCAGCATTTACGAGCAGGGTTCTTTCGACGCGGGCGCTTCTTTGGACGACGATTCCGAGGGAAATCGCGGTAGACCCGATGTCGATTTACGAAATTTCTCCCTGATGCCCTTCAGTAAAGGGATGCTTAACTATACCCCTGCGAAGGAGATTGATGCTAGTTTTAGTTCGCACCCTCCGATAGTGTGGAAGGTGCACGATGTCGAAATTCCGCAACCGAATTACGCCGGGCTCAAGTTGAATGTACAAGATGCCGAAAAGACGGGAGATCCGAGATTGAGGAAGATTTTTAGGTTAAGTGTGGACGAAAAAGACAGTCCGGCTAGCCCGAAATCGAGTCCGAAACAGTCTTTCGGTTCAGTTAGAATCGATCCTCGATTGAAGAAACTGGAAGAGGCTTCCAAGGCCGCAAATCCGATTGGAGATGTCAATTTGACGTATAACCAGCAACTGAGTATCTTGCAATCGTCGGCGTTCTTCCAAAGTCTGACTTCCAATCAGAAATTGTTGCTAAATCAGGAATTGGCCTCTAGGAACGAGCAGAACAATACGCACGATCCGGTCCTGAATTCGATGTTGACTAATCTGAATTTGATCCCGCCGAATCAGCTGCAGTTGCCGGTCGGTATTGCAGGGAACGTGGTCGCGCCTTCGGGTGTCGGTAATTTCGGTGCCGCTTTGAGTATCCTGGCTAAATTGAATCCGATGGGTCATCACCATCACATAGTGCCCCCGAATTCCATGATGAATCCGTCGCTTATACAGCCGGGGTTGTTGGGGGCTGCGCCCGGGATTCCCAATATGGCGGCCATTCCGCCTCCGCAACAACAGCAGCAACAGCAACCCGAGTTTCCTATTAATTTCGATCCGAGGAATGGCGGGTTGTTGGGTAACGCGCCGCAGCAACCGCAACCTTTTCTTTACCATCAACAACAGCAGCAGCAACAACAACAACAGCAGGACAACGGTGGGCCGTTTATCAACAGCGGTAACTATGGGAACTATGACGATGATTACTATGGAAACCAGCAACAGTTACCGCAGCAGCAGCAGCAACAACAGGATTATGTCGGTGGTGGTGGGGGTAGTGTTGGTGGAGGTGGTGGGGGTAGACAAAATAATCACCATGGAAACAATAACAATAATAATAATAGGAATGATAATAGAGGGTTCCAACGTGATAGGAGGAGAGGAAGAAACAATTTCGGACGGAACAATAACAATAATAATAACAATAGGAATAATTTTCGAAATAATAGGAATAGGAATCGGACGCATTCGCCTTCTTAATTCTAACATTAATTATTAATCAATGAGTGTATAATATCATTATATTATATTGATTACTATTAGTGATGAGATGGACTGACTGATCGACTCAGTTGTAATTATTATTATTATTATTGAAAATAAGTGACAAATTCGATTTGTCATATTTATTTAAGTTTACACAAAATATTTAATTAATAATGATAAGGTTTGTATTACCATTCCATTTATTTTTATTTAATGTTTATTAATAAATGAATAAATGGTTGTATATTTCTTTTGCCTTTATTCAACAACCATGCCCTCCACCATACTCTAGAAAAAATCATTTGGTACGCCCCTGGGTTTTACTTCAGTTCTAGAATTTTAGGTTGGTAGTGCCATTCGAATCAAATTCCCTAGATTTAAAATTTGAAAATCCCTCCGCCATCTTGTTTTCGTAGTGAGTGTAATAATTTTCGTGGTTTTCCGGCGGTTTTCGACGTGAAACACACCGAATCGGTGAGTTTCCTTTCCATTAATTAACGCGGATCACAATTGTGATGAAAAATCTATGAAAAAAGCCCTCGAAAGTTTCATAAATCTCCCATTGAAAAAAGTAGGGTTATGTTATACCGCAACTTTTTGAAAATTAACTTTTCTCGGCTCAATTTGTTAGTAAATGAGTAATTATTAATCAATAAGCGGCACAGAACCAGGGCCCAACACATTCTCGACCATTTGCACGCTCAAATCCCACAAAATTTTCGCCAATTCGTCACTTTTCGCCGCCGAACTCTCCTCGCACCTGTAACAGTTATTGAAATAGACCCCGGTCACCCCGTTCAATTCCAAGGCGGTGGCGCAGTAAACGGTCGTGCTCGCCGCCTGCTGCAGACTTTTAGTAAACGGACGCACAATGAAGAACAGCAAACGGTACAGCCACCAATTCCGGGCCAACGAAGACGAAACCATGTTGCCCGGATGCAAACTGAACACCGAAATCCCGTCGAACTGCAACAGTTTCGCCAGGTGGCGGGCGAACAGAACGTTGCACAATTTCGAATTATTATAAGCCGTCATATCCCCATACTTCTGTTTCGATTCGGGCGACAAAATGACTTCTGACATATTATCGATGGATAAATTGGCGAATCGGTGCGATTCAGATGACAGGATGACGATTCTCGACCCACTGACCAAGAGCGGGCGTAGCAACAGCGTCAGATAAAAATGGCCTAGGTGGTTGATCTGGAAAGTCCGCTCGTAACCGTCTCCGGTTCGATCGTACTGCAGCCCGAAAACCCCAGCGTTTAGAATGAGGACGTCTAGACGTTTGTAGAGCGATTTCACGTTATCGGCGAACTGTCGAACGCATTCTAATGACGACAGATCGAGGTAAAGGGGGACGCATCGATCCCTGATTGACGGTTTCTCATCTTCGAGTGCTGCGATTGCTTCCGAAGCTCGGGATAGACTTCGACATGCGAACAGCACTGTGCAGCCGTGTTTTATCAGCGATTTGGCGGTCTCGTGGCCGATTCCGCTGTTGGCTCCTGTTATTAGGGCGATTTTTCCGTTCAGATCTCGACCATGGAGGACCTAAAGACAAAAATTTTAGGTTATTCTGGGGACTTTTTCGAATTTTCGTTTATGACTTGTAGGGCTGTGCTGGAGGCGTCGAAACGTTGCCTGTAATCGTTGGCGTGCTCCTTTTCTTCGATGGCGAAGGCCAATCTCGGGTCGGTGTATGTGGTGCGCTTATTTTCATGGTCCACGTAGATCACTTTACTGGTGGTTTTGTCGATGCATCTTTCCCAGCCGAAGGGCAATTCACCGGAGACCTTTTTCTTTTTGCCGGTTCGGGGGTGGGTCCACTGGGTGCCTTTCGTCAGGTGGTTGGCGTAAAAGACGCTCCCGTCGACTGTTACGCGCTCTTCCCAGCCCGGAGGCAACTCGTCCTCGCTATCCGACTCCGGTAGATTCATAATTTGCGGTTTTTCCGGTGGAAATCGCTTGAAAACTGACGAAAATCGGTTTGTTTACGTTTACTTAACCTAAAAACCGGGAGCTGTCACTTTGGGGTTGGTGACTTTTGGGTTACCAACTTCGGTTTCGAAAAGTCCCTAGATGTGACAGCAAACGTCAAATAAATTAAGAAATGTGAAATTTTCGTGAAAATGGCTGATAATTTGCAAAAAAGGCCCTCGAAGGGCATTCTGAAGAACTCGAGCAGTTTCGACAAACAAGAGGCCCACTCAAATGCCAAGTAAGTGCCCGTAACGACCTGAACAAGTGGTGAAAAATCGAATAATTCCTTGTAAGGAGGTTAGGTTTTTTAATTAATCTCGTTTGCGCGCTTCCAGAAAGGCGAAAGAGACGAAATGGGACGAGATGAACATCATAGCGACCCTGCATCCGGCCGACAAGGATTACGGCTTCATGAAAATCGACGAGCCGAAGACGCCCTACAATTACGTCGATCCGGACAAAGTCGACGGCCTCAACGCCTCCGAACTCCAAGAAAAGTGAGCGGATTCGCTCGTGAACGGCGGTTTGCTGATTTTGTGCGATTTCAGGATCAAATTGGAAGCGGACAAACTGCCGAAAGCGCTGCGAGACGACGACTCGGACGACGAGTCGGAAGAGGACGACGCCGATTTGACGCCCGAAGCGCGCGCCAAGAAGCGGGACTTCGAGAACAAGCGTAAAAAGCACTACAACGAGTTTTACGCCGTCAAGTTGGCGCGGAAATTGCTGGAGGAGGACGAGGAGGACGACGATGACGAGAAAGATGCCATGGAAACCAACAAATCAACAAAACCTAGCGATTCCTGCGATCAAGGTTGTTCAAAAACGCCAAACTGATTCATTTGTCTACATAAATGTCATCATCAAAACGTGTGTCACTATGACAAAGCTATTAGAGTTTATTATGATGTAATTTTCCGTGTACAGGCTGTGGTTTATATTTCAGGCTTTATTATTATTGTTATTACTATTAATTATAATTACAACTTATTACTGCCAACTGTTCTGTTATGTGGTTGGCCAGTGGAAAATCGTTAAATTCCCCTAGAAATAAAAGTCACTAGATTATTTATTCTTTTTTTTTACTGGTGTTTTTTCAATTGTTTTTACATAGTAGGTATGTATGTAGGATGTATAGATGACATACTTATTAAAAATATTAATAATAATAATAATAAATGGTGTATAAACATTACGATGTAGAATTTATTATTTTGTGTGACGTAGGTGCTTTGCTTAATTCTTTCAAAAAGACAACAAAATCGAAGCGCATAATTTTGTCTTTTTTTTTCCTGTTACCGAAGAGACGACGGATCTTGTTCTAATAAAAATCTCACTTTCAATTGTTTTTAAACAGTCTCTGTTCATTTTTTATTCCTTATGGGACTTCCTAATGGCGGCGTTTGCGTTTCCTGCAACCAAAACCAAAATTACTTAAAGTACCAACCCGAGGACGCGAAAATTACCAAATCTAATTCGTCTAGTGACTCGAGCTTAGCGATCGGCGCTTTGTCCTCTTTACTGCTATTACTGGTGACGTTGTTGGTCGACGACGAGGCGGCCGTCGTCAGGGTGGTCGTCGACGGTGTCATGGCGACCGTCGCCACGGCAACGGGAGGGGAGGCGAACGGCATCCCCTCCCCGCCCCAATCTACAAGGTTGTTGTTGAACGAGGCGAACCGGTGCAACAGTTGATGGTGCGATGAGGAATGTGAGTTCAACTGTTGCTGCTGCTGACTAAAATGGTGGGAGGAGTGGGGGTGGAATTGTTGACTGGTCGACAGGTTGCGGGAGATCGGTTTCGGCTCGCTGACGGATCGCTGGAACGTCATCGCGCGACTTTTACGAGACTCCGCCGCCACTGAACTGTCATCTCGTTGGGGACTTTTCTGCCGTTGTTGTGGCTGTTGCTGTAGTAACAGATTCAGTATGGTTTTGACGTCTTGGGCCAGACCCGTCTCTAAATCCTGCACTTTCTTCGTCAAATTGTCCAGTTTCGCGTTCAAATGGTCCAATTGGCTCTTGCCATTTGAACCGGTACCCCCGCCCCCCATTAAAATTAAATCCGAATGTGTGTCTAATAGAAAATTGGAATGTTGTTGTTGATGTAAATCATCGTTTACTCCCTGTTGCTGCTGTTGTTGTTGTTGTTGTTGATAATGAGGTGGGCTGGGACTGTTGGTATAGTAACTGGTGCTGCTCGACATCGGGATTGGTTGGTTGTCTCCCCCTCCACCCAGTCTGTCGGTCCCCCCTCCGCCGCCATTACCCCCACCGCTGATCGATGACTGTCTCCGTATGGTTCCCCTCGTCGATCGCGTGGCAGTGGGGGTGGGCTGTTGCGCTGTCGGTCATAGAAAAAGACACATTAGTCTCCCCCCGGCCAAATTCGGTCGTTTTATAAAGAGAGGGGAATAAAAAACGGTGAATTTAGGCTCGATGCGACTCGTATTATTTATGAACTTACCTAAAATGAGTGGCTGGTGAGTTTTGTGTAACCTCAGATCGGGTATACTTCGTTTGAGTTGTGATAGCATGCCTAAATCAACACACCACATAATAATGTCAATCAAAATGAACTGTCAAAAATGCCAATTTCCATCAACCAACCAACCAAAAACAAAAATGATAGAGGAAAACTATTATAAACGAAAGCGGTGGGGGTACGAACCGTCCATTTTGAAAAAGATAAAGTGTAGGTACCTGTAATGGAGTTCAACGTGGAGGAGCGTTTTTTATTGTCGTCGCCGAAGTCCAAATTGAGGGGGGTGACGTCTTGGCCGGCCTTGTCCGTGGTGAATTCCAAGATACCGTGACCGCATTCCGATTCGTCCGAATATTGCGAATCCTGACGTCCGTTCAGGGAGTTGTTGCCGTGGCTACCGCCGCCCGCCGAGTTGACGCCCCGGAAATATCGGCTCTCCTTTATCGGTTTCGGGTAGAAGGAGCGCCTCGGAATGACACCCGCTTGCTCGTCCTGCCGATCAAACAATTTCCAGAAATTAAATCCAGAGTTTTGACCACCCGCATCAAACCCGCTTGATACGCCACTGGTATGGTTACAAAAATTCATGTTGGTAACACAAAAGTCCCCAGATTTGAATTTGACACTTCGCCGCCATCTTGTTAATAACGAAATTGTGAACAGTGGAATTTCCGTGATTTTCTGGCTTAATCAGTGAGAAAACGTTCGATTTGGTGAGTTTTCATTCGATTATTCGACCCAAATCCCGATAATCATCGCGGATGCACGGAAATCGTTCGGAAATTGCGTAAATCTCGCATCGAAATAAAGTGAGGTTATGTCGATTCAAAAATTCTGATTTTCCCAAAAATCATTGATAATTTCACGAACTAAAGCGCAAAACGGACAGTACTCACGTCACGTAAGTTGAAGGTGATCTCCAGATTATTCATAAACTGGTTATAAAACTCCGGATACAAATCCAGAACGTCGAGCAGATCGTCCCGGTGAATCTTGTGCAGATCGCAGTAAGTGAGTGCGCGAACGTTGCAGCTCGACTTTCCCAACGTCTGATGCAGACACGGATTCTCCCCGAATATGTCAAACTTCCCCAGGATCGCCATCACGATATCGTCCCTCAAAATCTCGATCGAGCCCCTCGATATGAAATAGAGCGACGTCAAGACGTCCCCCCGATGCACCAACGTATCCCCAGGGGGCGCGTGCGTCGTCTTGAACTTCAACGTGAACGCCCTCAAACACCCTGGACTGGCCCCGTCAAAAACGCTACAGTTTTGCAGCAAATTCCGATTCAAGTGCAGACAGATGTCGGCCTGGAGGCACTCGGGGAACCCCTTGAGCACCGAATTCATATCGATGCCGTTCGTGTAGGTCCAAGCGTGCTGGAAATATTCCTCCAGGCGCTGACGCAGAGGATTCGGGATTTGGTGGAAACGGATAAACTCCCTCACTCGGAGCATCTGAGTGTGGTAACGAGCCGTCCCCGAGTACAAGCGCTGGATTATCGCCGAGACGTTGCCGAAGATCGAGGCGTACATCAGCGCTGCCAACCGAAAGAAAAACAATTAGCGACCTGTCAACTGTCAGATGTCAACTGTCGGCTTATCGTTACTTACAGCCGACCAGCATGACGCAGATCGTGAAGATCTTCTCGGCGTCGGTGTTGGGGGCAACGTTGCCGAACCCGACGCTCGTCAGCGTGGTGAAGGTAAAGTAGAGCGCTGTAACGTATCGGCTCTTGATGCTGGGCCCGCCCTCCATGGTGACGGATGACGTCCCGTCGTCCGTGGCGACGGCGGCGTCTGCGACGCCGCTCCCGTTGCCCGGGAAACGGTAAAATTGGCGCGTGTCGTTCGCCAATATTTCGAGCCAGCCGATTTTCGAGTGGAGCTCTGCATTACCGATCGCGTACCAGATGCACGCCAGCCAATGGGCGATCAGCGCGAACGTCGCCATTAGTAGGAGCAGGACGGCGGCGCCGTATTCGCTGTACCTGTCGATTTTCCGGGCCACGCGTACCAACCGCAAGAGGCGCGCCGTCTTCAGCAGACCGATCAGAGTGGTCGTCTGGAAAAACCGAAATCTATGAAGTGAAACGCCTGTGGTGATAGTGAATGACACATTGTTTTTTTTTTAGTGACAGATCAAGAGAAAAATTGTGCGTTTATCGAATGTTTCGACATTCACAAATCAACTAGAAGCGTTACTATCGTAACCTAATAAGAATAATAACAAGAAGAAAAAGAAGCTTTTTTCAAATGTTTCTCGAGTAATAATAATAGTAGTGGTGAAGGCATGCAGAATACCACGTGCTTATTTTATATGCAGTGTATTATTATTACAAACAGAAAATGTGAAAATGTATGAATACAAGAAAAACCGAGGAGAAGTTTCCTCTTTGATAATAATCACTACGGAAACGAGATTTGTTTGTTTTTTATCAATTTTTCCATCGTTTTTTATGGTTTATTATGGTTGTTCATACGGTAACTACCTCATCTTTGTCCAAGCCCAACTATAAAGAGAACATCAAAACTATTATGTTGTATTATTTTTGTAGGTACATTAATACGGAGGTATACAAAAAATAACTAGATTTTTCAAAAATCACCAGGGAAAAATAAATCTAGGTTTCTGTTTCGTCAAATGATGTTGCATAGTAAATGAGTCTATAACGAAATAAAGACAAAGAAAGATATCGGGCAATCTAGAAATAATAGAAAAATAAATGATGGTATAGAAAACTGACAGCTACTTATACATCATCATCATAAAATTAAATGAAATGACCACAGACCTATAAAAAGTACAACGGATGAATGGGTATACTAAAACTGTCAATTTCCCGAACCGTCACCTAGGAGACTAAATAAACTGTCAACATCGAGCATTCCTTAATGCAACATTGAATCGATTTGGTAACCGAAAAGAACCGATAAAGGAGAGAGGATCGATTGTTCGCAGGTCACCATGGCGACTCACCTCGTCCGAATCCGTACCGACAAAAAGAAGATCGAACGGTACGGCCGCCACCAGATCGATAAAGAACCACCCCTTCAGATAATGAACGGAAATACGTCGCGGATCGCTGACGATCTCGTCGTTGCCGCTGACGTACGTCGTCCGGAAGTTGATCACGATGTCGATGATGAACGTCACGTCAACTGTCAAACAAAATCCCCAGAAAAATCCCCAGATCAACAGAAAAGTCCCCAGATCGAGTCTCACCTATGAGATCTATTATGACGATCGGGTCCTCGCCATAGGCGCCCTTCTTCCGGATGTTGTCGGGCTCGTTGAGCAAGAAGGCTGCGACGTACGGCGTAAAGATGGCGGTGTACATGACAAGGAGCAGGATGATCCAATCCCAGACGGCTTTAAACGGTGAGTAGTGCAGAATCGTCCAATTGTTGATTCTCGGATTCTGAAGTTTGTACTCGGGCAAAACGTCAGCGCCGAGTGACAGGACCTGCAACAAGTGTCGAAAACGTCGTAATCGCCATGGCGACCCGCACAAACCGTACATTGCCGATCTGTTTTTTCTGCGTCGGACTGAGCAGACTCTGATAGTCCTTGCCGAGGCCGTTACAGGGCTCTATCTTGACGACGCTGCGCCGCGACTCGTCGAAACCGGTGCCCCGGATCCGCACGCTCGACCACTTGGTCGCGACCCCCGGCAACCGGAACGAGCCGCCACTGTGCGGGCCGATCGTGAACGATCGCGCCTTGACGTACCCGCTCGGCTCTTTCCGGGCCGCGTCGTCGTCCGCCGACCGGTCCGTCACGATCAGCGGGATTTCGATCGGCCTCAGCAGCGTCTCCGACATCGATCCACCGACTTTACCGATCAATTATTCATCGGCGATCTTATCGATGCCGACATTACCGACCGGCACTGACCGAACCACCGAAATCACGATCACCGACGGAAATCTGAAGCAGACTGTTGCGTTCCGGATGCGGGCCGGACGTGCGGACGTGCCGGGCGAACTTTGCGGAATAACAAGAGGAGACGCCGACGCCTGCGAGAAATGGACCGGTTTCGTCGTCGGGCGACGCGCGCATTCCGGTAGGCGTCGCGACGCTTTATCCGCTCCTAAAGCGACGTCTGGCATTTTACGAAAGCCGCGCGGATTAAACGTGCGCCCCTGATTGCCATATCCCGCACGTGACACTCGATCGACCATAAGTACCGCAACTCTAAACCGTGGGATCAACTCGCGGATTAATTACCATGAGAGAGAGCCCGATCGATAAAGTAGTTACCGTCTTTACCCCCTCCACCCCGCTCGACGTTCTATTCGCGTCCGCTCGATGTGCATCGGTGCGTCTCGTACCTCTTTGACGTTCCGCTTGACGGCCTCTTGACGTTTCTTCGCCTCCGAAAACGATAATAGTTCATCGGGTTTGTCATTGTCGCTGCACTTTCGACAGTCCCGGGTGAAGTTGGCGTCGTCGTCGTCCCAGCTCTCGACGAAGTTGACGTAGACGTCGCCGTTTTCGCGGTCGCCATGGTTACCGCGTAAATAACACGAGGACGAGGAGGAGGTGGTGACGCGGAAGAGGGCGCCGTCGACGCTGCCGCTTTTCGGCGATATCTGACAGCGCCGGTAACGGTGGATCAGCGTGTCGCTCCCGTGACGTTTATTGGGGTGACGGGAGCGTCTGACTCCGGCGCCATTTTGGTTCGTCTCGAAATCGTCGATGATCCTCTTGATTATGTTGACGTTTTCGTCCGCCATCTCATCGATCGGCCGCTTCCCCGCCGGGCGCCATTTGCAAAGATGGCCGATCGAGGGGAAGGCGACCCGGCCACGCCCCCTACCGTTCCACCCCCTCCCACTGAAGCGGATAAGTAGGTCAATGACATAACCTTGCCCTAAATGCTCCTTCTCTATCGCAATTAATTTCCGAATGAGTGCTAATAAGCATTATGGCTCGATTGTTTTTTATAAAGAAATCGTACGAACAGAACTGTCAAAATTGTGTTGATAGAAATGTGTAAATAATAATAATAATAAGAAGAAGCGCGTAAAGGCGGATGCTTTATTTATTGTAATTTTTTTTGTTAAAAAATCAAGTGCGCTTTGCGTTTGTTTAATGGTCTTACGGACGTTTTATTCTTTTGTTTGACAAAAATGCGATCTTTTCCGTCCGACGTCCCGACACTGACTGGCGCTAGTGCCGACCGGTGACGTTCCGCCCTCGCGGTCGCCTAGCGACCGCCGTTATTGATTTCCTCCGTCCCCACCGCGACGGCCGTGCGTCCCGTCCGCGTTCTCGCTCTCACCCTCTCGCTCCGAATTATGTACAGTTCACACCTACCTGAGCAACTTTCTCGCCCATTTTCGGCGTGTGCAGCCCACTCTGAAAGTACTTGGCCGAGCCATTGTCTTGAAAGGAGAACTGTCAACACGAAATCGGTGATACCGACCGGTTACCGTCGCATTTCGAACGGGTCGGTAATGCAGACACCTACCTGAGGGCACACTTTCTGCTTGAGCGAGTCGGTCGGATTGCTCAGACTCGGACTTTTGCGATCGTGCGAATGCTGCGCCGTCCTGTAGCGCTGCAGGTCGCTCTCGGACGAGACATTAGGGAATTGGTGACTCAAATGCGCCTTATTAGCTAAAAAATGGGGATTTTTAGTTTTGTCACCAGATTTTTAGGGATTTTTCACGACTTACAGACGCTGACAGTGGGGTAACCGCTGCGAAAACACTGCCGCCTGGCGATGGCGTCCAGACTAGTAGCATGAGACACTCTAGGGGTTTGTTGATGTCTGTCAAATAACAAAACGTCATTTAAAAGAAAAAAAAAAAAAAAAAAAAAAATAAGATTAAAAAAAAAATGTGTAGTTGGTAGACCTGTGGTTGGCGTTCTGATTGGTCCTGCCCCCCCTCTCGACGCTCTCCCCCCTCTCGAAACTGGCCTGGTGGCTGGCGGGGGCGCTGTGCGATATCGTCAAGGCCGTGTACTCCTTATGGTGGGGCGGATGGAGGGGGTGCTGTTGTGGCGGGGGTGCGTGATGCGGGTGGTACGGGGGGTGGGTCGTGGTGACCGTAGGCACTTCCGTTTTCGAGACCCACGTCTGCTCGAGGATCGGAGTGGGCGAGTGGGACGTCAACGGGCTGAAATTACAGTTTCCTGTAATACGTTATCGTTATTACAGGCGCCGTCGGTCGGTACCACTGCTCCAAGGTGTCGGCCTCTTCCTCTTCGGCCGCCGTGACGTCACTGGGCGGCGTCAAGTAGCCGGCCAATCGGAGGCCTCGACCGCGCAGGTTCGAGCCCAACCGGAGACTCTGTCGGAACGAGGCCCTCGCCCTGTCGACTGTCAAAAACCAGGTTAGCGATCGTCTTTACCGGCCGACGTCGTAAATTACATTTGCTGAGTCTCGGTTTCGGTACCGGGCTCGTTTCGATGGAGGTGGCGCCACTGGTGCCCCCGCCACTGGTCGGACTGACAGTCAGGTCCTCGAAATTGATTATTATGAGACTGATGTCGTCCACTTCGCTGCGGATCGGCGCTATCACCTCGGAGCATAGGAACTTTGATCCTGGAAAGAGTCGGTAAATCAGTGGGCTAAATTATCGACCGAGCCGACCGCGATCGGCTGAGAAGGGTGCGTTTTTCATCCCGTCGAGTAGATCGTTATCCGGCCCCGAAAATAACGGGGTTAAGGGTGGTGGGGGTGGAGGAACCGGGTTAACGAACGTTTTGTGCATTCCGGATTTCGGACGGTTCAGGAAACAAATGATATCGTGTGTCGTCACAGAAATATGCGGCAAATTGATCCGTTTGTGGCCTTCTCGTTCCCGCGCGTGGATTCGAGCGGTTTCCGCTCTTTTTCTTCATTCGAATGCCATTTGCATATTCGTTATGGGGTTCGTTTGCGACACGTGCGCTTATCTCGGATCGGTGATCGTGGGGGGACGTACCGTCTTTTCTGTAGTAGAGGATTTCGGCGTGCTTTTCGACGCCCTCCTGCAGGGCCTCCCTGAGACTGCCGACGGCCTGCTGGGAGGTCAGGGGGCCGCACAGGAACTCGCAGGAGGCCGGGCGCTGCATAACCTCGGCCCGAGAGTATCCGGTCAGCCGGCAGAAGCCGTCCGAGCAGTAGATTATGTGGCATTGTCCCTCGCGGCTGTTGGCCACCAAAAATGAGCGATCTGCGAACAATTCACCGTTTAAACGACGAAAATCCGATGAAATCCACTATAAAATCGAAAACCGCCTCGGCTGTCAAATTAATGTCAAATCGGATTTCGAGCATCCGATGGATCGATACGTCACGAATGTCACTATCGACATCCGATGAACTATCGAATCGTTCGTAAATCTGTTTCGGTTCGGTTGCATTTCGGGTGATTAGAGAGAGACGGATAGAGAGAAAGGTCGATCGAAAATGATTATTGATCGGCTTGCGCCACAACATTAGTGATAACGGTGAATCGGATTAGATTTTGGTGCCATCTGGTGGTGGAAATCTGTCGTAAAAAGACTGCAGAAAGTGGAAAACGATCGATTTTTTCGGCGGCCGTCGTTATTGTGTTATCGTTGCAGTAATACGGGGCAGGGGTACCAACTCCGTACTCGAAATAATTCAGGGTAATTGATATTCCGTGTTCTCGCTGGGATTAGCGTGTGCAATTATTAAAATTGAAGTCCCCGCTGTTTTGTGCGATGGGCACGGGCGGAAAAATTGGTTTCTGAATTCGTAATTTCCAATTTTCCGGCCTTCTCTCTCGATCCGTCCGCACCTCCCACAGGCGTGACATGTTTTGGGAATTAATAGAGGGCTCACTGTCTGTGTCGAATTTCCTGATGATGGTCTCGATCAAAGTAGTCCTTGGTGCAACGTGTCCCCTCCTCACCGGCATAATCTCCGTTACCAACCGCACCGCGCGAAAATTCACCAGATTTATTATTCCGATTCCTAATTTTAAGCCATCAAAATCGTTGAAATCAAATCGAGAACGCGTTTTTATCGAAAAATAAGGCAACCGTTTAGATATTTTTCAAATTATCCTCTGCTATTCATTTAATATAAGGCAAAATTTTTATTTTTAAGTATAAAACTGGCGTGGAGCAGTTTATAAAAGCGCACTATAAATAAACTCTCTCTGGGTACGAGAGATGATAATATTGGGCGCAAAATGTGCGTGCTTTGGAGTGAGATAGAAAAAGCTAAAATACGTCGCCGTTTTGTAATAATTTCGAATGATTTCGTTGCGGCCCTCTCGTAGAAAATTCCTTCTACCAGAGGCGGGATCAAGAGAGATTGTCGATTCGATTCATCTTCGATAATATCATTATATCACAGTCTTTTCTCGATTATATCGCGATTCCCGTCGTGCAATAACAACTTGTTATTATTATTTGAGGTGAAATTGTCCCCTCTAGAGGATCCGTCCATTTTCATTATTAATTATCACAAATGAAAACACGTAAATCCGCACACAAACACACTACACTAAAATACGTTTTTCTCACTGTCGTGTGTCTATTTTCCGGGGTAGTTCATCGTACAAGTGAGTGGAAAATGTAAAAATATAACAAAACCGAAAGCCCCGAATAATTACGAACGGAGATGCGTGCGCCTATCGACTGGAATCGGCTCGATTCGTCCCAACTCGCCCCCGGCATTTAGGCAACCAATTATACACAATTTAAAAACTTTATTCATTATCTTTTACAATAACGATGATGATAAGCCCATAATGTTAAAAATAAAATAAATAAGTAGTCACAAATGAGACGCCCATCCCCCCCGAAACTCTAGTGATAATCTAATTGACTTTCTTCATGGAAGTTTTGGCTACATAGAAGAACGTCGTCCTGTAATGCAGATAATTGATGTAGACCCAGCAGCAGACCAAGAAGATGAGGCCGCCCGGTATCGAGCTCCGCGTCAAAAACAACAGACAGAAGGCCAGTTGGGCCGCCAAAGTGACGGCTATCAGGTAGACGGCGATCTTCATGAATGCCAACTTGGAGGAGACGAATTTGACGGATATCGCCAAAGAGGCGACCGACCTTTCCGGCTCTCCAGACGACTTGAGCCAGTTCAGGATGGCCGAGAGGACGTAAAACTGCTGCGAGCAGATGAACGAATTGAAACGCCGAATTCGGGCCAAAGACGACGTCCTCTTGATGGTCTTTTTCTTGTTGGTCTGTGGGTTCTGTTGCGATTTTTGAAGTTTCTCGACTTCGGTGCGCGTCACAGTGCTCGACATTCTGCGAAAGACAAAACAGAAGGTCGAATCGATGCGATTTCGTTTTTTTTTTTGGGCCGGTTTTTCCGGTGATCGGTTAGCTTTATCCGTCAATCGACCGGGAGAGACGGGGCCTGATGGGAGATGCATCAAGTTGAGCGATAACCTTTCAACTCTTATTTATTTTAAACGGCGATCACATTATACATGCGTGCATATGATTTAATAACAATAATAATGATGCTGACGATAATAATGAGACTGTTCGTGAACTTTGAGAATTTAAAAAAAAAAATCGAAAACTCGATCACCTCGGTAGTTCAATTACTTTAACTCGAGGATATCAAAGAGTCTATAAAATGAGAATACTCACTTTGCGATTTTGGAAATTGGGGCCGGTTCACTGAAATGACAGCCACTCGAAAGAGCGGTTCGAAAATATTTTATCCCTGGAAAACGCGCATCGAAGTCGACTTTTAAACTGGTAATAACTCGCGAGTCTGCAGTCTGTCACCGACAGCGGCGATAATGATAATCTCTTCTTCTCCACTCTCTGTTATCGAATTTATCAGAGGGTCAGAGTGAGACAGAGTGAAATTCGTCGTTTAAAGTCGAGAAATTTCGTCCCAATTAAGAGGAAATTACCCGCAGACGTTCAGTCGTTATCGCGGAAGGGTCCGATAAACTTTACACCGATTTGCCCCCGATAGAACCGGCGCCCCAGTTTTCGGACGAATCGAGCGATTTCATTGGTCGCGAAAAGCCTCAACAAAAACCGAACTATCTTAATAATTAGCTCTTACCTTTGGAAATACGACTGCGAAACGTTCTAAAAAAGCCTCGACAATTACTCAAGGAGAAAAAGTTAATTTATTATTATATGGTAAATGGGGGGTAGCTAATCTGGTAAAAAAATACAGAAAAACGTGAAAAACGCATTAAATCATAATCACTATCGAATAATACTAATACCCGATGGAAAAAGTGTGGAAATTTAATGAGCCACGGTGTTAACACGTTTCGGTCATTAAATCCGGTTTAAAGTCCACGGTTACCACGAAACTCCCAGATAACCGGGTAATCAAGCCGGTAACCATAGCGACCGACCTTAAAACAACAGAATTTTGACAGATAACTAAGTCACGTTTTGTTCTTATTGACCCGGCCCGGAGAGGCTCTTATCCATGAACTTCTTTTTGGCGAAGCAGAGCCACCACTTGCTCGGTTTGCCGTCTTCCGTACTGAAAACTCTCTCGACCACTCTCAACCCGACTTCTTGTCGCAATTGAGTGAGGTAGACTCGGAAGAATTCCTGTTCTTGTTGAGTTTTCGGCCGGCCGTACACCGAATTTAAGGGGAATCCCGAGTCGCCCGGGATGTCGAATCGGGAGATGGCCAACGAGTACATCTCGTTCTGTCCGGAGCTTTTCGTGGCGCACTTTTGCAGCTTCTTCAGACACTCGGTGATGTAGAGCGTGATATAGATCAGCAGACGGTCCGCCTCGTTCTAGAAAAGCAACGATATCAGTGTAGATTGTCGCGCGATCTGGCCCAGACGGTGATGGAGTACTTTGATTTCATAATTGCGGAAAAAAACGTTCGCTTTGAAGTAGTACAGGGCCTCGTCGATGACGTCCTGTTCGGCCGATTGGAAGGGGGGCGCCGGGCCGCGGAACTGGGTCCTGAACGGCAAAATCGCCGTGTTGCCGACGATCTGTTGGAAATTCGAGTGGGTCGAGTGATAGGCCTGCGAAAAATCGGGAAATCGAGCCGGATTTGTGGAGATTATTGCGTGCACGCTTACCGGCATCGTCGATTTGCTTATTATCGGTGGAAATTTGGTGAAAATCGGTGGAAATCCACGAATTATCAGAGAAAACGCCCAAATATAACCTAGAAATTTGAATACCTGTCAGATTACTCAGAGTCTGTCAAATGTCAAATTGAACCATAGATCAAATATCAAATAGATGACTAACTTGAAAAAAACCCAAACGAATCTCACTTCCAGGCGTCTGAATCAGGGGAATGGGCCGTAAACTTGGTTTCCTTAACCAAGGGCCGTAAAGTGTGGCTAATTTTATCATTTGAAAGCCTGTTGAAGAATTTGTTTTCGCTCAATAATATCGACGAGTAGTCTATTCAGTTTGGTGCAGGCTCTGTGGTTTTGACAGGTGACGTTTTCGATACAGGGTGTATCATTAGTTTGGATACAGGGTAGATGAGAAAGTGGTCGCTTTTAGGTACAAAATCCTTTAATTTGGCAGTCTGCAGAGACACGTTCGCTACAATTTCATACAATAAATTTGTTTGCTTTTCGTTTTTAATTATCGTAAGTACAGACAAATCGAAATTTCCCTAGAAAATAAATTAGGATAACAGTTTTGTGTGTTTCGCATCGCTCGTTCATTCATTTATTACACAAGAAATAATAATGTAAAGGACATACACACACACACAATCGCGCACATGATTATGGAATTAATTGGATAAGAAATAAACGCCTAACCTAGATTTATGCAAAAATTAGAGGAAATAATCGGCCTGGGGCTTTTTCGACGGTACACCTCGAGTCTCTTTAGGGGCGGCCTCGAAAATCGTAAAATCTCTCTGTAAATGTTCGTTCAGTTCCAAAATGGCGGCCACGTTACCACACCTGCGACAAAAAAAATCACTAGAAAAACCCTAAATTCCCCCAGGATTTCGTTACCTGTAACAATAGTTGGGAGCAGACCACACAGTTAAGACCGTCTCATTGAAATGCCACTTGTAACCTTCCATGACTAATTGATGGGCTCGACAGATCATGTCGATATCGTTGGCAGCATTGAACTGCGCCACCACGTCCGAGCCAAAGAGATAACCGGCGCCCCGGGGCGAAACCCCCCAGCCTTGCGTGTCTTCCGGGTCGCTCCAAAGCAAATCGCACATCGGGCCGTCGTGGGGCACCTCCTGTTTCCGGTCGATCACCCGGATCTGGTCGAGGGTCTGGATGGAGGGCGAGAGACCGCCGTGAACGCAGAAAATCTTTCCGTCTATGATGGCGGACAACGACAGGTAATCGAAGATCTCGGTGCAGTACCGCCACACTGTTATCGAACCGTACTTCCGGAGACACTCGTCGTAGAAACCGTACACTTGGGTGATCTGTCTCGATTCGTGGTTGCCCCGGATTAACGTGATGCGGTCCGGATATCTAACCTAAAAAACCGGGCGAATTAGTCCCGATTCGGACTGGGTTTGGGTATTACTTTTAAGGCGAGCAACAGTAGGAAGGTCTCGACGCTGTAGAAGCCCCGGTCGACGAAGTCGCCCATGAACAGGTAGTTGGTCTCGGGGACGTCGCCCCCCACTTTGAACAGTTCTTTCAGATCGTAGAATTGGCCGTGGATGTCTCCGCATACCTACGGATTAGAAATCGGTTTTAATTGGGGTTTCTTGGGGTTTTTGGGGGTGCTTACGGTGACCGGGGAGTCGACCCGTTGCACGTTGCTCTCCTCGACGAGGATCTCGCGCGCCTTGGCGCACAGGGCCTTCACTTCGCACTCCTTTATCGTTTCGCATCTTTTCAGCTGCTCGATCTGGCGATCCAGGTCGCTCGTATCGCCCATCGTCTTCCGGTCGAATCGATTCACCTGAAATCGACCGATTTAATCGACGCGGATCACGGATTCGTCTCGGATCTAACGGAAAATCGAAATTTTCTGGGTGAATTTTGAGGTTATGTTTGACATTTGACGTTTACATGTCGGAAATGTCCAATTTCGGCGGTGCTAACATTAAAAACTGTCGCTAAAACGATTGCGGATTAGTCTCGATGGGTTCTTACTCACTTTTGGTGGGTTTTAAGGCGGTTTTTACGTGAAATTTCGACCAAAACCGGATGACTCCAGGCGACACCACAATGTCAACAATGCTACCAACCTACCGACACGAAACTTCCCTAACCGAAATCAATAAACTCCGTCGTTTCGAGACTCTTTTAATCTTATCGTGCCTAATTGAGCTAATTCTCGGCGATTCCTATCCATTATTCATGTACTCTTTGATTAATCACTGAGATGGGTAATAATTTTTGAGGTTAGACTTAATTGTTTTTGTTCTTTCTCTCTTTAATTCGGATAGCGTTGTCTCGGTCGCGCTTGCGTTTCTAGTGTATGTTTGGTTGCATAATTTATGGGGGTATATTAATTAATCGCGATAAAAGGTAATTACTTTATTGGTTTTCCGTCGATTTGAAATAAAAGTAATGACAAGACAATGAAAAATTTCACATAAAACTACTCACATCATGTTATGAACGAGATTCATATCCCTACCATTAAGAACTTATCGTAACCTAAAAATTTGTTTTCGTAATAATATCATACAAACACACAGTAGAAGAGACAGAGGAGATACAATCGTCGGTGAAACTTAAACTAGAAATAATTAAGGATAGTCTTAGATAACTAGGATGAGGATGCGCGACGACCCGATCGGCACGAATCGATGAATGAGAGAGGAAAGAATGAGAAACGATAAATGTTAATAATGGCACCCCCGTTATTCGAGTCGGGTTTCGTCTCGTCGCGGAGACCGGGCCGTCGCGACCGCTCCGCCGGCTTAATCGTCCTCGTCCTCGTTGGCGTCGTTCTCCTCGCCGTCCTCTTCGGCGGAGTCTTTCGCCTCCTCCTTCTTCGGCCGTCCCCGGCGGCCGGTCCCCTTCGGTTTCGGCTTGGCGCTGACCGCCTTCTTTTTCGTCGAGCCCTTCGGCCTGCCGCGGCCCCTCTTCACCGGCGGCGGGGCGCCCTCGTCGTTCGAGTCTCCCTCGTCGGTGGTGGGCTGCTTTACGACTTCCTGCGGAACGAGGTTTAGAATTTGGGGTTTCGGGGGTCGGAAAGGGGGCTCACCTTTCTCGCCCTCTTGTTTTTCAGCTCCGCTTTGGCGGGGTGCACGTCGTTGGTCTTGTCCGCGTTCTTCTCGGCGTTGGCTTTACGGCCTCGCTTGACCGGGGCTGCGTCGTCAGACATTTCGAGTGGTTCGGTGGCAAATCGGCTGAATTCTGTAACTGGTGGCGGTTTTGTAGGTTAGGAACGGATTTTTCGAACGGGAAAAACGAAAAACGCGCGCGCGCCATTCTCGAAACGAATTTAATATTAAAATTTTAACCAACACCCAAATAATTTCCAACCGAACTGGACCGGGAAGGTCGGCGCCCTTCTGATGGGCGGATAGGGCGAAAATTCCGCTCGATTTTGGCATTTTCGCCGGGAAAATCGGCCGGAAAACGGGCGAGGAAATAATTTCAAAAGGTGGCGAAAAGTCGGCGTCGGCAGAAACCGAAGCGTAGTCGGCCATGGCGAAATCGGCCAACCGCCGAACCGAGCCAAGTTGACCGACGAACACGCCGATTAAAATTATTTCCAGGGGAACGCGTCGGCGGAAATTCGGGGCGAAATGGGACGAAATTCGCGGACAGAACGTGCGATTTTTATAAAATCCAGGCGGGCCCGCCCGAAAATCCCAACAATTTTTAATAAATTCGTCAAAAAATCGACTTACCGCTTGGCGCTGAACGATGCAGAGAGACGGCTGTGCGATTCTGGTACCGGAGCGTTCCGACGGCGGCGCTCCGTACACCCGCCAAAACCGCGCGGCCAATCGGCGCCCTCCTCGCCGAAAAACAAACAAACCTCGCCGCGTTCAAACTCGCAGCGTAGGCAACCAACTATACACCCCAAAAAAGCCGGTAAAACAGGCGACTTCAATCACAGCGACCTGTAATTCGGCCTCTGGGGGGCGAGGAATGCGCCGCGGGGGTGGGAAGTAATTAGGGATTGTAAAATCAAGTCGCCCTCGAGTGATCCGGGCTCGGCTGTCATCCGGAATATCGGGTTACCCCTGGTAACCTCACTTTCTCCCCCCGCGCGCCGGGCCAGAGCGGGAGAGACTAATCGGGGGGGTGATTTCATTAATTACGCGCTAAACTCTCTCTTCAATCTGATTCCTCTATCCGATCGAATTATTTCGCGTCATTATGTCGAAAGGGCGACTTTTATTCGATCCGGCCGATAAATAAGAGCGCGCGGCCCTCGCTCTCTGTGATTATTCCGGAAATCGTCGGTCTCGTGTCTTTTGTCTCCGATCGGGCGCTCTTTTGTTTCTTAACGAAATCAAGCGCGACCCTCTTTTGTTCGGAACGGGCACTCGTTTCGATACGGGTGACAGGTAGTGCCCGGATGACGGAGTTGACGCGTCCTGAAGGAGAGGACCGCTTGACACTTCTCTTTTATGTCGGAGAGGGCGTACATCTACTTATCCGCTTTTCGCGTTCCGAAAAGCCCCGATGAGAGTTTAGGGAAATTTCGCGTTATTATGCCGGTCATTAGGGCGGGATACGTGCCGTATCTCGGGCTTATCACGAGCACCCAGACCTCATTAGTGCGAGGAGATTTTTGACACATGTCCTAATCAGGCACGTTCTTTATCGCGGTAACCATGGAAAACAACGGCGAATCCATAAACAACAACCCCTTGTTTTTTTTTTGAGTGAAAAGTGAACATTTACCTTGTGTTTATCAAGCAGGTCGTTGCAAAACATGTCTTATTGAGGATTTTTGACAGTTTTTTTATGCTTTTGATGCGGGAAATTGGCAAAATTGATATAAAATTTTGACAGATTAGTTCGTTTTGACGTTTCTCGAAAATCTTGAAAGACAAAAGAATCCGGTTGTTAGTAAATACCGTTGCTATGGCCGTGGAATACGGTAAACAAATTTTTTGTTTTTGCCTTGGAAAAATGGCGGGTGTGTCGTATTTCATGGGGGCGCTGTACACCGCAAATTGGTCGTAACGAATGCTATTCTCCCGGTAATTTTTCCAATAACGTTCAATTTGTGTTCGAGAGTCTCCCCCCTTTCGCCCTGCCACCCCTCGTATGTCCCTAGCGGAAAAATCGCGAAAAAATCGCTCGGAAAAGACGATAGGGGTGTAATTCCATCCCCCGATATGAATTTCAAAGGTTAATCGCTGTTTCCCCGCGCGCTTAGCCGCTCTCTGCGCTACACCGCAAAATAGAATCGTCGAAATGTCAAAGTCGAAATTATGGATACGTCAAATTGACGCGAGATTTGGTCCCTTTGATATGAAGGCGCGTTATTGAGTTTATCTGGAGAAGTGGAGGCGGATTATTATTATTATTATTATTAAGGGGCCGGAACGATTTAATAAACCCGGCATGTGTCCCCAATTTGCACCTTTGTATCAACAAAATTCCCCGGACTTGTCATTATTCCTGCCATTATTGCGATGCCGTACGGGAAACGAAATCAAATCAAGTCGGTAATAGTGCGACCACCCTCTCGTGCGATGCTGTTTTGTTGTCATATTCGACATCAAAAGAAGCGATGCCCCATTGTTTTCACAACCCTTGCACCTTTTTTCCCGCGTCCTGCAGCTCACTTTGTTATCGTGTGTTATTATATTAAATCAAACTTGCATGCGTCAGATTGTTCTTAGTGTTTTTGGAACGGATTTTTGGTCCTTTTTCCTCTTGAGAATCGATTGAATTATTGTATAGACTTCAAGCTTATAGTGCGTCTTCTTTCATTTGGTTTTTGTAACGCAAATACTCAAATTTGAAAATTTCAATTTTTGTTTTCGAAGTTTCGCCAATACCGGGCGCAGTTTCCGATTTCTGGTGACTAAATTCGAAGCCAATTCAAATTTTTCATCGATATATCGACAAATGAGGAAAATACAGCACTTTGAAATTTGTGAAAATCGTTGAAATTTTCGTCAAAATTTGACCTCTGAAATTTAAGAAGCCCGATTCTCAGTCAATTTGAAAGCTTTTCGGACATGTCTGGACTTTTTTTGATAGATTTTTCGATTCTCTTTCGATTGCCGGGTAGCCCGAATCGCTATCTCGATCGGTTCAAAAGTTAGAACGGTTTTAATTTTACGAGACCGATGTTTTGGTGATTTTTCGGAGGCCATAATTCACATGAAAGAGTACTTTTTTCCGATGCGCTCTAAGGGCATTTCGTAGATTTTTTGACGCTCTTTCGAATGCGCGGCCACCCATTTCGATCGGAGCTTCGGTTCAAAAGTTATGGCCGATTGAAAATTTAAACTAAAATTTCAACCAAAAGTGATGGATTTTTGAAAAATTCGACGATCACTAAATGTCGTCTAAATCAAAATCCGGACACATTTCCCGATAGATTTTGAGCAAACTAAGCGATTCCCGGGTCGTGCGACTCGATAGCTCCACTAATAACGAAGTTATGGCCGTTTGAAAATTTTACTCTATTTTCAACGATACGGCAATATTAGACGCATTTTCTCACTTCAGATGACTCAATTAGAACCCAATTTAAATTTGTCGTCGATATCTCAACAAATAAAAAAGTTACAGCACTTTGAAATTTTCAAGAAGTTGAAAATTCGAAAATTCGAACATTTTTTTTTTCTCAGATGAACCAATACCGGACGCATGTATCTACTCCAGATGACACAATAAGAAGCCAATTTGAATTTTTCATCGATATCTCGACTAATAAGAAAGTTTCGCCACTTTGAAGTTTGCGAAAATCGTTGAAATTTTCGTAAAAATTTCATGTCAAAAATTTTAAAAGCACGATTCTCGGTCAATTCGAAAGCTTTTTGCACATGTCCATACTGTTTTCGATAGATTTTTCGATTCTCTTTCGATTGCCGGGTCGCCCAAATCGATATCTCGATCGGTTCAAAAGTTAGACCGGTTTCAATTTTACGAGACCGATGATTTGGTGATTTTTCGGAGGCCATAATTCACATGAAAAATTACCTTTTTCCGATGCGCTCTAGAAGCATTTCGTAGATTTTTTACGCTCTTTCGAATGCGCGGCCGCCCATCCCGATCGGAGCTTCTGTTAAAAAGTTATTGTCGATTGAAAATTTCGAGCAAAATTTGTACCCAAAGTGATGGATTTTCGAAAAAATCAAAAATCACTAAATGTCGTCTAAATCGAAATCCGGACACATTTCCCGATAGATTTTGAGCTAACTAAGCGATTCCCGGGTCGTGCGACTCGATAGCTCCACTAATAACGAAGTTATGGCCGTTTGAAAATTTTACTCTATTTTCAACGATACGGCAATATTAGACGCATTTTCTCACTTCAGATGACTCAATTAGAACCCAATTTAAATTTGTCGTCGATATCTCAACAAATAAAGAAGTTACAGCACTTTGAAATTTTCAAAAAGTTGAAAATTTGAAAATTCGAACATTTGTTTTCATAGATAAACCAATACCGGACGCATGTTTTTACTCCTGATGACTCAATTAGAACCCCATTTAAATTTTACCACGATATCTCAACTAATAAAAAAGTTACGGCACTTTGAAATTTTCGAAAAAAAAAACTTCGAAAATCTGAAAATTTCAAAATTTGTTTTCAAAGTTACGCTAATATTGGACGCAGTTTCCTAGTTCTGATGACTAAATTCGAAGCCAGTTAAAAATTTTGATCGATATGTTGATTAATAAGAAAGTTACAGCACTTTGAAATTTTTAACAAAACTCAGACTTTTTTTCAAATTTTGTGTCGACTCAATTCTCGAAAATTCCAAATCGCGGACTCGAGAAACCCAGAAAACTTCCCCTCTTTTTCCAAAATGCTTTTTTTAGCCACCTGAGACAAAATTCCGCAAAAAAAATGTAACCGATGACGTTTCCACCTGTAAATTTTTTATAAAAACTGATATCGTAATAAATCAAAAACCATTCGAAAGAGGAGACTTGAAGCTTTCCAAAAATACCCATAACGTTGGCAATCGGTTATCGGAAAGTGCGTTTAAAACGAGGTCAAAGTTCTGTAGAATCGGAGACTCTAAAGGCGACCAAGACAGAAACCTTTTTCTCAAAAAGTACACCGTCTCATATTTTTGTTTCTAAAATCCGAAAAGATTGAGATATTGAAACGAATGACAAACCATTTGAAAGAGGAGACTTCGACCTTTCAGAAAACACCCCAGCTTGCACCTTTATCTCGACCACCCTAAAAGTTATGAGGGTGTTAAAATGAAACTCGAAAATTTGTTCAATTATATCGTATTTCTTATTTATTATCATTATAAATAAACGAATCAAACAAATAACAATCACAGAAATTATAGAAAATCACTAAAAAGGTAACTATAGAAACGTAAATACCCTGATAAAATGAATAGCTAGATAATACGATAAATAACCTTTGACATAGTAGAAATTATTTAATTACACTATATTTGGCGTTATCACCCACTATATCTATGTCGCTATCGCAGTCGCTCAGATCAGAATCGAAATCATTGTTATTGATGAGACCGGAAACCGAAGGGCCGCCATTACTATCGTTCCTACGGTGATGTTGATTATTGTTACTAACGACGTTACCGTGGAGATGATGGTCGCGCTGTTGTTTATTGACGACGTTCGGGTTGCCCGGCACCGAGTCGACATCCGGCGATGACGTCATCAGACAACCCAAATCTGCAAATTTTCCCATCACATCACAGACATCAAAGATGACGGAAATTATCGATCATTCCCCGTATATAAAGGGGGCGGGGGGAGCATCACGGCGAACGAGGTGTAAAAGGGGAGGAATCTTGTGCAGAATCTTAAACATCAATTAGGGGGAGTTCAAAAGGCCTAATGAACTAAATTAAGCGATCACAAGACGAAGATGGCGGCGCCCTTTCCGTCTTCCCCCCCCCCCCCTCCCCCCCGCCACCCCCTCCCGAGAATGAGTCCCCAATTTGGCCAAATTAACCCCAAGACGAGACCCGAAACTTCATCCACTTAACGCGAGTTAGTAATTATTTTCGTCAAGTTGGCACTATACGAAACGTCATTTTTTAAATAACGCGTTATTGTTGTTGATTCCGCGTCGTCAGGGAGACGCGCGCTGTTCGGCTATTCGGGGCTTTAATGCCGTTTTAATGACGTCTCCCGGGGGAGAAGCGACGGCGCTCGCCGTCGCGACGCTTACGCGATGCATACGTCGGGACTTAAGCCGATTTCCGCCCCGACGGACTCGAATTTCGACTAATCCGACTCTCTTTGTTTTTTTTTCTCGTTTTTTGACAGGTACCTCGGTTTTTGTCGCCGGAAGCGGTCGCCTTCTCCTCCTGGACCTTGCGCATCTGCTTCTTGTGCTTCATGCGGCGGTTCTGGAACCACGTCTTCACCTGCGTCTCGCTCAGGCTGAGGGCGCCGGCCAGCTCGACCCTTTCCGGCGTGGACAGGTAACGCTGAGCCGCGAACCGCTTTTCCAATCCTGCAAACGTCAAAAAATCGGTTGGCACCCCTGATCCCTGACGCTCGTCAAAGTCGACAGGTGTCAAACTGTCGATCGATCGATCATAGACAAGCCGATCGATTTTTCGGATAGATGGCGTCCTCTTCTTACCTGTCAACTGGGGATCGCTGAAAACGGTCCTCGCCTTCCTCCTCCTGCAGTGTTTGAGTGCGTTGAGTGACAGTTCGCTAGCAGAAGTGCCGAAAAGTGCGTGGTGGAAGGAAATTCCGGCCGCAGTCGCCTGATGTGTCAAAAAGTAGGGATCTGCAATCGCTTTAGGGGCGTAGGGCGACCCGTGACCCAGATAGGCCCCCAGGGCGCCCATCACCTGGATGTAGCCCTGGTGGTGGTGATGGTTGTGATGGTGGTGATCGTCACTTTGATTATTGTTGCCATGGTGCAGCCCGTTGTTATGAGGGTGGTGGAAACTGGCGGGATTCTGATTACCGTTGCTATTATTGCCATGGGGATGGAAATTGAAAAAACCGACACTCTTATTATTGTTGTTATTGTTACCGGGGTGGTTTAGGTTTTGTTCGAATTTGATCTTCTCGTACAATTTACCGTCACCCCCGCCCAACAACAACCCGTCGCTGTTGTCTTTATACAGGATGTCCTCGATCAGAAAACTTGTTTTGTTATTAATAACCGGTGGTTGCCGGGACGACGACGGATCGTCGTTTTTATTATTGTTACCGGCGGTCGTCATGGCGATCATAACTTCACCTCTCGCGCGCGCGGGACGATAAACAAGAGATTATCACTATAACAATGACAATTGCTATCTGATCGGCGTAGGGTTGTTGTCGGTGGTGACGGTGAGTGCCCGACGAAAGGGGTGGGGGCGGGGGCGGCACGCCCACTTGATGGCGCTTTTAAATCGCTACCCTTAAACTGAGAGGAGGGGGGAGGGAAAGCAGTTTTGGCATATTCGGTTCAGGTCCGGGCTGAGTCACGTGCGCCGCTGCTTTGGCCCCGGTTGCGGCCGTAATGCGATTGATCGGGCCTAAGGGCCCAAAGGGGGGCGTAGGGGGCGCCGAACGAAATTTCGGGGGGCCTTTAGGGGGTGTTGTCATGGCGACCGGCGGTCGCGGGCGGGCCGGGTGCGGGCCAATCGCGCGTTCCGGCGGGCCGCCCGCCAATCGGCGACGCTCGTTTGGAGTCGGTGGGGCGAATCTGGTCGAAATTGGCCATTTAAGCGGCGATATGCGGTGTTGTTATCTGGAGGGGGAAGGCAGTTTCGAGTTTCCGGGGGCGCTCTTTATTATCGACGTAATCGCGTTACCGGGACGTCACTTTAAACACAAAAGCGCAATTTACGCGACCCTAATCACTCGCATTCAGCCGACCGAATTGTTATGCGATTTGCTCGACTGATTCGGGTTAATTCCGCATTCTGTCATCAATTTTGATTTTGCGCTTTGATTGTTTTTCGTAATGCCGTTTTGTGTGGTGTTGTGTTTTGAATGGTTTTGGTGAATTTAATTTCGTCAAGTTTGTGAGGTGGCACTATCGAATTATCGAAAGTGTCAACTGTCAAAACACTCAAAACTTGACGGACACGTCAGAAATTGGTAAACATATTTCCGATTTAACTTTTCCGGACATTTCAACCAGAATAATGAATTTCATACAATCGATACCCACCCACATGGTACGTATTTAATCAATTTACAATAACAAAATTGTGATTTTGTATATTTTAGGATTACGAAGGCCAAGCCAGGGCCGAAAAGTTGTCTCGTATTATAATCGCCCTCTTCGGGGCTGTGGGCTTCGTTTGGGGCTTAATCATACAGCAGTTTTCGCAGACCGTTTACATTTTAGGAGCCGGATTCGTCTTAGCTTCACTCGTAAACACCCTCGGTTTAACCAATTAGGGGAGAGCCTTTTTGTCTAAGTTTCAATTTTTCAGTTGACCATTCCTCCCTGGCCGATGTACAGACGTAAACCCTTGAATTGGCAGTCGGCTAAAGATGGGGACACCGTAAGTAAGGATCTCGGAAAGAAAGGGAAGAAGAAATGAGTTCAATTATTGTACATTCCTAAGTGAAATATTGTTTATGTTGTCGTTTATACAAATACATTGAGTTACGTGTACTAAAATGATGCGAAATTATTCAGAAATCGCCAATTAATCGATTAATTGCACGGAACTGACAGCTGTGAAAGTGAGGTTAGAACAGCTGTCAGATTTGGCAACTCCATGGAAAAATCACTTATTTCCTGTATATTTCCCCTAATTTTAGTTGAAAATGTGAGTAATTCCGTTAATTGAGTCATCGAATTGATGTGGATTATTAAATTCTGTAGGTTATGGCCGAATATTGCGATTTCGGTTTATGTGAATCCGAGCAAAGTCAGTATTGTTGTGGGAAGAATCGGTGCTGTTCGAAATCCAACGATTTATGGTATTTCTGGTAAATCTGCATAATGAATTTACAGTCTGTCGAATTCGTCTCTAATTTTTTCATGTTCTAGGCTGGGCATAATAATAATTCTGATATTAATCACATCGCTAGCCCTCTTTCGATTTTACAGGAAGAGAGAGCGATTAAATCGGAATTGTAAATACACGAAACTGCCAAATGCCGTAGAGGAGTCATAGAATCATTCCGCAATTAACGATAACGATAATAAGCCGCATTATTATACCAACAAATATTATTTCTAACCGATACTGGCCGTTCAAGTCATGGTCATCTGTATGATAATTCCAGCTAATTAATATGAATAATTGTATTTAATTCAACATAATAACAAACAATTAATGTGTATTCTATTCAAGTTTCACTTAATTACCCAGGTATTAACTTAGGAGCTCCTCATCTCGGAATTACCATAACAAACTGCAAAACAAACATGAAATGAGTACAAATCTTTTAAACATCTTGGGGCACTGTACTTAGCCAATTGGATTTCGGGCATCCCAGGGTCTGCGCCTTTTTGGAACCCTACGAAAGACCTTTATCAATTCAAAAGTAATTTAGAAAAAATTAAAAACTTACCTAAATAAAGAACTGTGGGAATGAAACCGTAATGGAAAACGGTTTTCGCAGTCTCAATGACCAACGAAAGTCGTTGCTTTGCGCCGTCAGACATCAACATCTTTAATTTGGAGAGAAATTGGTGCAAAATGTGGAAAAATCGATTTTCTACCAAAAGTTAGGTTAGGTCTTGTGCTGCCATCTAACAAAATTATCGCGAACTGACCTGATAGTAGAAACCTGTTTTGCGACTTGTGATCATCTGTCAATCGCGATTCTAACCTAATTGTTTAGCGTCTTTCACGTTTCTCGACGTTTGCCGGTAATATTTCCAAATAATTACCTCGAATTCGCCGTAATTTCACTACTTGATTACTTTCTAGGTGAGATTGCTAAAGATTCGTAAAAATGTCGATCGGTGTTCCCATAAAAGTGCTCCACGAAGCTGAAGGGCACATAATCACCTGCGAGACGATAACCGGGGAGGTTTATCGCGGCAAACTGATCGAGGCGGAAGACAACATGAACTGCCAGATGACCCAGATCACCGTCACTTATCGGGACGGCCGCGTCGCCCAACTGGAGAACGTCTACATCCGAGGCTCGAAAATCCGCTTCCTCATACTGCCCGACATGCTCAAGAACGCCCCGATGTTTAAGAAGCAGACCAAAGCAGGGACGGCGGGGCGCGGAAAGTCTGCTATACTAAGAGCCCAAGGTAGAAAACTTTAAAACCGCTTTAAAAATCATTAAATTATTAAATTATTCAATTTTAGCGGCTCGTGGACGGGGTCGAGGGGGCAACCCGACAGTGAGAGGAGGCAGAGGTGGAGGCGCTTGGCAGAATCCAGCCCAAGGCGCCGGGGGAGGACGCTCCAGATAGACACACTTCACTCCGATTAAAAACCGTGTATTTTTAATGATCATTTTAAGTTATAACAATACGATTAACACTTTCTACTACAATTTGAAACCAGAATGAATCGCCACCATCCCCATCGTCAAATCCTCGTAAGTGACCGACCTAAATCCCGCCTCTTCGATCATAGACTTGAACCGCTCCTGGTTCGGGAACTGCCGGATACTTTCGACCAAATATTGGTACGCCTGCCATTGCCCCGACAGAATGTGCCCCAGAACCGGAATCAGTTGAAAACTGTACTGATCGTAGACCCACTGCCCGAAATCGTTGTTCAAATGGCTGAATTCCAGGCACAGAAAGCGCCCGCCCGGTTTCAGGACTCGGTAGGCCTCTCGGAGGGCCGAATCGATTTTCGTTATGTTGCGCACCCCGAAAGCGATGGTGTAGGCGTCGAATTCGTCGTTTTCGAAAGGGAGACCTTCGGCGTTCGCCTCTTGCCATGAGATCAGACTCGGATCGTGATTGGAGTCTCGGAATCGCATTTTGCCGACTTCCAGCATGTTTGGGTTGATGTCGGCGACTGTTACGTGGCAGCCCTCGGTCGATTTCGAGTTTTTTACGTGGTTCAGGAAGCGGAAGGCGATGTCGCCGGTGCCTCCGGCGCAGTCGAGTAACTTCGTGTGCTCGCTCGGGTTTAGACGGGACATGAAGATGTCTTTCCACACGCGGTGGATGCCCAGCGATAGGGCGTCGTTCATTAAGTCGTATTTGTCGGCCACGTTCTTGAATACGCTGAAAACTTGAGGTTTCGTCAGTTTTCGAGATTTCGAAATTTTCGATAATCACCTTCTTGAGTTTTTTCACTTTCTTTGATGGTCTGGAAGCCGAAATGAGTCTCCTTATCATTATCGGTGGCGTTTGAACTGTTTCTAGTGATCTGTGACTGGAAGTGGCTGGAAACTGGACGAATTTCGATGGTTTTTGAAAAATGTGAGGTTAAGTTAACTTACTTTGATTATTTTTCGTGATTTTAGGTGAGCTTTCGGTACCTATCACTTTATCTAGGTTAATTGTGGAACTGTCGAATAATTTTATTTGATTTTTGATTGAATTTATCAGGAAATTACGATTTTTCGTTATAAACATTTTGTGAGGTTATGTCTATTCAATCTGTCAGAATCAAGGTTACAATTGTCAAAACCGACCATAGTCGTCCCAATGCATTTTTTATTCGCAGTGGCGTGCGTGCTATTGAAACCCCTTATTTTTTATAAAGGTTTATTTTTTGTAACTGAAGTTTTTAAAATAACATTTCAATATATAAATCAAATAATAATAATATTAATAATAATAGTAATAATAATAATAGTGTACTTTTGTCCTCGAATGAAGATAGGACAGCGAAAAATCGGTATTCATGTGAATTTTATTCTTGTTTTTTTTTTTGTTTTTTTTTTACCAAACTATATACCTTCTATTTTTATTAAAACACCTTAAATGAGACGTAATAATTGTATCTATAACCATAAATTAATAACGAATGGCGGCATCGTGTTATTTGTTTGTTTTTTTTTTGTTAATCACTTATCGTTAATACAGGAACCTGTAAATTAATCGTCATGTTGCCATAGTTACAGATAGAATTTCACGCATAGCCTACTTAATAACATCTAGTTTTTTTTACCAATGAATTTTTATAGAACACATTACCTTACCTAATATTTTTTTATCAAGTGTACGGAATACATCAACTGCCAACTTAACTTGTTGTCAAAAAGAAACAAATGAAAACAACAATAATTGACATTTGAATAACTACAAATTCAATCGATTTATTCACGTATTTAGTTTCCATGGTTATTATAGATAAGTGATTTGATTTAAAGCTCAAATATAATAATGGAACTTTATCTGAATACAGTTTTCTACATTATCGGCAGGCAGATGATATAGTCAATACAGGGGAAAAACAGCCAAGATTCTCGTCATGTTTGAATGAATTCCATCGCTTATAATCGTCATCGTCATCATCATCGTCCTCAAAACAAACATAAAAAGAATGATCGTTCCAGAGGGTGTAAAGGAAAATTCGTCAAAAACTTTGAAAAGTACTAAAAATCATAACGATAAATTACACGAGAAAGTAGAAGAAATGGATGGCAGATGTTTTTTCGTATTTTTTAAAGTTTCAACCTGTCAAAAAAGTGCAACATTCTTTTGTTCATCTTAAAAATATAATCGAAAATGTCCAGCATTCGAAATTTGTTAAATACATAAAATTCTCTTTGCAACATTAATTTCTCATTTTTTTTTTGTCGATTTTAATATAATTTTAATTTGTAGTATCACTAAAAAGCTAGTTCCATCTCACTCACACTCACTTATTCACGATAATATTAATAATAATAATACAATCTGTCAAAAATAAATTGACAGGATAGAAAGAAACCGATGTGGATTAGTGTGGACAAAAAAATGTGATGTAACAATCCACAAACAAAAACAAATAAAAATATGAATGAATCGACGAGGCTGTGACTAGTACTAGAAAAGTTAAAAAAATCACAAGTATGTAATATTTTGACAGCTGTCAAAAAAAAGAAAACAAAAAACATAATCAGTGAGCTATTACGAACGTACGTCACCCGTTTGTGAATACATAATACCAAATCAATCATCATCATCATCAACAGGGGCACCAACTTGAGAGAACGAAAATCACTAGAAATAAAATTCGCCAAGCTCACTCCAATCACACCCACATTCACCGCCTACAAGTACATACGTTACATAATCGTCGTGGAGAAATAATAGTACCAACTAACAATAAAAAAATCACTAGTAATAATAATAATGATAATATAACTTATATACAAATTTTTTAAAAATTATCACAAGCGACAAACAGAAATCAGCAATCACAGAACAAGAAAAATTAGAAAATAAAGTGAAATAGGTGCCCCGCATTATTCCTCGTATAAATAACATTTATAGTGTTTCGTTTGCGTTAGAAAACAAAACACTGGCTAGTGAAACCGAAATAACTTCACAAACTTATCGTCGCGGCGACCACCGAACGCGGTCCGATCGTCGCCTCTATCCAATTTTATAATTTGTTAAATTTTTCATTATAATAAATCTAAAAATAGTCTAGAAAAACGGCCGCCGGTCTATTTCAAACTTGTCCCGGTATCCTGCTGCGTGTTATTACCGACCTGAAACCGAAAGAGAGAGACCCCCGAATAGAAAAAACCAAATCCCCCAGAAATCCCCCCGAAAAAAAAAATAAACACTCACCAGAGGGTGCGGCTGATCGGCGGCGCCCCCGCCCCCGCCGCTACTCGAGGTGCTGCCCCCCGGCGGCGGCGGCTGCTGCTTGATCTTGTCGCAGTAGTCGGCCAGGATGTCCCTGAACCGCGGCCAGCTCTTCTCCGGCACCGTGATGGCCGTACGGAAGTTGGTCTTGACCTCGGAGATGCGCATGTACACCCCGCGGTTGTTCTGCCCTATGTCGAAGTAGAAGTTCTTGTTGTCGACGTGCATGTGCCGGCCCTCGGGCAGGTCCGGCTTGTACGCGTGCTCGTCCGTGCTGAACTCGTCCAGCAGGTCGGTCAGAGCGTCCCGGAACTCGATCATGCCCTGCGCCGGGATGGCGACCTGCGAGCGCGGCCCGCCGCGCGTTATCGTCTGGCTGACGCGCAAAAATCGCCCCCTCGAGTTCTCCTTCAAGTCCAAATAGTAGCGCCGGTTGTCTTTGATCATCATCTCGCTCTTCAGTTTACCGTCCTCGGGGACGTTGTCCGGATTCGGGGGACCTGCAACCGATTTCCAGTCAGAACCGGGGCGAAAATCACTCGGGGGGCTTTCGGGGTTACCGAGGGACGAGTAGAAGTCGCTAAAGGCAGAGAGGTGGTCTCTAAATTCGGCGGCGGTCGACAGGGCCAGGAAAATCTGCGAACGCCGTCCGTCCGCTCCGATCTGTCAAACAGAAACGTCACTTTTGACACTTTCGACCGGTTACAGCGCGGTTACCTCGGCCACTTTGATAAACCGCCCCCTCCGGTTCTGTTTCACGTCTAGGTAAAAGCGCTTGCTCTGGATCTGCAGCATCTTCGTGGCCAATTCCTGCTCGGCCTGACCCTGTTGGCCTGCAACAAGACGAAAGGAACGAAATTTACCACAAATCGAACAGGGGTGCCAACTTGACGATTCGGAAAGTACTAGAGTCGTGCCAATGTTGAACCTTCGGGAAGAGATCCATGATGAACTACCAGCGGCGTCTTGCGAACACGAGGGACTGTCTACTAGTGAATCATTGCTAGTAGTAAGAGCAGAAGTGCAGGAATTTCGCAGAACCGGTGAGTCATCCATTCATGAATCTCTTCCCCCCCTGGACGATTTTCGGTTTGGAGGTTAGGTCCCCCGGATTCAGCGAAAGCTCGATCGCGTTTCAATTTCGAGTGGGTTACGTACCTGGGTCGTATTCGCTGCCTCCCTGTTCCATCCCTTGATGATATTCTGGTGAAAGCAATCAGTTAGTAAGTGGTAACGGCCGGTTATGGTTATTTCCCGATCGGAGTGTTCGAAAGGGACGTGGAAAAATCGAATTTTTTCGAGGGGGATCGGTCGAAAACTGCCCCCCCGAAAGCGGCGGCGTTTAGGGGCGAGAATCGTCCGGATTCGCCCTTGCCGGCCCTACGCGAGGCAACCTAACTAACGTTGGCCAAGGTCATCGGCGAGACTAGGACAATGTACCGAAAGTTGCAGCCCGATTTGCGTCGGGTGGGCCGCCGAAAAGCGCCCCCAATGCGGCGCGGGCCGAACGGGCTGCGGTTTTTCGCGGTTTGCGGGCGGCCCGCGGCCGGTCGGGGCGGTTTTCGGGCGGTTTTGTGGCGAATTTCGGTCGAAATTCGCCATTTTGGTTCGCCTGTCACGTTTGAGTGGCGATTTTCGACGGGAATCTCGCCCGTTTTCGGCGAACCGGTCGCGGCATTTCGTGGCGGAAACTTTCGGTTTCCCGTTCGACCGCAACGGGAATTTGCAAATCGTACTCACTTTGCGAACTTGAACCCTCATCTCCGCTTCCTAAATCCGACATCGCAAACCCGACACACACACACAACCTTCACTCCGGACGATGGGGGAAACGCCAAAGTCACCAGAACTCACCAACGACCCTCCTGAAAACCCACCGAAATCCACCGAAAAATCACCGAGATCGATTAAAACACCAAGAAGTAGTTGAAATAAACGAATTTCGTCGATTTTCTACCGTTCTTTGGCTAATATAGATCGAAATTGAGGATAATTTTGACAGGGGGTGAGTTTAGGTTGGTAGCTCTTTCGGCGTAAGTTGGCGCACGCGCAGCACAGTCCTTCTCTTTCCTTCCAAGGGGAACAAAGATGGCCAATTCTCTATCCGCCATTTTCTAAAGTGAGACAGACTAAAGTGTTTTTCGCGAAAATCGCTACATTTCCGTGAAAATTCGCCCGAAATCTCTTCGATACGGACTGCCGTTGAAGAGTTGTTGATAATTTCGCGTGAACTGGTCGCGGTTAAAGTGAAATTTCAGACGGAATCGCCGTCGGAAATGTCGGCGTCTCTCTAGACACAAGCGCCGTGAGCGAGAGTAAAGGTAAATTTGGTTTTCTTTGTTACTTCTGTGCACTCTTATTCCCCTTTTCAACTTTATCAGCGTCTTTGTTGTAAAAAGAGATAAATTCGTGAGCGAGAGAAGCTTAGAGACACTTTTCAAACTGGAATGTGTGTTTTGATCGTGTCCGCCGACGATTTACAGCAACGTTAATTTTTTTACGCTCCATCAACCGCACCCAACGCACGCCGAGAAAACGCACCAGCGATTTTACCAGCGGCAGCACCCAGCGGCTCAAATTATAACCCCAAAATTCCAGACCTGACTCAAGTTGGCAACTTCATGTTGCCAAGACAACCCCGGAAATCCTTACGGAAAATTCACAAACTTGAGAAGCTTTCGAGGGAAAATTTCATTATGAACCGCAATTTTCCAATAGCAAATTACCTAATTAATCAGGTAGAGCACTTCTCGATTATGTAAAGGGCTTAAAAGGGGGTGGAAATGCGATTTTCAATCATTTATAGATTTGCAGTTTTAAGTTGGTAGCCCTTTGTTTATTGGTTGTCATGACGATTGAAATGTCAAAAGTGTCAGATTTAAAAAATTGTTTTAATCCATTGAAATGTTTAATCATTTAATTATTTAAGTAATTAAATATCAATCGAGTATTCCCATTGAATGTTAATCGATTTGTGGTGTCGTTTTTCAGTTTTGGTGATTTTTCGCTGTCTCAAAGATGTTCGATCCGAACGCGATCACGACTCAGCAGTCGCAGATCCAATATCAGCAACCGCAGCAGGGCGAGAAGGAGAAGAACCAAGACGGCAGCCAGAAGGACGCGTTCCCCTCCTTCTGCTACGCCAACGTCAACATGATCCACAAGATCACCCCGAACACGACCCAGTCGCACAATTCGACTGTGAACATGTCTCAGCTGTCCGAGGACAAGTGTTACATAACGCAACCGTTCAGTTACAATTACGCGCTGGTCAATCAGATGTCGCTGACGCAGAACACCATCTCGAACATCACGTTCAAGTGCGACGTGTGCGGCCTGATGTTCGCCCATCTGTCACTTTTGAATCACCATAAACGGGTCCATCAAGGACAAGGAGGCGACCAGAACCAGACGCAACAACAGATCACGGTGCAGGTACTGGCATTTAGTCAGGTTATAGGAAACTGTATTACCGACTTTGGTGTTTTGACAGGTGCAACAGCCGCAGCAGACTCAGATCCAGATCGTGTCCGCAGATCGCATCCGATTTCCATGCGAAGAGTGCGGGCTCACTTTCAGTTGTCAGGCCGATTTGAAGTCGCACAAAATCCAGTCGCATCCGCAGCAACAACAGCAGCAGCAGCAACAGGTGACGACGAATCAGCCGCAGAACACTTTGAAAATTAAGAACTGTGAAAGTTGCGGGGCGCCTCTGCCCCAGGACAACAACAAAAAGAGGGCCGTGATGAAAGTCAAATGCGAGAATTGTCTGAGTGCCGAGGCGATCCAACCGCAGATTTTCGTGGTGGCTACGGCGTCCGATACGGGGACTGTCAAATTCGAGGAATCCTCGACTGGCACTCAGACGTCTTCGAATTTAGGTTGGTTGATTGATTTTTTCGGAGCGGTTTTTAATTTTTAAAAGATGTCGGCGTTGTTTTTCAAGGTACCCAAAATTCCATTCCGATCGGAGTGAAAAATAACCATCCGGTCAAACGGAGAGGAGTCGCAAGTGTCACCAAGTGCACGAAATGCAACGGATCCGGGATAATTTTCATCGGCGGCTCGAAAAATCAACAGAACAATGTCGACAAACCGTTCCACTGCAATATTTGCAACGGTAAGGGCTCGAAAATCCAAAAAAAATTAAATTTTAGTCTGTTCTAACCTCACTTTTTCATACATAACCCCACTTTTTCAGATTTAACCTCACTTTTCCGAAATTATCAGTTTTCTCCCCAGAATAAACGGATTTCCATCAAAGTTCCACTTATTACTTTGTCCTGAAACCGTCTTTCCTCAAAAAATCCCTAGTTTGGGTGAATTAACCGAGTTTTGGGCTGTTTTAGGTTCTTTCAGTCGTTACTCGTCTCTATGGTCCCACAAACGCCTCCACACTGGGGAAAAGAACTTCAAATGCAACATTTGCGGATTGGCCTTCGCCAAAGCGGCCTATCTAAAAAACCACTCCCGGATTCACACGGGGGAAAAACCATACAGATGCAATGTATGTGGAATGCAGTTCTCGCAGTCGCCCCATTTGAAAAACCACGAGCGGATTCACTCGGGCGAACGTCCCTACGTCTGCGAAGTGTGCGAGAAATCGTTTGCCAGACATTCGACTCTTTGGAACCATCGTAGGATACACACGGGTGAAAAACCGTACCGTTGCGACATTTGCGGTTCGTGTTTCAACCAGGCGACGCATTTGAAGAACCACGCTAAAGTCCACTCGGGGGAGAAGCCGTTCAAATGCGACATCTGTTCGGTCGGTTTCTCGGACAGGTTCGCGCTGAAACGTCACAGGAACATCCACGAGAAGTACGGGAGGACCAAGCCGAATCCTCCACCGGTTACAGCGGCCAGTGACGAGGCTCAGGCGAATAATACGACGACTGACAGTACGGTCGCGGCAGTGGCGTCCGCCTCCGGTTCGCCCCAGGATAGTGGCGATCACGAGGAGCTGCTGGAGGCAAAGTACGAGGAGAAATTCGTGCCCTCGGACGAAATTACTGAGGAGATGGCCGATATTTCGGAGTTGCAAGTGCAGCTCTCTTAAAAATCTCGACTTGTATATAATATTTTTGAGTCTAGTATTATTTCTCTCCTCGTTTAAGGTCTACTTTTAATTTTTCGACATGATTTTACTTAGATTTTATTATTATTATTATGATTGTTACGATTACAATAATAGTTGATGATGTACTACTTTACTACTGATCCGATGCTTTTATCTAGGATTTCTCCGCTATTTGCTATTCGAAATAGAACCTAGGTACTTATAATAATTGCAAACGCTTATGAGCCTTCCAATTTTAAGTTTGATTTAATTGAGTATGAATAAAAATATCGATTAAGGATTTTTGGCATGACAGGTACTTTATTCTTTTAAGTCCTGGAGGTTTTGTTTTTGAAATATTTTAGGTTGGTACAGCAGAGTTCGATTGTTTATCTACGCCATGTTGGAAATTTTGAATTTGCTCCCGGAAAAATCCGAATTTTCTGGTTTATTTCCTCGGCATCAAGTGGAATTAAGAGGAAAACTGATAACCCAAGTTTCAGGAACAATTTGAGTGGAAAGGTGCGATTGGGGAAGGTGAATTAAGAAAATTATCGGTATTTAGAAGATCAATCACAGGTACACTATAACGTTCCCTACTTTACCGGCGTTTGACATTCCGTGACAAGAATCATTTTTCCTCATCTATTTCCGTGTTAATTCGTTCAAATTAGCATAAATCCGCCCAGAATTCGATTATTTCAGTCCCGGTTCGCGTTCTGGTGATTTTCGGTGGCGTTCGGTTCGCGTTGGTACGTTCCTGGCCGGTTGACATGCGCCGATGCGCGGGTAGTCCGTTTTCCACCGTCGTCATCGAGCGATTCACCCGCAAAATTCTTCCGGACTCGCCGTAAAAATCGACGGAAATGTTGTCCTAACCGTGCAAATCGATCCGACACGAATCCCGGCTAAAGTGAGTGCGTAAGAATCGTGAAACAACCCGACGAAAATGGACGCCAAAAGGAAATTATCGTAAGTGCACTCTCATACTCATACACACAACCCAAAGGGGAGACCACCTGTCAAAAAATTCAGATCGTAACGATAATAACGATCGAATTTCCTTTAAGGACTCAGGGAGATTCGCTGTACGAAATCCTGGCCCTGCCGAAGACGGCGACCGGTGACGAAATCAAGAAGACCTACCGACGTCTCGCCCTCAAATTCCATCCGGACAAGAACCCGAACAACCCGGACGCCTCCGAGAAGTTCAAAGAAGTCAATAGGGCCCACTCGATCCTCAGCGACCCCACCAAACGGAACATTTACGACAATTACGGCTCGCTCGGCCTGTACATAGCCGAACAGTTCGGCGAGGAGAACGTCAACGCCTATTTCGTCGTCACCTCTACCTGGTGCAAGGTGAGACACAATTACAGAAACCTGTAATCACTCGGTCCGAAATTAGCCGCATGCACCGTGCGGTAATCAACAGTTTTTCTAGAGATTGTTATTATCGACCTCAATTTTCATAATCTAGCTTTAAGAGTCCCAGATTACGGAAAACAACAGTGGCAGACTGAGATAAGTGATGTCGTCGCGGGCCAATCACGTCATTAATCTAGGGACGTCATTTAGGACTCGGAAGAGGTTAAAGTTCGTTTCCGTGCTCTTCGATGATGCCTAGTAAATTCGTGTCGTTTCTCTTGGCGAATTTCGACTTTTTCACTTGCAAATTCGAGGTTTCTTCTGAAATTCGAGTCGGAATTGATCTAATTGTCGTTTTTGTCGACAGGCCCTCTTCGTGTTCTGCGGTTTGGCGACCTGTTGTTACTGTTGCTGTTGCCTGTGCTGCTGTTGCAACTTCTGCTGCGGAAAGTGCAAACCACGACCGCCCGAAGACACCGGAGACTACCACAACCTCAATGTGAGTATAAAAACCTTGATAAAACAGGTAGAATGCATGCGATTTCGGTAATTTCCGTCCCGTGAGGTCACCTCCCCGTGATCAAGGTAAGTCATCACCGCGCCCCATCGTTTTCGTTTCGGTTTTATTTTCAATTTTTTTGGTTCAAGTCAGTTTTGTCTCATACGTAGTGATGTTTTCAGCGGGAACAGGGTCCGAGTAATAATGACGGCCCGGTTCGGATACAGCCGGGCAAAAAGAGGGTGAGTGACGCTTTTTTCGGATCGAGCGATCCCATTGGTCGCGAGTCGGTGTGCTCTGCTCTGATTGGTCGGCTCCGGAATTGTCCGTTTTGACGGTTCGGTTCGTTTGCAGGACGAGGACGACGAGGAGGTGGGCGCGGGGGGCTCGCCGGTGACCTCGCAGCCCGAGAAGGCCCAAATGGCGGCCCCGGTGTACGCCATGCCGGCGCCCGCTTCGGGGGGGCCCTCGTTGGGCGAGAGTGCGGCCCTGAACCAGGGCGACGTGCCCACCTACACGACCGGGATGACGAACTCGCCCGCCCGGCAGGCGGATCAGCCCAATCAGTGGTGAGGCGCCCCCCGAGGGCCCGAATACACGAATGGAATTATTATACGAAGATGAAGTGGGGTTCTACTTGTTACTACGCGCCATCTAATCATTAAGTCTTAATTGTAATATTAGTCACTTCTTTGACACTTGAAATGTTTTGTCTCACCTCTTTATTGAATGATAATCTTCCCGTTATGCAATTACCCGAGAAACAGCAGTCTCGAAACAGTATTTTAAACGATTCCGTTTTCGTGAGAAGTTAGGTTTTTTTATTTAGTTTAGTTCGATTATGCCATTCGTTATTGTAGTGGTGAAATTTCGTTGATTTACCATCAGATCTATGTACTTTTTGTCCTTTTTGTCGAAAAAGAGTTTTCGATTATTACTGTTTAGATATTATCTACCTGTTTGAACGAATCACGATTTGTATAAATTCCTAATTGGATCACTTTAATAATAGTTTCAAAGCAAGGAAATTCCTATCAATAATAACGATATATTGTAATTTTACTATTTATTAAATGTTGGTTTAAATTTAAGCTTAGATAATATACTACCAATATGATATAATAATAATAACAATAATACCCGGATGGATGTATAAACTACTTGAAATCAATAAACATACAAGCAGCTGCAGGAAATACAGGTCCCTGTAACCATAAACCATACTCACTACAGCTTCCTGTATTACCGATTTCAGAGACAGGTGCCATTAGGAAGCACGTCGAAGTAAATCCGAGTCCTGGGCAACTCACTTTCGAGTTTTCTGACGATCAAGCTGCGTTCTTCACAGGATTCGACCGGATTTCCCCAAATCTCCAAATCGACGACATTTTCTAAACTAGCGGCCATGTTGTTGACTTCAAAATGGCGGATCGAGTTGGCTGACAGGTCGACGTTTACAATATGGTGGAGCCCTTTCAAGTCGGCCCACGGGAAGTCCTCCAGTCGGTTGTTGGCCAAAATCAGACTCTCGAGGCTCGTCAATTTATGCAAGACGCCCGAAATCGATTTAAATTTGTTGTGGACCAGGACCAGTTCCCTCAGGGAGTCCAAATTGTCGAAGGCGCCGCTTATGACGTTTCTGATGTTGCAGAACTGCAAAGTGACCTTTTTCAATGAGCTCAAATTCAAGAAAAATGTGTTCGTCAAATGGGGGACGTCCTGACGTGAGATGTACAGATTTTGTAGGTTCGCCAAGCCGGAAAGGGCGAATTCTCCGATGACCGCTCCGCGATTGTTGATCAGTGTCAAGTTTTCGACGGTTTGACAGCCGGTGAACGTGTCGCGTGTCAGTTTTGACACGATTTCGTTATCTAGGAGACGTATGGACTGAATTTTCGAAAGGCATAAAGCGCCGTTTTCGATTTCCGTTATTTTGCTCAAAGTTATCGACAGTTTTTCGAGTTGTGTGAGTTTTGGAAAGGTCCCTTTATGAATTTTTCCGGTGACTCCGGCAATTTGTAATGTTTCGGCTCCGGGTAGAGTTTCGAAATTGTTGAACTCTTCTATGGCTCGAATTTTCGTGTTTAAGGCGAGGAGAATGGTTAAAATTCGTGGTAGCATCTTGAATTGACTAGAGTTTAATTATAATCGTTAAGATAATTTGATTTTACCTTGAAATTAATTGGATTTTCATCGATTTTTAACGTAAATCCCAATTTTCTAGGAATAATTCTGATTATGTTAACAATTTGTTAATGCGGAATTCAATTTAGATTTATAATTTATCATTTAATTACGCAATGCATGTAGATAATAATTTATGTTTATTATTTATTATTTCTGTTCCATTTTAAAATGTCTAGTGCTTTTGTCGGGGTTAGGTTTAGGTTGGTAGCAGAAAAGTCACTAAATGTCATTCAGCCATCGTAAAAAATTGTGTCGCTTTGAAAAACTATTAGAAAAAGTGGTTATAACTCTAGAACATGTGAGTAAAATGTCTTCAATTTACTCACAATGTAATAACCAAAGCGTTTATGACCTCCTTCATGTATAATTTCTTTGGTTTCAGGTTTCTTCACGTTGATTCCAAAGTTTTCATTATCTTCGTTTAGCGCCAGGCATAGGGCGCAGTTTTCGGTAAGGAACTCAAGTTATTATCATCACAGGGTCGAAACGCGATTTTTATTGCAAATAGACCTTAATTTATCGATATTTCCAATATTTGTAATTTTTTTTTCCTGTTTACATTTGTGGTTGGCAATACCTATGTTGAGAATTGACATTTGAATTTTTTTTATTTATCTCGCCATCTTTAAAAATCACATGAAAGTTTAAAAAACTCAAAAATCTTCGACTTCTGTACTCGGCTAATGCTGAATTGGTCAGAAAAGTGATTAAGGAAGTGTCGCGCATCTTTTTAATATAAAATTTGACTGCGGGCAATTTTTTCGAGAAAATCCGGTCTACATGAAAAACTCGACCAGGGTTTTCGGTAAGAAAATTAGCCTTTTCGAATACCTATTATATTTTGGTAATCATCAGTCCATTAGATTTTATCGTTATTTTCATAATAAATTAAAATAATTATATTTAGGGTAGCGCTCTACTTTATCATTCTCAGACTTGGTAACTTTTTGTTTTCAGGTTGGTGGCGGAAAAGTCACTAGTGTCATGCGGCCATCTTGGATTCGGCCAAAAATTTCAAATCTCTAGTAAATTGATGGATTTCAGTGGCAAAGTTTGGATTTTCTCCAGAAATAACTCGACCAAAGTGAAAAGCACACATTTTCCCGTCGAACCAGAGAGAAATTACTACCAGAAATAGTCTACACTTCACCATCGCACTCAAAACAAGGTAGGAACTAGGAGGAACCTCTAGATAAATAAACGCACTTCGCTCCCAATCGATCGAAAAGCCCATTATCGAATATAACTTTCGATCAAATTCAATAAGCGACTTTAATAATACCTAATAATAATCATAATAACGATAACAGAAAAAAAATATCACACGTTATTGTTGATGAGCTCTTCGGTTTGCTCTTTGTTGTTGTTGGTGCTGCTGTGAGTTTTGAGTGATTTCGTGCCCCGTTCGTTGCCCGTTTTGATACCGCCGATGTAGCAATTGTTGTGCACGAAATAGTTCTGAATATCGCCCAGTTTCACCCCTTGCGTTTCCGGCAAGAGGACGTACGCGTAAACGAGACCGGCCAGCGACGTCACCGCGAAGAACCACTGCAGACCCGCCACCCCGTTGAAGAAATCCTACCGGAAAGAAAAACCATCGATTACAATAATCCACCGTAGAATCGATAAAAACCGTCACTTTGAGATCGCTGTACATCTGTATCGAGAGGAACATGAAGAGGTAGGCGCTGCTGTAGACGACGCTGTGGGCCAACCCGCGGATCTCTATCGGGAACATTTCGGCCGTCATCGTCCACGGGATTGACAGCAGCCCGATCATGGAGGCCACCACGTAAAACAAGATGGCGACTATAGGCACCCACGTGAGAGTGGTGCTGCCATCTTTGATCCAGTACGTGTACATCCCCGATACGAACATGCACAGCGCCATCCCTGCGCTTCCGGACAAGATTAAAGTGCGCCGATTGAATGTCTTCAACATGAAGGTGTTTACGATCGACATGATCAAGCGCATCACCCCGATCAGGATGGACGTGAAGTACGGATCCAAATTACTGCCCACCTCCTGATGTTAAAATTTGTTGAATAAATAAGTTTGGTGAGGTTCAGGAGGGTTTCGACATACCCGGAAGAAGGCTATCGAGTAGAAGAGGGTGATGTAAATCCCGGAAAACTGCTGGAAGACGAAGAGACCCAAGAGGATGAGTAGTGGCTTGAATCCCGTTGGTTTAAGGAACTGTTTTGCTAAAGCCACCACTCCTTTGTGTTGGGATGACTTGATTTTATCCTCGTGCTCCTCGACCAACGATTGCAACTGCATCTCTGCGAAAGTTTGGCTCTAGAACCGGGAAAATTAGCCTAAATTTTGATATGGTGCTGCCTGCGTTACCTTATTGGGTGGTTGCGGTTGATATTTCCCGAACCAATTGAGGGATTTCCTGGCGTCTTCGTACCGTCCTTTCGATATCAACCAGGGGGGGCTTTCCGGTACGAAAAACAAGAGGACCAAGGGAATGACAGCGTACAGGTTGCACATCCAGGCGACCGTCCTCCAAGGCATCAACCAGCCTTGGAGGTAGGCCAGGACGAAACCCAATGAGGTGTAAGTAGGGGCGAACGACATCATGGAGCCTCTCAGATCGGCCCTGGCGATTTCCGTTATGTAGACCATCGCTGGTGACGTACCCCAAGCTGGAAAAGCATCGTTCCTGTGTTCAAACGGAGGGATACGAAAGGAGAGCTCTGTTTTACCGGCCGCGAATCCCGTGATTATCCTGCCGACGATCAACGTGGGCACCGAGGTGGCGGTCGCTATGGTCACCCAGCCGGCGACCGCCGGAATGGTTGCCAACCTGACGGTGTTGAGGCGGCCGAATCGGTCCATCAGGAAGCCGCACACCAGGCCGCTCACCGGGATCGTTATGGTGATGATGCTTGCTTATTTAAATAGGTTACTTCGAGGTTACCGAGTGGTTTGTTGTGTGGTTACCTATCCAGGCTCCTTCCTTTTCGGTTATTTTTATGTCAGAGGTGGCTTCTTTCAGTTGGGGTAAGAGGATCGCAGAGTAGGCTAGGGATATGCCGACGACCACGTGGAAGGATCCCGCTATTGAAGAGGCCAAAATCTGTCAAATTTGAGGTTTATTGGTGGTTTTTTTTTTCAAGGGGTTGGCGGTTACTTGAGGTAGTAAGTTTTTGAAGCTTCTGCTTTCGTATCGACTGAGGGAGCCGGTGCTTTGTAAAGCGGCGTTGAATTCTCGTTCGCGCCTTTTTTCTTTGTCTATGGCTTTGCGATTCTCGACCAGACTGAAATTCGTTCGAATTTATTTTTAATTGTGATAATGAGAGTCGAATCAGCTGACTAGAAGTTTACTCACTTTAGACTGTACGTGCTGCTCCTGAAATTGAAACATTGTGATAATTAGTCGGTTGTAATTTGAACGGTCTCAAGGTTTCGCAAAACACTTGTGTGATCCCAGTCCAGTTAATTGAATGAAGCAATCGTACATTATAAAGGAGCACTCGAAATAATCATTTTGTAAAACACAGGACGTTTGATGATTATTGAAGTGCGTACGGTTGCGTCATTTTGATGATTTTTTGAAAACAAACGGAAAACTCACCCCAAAGTGTCCATCTTTTGGCGGGCTTCACGGTGACGTTGTTGTTGTTGGTCCTCGGCCGGCTTTCGCACCTTTGCAAAACGCGTACGAAAATCGTTCGGTTATTATAACGAAACGGTTCGTTTTAAATGTTACTAGGTTAGTCTGACGATCACTATCGCTCTCGTACGGGCGAAATTATGGTCATTATAATACGAGCGTGCGAAATCGTGTATAATGCTCACCTGGAACGAAATCGTTCACTTTTGACGGATATATCGCCGTTCGATTATGACGGCTTGGTTAAATCTATCGGAGTATACTTAAAGTGGATTTCGTCTAGGAGAGAGTCCTTTTTTATATGCAACTACAATAGATAAAGAATTGTATGGGTGCTGATAATTTTTGCGTCGCGATAAAATTTTTCAAAGATTACCGATGCCAAGTTCATCAAAGGAAAGTGCGATTTGAACTGAGACAAAAGTGTCGCTGTTTGTGCTGTACTGGTTTACACTTTTGCCTGTTGCTTACGGTCTTATAGCTGTCAATGACATCACTCTCTTGTCTTGTCGTCGTAATTACTGGCATTTTTATTGTTATACATTGTTTCTAACGCTTTTTGCTCGAGGAATCAAGGGCAGTCCTTGCTCTTTTCCACTCTGATGGACGGTCTGCAGTTTCCTAAGGTTTTCCCTGTTACCAACTGATTCGGTTCGAACTGAAAAGTCTTGGTAGGTTCGGTTTTGTGTGCGCTCTTTTACGGTTTGTCAACAAAATAAATTAATTTTATGGGTTTGTTTATGCAGGCGTACAGGTAGATTACAATGCTCGATATTATTCACTTTATTGTGAAAAATGTGCGTAAACCTTGGATCCGGCGGATTGGTGTCTCCGTTATTTTTTTCTCTCAATAAAATAACGATCAAGGTTGAATTCTTCGCATTTCTCGATCGCGACTTTCTTTCGATGTAAAAGTTTGTTTTGGTTTTCGCCGATTCTTTGTTTTCGGGCGCGTGCTGTTCTCGATCCGAAAATAAATTTTAAGGACACAAGTTTTCGGGCTCGCCGCCAATATTTTGCTTTCTTCGCGAAATCCGTATTTTTAGCGACATGAAACATTATTTCTAATTTCGACCGTGAACTAGTTGACGATATTCGCTGGCATTGACATCCGCGACGTGATTTCACCTTGCCAAACCGATTAGTTCCGAAAAGTTGTCGCCTAGACATCTAGCGGTGACTACCGAAACATAAAGAGGATCGGTAACGCAGATTTCTTTAATTGTTTATTTTCGTCATCATAACACAAATGAGTTGCTACAGTTACAATAAATGTCACAACCACCGAATTTCCTTTACGTAAATATTTAGCCGACTCGATTCAGATTGTCTCGAGATTATTGCTGCACACTATTAATATGGTTTTTTGTACGATTATTGTCTCTGACGTTTCCGTGATTATACGCTAGATGACGACGCATTTGTTCCTGTCGAGGGCGTCCTGGATGTTATCCAGCATGGGGCTTTGATCTCTCGATTCGAGGCTGTCAATCATGGTGATTAATTCCTTGAAGACTGCCACGACTTTCCAGTTGTATTTGGCGCTGCATTCTATGTAGCCGCATTTCCAGTGTTTCCTCACCTGATTCATCAGGAAAAACATTGGATTACGATCTATCGATTTTAAGGTATGGTTACTCACTAGATTGACGATGTCTCTGCGTTTTTCCTCGATGCCTCCCGCGATGGCTTTGGTGCTGCCCGAGGTGGCCGTCGCGGATTCGTCGCTTATCAGATCCTGCTTGTTGCCTACGACCAGCAGGGGAACGTTGGACATGTTCCGGCTTTCGCATATCTGCTCCCTGAGCGTGCGGATGTACTGGAACGTCTCGATGTTGGACAGGTCGAACACGAGGACGTATGCGGTGGCGCTCCTCAGTCCGTAATATCGGTAGTTGGCCCACTCGTAATAAGAGTTGACCGGAAAGTACGGGATGACTGGCAGATCGGATATCTTGATTTCGTACAGATGGTCGTTGGTTATCACCGACGGGTAGTAGGTGTGCTTGCGATCCGTCGCGATGTAGTCTTCGCAGAAATCGTTCCACACGAATTGCTGCGAAAGAGATTTATTTCTATTATAACATGTGGTGGGGCATATCACGTGCCGTTTTATATAGGATGAGGGTCACGTCTCTGGACGTTATGTACGGGATGTCTGCATGAGGACAGGGAGATGAAAATTTCAAAACGTTTTGCAGACTTTATTGCTTCGGATGTGAATCTATTAAAGGTCGATGAGGATACTCGAGCCGAGAACTGGGTGGAAGGAAAGATGCAGTGAACTACAGGAATGTTGTGTAGGAGCAATAAAGTGAGACAATGCCATGGAGTGGAACATTTGTTGGCTTATAGAGGAGAAGGTTTTGGCATCACTGGACAATTCATATGCAGTCTGTGGACAACGAAATGAACATTTTGAAACGTCTGCCAGACTTTAATGCTGTGTGAAAGTGACGATACATCGATAAAGGGACCAATGATATCTTCCCATGGCATTGTCAAGCAAAAACTGGGTTGAAGGAAGGATGCATGCAGTGATCTAGAGGAATGTTGTGTAGAAGGAACAACGCCAGGAGTGGAACAGATATTGCTTTTATCATGATTCGGTGGCCTAGAGGAAAAGGTTTTTAATCACTGGACAATTCATATGCAGTCTGCCTGATTTTATTGCTGTGTGAAAATGACGGTCCATTGCTAAAAGAAGGAAAAGAAACTTCCTATGGCACTGACTAGCAAAACATTGGATACAAAGAAGGATGCAGTAATTTGTAGAGTAAAAAGAGTAACATGTGACAATGCTAGGAATGGAGCAGAAATCGTTTCACACGAACTGTCGTAGAGAATGATCGTCCCTTTTGTCATTTGGTGGCTTATAAGGTTTTGGCATCACGAGTCGATTCGTGTGCAGTCTGCGGGCAACGAAATGAAAATTTAGAAACCTTTTGGCAGACCCAACTTTATTGGATGAAACGAAATCCGAAGCTTCTTGGATCAGCAATGATTCTGTCAAAGTGATCAGTCGATTAGACAGCCAATGACAGATGCTTCCCAAGATGCTGTCAATCAGGGCATCGTATAGGAAGAAATCTGAAAAGTTGTTGTGTGCAGATTCAGAGATCTACTTGGCTGTCAGAAATGAGGGAAAATTCACTTTGTTTTGTTGAAATTCCATACGGCGCCGAGACGTGTTTATGTAAATCGCGAGGAAAACGACGAAGGAGGTCACGCAATAAGCGTTTATTCCGTTGAAGGGCTCGGGATGTCGGATGCGAGACGGTTATTCGCACGAGGAAAGGGAAAAGTGAAAATCTCTCATATACCTACAGTATAGTCGAGAACATTTCTGCCGACTCCTTGTAACGTTCCGTCCGCGCGCCCTTCCGTCCCCTACCCCGTCGACGAGCGTTATTATTACGAAAGTTTGCGTTCACAAAAGCCACCGGATATTTTCCAGGGAGTATGCAAAGTACACTGCAACACTCGTAAAAATTAAGCGAGCGAAATTAGGAAATATTTCCGAGTCGTAAAGTTGTGTCGACTTTATTTCGTATTATATTATCCGGGTTTATCCCCGTTTCCACAAACATATACGCGCGTATACTGTGTAGAGGGAACTGGGTGGAAATGGGGGCTTAATTACACGTATAATCAACTAGGCAAATGATGCGGTTCCCATTTCCTATCTCGTTTGTATACGCCTCGGGATTCACCAGAGACGACCGTTTCCTCTTGACTCTGGGTCGAATTTGTACTATTCAAGGGCCGGTTTTTCATAGGGTTTATAATTCGCGTCAGGTTGCCGGTAATTAGGATACTCTGTGGGTAATTTGCATATGACAGGTCCTCTCTATCTCTGTCTGTTTCTCTGGGAAACTCGATATAATATGTGGGGTGAAACTTGGGTAAACTACGGAAACTTGACTCCATCTTCTCTCTGAGAGAGGAAATGTTGTCTCGTGATCATCACGATGTCGAGTTTGAAGGGAAATTGGCTTTTCGGTTTGTTTTTCTCTGTATATCGATTTGTGGACGGTTTTTGGTAGGGCGGGCACGTTCCACACAGACCACCGGAATTTAATCATCGTGGACGAAATTATTGTCGTCATAGTAGTCGGAAATGGTCTCGGCCTATTTCGGTAACTTTCGAGGGTCTTTGTAAGCATTTTTATATAGAGAAGAGGGATTTCGGTCGCTTTCACAATCCATTTGGCGCGTTTTCCGCCACGCGGAGCACCGGATTTGATACGGTCTTTTTCCTCCGGGTACAGTAGGCAAAAAAGGGGGGAACGGATTTTTGATGGGGGTTGCTTTCTCACCTGTATTATGCTGGTCTTGCCGACGGCCGGAGCACCCAAAAGGATGACTTTGACACGATCGACCGATTCCGGACTGAGTTCGATCGGACTTTTGCCGATCTCCCTGCCTTCTGAGGTGGCGTTGTTGGCGTTCGAGGTGGCCGTTTCATTTTGGCGCCTTTCCAAAAAATCCAGGTCCAATTCTGGAAACGGAAATTTTTCGAAATTTAGGGGTACCGCAGTTTCAGGTTGATCATGTTGAATTCTGATAGAACGGGCCGTTGATTAATAAGCATTCCGCTCTGACGCGATTCGACCGGTCCCTTCTGTTCTCCGAGGTCTGATGAGGAAATCTGGGGCGAATTCATGGCAAACACAATTAAATCGTACGACGTGATGTGTGAATTTGTGGGCACTTTTTCCAGAATTCGGATAACCGAAGGGAAGTCGAGAGTATAATTGAGTGCGGTGGAAACTTTGCGTTATATCGAAATGATCTCTACTCTCTCTCTGCTAATTACTTTTGGTTTTAATCAGACCGACGCGGTTGACGTTTCTTTCGCTTTTATACGATGGGAATTAGAGAAACGGAAGGATGCGACCTTTTAATCGAGCCGGGAGCAAGTTGTCACTTGCACACAATTCCTCAGTGTTGCTGATTCGGCACCCACGAATCGAATGCTCGGTTGATTTCCGATAAGTGTTAGTACCTTTGTCGTCCTTCCTCTTTCTGCCTCATCTCTCCTTTCGAAATGGTCGTGTTGTTTGTGCCATCCAGATGGATATTCGAGTTTCGCTTTGTCTAGCAGAAAACTCGTGTTATGTACGATGGGGAACGGTTCGAGCTATTGATCATTTGCTCCATTCATCACGACGATTCGTGAAATTTATGTACATCGAGGAAACAGGGAGGAAACTTTATCGTGTCTCTCTCTCGAAGCCGCCATTAAGAATTCATAAACACGAGAGGAAAAAAGTGCGTGCCACCCGGGAAAAAGAGCCGTGTCGATGATGATGAGGAATGAGGATCGATAATAAAGAGACGAGGGTCCTCTCATGTATGATTTATGTTTCTCTCGTGTCACATATACCTGTATATATGCGGTTTGTGATGGCGTTGTCCCTTTCCACTGATAAATTTTAAACAAGGGCGACAAATCGGTTTGTCGGTTTGCGCCCTTTCAACGTTGCAGAGGTTACGGTCTCCTGTTTGGATATACGGGAAATCCAATTAATTCCGGTCCCGTCCCGGACTCGAGGGTCCGTTTTGCATCGTAATGAGGGCACTACCGGCGTTTTACCACCCTGTTGTTTTTGAATATAACCCATGTGTCGGTCGAAATCGAGGGATCGACAGGGACGACGTGATAATCATGGATTTTTGCTCCGCGCCCGTGTCCCGTGTGTTAAACTGACTGTACTCTGTGATGAGCTTTGTCTTCGAAAATTCATTTCGGTGGGCTCTAATGAAAGCCTTTGTGGTCGGAAAGCGCGTTTTCTGCCTCTTCCTTCGCACGTTGCCAGAAGTTTAATTAAGACGGTAATTATATGAGAGACCTGAGGGATTCACTCGTCGTTTTCTGTTCGGCACACAAACGGTCTCGGATGTTTCCATTATCGGAAAGTTTTCCATATCAGTCAAACTATAGAGGCGGACGTGTTCCCAGCGGGGTCGTTTTGACGAGAGTGTACGGTCCGTCATAATTGATGAGGTCGTCCCTAGCTCAAACTCTGGAAGACTTGATTATAGACAACGTTATGTATGTTTATCGGCGATTTGTATATATGGTTGCCATGGAATCGAACCGGCCGTTGTTTCGCTCGTAACCGTCATGTCTGCCCGGTCTAGAGAGGGTTCGAAATTTGCAATGTTTGTATTTCGAAAATTGTTTCGGTCTTTGGGGATTTGGCGGTCTAAAGTGTTTCCCGACGGTGATTGGAAGAGGTTTCGTCGGTGTATACGATTGTCGAACGGGTACACGTCGATTGGGAGGTGACGGAAAATTCGTGCCTTAGAGCGTGGGCGAGATTGAGTCGTTTCTTGTTTTTTTTTTCCGGAGGGTCGACCGTTTGTTCGAACGCGTTGTAAACATATTTGCGGGGTTTTTCCCTGGGCGAGCTTCGAGTTAATCCCATTTGAGACTCAATAAGACGCGAAATTGGCACGCGCCGCTAAAGCTTCCTTAAAACGCGAAGCAACGACAAGGCGACACCTTTTGCGATTGCGGACTTCTCCCCTTACCGTCAGTTTTGTTCTTTATCAAACGTCTTTATCCAATTAGAGTGGGAGTTTCTCGAATATTTTCTTTTGTGTTTTGTGTCCCATATAAGCCGAACTGTCATCCTCTTTTTTGTTTCTTCCGATCGGAAAACTAGGTCGTTTGTTTCTTTTTCTCTACGTGTCTCGCGTCGTGGATAGATGGATGGGTGGGCGGGTTTGTACATATATGTAGCGGAGGGTGGAAAAGCGACGAAAGTGGGATAATTTCCATTTTTCCGTTTTGTGTGCCTAACCGGAAGCGACTCTCGGAAACATTGGAATATTTCGTTCACTCTCTGTCGTCACCCGGGCACATATACGGCCTTAATGCTCGTGTTTGCGTATCGTACGATTGGGGTGCCCCTCTACCAAATTACATTACCATTTCTATTTCGTCCTGGCCCGACCGGCGTTTTTAGTCGAAACGAAGGGATCGGTCAAACGAACGACTCTCTAATAACATGATGCGATTTCGTCGAGTCGCGCTCGGTTTTTTTTTCAGTCGGTGCTCGCATCCCTTGCGGAATTTTAATGGACGTATACGGCGTGGGATCAAAGGGGCGTCGTCCCTCTCGACCGCAATAATTGTCAAATTTGACGTCTGTACCGGGGGCGGGAGAGGAAAAATATCGGCGCGCGGTTTTGTTATCTTCGGTAAAGTCGAGCAATAAAACTCGATAGGAAGACAAACACGCGAACCGTTCGTTCGAATGGAAAAAAAGGGAAAACAAACATCGCGAGGGACGCGCACACACACAAAAACGATCGTCTGTAGAATTCCGTTGCTTCTATTATCGAGTGACCTCCAGATTTCCGGGGGCGTACTAGAGTCCAAAAACACCTCTATAAGGTCTTTACTTTCCCCCTTTTGGCCGGTTAATTCTGAGGGTAATAACCCTGGCCTGATCCCTTTACTCGGTTATAGGGCCGATCCGAAGCCATCAGGCTGCAATTATTTTACGCCGGGTTGGTTCTTTATGCTGTCATTTACATTTACCGTGTGCCTCTGGTTCGGTCGCCCGGCGAGGCTAAGGCACGAAATTTCTTTTTGTGATATTTCGCCAAGCAGACGTCAGGTTGTGGGATTTATGGCGAAAAGTGTTTACCTCGGTCGATGATGGATGAATAATGTTTTTAAATCGGCTCGTTCGTCGCAGGTTTCGAAATTGGAAGGGTTTGTAGAAATTTGCCTTAGAGAGGGTATACCCCTTAAGGTACCGTTAAGTTAATTTCGAGAGTTATAACCCAAACTGATCTCTTAGAGTTGATTATTATCACTATTAGGATTAGTTTGGGTTGTTTTTTCCTAATATTTTAGTAATTTACTGCGTACTCATGTTTTCGGGTTTGAAGCTAAGGCATGGAATTTCTTCATGTGGCTGTTTGCGATTTCGACGTGAAATTGTGGGTTTTATGCCGGAAAGTGTTTACCTGGGTCGATGATGAACGAATAATGTTTTCGGACGGGTCGTTTCATTGCCGGTTTGGAAACGAGAACGTTTGGTAGAAATTTGCCTTAGAGAGTACAGGGAGACTCACCCAAATGTCGCTTGGAATTGGGTGTGATGGCGGTGTTGGTTCCCGTAGCCACTTTGATGACGGACGGATGCTTTCGGTGGTTTGTATACGGTCCCCTTTGGGGATTTCGGGTGCATCAAAGGGAAAAAATCTACCGGGCCGAATTTACGAATCGGTCACCATAGCGACATTTTATTTTATCGCGTGATGTAGTGATGGTGCGGTGGTCGGAAATATCCTGCCTTTCGGAGCGGAAATCTGCGCTTTAAAACTATCATTAAAATTGACCGGTCGTGTGTGAGAGAGAGCCGGGTATTATTTCGCTCCGGGAGGGTGAATGTTTTGTTGTACCCACAGTTCGGCAACAATGTATAATATCGGAGAGAGGTGACGGATTCGAAAATTGGAAACGTTATTCGCCTGCGGGAACGGAAAGTTTAAATTCATAAATCACCACCCGGGAAAACGCCGACCCGGCGATAGTGCGATGTGGGGGTTTTTCCCCTTTCTCTGCTGAATAATCTCTCTCGTTCGCTAAGAAATTTTCACGAAATTCTCAAAACAAAGACGATGCGGATATAATATTAGATCAAATTAAATTGTTAATCCGGGAAGCCGGTGGGAACAAAAAGCCTGCGCAAATTAATTTCCGAACTGCGGACAATCGACCGGCTTTCTCGTCTCTCGCTCAGTTTTCGGTCCTAAAAGACTCCCAGATTATGACGTTTTGTGTATACAAGTTCACATAATCGGATGGAGCACAAAGTTAATTTCAAAGTCTTTTTCAAGGCTTTGATTATAAAGCGGGACCGGGTCGGTTTCGTGGGAGTTATTAACGAAAATTTTTCGCCCGAAATTGTGTACCCCGTCAATCACTGATCGGGTCCATTTTTCGCGCACTTTCGCCTAAAACACGTGGTCTACGGGGAGCGTTTCAGATGACGGACGGTCCGAATTGCGGAACGGTCGGGACGGTACTGGTGCTCTGTCGGATCGGAAAATGGGAAAACGGGAAAATGCGCCCCGGCGAACCGCAGACTCGGGGATTATCAAATTTTCGCTCGACGGGGAAAAACCGAAATTTGATCGAGATCTAGGGTTACCTGCCATGCGGCCATTAATCAAACTCGATTTTTCCCTCGATCTCGATGATGACGTGTTATTATGTACTCTCGAATCGCGGGGATGAAAAAATCCTCTTAACCTTGTTCTTTTCATCACTCGACGAGAGATGGGATATTTTGTTGTTTGAGGCATCCGGTCGATATGACATGTGTGCGTGGATATAAAGGTGGAGGTTTTTATCTCTTTTTTATGTCGGCGATTTTTCTCTCGCAGGGGTGGAGATTTTCAATCCGTTTTTATTTGATGTGATATGAGAACTCCCGGGATATCGGATATGGCGTTTAAAAGAAATCGAATATTGTGTGGGGCTTTTTCACTGATTTTTCTCTTATTCCGACATGTCGAAATTAGCTCGTTACCCTACAGCTCTCGCGCCCTTCTCTTTCGGCTCGTTTCCTCGTTTTACGGGGTTGAAAGTGTAAGTATATTCGTACCGGGGATGCGCCTTTATAATAGGTCGTAAATTTTCGACAGTTTGAGTTTCCCCACGAAATTGCGACATTCGCAAAGTTTCCCCCGGGTGGAAATTAATTACGGGGGATTTTTACGTTATCCTCTAGACGACGTGCCGTATTTTTACGAATGTTCTCGTTCTCTGTGAATTTTTCTCCGATTAATCTCTCACGTCCGTAAGCACTAACTGCCGGGGAAAAGTTTTCCTGTTAAAAGTTAAAAATTGACAGTTTACTCTTCTTTTATTATTGCGTCTTTTTTCGCTGATGCGACTGGATATGGCGAAGTTTCGCGAGAATAGTGATAATGACGCGTGATGCGAGAGTGTGACAAAAATGGCGGTCCTTTTTATTTTTATTTACAGGAGTTGGAGTTGCGTGGGGCAATTTTCGCTAATCGCACTTCCGTCGCTTTTCTTCCCTTCCTGACTTTCCTTTTTTCCACCGGATTTTCTCCTCTTCTCTTATCCTTGGTTTCTCTCTTTCGCTTTCTGCCTTTGCCGAGTTTAATTGCGAAGACTTTGTATTGGAATTTGCAATTTTGCGAAATTCCAATTGTTAAAATTGCCTCCTCTCATTATCCTCCGAACGTAATAAATTTGAAGGTTTCTCATTTGAAAATATGTGTCGGGGATGAAGGCATTCCTTCGTTATACTCGAGATCCTAAGGATCAAAAATAGCCGGTGCGATATTTTCTAAACCGGATTAATTTTTGACGGTTTATCAATCAAAAGTGTTTACCGGTTATGGAAATCGAAGGAAAATGATGTAACCGGGATCGTTTTAAGGGTGGTTTTAAAATGGGAGAGAATCTGAATTTTGTGCCTTAGGATCGTCCAGATATGACTCTATTAAAATTCGCATTTATAATGACATCGAAGTTGGGCGAGAGAAACTTTGCCCAGGTGCCACTTTGGGCGAAATTCAGTCCTCTTGCCGCGTCCTCTTTGTTTCGTTTTTAGTGATTTTTTTTATGTACGAGAGGAAGCAGGTGAACAATGACCCACTCGAACGAGTGCACACTTGATGGCTCGCTCTTTTCCCTTTTCGCGTTTAAAAAGTGTACGGGCATTTCGATGCTTATACGGTGATTTATCGTCGTTGCCCTGAAGAGGAAAAATCGTTTTGCGGTCTTTCGAAATTGGCGGATAATCGAACGGTTCGCTATAATGTGTCAGAAAAACGTTGACGTTTCTGTCAAATCGAACTCGGGACTCACCCTGTTGCGAAGTCTCGTTGTGATGATGAACGGGGTGCACTTTGGGCGCCCGTGGCAGTCTGATTTCTGATTGTCTCTTCGGAATTTTCCTGATGGAGAGGGGTTATTGTAAAAGTTTCGATTTTGAGCACTGGTTCAGCTTGTGGCACAACCGATTTTCTATGTTATTGCATTTATTTACGATTCCGTCTCGTCTAAAATGTATGTTTTTTATAATCTATACGGTGATTGTTTACGCGTTTTCTTGTAGGAACGTTCGACTACAGATGGCGCCCCATTGGCGATTCCGGCGAGGATCCTATTGATTTCTGTAAGCGAAGTAGGCCACACGACTAGAAATGTCCAAGAGTTCGCTCTAAGGTGGATTCATTCCAATTTTCGAGACCTTTAGTTAACTTGACCTGTTGATGTCTTTCGAGCGGTTTATGTTTGACTAATCGGGGATTCGGGGAGATTACATAGGTCTTTAGGTTGTTGTCGCAACTAATTACTTCGGTGTTGTTCACTTTCTAGAACGACTTATAACAACGATAAATTATTTATTTCGGTTAATATAATTGTTAAAAATACAGGCTTATTTACAATTAATTATTAGAAATCTAGCGTTTTTATGTGTTCCCCCCGTATAGGTACCCCGTTATTATCATTCCTTGCTCTCTATCGATCAATAAGGATAATAAGACACGTATGAATGCTAAATACTTACTCTTAAATATGTTAAACATAATTTTGGTGATTTTCTCATTATTGGTGGTGACTTGCACGAAGTCCAAATAAGTGCGAGTACCGGTGAAATTTCGTACGGTGGAAAGATCTCACTTGAGTTGGACCAACACCATGAAGTAGGTGACCACAGCCCCTAAAACCTGATTCGAAAATTTAGCACCTTCTGGTGAATATAGTGTAAAGGACTCACCGAAGCGAAGAGATCTAGAGATATGGTGAAAAACTTTGCTCCGGAAATCGACATGGCCTTTTGGCACTGCTGGCAGACGATCTGGACGAAAGTCTTGGCCTCTTCGGATCCGTCGTACCAATGGCAACTGTAGGCCGCCTCCATGACAGAAGAACTCTCTTCGATCAGGCGATTGCCGAAGATGCAAAAGTGAAACACTTGAGCCAGGGCGTAGATCAGATAGCCCAAGACCGTGGCAGCGTACTTGTCTACTCCATTGATCTAGGCATCGAGGAAGACTTGTGTGTCATTTTGACTGAAAACTTGACTATTTTATGTCTACCTTTGTGGCCTGGTAGGCTAGAAGAGTCAACATGATGGTGGAGGTCAACATGTGAAGGAGAAGGGCTACTCCATAGGCGTCTCCGATGGCAGTGACCAATCTGACAACGTGCTTGTGCCTTTCGACCCAGTACTTTATGGCAGACCTGACCATGAGTTCCTGTTTCTTGCTTAAGCCGTTAGGGCCGACTCCTCCAGCGAAATTCTGTAAGGCTCCAGTGCGGTAATGTCCTCCTAATTCCTGACGGGTGCTGTAAACTCCTTTCAAGTTTAGGTCTTCGTTTTTGGCATTGTTGTAATCGTTGTCTATGAGGTTGTCTTGGGAGGTTACGCTCGGAGCACGAAAGAGGTCGGCACTTTTCGGCACGTACGTATCGAGAGTAGCCGATAGTTCCATCAGGGGTTTCATGATCTCTTTGAGGTGCTGGAGTTGTTCGCAGGCGAAAATGAGCCAAGAGCAAAACAGGCTGTCCAGTAAGTTGGCGTGTGCCAAAGAGAAGAGGACGTAATAAATCTAGAATGATGATGATAAAAGGGTTTGCGATTGGAGGGTTTGTTTGATTGGTTGTCACCTGGAAACCTAGGGAACCGTAATGGGCCATTCCTGACATGGCGTTCCAAGGGTACCAGGATCTCACGAGGAGCCTCGGTATTTCTTCGGTTATCGTCTCGTTTTCGTTGTCCGGGTCTTTGATGTTGTGGACGCTGTCTCCGACGAAGGTGATGCTGCTCCATGCTAATAAAAGACAATGTTTTTGCCTTCTTCTTCTGAGAGGGAATTGGTTCTTACCGATTGAGCTGATTAGAGTGGCGGAAACGACGATGTATAGAAGGCGTCTCATCTTTTTCAATGCCAGAGCGTGGTAACGGTTGTTGGATTCGATAAAGAGCGGATGGCTGTTTGCCTGGTTCCATATGCCCAAGGTGCGGTAAAACAGTTTGGATCTCAGGGCGAAATAGACGAATTTCGTGACGCAATGGGTGAAGAAGAGGACGGTAATCGTGTTGGCCGCCAAATCGTTGACGTCGTCCCTTTCTTTGACCAAATTGACGAAGGTGCATCTATACAGGATTTGGGAGATTCAGGATGGCTTTTATAAGGGAAAAGGATATGGTTCTTACCCGTATTGGAACAGGACGAAGACCAGATGGAGACAGCAGTAGCCCAGTCGTAAAGTGTGCAATGCTCCCGAATTGTCTGCGTGGTAATTGAGCATGAAATGTCCGGATGCCTGGATCAGCCGGATGTTGGGCATAAGGTCGGCCACCAGGCCGCTCACTTTGAATTTCATCATTCTGGAAAATCCAGAATGTACACGCTGTTGGGGTTCGGTTTTCCTGGACCTACCTGGCAGGCTCTTATCTGGGGTACATGGGTTCGCGACTAATTTCGTTTTAATATGAAAGTTTCCGATGGGAGAGTATCGATAATCCCGTGTCGATTTCTCGATTTCGTGGACCAATGGTTACGTTCTAGAGTTTCGTATTGGACGGTCTTTAGGTCAGGTGGTTGGTTTGATTCCACCCATCTCTGGTTCTCTCTCTGTCTCTCGGGGGGTGTTTATCGTTTATCGAGTTTATCCGCTATCAATTATTTAATAATTTCTGTCATCGATTTGTCATCTTCTCTCGTTCATCAAGTTTTAATGAGACAAGTTCTTGATGATCGATTGAGGTCTTTTTTTCGGTGGAATCGTTGCGATTTTGCTGATTTAATTGGATTCATAATGCAGGAGTTATCGGCTGAGCGGTCCTAACGGTACCATTATACTGGTTGATGTGTCGAAATTTCGTTGTCCGACAATAACTCGGCCTAATGACGTCGAATTAAGACGCGAAATCGTCCTCATGCGTTATGCATGTACGAGGAAAGTGTGTGCAATGGTTTATTTGAAATTTTGATCCTGATGGTTCTGATTGGTTAAGTCGTTTTATGGGGTACCGGTGATTGGTCGGACGGTCGTGCTTAAGACCTGGAACGTTTCTTGGGTATAAAGCGAGGGGCTTTCGGTTCGGTTCTTTTGTGGTCTTTCACTTGTCCGATTCGAGCTATATCGAAAAGTTGCGTTTTCAGTGCGCTTTGTTCCAAAGTGGTTTAAATTTCGTATTATCAGTAGCCAGGTGAGCGTACCAATTTTGGTGATTTTCGTCAGTCCCCTTCGATTAATTTAAGGGTTTTATGGAGGATAGGTCGGTGAAAGTTTAAAGATTTCGGTGATTTTTTAAAATTTTGATTAGTTTGAAGATTCGTTTTACGAAATTCTCGTAATAATGCGCGTTATGTAAGAGAATGCGGTAAGCCACTTTCTTCGACCTCAATCGTGAAAAGTTTTTCTCTATTTCGTTATGTATTATTATATCGTCTCGTGTAGCCCACTTTGGTCTACTTTTTCGTATCGAAAATCAGTTTTTGAAGTGTCCACTCGAAAAGATTTCCGATTTTGTCGGTCGAAATTTGAGTTACATCAGTCTAAATGGGTTTTCTCGAGCGGTTTTCTCACGGTTATCAATATGCGATAAGGGGGATATAATGAAATATTCAGACGTGTGCCTCGTGCAACAGCTTTTGTCGCCCTCTCGATTTTATCGGCCGGATCAATTAATTCGAATTTATCTAGGCACGACCCTGAACTTTGCTAATTTCGGAAATTACATCGATTGATTGCCGCTTTGGAATCGGTGATTATTACCGGTTTCCGTTTTGCTCTCTGTATCGTATTATTTTGCCGGTTTCTTTTTTATCGACTGTGTTTCGGACGGTAATTATTTTAAACGTTTCCCCATTAGACCGGGTTTTTGATTATACGAATTTCGTTTCATATTTCGATAGTTTCAATTAGTGAAAATGCTGTTTTTATTATAAACGTAACGTGGGTAATCATTAGACTGTTGAGATGTTCGTGTATAATAATACTTTCTAAAAATTATCTTTTTTTTTTAACAAAATAATAAACTGAAAGTAGCAATTATATCCTTTCAACAACGACAACGAATGAAATATTTCACTCGAGTAACTGGACGATGAATCATGATTCTATTACGTAAGATATGGAGTCGCTGGTTTTATTTCCTGTATTTCAAAATTTTCTAGACTTTTTAATGGCTTTGGAGATTTTAATAGATTTACATACGTGTCCTATCGAATGGACATATAATAATAAGAATAATTGGACTACCATTGGATTTTTTTAATAATTGATTCGATAATGAATAAATGACGCATTCTGAACTAAGTATTGCCAACTGTATTATCTTGTCTGAATATTTCATCGATACGAATAATCGATTGACGCGGGGACGACTGAAACCACCAAGAATTTTTCTCGTTATTTTATGGTGAATCGATTGCTGATGACGATTAACGGAAATGTTCAGGATGACTTTAGTCCAGCCCAGTCCCGAACTCCAAATCAACATCAGGAAGGAACTGAACGAGGATGTCAACACCAGGGATAGCGATTTGCAGTCGATCAAAGAGTGGCTCCTCAAACAACCCCATCTACCCGACACCTGGGGTAATAATATTTTCAGTTTTTTCGGTCGAAAATTGAGTGATTCTGGCTAAAGTGACACATTTAGGTCGAAAGTGGGGTTAGAATCACTCGAACTGTCAATTCTAGGGACTTTAAGTTTCTACCAACTGTCTAAAAGCTCACTATCAAGAGCACTTGTCATTCTGTAAATGAAGGGGCTCGTCTTATGAACTTTTTACAGGTTTTAGAGTTCTGGTTAGGTAAATTGAGGTTCAAGAAAACGATTTGGTTCCGGAGTTTGAAGTGAGGTTATAATCGCTCGAACTGTCAATTCTAGGGGCTTTCAGTTTCTGCCAACTTCTCATAGATGTTGTGATTTCTGTAGATGAGGCTCGTTTGATGACGTTTCTGAGGGGTTGCAAATTCTCCCTGGAAAAGTGCAAAAAGAAGCTCGACATGTACTTCACGATGAGGGCGGCCATCCCCGAGTTCTTCACCAATAGGGACATCAAGCGTCCGGAACTCCAGGAGATCGTCAAACTTGCGTAAAACGATAACCAAAAAGATTTCTGTTTTACCGACTCTAAAAACCCGAATTTTTTCAAAAACAGGCAAGGACCCCCTCTCCCCGGCCTCACCCCCGACGGCAAAAGGGTGACGGTCATGAGGGCCCCAGTCAAGGACTTTGAGACGCCCAACATCGCGGACGCCATGAAGTTGGCGCTCATGATCGGGGATATTCGGTTGGCGGCGGAAGAGGTGGGCGTGGCCGGCGACGTGTTCGTGTTGGACGCTTCGTGCGTTTCCGTCAACCATTTCTCCAAGGTCAATCCGTCGATCGTGAAGAAGTTTTTGGTTTGCATCCAGGAGGCGTACCCTGTCAAACTGAAGGAGATTCACGTCATAAACGCGTCACCTCTGGTTGACACCATCATCGGTTGGGTCAAACCTTTTATCAAGGAAAAAATCAGGAACAGGATCCACGTTCATACCGATTTGGAGTCGCTCTATAAGTTCGTGCCCAAGGATGTCTTGCCTGTGGAGTACGGTGGTACCGCTGGCAAGATTGAGGATTTTAACGGTAGCGCCATCTAGGGGCGAGAAGCCGATTTCTTTGGTGTTCTATTTCGTTTTTTTTTAGCTCAATGGTTGAAGAAGATGGAGGAGTACACTCAGTGGTTCAAGGAGCAGGAGTCGGTAAAAGCGGATGAGTCGAAACGTCCGGGGAAGCCGACCAATTACGATGATCTCTTTGGTTTGGATGGCAGTTTCAGGCAGTTGACCATCGATTGATTTTTTTTTCGTACTAACACAAGTATTTTCCAGTCATTACTGTTTTTTTTTGTGAACACGCTGTATTTTTCTACTGTTAATAAAATGTCACGTTACTTTTCTACCAGAGGGGTTTCTGTTGGGCTCGTTGTTGGGGATTTTATCTGTCAAAAAGTGGGTTGGTACCCGTGAAGTCTCTAGAATGTGACAGTAGGCTCGGAAATGGTCACTTGAACGGTCTATTCTAGACACTGTCACTTTCTATATGCCATCAGAGATGATTATTTCAAATTGGGAATAGATAAAATCCCTAAAGTGTGACGTTTGACCTGAACTGTCAAATCTAGGAACTTTTAGTTTCCGCCAACTGTCCTCTGTGATGGTAAATTGTGATTAGTTGTATTCAAGACTGTATACTAACTCTTTTTGTTTTGAATTTTGGGATTATATTATGCGAGTTGGTAGACTTGAACTGTCACTTCTAGAGATTTTTAGTTTTCACCAACTCTTGGCGAAATTTTTTTGTTGTCTCAGGCGGTAAAATGTCTCACTATGATTATGAGCACGCTGTATTGGCAAAATATCGAGTTACTTGTGTGATTTTGCGTTAGTGGGCTTGAATTTCGCTTACCTGTGTCAATCTGTCATCTTTGACGTGAAAAATGGCGTCGATGCACGTTTTGTTGGCGTTATTCTCGTGTTTTTCCCTAACAAAAAGCGCCGGAACTGCTGGAAATTGTGAAATCCGTTCGAAGCAAGTGTACCAACCTCGAGACGTGGAAAACCTCATAGAAATCCCGCACGTGATCCAGTTTTATTCGAAATGTGACCGACTTTGGGCCAGAATCGACGGATCCCCTTTTGAACCGGTGGCCACGATAGCGCCTTCCAAATACCAGATCAGTTGGAGCGAAAAGGCGAATAGTGGGCGAAAAACCGACGTGAAAATCGACATCTTCAGAAATCCGGTCGGTAATGCAGAAATCTACACCATGACGGTTCGCCCGATCGAGTTACCGACCGGTCACAAGTGGATCAGTTGCGAACGCATCGTTACCGTGTATTTTGTAATGTTTGCGACACTCGCTATTACGGTTAGAAATAAAATTTGATTTCTTTTTCGGGTTTAGTTTATTAATTTGGCACCTCTCTCTCCTTTTTTCTATAAATTATAATAATAACAATACAAAACAATATAAAAATTAGTAAAAAACAATAGTAAATACATACTAATACCTAATACGGTTTTATAATCTCTACAGTAGTGGGGAATAATAATTATGATAATAATTATAATAATTGGAAGGGTTTTTACGAGTATGATATTAGTGCGTGTTCCCTAATTTCCCTAGACCAGTCTTACCAAGGCTAAAAACTATTTCGGTGATCACGATCGAAAAGAGTATTCTACATTACCGGCAATGTCAATTTGGAACGTGGTCGCTATGGTTTCAGACAGGGATCGGCTCGTTGGTGGCAGACAGGGCCATCTTGGATAGGGTCGATAGACTACGCCTAGGAAAACTGCTCCCAGTATTATTGCCCTCGGAAAATAACTTCCGAAAACTAGAAAAATTTCGATTAATAAATTTCTCAAATTACAGGAAACTTCTTACAATTTCCTTATTCCGGATTCGGACGACCGTTTCTTCCAGGGTGCGTCATCCGGTTCGTAGGGCAAAGGCCCTTGGACCGGGGCGTCCTCTTCTACAGGCCTGTAATAAGGGGGGTCATTAAATTTCCGGTTTTTCCAAGTTTTCTCAAAATAAATCAAAGTAAAAGACTTACGACCAGTCCTCTCTAGATTTGATATTCCACATATTTTCGAACAGATCTCTAAATCTACAGAAATCATAACAGAAAAGAACTTAAAAAGGGTGCAAAGGGTCACTAAGGCGATAACGTACGTCTCTGATTTATTCTTCGGTCGGTACGTCTCCAGTTCGTCTTCCAAATCGCTGACTCGCGCCTTCAGTTCGTTTCTTTCGTGGAGTATGTCTTTGAGTTCTTGCGTGGTGAATCGCGGTCTGTTTGGGTCGTCCAGATCGTAGATGGCCTTGTTGCTAGGTAACTGCGGGTCGCACTGTAAAATTTGGAGACTAGAGAGGTCAAATGTCGTTAAAAAGAGATAATTTTTAATCGAAAAATGTTGCGAATGTTCGTTGTCGCACTTCTGGCTCGTGAGTGATTTTCGCTATTTTTGATGTTTTGATTTAAATTTCGTATTTTTTGAGGGGTGGCTTTAGGGCAGATCGATTGCGGGCTGATTAGGTGCCCCCCAGGGACGGATTATTGTAAGTTCGTCATGGAGTCGAGTCCGGATCTGTCCCAGGTGATTACAAACGTCACTTGCATCGATCCCCATGGTAATTAATTATTTATTTATTAGATACAATTTGTTGTTACTGGTTTTTATTTTTATTTTGAGGGATGGTAATGATAAATCAGGTCAAGATCGAGACGAATCACTTGAAATCGCAGCCGTTTTATAAAGAAATTGTGAATTTAGGCGATTTTTGAGTGATGAATAAGGGAATATCCATCTAATTCTTGTTTTTTTTTTATCCCATATCAATCCTGTTTGATACGCCACTGGTTTGACATTTTTAGTTTTAAAATAATTTTAGGTTGGTAGCGCAATGCGAAATTCCCCAGATTTGAATTTGACATTTCCGTCGCCATTTTGATTTAGTCGTGTTTGTGTTGTGATTTGTGCCAATTTGGACGATTTTTTGGCTATTTCCAGGTGAAATCGGTGAGTTTTCCCTTAATTACTTAACGCGGCTTCCAGTCATGAAGAAAAGTGTCACTTTTAGGTTATAAAAAGAGCTCACTTTGACTAAATCTTCGTTTTCCTTTTGCGCCAACCCGAGTCGTTGCCTCAACGCCATAATATCGCGTTGCTGGTCTTGCAATTGGACGAGAAAGTCGGCCCTTTCGTCGCATAGAGTCCTCACTTGCGTCTGGAAGTTTTTGTGTTTGCGACGCAACTCTCTCGAGGTCACGTTCAAACGTTCCACTTGATTTTTCAACTGAAATTGATAAAATTCCCTAGTTAATCAATAATCGTCTTGACTGTACAGTAAGTTACGTTATCGATATCACAGGTTTTCTCTTGTAAAAGTTGCTCTTTCGCGCGGAGTTCGTCCCGTTGCTTCTCGAGCGTCGTCTTGAGACGTTGCAGGACGTCCCCGTCGCCACTCGGCGACTGGACCGGCGAGCCGACTGAGTCGCTCGGAGCGTCCTTCACTAGTCGGCGGTTCTCCTCCTGCAGCCGGGTCACCACCGAGTACAGTTCCTTGGTTTCGGCACGCCACTGCTCCTCGATCGCCTCCAGGTCCTTCTCGAACTTTTGCCTGTACTCGGCTTTCTCCAACTTGTCGTTTTCGAGTTGGGACACTTTCGAGTTGAGTTCGGTGAGTTGGAGGTTTTCCCGTTCGTTTTTGGTCGCCAGATTTTCGAGCAGTTCGAGTGCGTTGATCACTTTGGGCATCAGAGAGGTGACGGCGTCCGCTCCGTACCGATCGATTATTCTTTCACATTCTTTACCGATTTCCGAGGCGATGTCGTACACGTCCACGACGGTTATTTCGCCCTCTTCGTCCATTTCTTTCTTGGTGGAGGAGGAAACGGTCGAGACTTTCGGTCGAGGCATAAAATCTACGAGATTAATGGGACGCTCATGAAATATTCGAGAAATTCGGGTCTTGTTGCGCTTTATCGACCCACCACCCACGGATGACACATGGATGACGTTTAAGTGACGTTTGCGGGACGATTTGTCTACTCTTGGGGCGTTTGAACTACGACGCTGCTTTAGTAGTTCGTTTAGTCTCATATGTCAGTGTTTTTATTTTTGGTTGGTTGGTAGTATGGCGACTTTTGACGTTTGGCGGTTTTTCCCCGCTCTCTTTTGTTTTGGTGTCTGTCAACTAGGTGGCGCTCTACTTATTGGGTGTTTTCGGGGGTAGAAACTCGGAAAACGGGTAAAAAAACAATGGATTTACTTAAATTCAACTAACAATTTGATTTATACACCGATTTCAACTAGTCTTATAACCTAAATTTATAGATTCTGTTCGTTTTCCGTGGCGTCCTCGCCCAGGAGCAGGCTCAGTTCTTTCAACCGTTTCGACGTGTCCTCGGACTGGTCGGTGAATTTCAATAAGTTCTCCTTTTCCTTTTTCAGGTTGAGACGGTTCGTTGCGTTCAGCGTGTCGAATTCCCACGAGCCGGTGCCGTCGAATTGCAAAATGTGCGTGTGGAATTTCCTGCAAACCAAAATTCATCTTAGAGCGATTACAGATTCCTGTAATTTACGTACCACAAAGTCGGACGGTGGGTGATGGTCAACAGCGTGATTCCCATGTCGATGGCCGTCTGGTAAATGAAACTTTCCACGTCAATGGAGACAGCCGAAGTGCATTCGTCCAAAAGGGCGTATTTCGGCCTAAAATCCACCCAAAAACGTAAGTCATAAATTTTATGAGTATAAAAAATCATTATTACTTGTGGTAGAATAACCGGGCGATCGCCATTCGTTGTTTCTCTCCCCCGGATAAAATATCCGTCCAGTCCTTGACTTGATGAAAACTGTCCCTTTCGACAATATGCTCGAGATGCACCATCCTCATGATCCGTCTCAAATCTTCTTCACTAACTTGCTTATTGATCATGTCGGTGCAAGTATCCGGGTAGATTATCTGGTCCCGTAAATTCCCTATGACCATGTAGGGCCTTTGGGGTATGTAAAACATGGAGTTTTTCGGGGTGTGCAACTGGCCCCCGTAGATGGGCCAAAGTCCGCTCAAAATCCTGAAAAGACTGGATTTGCCGCACCCGTTAGGCCCCGTGATCAATAAATGCTTCCCCGGTCGCAATTCGAAGCTGAGACTCGGACAGACGACGTCGCAATTGGGTGTAACGATCGGCACGTCCTTTAAAATGATCTCGTTGTCTTTCGATATGATCCATTCACCTGAAATTTACGTTTTTTTTTTTACAGTTTCGGGGTTGTGTAAATTGCGGTTACCTTTGGCGACCGGTTGGTCTCCTTTGAATTCGATTTCGAAGGTCGGTAAGGCGTCGTCGTCTTCGTGTTTCTCCCTTTTCTCCACTAGAGTTTTGTGGTAGACGCCTCGGCTGGCCTCTTCGAGGACCGAAAACATGTTGGCCACTCGGGCGGTGTGTCCGGCCAGTTCGACGATGTCTTTGTAGCTGGACATGAGGCGTTCGACGGCGTTCGAGCCTGTCATAAGGAGATTTTTGGCGGTCGTGAAGTATTCGGTTCGATCTGAGACGGTTTCGTGTTCGCCATGGCCGACGCTCTTTGTGGTGACGGTTCTGCTGCTTTTCGTAGCGGTGGAGGCCATCAGAATCGGCAGGGAGACGACGATGAGGCCTGGAAAGCGTCGGTAAGTTAGGGTTCGTTTTTATGTGTGCGAAATTTGGGGAAGATTTGATTTCGGTACGCCACTGGTTTTGGGGTTTTTTGTTTTGAAATAATTCGGTTGGTAGCGCGAGTCAAAATTCCCTAAATTTGAAATTTGACGTTTCCCGTCGCCATTTTGTTTGTTGTGATTATAAATCGTGATTTCTGTAATTTTCTGCTATTTTCCGCTATTTTCAATGTGAAAAAGGTGAAATTGGTGAGTTCTTTTGGCCACGCATTGCGATTGTCTCAGGTATTCACGGAAATCGTTCGAAAAGTGCCCTCAATTTAAAAAAATATAAAAGTGAGGTTAGGTCAGGTCGGAAGTTTATGTAAAGTACGATTTCTCGCCTAAATTTGCTCATAATTACGCTGAATTGAATAATTTACGTGTACTGAACCGACAGTAAACAACGCACAACCGGAAATCGACACAATTTTGATTATTACTTATTCAAATTTCCAGTTTCGAGTTGTTGACCCGAGCGAAGAACTTCTACATAATACCGGTGCGATCCGATTAATTCCTAAAACCGAATGACCGTCTCTTTGGGGGAATCGATCGAGTTACCTGTTCCGGACCAGACGTACTTCATGAGGAACTGCTCGAGCATGACGAACCACAACTTGACGCCGAACATCTTCTCCATGTGCTGAACGAGGACGGTGTAGGCGTTACGGAGATGCGACTTTTCGACCTTGTGCCCGTTGTAGAAGGCGATCTCTTCGGCGTTGGCGACGATCCGGGCGTGCACGTGACGCAGATAGCCCTTTTTCTCGGCCTCCTGCGCCACCAGCTGCCCGAACCTGGGCGAAACCAACCGGAGGATCAGTCCGGACACCACGACCACTCCGGTTATTATGACGGGACCGGCGATCAAGTTGGCGTTTCGAGATTTCACCAGGTTAGCCAACGCAATCGCCATCAGCAATATGTCAAACATCGGCTTGGTTATTTGGCCGTAGAGATGAGATACGGTGCCGGCGACTACTTCTATGTCGTCTGTCAATCGTTGGGCGCAGTTGTCTAGGCGACCGTCTAGAACTGTCACTCGGTAGTAGCTCTGGTTCTGGAAGTAGAGTCGGTACGAGTGGTCGACCAGTCTGGTGCGAAAACTGAGCGAAATTCTGCTTTCTAAATAGCGGATCATGCTGTTGATGAAGGTGGCCGGGATGGCGACGAGGAACCACTTCATTATCTGCCGGATGAAATTCTTCGGCTCCTTTTTGACGATGTACTTGACGATGGCGCCCTCTAGATTCGCCACGTAGATGCTGAGGAACGTCCGGAGGAAGAGGAAGGTGGTGTGGCCCGATAATAAGCCGATCTCTTGGCAGAACAGGTTCGGTATCATTATCCGTATGAGTTGGTAGAACTGTATCACGAATTGGAGGTTCAGAGTCGGTATTTGCGTTTTCCTCTTGTTTCTCGTGGTCGGTTTGCTGACTAGATTGTTGTTGTTGTTGTTGTTCACTACGTTGTTGAGATTTTGCTTGTTCTGTTTGTTCGTTACGAAATTGTCGATTATGAAGGGGTAGCCGACTTTGTAGAGGTAGGTGGCTAGGGCCGTGGCGACGAGGGCGCCGCTCAGCGCCGTCTGGTTGGTCTTGAAGGCCTGTTGGCCCCTCTCGAGGAATTTCGATATCACTGTAGGCATCTTTGCGGTCGATTTCGGGCTCTACGTCATTTTAATCCTGCAAATTCGAGAAATTTATCAATATTTAGGGATTTTTTGTTTTGAAATAATTTTAGGTTGGCAATGACGGCTCGAAATCCCCTAGATTTGAATTTGACATTTCCGTCGCCATTTTGTTTGTGGCGATTGTTATGTGAGAAATTTTCATACTTTTCGACGCGAAAAAGGGAAAATCGGTGAGTTTTCTTTCGATTTAATACAAATCTCGAGTATAAAAAGTAGGATTCCTCTTCTAAGTAGATTTGACGTCATTTTGAACCCGCGAATTCGAGAAATTGATGTTGATGGCGATTTTATAGTCTAATCGACGTCATCGGGACTGGTTTTTGATATCGAATCGAACGTCTAACGCGACAAATTGCAGAAACCTGTAACGTGTTGTGACGTTTTCCAAGAGGTCGTCCTTGATCTCTATTATAATAATATTTTCGTCTTTGGCGACTCGAATTTGCTCATTCCAATTCGATTGGGTATCGGTAATGGTTACTCAATAATAGTGTTATTGCGAAGAGAGTAAAAGTTGAACGAACTTTCGTTCTCTCCTTTTCTCTTATTATTATTATTACTGCGAGTTGTTGCACATTCGGGCTGTTCGAAAATTTTCTAAAAAAGTGTCTTAATAATGCTAATAATAATATAAAGATGGCGTTTTTTTTAGAATTGTCGCTGTTTATTCGTCGAGCCGGTGAAAGTGTAACGGGAGCCTTGAAATTGTTATTTTGATATTTCATTTCGTGTAATAACTCGCATTTTTTCACCACGAGCGACTTAGAAATCTCGGCAGAAACGATCGGATGCTCTGATTGCTTTGGGGCAAGGCCTACTTTACTTTTCCGTTTCGAAATCGCAGGTTTCTGCATTATCGACCTTTTTATCAGATTGTTAAATACGTACAGTTCGATAATTGAGGCGGAATTGAGGGAATTGGGGATTGAGCACAGACCTTTTAGTCTTTCTATTTGCAGTGTCTTAAAGTCTCGAAGGAATTTCTATTTATTTTACGATTGAGATTAATGGCAAAGATGGGAAGGTCAATACGTGAATTTTCCCAACAGTTATGCTCGTTAGTAAGCATAATACTGGCAATAAATGTGATTTCTAATGCATAATATTATTAATTTAAAAACTTTATTCTAATTCGTATTATTTATTGAATATTGTCGACGGCTTTTAATCATTGTCGATTGCTGGAACAATGGTTAATGCCATTTTAATTATTGTTATTATAGGCGATAATTTCGAACAGTTTAAACCGTTTAAGCTAATTACGATAAGGTATCATCGATAATGTTTGTTCAAATTGGTAGACGGAGAAAAATCCTTGATCCTTTTTGTTATTCTAGTATTTCGTCGAATCGCCATATCTAATTATTTACCTGCTATAAAATTTGAGCAGGTATCGAAAGTCTGCGAGAAACGCAAAATAATAAGGGTCACGTATTCACGTACCGGATTTATCGAAATGTGCGATAAACGAGAAAACGAAACTGTCGCATTATTTTTTTATCGAGGTTATGTTAAGAGTGACGTCATTTCGATTTGCAGATTGATGTACCGACCTTAACGAGCGGGGACTTCCGGACTGTCGCACACCGGAAACGTCGTGAATAAATCCGGAAATTGCACTGGAAATTTCTGCACTCTGATGATTGTATGTCGAGCCGAGCGGAGGAGAAACGGAAAACTGAGTGACCGTGAGCGAAGAGAACGAGATTCGAGAGATTTATTCCTGCGATTTACGCGCTGCGCACCCACGACCAGAACCGCACGAGACGCGGACTCTTACTGACCGAAAATCGGACTGGAATCGTGGATTATTTCATTGTCGGAGCGGTGGGTGAGACTTGATACTTTGTACTCGGTCGTGCTCCCCCTCCACTCGGATTTCCTTATCTCCATTTTCAGTATTATTCTTTCGTTTCATTCACTTTTGAGTGTGTTCCAGTGGTTTTCCTAAGATGGGGTTGATTATTGATGTTGATTGATTGACAGAAGACAGTGGCGTACGGTCTGTCATTATGCAAGTCTTGGTGGGTGATTATTTAATCGAAAACGGAACTTGTTACCTAGTAGTGTCGATGGAAAGGTGCTTTTACTTTCATCTTCGCTTGCATTTCTTCATTTGCTCATTTACATGCGTACTTACTTGGTCGTTTTGTATATAAATATGTGGTACGGGCCGCTTTCTATAATATACCGCGAGTTATTAGGTACTTCCGCGTTTTCAAGTCATTATGGTACTTATATTACATAGGTAGTTATGGTACTTTATGTGAGACTTGAGAGAAGAATTGAAGTTTTGTTTGGTTGGTAGAAATCGGGGTTTTTTGACATTATTTCTTGGTTTCCTCTCTTGATACTCTGTGGAATATTTTTAATAATCGCGTCATCGAGTTTATAATTTTCCGTTATTGATCAACTTATCGACTATGACACATTCATGGAACTCTCTTTGACGGTCGTTTTGAAGAAATTGATCATTTTCCAGAATATTTTGCAGGTTTACTACCAACCTTGACTCGGTCCTCCATCGTTACTCTTTTATGACGTAAAAAAAATATACAAAGGACACGTCGTGTGAATATTTTAAAACCAACTAACGCACGTAGCTGTGAATACAAATTAATTTTTTATTCGGTCGATTTGACATTGACCAAAAAAATGTCATGTTCGTAATATCATAATGATTTATGTGTCGGTGAGACCGCAGAAACGCAGACGAAAACGAAAGTGCTGGAGAGGTCGATGAATTGTCACTCGCATGGAAAGAAAGTGATTATGAAAGTTGGCGCTTTTCAACTTCTGCCATAACATTTGTTCTAAAATAGTTTTATAATAGTTTTCAGGCCGTCGGTGAGGTTATTTCATCGACCTCTTTCGCGATTCTAACGAATTCTCTCTGTCTCTCGGTGTAATTTTAGTTCTAATTTGGTTTAAAAGAGGCAAACGAAACGAATTATTCGTATTTCATTGGTTTATTATCCTTAAAATCGCATATTGGTGTGGCTGACCTAATTTTGAAAGAGGCGCCATCTTGTTGTTTACCGTTGCTAGGGGTGCAGCAGCTAGGGCGCAACTGTCATAATCACGCCTACTGATGAGATAATTGCGGTTAGTACGGTCACAAGTCGACATTTTTCAAATTAGAAGACGACAGTTTCGGCAACGTCTCGCTGTCGTTTGGTATGAAAACCCCAATCGGCCTTACGGCCCGTCTCTTGTCCCTCAGTTTTGACAGTTCCAGCTTCAGCTTATCCAAGATGGCGAAATTCGGCGAATTGATGGCCGCCTTCGATTGCAGCAGCGTGATCTCCTGCTCCTCCAACTTTTTCTCCTTGAAACTCTTGACCGACCCGTTGCCGTAGAGACGCAACAGCGACCCCCACGACGTTATGTGCGGGTGGAGCGCCTGCAGGATCGCCTGCGACGCCCTCTGCTTGCCGTCGCGCTTGTTCTTGCAGACGACGGTCGCCGTGTGCTTGCCCACCTTCATCGTGAACTGGTTCTTCTTGTTCTTGAGCGTGTTGCCCTGGTAACTGATCTGCAGATCGTTCAACCCGAAGTTACGCTGAAGACAAGTCAACAGGATGTCGTGGGGCGACGGTTCTGTGGTCTTTGCGCAGAATTCGGCCACTCTCGGGTCCTCTATGCGGATTTCGTCGAAAAACTAGGGGAGAAAGACAGTTTGACAGGTGACAGATGACAGGTGATGGAGTAGCGATCTAACTTACCGACAGGTCTTGGTTTTGGTCTTTGGAGGCGCTGGAGCCGGTTTTAGAGTCGGTGGTGATCTTGGAGCGCATCTCTGGGATGAGTATCTCGAGGGTCAGCCGAGCCGCTTCGGATTTCGCCTGTTTCTTGCTAGTGCCGTAGCCGATCCCGTACTGCATGTCGTTTATACTGACGGTGGCGGCGTACGGGGTGGCGGCGTTCTCCAACTCGGTGAATTTATAAGTCGGCTGCTTTTTCAAAGCGTGCTGGACGTACTCGTGCAAAATGCACACGTAGCTTTTGCCGTTCGGGTTCATTATCCACTCCTTTTTCGAGTTTTGGGAGGTGTCGCCGGTGTTTCCGCCGGATGAAGCGCCGCCGCCATTACCGGCGCCGCCGTCGTCGGCGTTTTGTATGGGGAAAGTGATCAGTTTGGTGCCGGCCGGTAAGTTGGGTCGCTGCAACTGCTTTTCGTGTTTCTTCTTTTTGGTGAACTGGCGGCGTTCGCTCCACGATTTGAAGCGCATCACTTTGATCGTCTTGAATTTGAAGAGGTTGGAGGCGTAACCGCGCAAGTCTTCCGGTTTCAGGTTGTGGCTCTCGATGTTCTCTTTGACCGTTTCGATGCGGGTGTTTGGTAAGTCTTGGTTCTGGTTCTGGCGTTGGTCTTGAGATTCTTTCTCGAGGGCCTTGCGGTAGCTCAGGCAGGGGACGGCGCTCAGGGGGATCTCGTGTTTCTGAAATCATTTCGATTTTTTTGTTCACCGATTTGAGACGGGTTCGGTGAATTTTGGGTACGCCACTGGTTTTTGGTTCTAATGTGATTTTAAGTTGGTAGCGATAAATTCCCCCAGATTTGAATTTGACGTTCCCGTCGCCATTTTGTTTGTGGCGATCGTGATTTGTGGTTTTTTCTGTGATTCTGTGACTATTTTAACTCAAAAAGGGCGAAACTAGTAAGTTTTCTTTAATTTGAACAATTCGGATGATGATTTTTGTTGCGGATGTATAGATATCGTTCGAAAATTGCCCAAATCCTATATGATATGGAAATTATCCGCAAATTATGCTATTTTCAGCAGATTTTCATCGGATATAAGCAAAAATCGATATTTTTCGTGTTTGCATGGATAATAAACCGCGCACAATGGAAATCCGGAACAATTTTCATTATTTTTCGAGTTTTTTAGTTATAAAATAATTGTCGGTTGGTAGTGCGATACGAAATTCCCCAGATTTGAAATTGACATTTCCGCCATTTTGTTTGTAGTGGTGATGTTTTGTGATAATTTTCCCGATTTCCTTCTTATTTTCAACGCATGAAAGTGGAATCGGTGAGTTTTCCGTCCGTAATTTAACGCAGATTGCGATTATCATAATGAATGTATATAATATTAATCAGGAAAATACGTGAATCGAGCATCAAAAACTGTGGTTATGTTACTTTGAATCTTCACGAAAATCACCCGAAATTCTATTATTCCGCGTATCAAACGCTTCAGAAACAGGTGTGAAGACTCAAGGAATCATGTTCGCGGTCAATTTCGGTGTTTCTAGGCGAATTTTGGTGAATTTTCGAAACTTTCGGATACTCACTCGGACGGATCCGGGTCCCAGAAAGTACGGTTTGGCCAGGGTGCACACGCGACTGGTCTTGTGCAGGTACAGCGGCATGCCGCTGTTGTGCGTGACCTGAATCCAGCCCTCGGGCAGCACGTCGAAATGGTTGTGAAACTTTTCGATCAGCACGACCTTGTCCTTCTCCTCGAAGGGCTGTTTCTGGGGGTGGTCGGCGATCGAGTCGTCGTCCAGTCCGGCCTCGGACGCCTTGCGCTTCTTCCGGACGAGCGCGTCCTCGAGCATCTTCTCGATCTCCTCGTCGGGCACGTCCGAGTCGTACGATCCGATCGACCTGTCCGAATCGGAATCGGTCTCGTCCAGGATGTGGAACTTTCGCATGTCGGCCGCGTCGTAATCGTTGACGTGATTGTTGCTGCGCCCGTTGGCGGTCGGGGGGACGAAAGGGCAGACTTCGTTCGGGGGCGATTGGGGTGGTGGTGGCGGTTTTTCATCCAGTTCCGGGGGGTAGTCTTCCGGGGGCGGTCGGATTTCCGCGCGTTCTTGCTCGCACACCTCCATTTTATCGGCGATTTTGCCTAGTCGGCGTTTTTTTAAATTAAAACGAATGCGGATTTGAGGTTATGTACAGTTTAGATGGATCGGTTCTCGTACGGTAACAATTAAAAGAACATCTCAACCGCTCTAATTTAATAAAATTGAGGTGTTCTTTGATCGGTACCGCCGAAAACGCGTGATTTTAAGCGATTTTCCCCTAAATTCGCTGCGAAGGCGACGCACCACCAAATATCTTATACTTCTATATCGCGGCTGGGTATATCCTTCCCACAAGAGGCGGTTGGACAACGGCTAAAGGATAGCTCTATTTTACTCCTTACAAACTTGCATAAGTCTCTCTCTGCATAAAATTCCTTTTACTGCGCAAGCGTTAGTTTGTAAACATGGATTGGCAGAGACATCTTTGGCATTGGTTTATTTTCGTCTGTCGACTGTCATCTGTCTGTTTGTCGTAATTCCGTTGCTCCGATTGATCTACGTTGGCGCTTGCGCCGTATCGCCGATTTTATGCAGAGATGCACTTATGCGAGTTTTGTACAGGAGTAGATATTGCTATCCTTTAGCTGTGGCTCTCTCAAAATCTTACCAGCCGCGATATAGAAGTATAAGATATTTGCGCACCACCACTTTTCGTACAATCCGACTTATTTGACAGGGCGGATTCGCAGGTGGCGCCATCTGTCAAAATTGAGTAGATTCTATTGCAGTTTCCTGTAATTCAGTAGATTTTGTTACAGTTTCCTGTAATTTTCCAAACGAGTTCAGTGGAGTTTGTTGCAGTTTCCTGTAATTTAGATTCAACTGTTTGGAAGTTTCGCCAAGATGGCGTCGCCTGAAAATGGTGGTGGTCGATTTATTTCGAAAAAACTGTGGGCCAAGTAGTGTAATTGTGTTTGATTTTTTCGCGCATTGTCGACGATAAGCGGTTTGAGGGTTTTTCTCGTTTCCTGCCGTTTGATGCATCGTTTCCTTCCTCAGTTGGCGCTTTAAAAATAGTGTTAAAACGGGCGTGAAATCGTCGGAAGGGGAGTTTATAAATTTTTCATCACTTCCAAATATCGGGACTAACCGTTCCGAGTTTATTTTCTCTTTATTTCCACCGGGTTTTTATTTATCGTTATGGACTTTTTGCCCCGGCGTCGTTTCCTCATCGGTCTGGAAATCGGTGAGTCTTTCACTGGTTTTTTCTCGATTTTCGTATATGAAGCGAGAGTGTATATCGGAGTGAAAAAGCGGTGAATAAAGTAAACTTTAGGTCGGCTGGCTCGTTTCTGGCACCTCGTAAGCGAGTAACGACGGACATATAGCTACCACATCCGCACGTTGACTTTTGAGATATCGTACATTAAAGCGAGAGTGCCCTCCTCTCTTATCCTCTCTCGTGCGCATCACGGGGTTCCTAAAATTCTCGAAAATAACTCGAGAGACGAGGGAAAATAGACGAAAACGCGACCAGGATTCATCAAATTATCGCACTAAAAGGGACTTCAAAAGGACAATCCTCAGAGACCGTGGATTATTATCGCGCCAAATCGTAAAACTTTTCCTTTATAACCTTTCACTCTATTATTAGTCGTTATCGTCCTCCGGGTTTTTTTTTCGGGAGACAATTTTGGCGTTTTTGACGGGTGGGGTAAGAGCGAGGGGCGCCCACCCACCCGACACGGTGTTGTGACAAATTCCGGGGTGCGTTTCGGTTGATTTATCGCCTCGGCTAATGTTATTTTTTTCGTCTGCTTGACTCGGGAGCCATGTGTTGACGATTCAAATCCCCCCGGCTCAAGAGAACAAGACGGAGAAATCCGCCTTCCGTCTTCCGTACCATGAGAGCACCGTGGCAGTAGTTTAGTCGCCTGTATCTTTTCCACACGAGTTACAAATGATTAATTAGTTTGGTCGGACGTAAAAGTGAGCGTGTCACTCTTCCGAGTGATTGATGCGCGCCCGTCGGCCATTTAGGTTTTCGGATTTTCCCCGGGCCACCCAAAAATCACAGGAACGACCCCGAATCTGATGACCATATCCTCATTTTTATTTGAGGGTCGAAATGATGAGGAAATGAACAATTTTCATCAAAGTCAAGGAATTTCGAATTCGAAAACAATTGGAGTTGACAGTTGACGTTTCTCTTTTTGGGATAAAGTTTCCCCCACGTCGGGTCTTTGGAAATGTCAACTCCATTGGTTTTGCGCCGGAAAATATGTGAGGGAATAATGGGACGCTCTGTATACTAGTCTCCCGAATCAGTAAATTGAATTTGAAGTGGTTTTTTGAGTATGTGGAGCACTTGAAGTAAACAAACGATGCACGGTCGTAAATTTTTAATGGAAAACACATTCGAACGTTGTGGGAAATGACGACTTTGTGTAAACTTCTCGTCGTGCGAGAGTATACACACGGTTCTAAATCACTCTTTGATTTATTATCAGTTTTTTTTTTATGTTTTTCAAGTTGGTACTGTGTCCGGGGGTGACGGTGTGTGCGAAATCTATTCAGAAACGTCACTCGTCACTCGCTCTGGTGGTTGTCTTCTTTAAAGCGACGGTTTTAAAGAGTTTGGTCGTTTGGCCGAGCTCTCGAAATAAACATAATTCGAAAGTCATTAGGTTGCCCACTTTATCTTTTATCCGTGACACTCGGCCGTAATGTAATTATAAGTCAAAATGTTTAACTATTTTAAATCCAGACGGGCTCGAAATTTAAATGGTTCGGAAATCGAACGCCCCATAAGAAACCACCCGACCTTTTCCACACTTTTATTTATTAACTCGAAACTCAGATGATTCTCCATAATTAGAGAGAGAAAGAGAGAGGTACTTCTAAATAAATTTATTAATATAAGTAATAATATAATCTGATAAATATTATAAAGTATGATTTTGGTAAATATTTTTGGTTCGTTTTTTGCAGGGATGATTGCGCCTATCTGGGGGCGAATTCGTACCCGTTTTGGTGGTGGTGGCGGTTGTTGGCCGCCGTCTGAGCCCCGTAAAATCCGGGATAGCCGTGCTGATGGGGGTAGGCAGTGGCGGCCGTCGCCCGTCCGAAACCGACGGCGCTCCTGATCTTGTCGTTCGGATACACCGGATTGTAGTTGTGCAAGAAGTTGTGATGGTGATGGTAGATCGGCCCGTAATTGCACAGCTCGCCCGAGTACGGCTGCCCTATGGTCGACAGAAGATTGGCGGTCGCCTGGTGATGGACCGTCAACGACTCCTGGTGCAGGTAGCGATTGTTTTGGAAGTTGCCGACGTCCGTCAACGACGAGGACGAGGAAGAGTCGGCCGCGACTTGGACCGTACCGTCCGGATCTTTTTTTTTTCAGAAATTGCGTATTAAACAAACGGGTTGCTAATGACGACGGTCGGTTTGTTACCTTTGTTGTTGTGGTTGCCGTTGGTTACGGCCGATGTTGTTGACGGTAACGGTGTCGATCGAGACGAGGTCCTGGTCGGGTTGTTTTGGGGTATCGACGATTCCGTCGCTCTGGATTTTAGTAAAGTATTAGCGTTTCGATTTTGGGGTGTCATAAGGCAGGGAATTTTAGTTTTGTTAGGTTTTCTGCATGGCTTAGACAGAAAATGGTTTAGTACCACTGGAAATTCGAATATGACGTGACTTACGTCAAAGCAAATACTCGTTTTTGTTGACTGTGTAGCTATGGAAACGTCAAAAAAGTTGAAGTTGTTTAGGAAAAGTTTTCGAAATGCTAGAAAAGTTGCAATCAATTTTTTGTTCGCAAATTTCGTTTGAAATTGAATGACAGCTCATGACAGATGACAGTTATAGAACTCAGCGGTTCTCAACATGATGTTTTCCGCTTGCCCAGTAGATGGCGGATTCAAACGTCAGAAAGATTCGACTGTCTTCTGCCTAAACCATGGGTTTTGCTACAAAATTAATCGAAATAGAAAAGTGACCAGAAAGTTTGGCGTAAATTTGCGTCGGGATATTTACGGGGCGATTAATTAGAGCGGGTCGGGCATTATTATGATTATATTCGGAAAAACAGACGAATAAATAGCCGGCGGGAGGCGTCGCGACGCTTAAATAATTCGAATTTAATTTCAACCAGACGGCGGCTCGCGCATAATTTAAAAATTTACTCGCGCTTGAAACATTCCCTGTAATCGTAAATCGGGCGAACGGGGGTTATACGGTGGCAATAATTTGTGGTAATTCGGTCGTAACTTTCGCGGGCGCTCTTTATGATTTTGTCGGGGGGCCCTTTATTTTCGTGGCCCTGTCAATTATCCGGAGTTTGTTTAAAAATTCTCGGATAGTTTTCGCTCGCGGAGCGGCGCGATGATGTTTATTGGTTTTGATCTAAAAATATTCGAACCATCGGGAGCAGCAGATCGAAGATGAGGCACACTTTATGATTACGAATTGTACGGATAATATACGGCCAGGAACGAAAAAGAGAGAGAGAGAGAGAGAAGGGAAGAGGAATTTAGACGTTTTGAGAAATTTGTTCCGAGAGATTTGGTGTCATTTGTACCGACACGACGCGCGGATCCTCGTGTGTGTGCATACGCCCGGCCTATACGCGGATACATACGAGGGTGAAACATTTAACATTAAATAAGACAAATGTGTTTGAATAGTTTGGGGCTATTAATTCGGGCCCGGGTTGGCAGATACAGAAATAGATAAATTAATGACATTTCTTTTCGCCTTTTATCCTACGGAGCTCCAGTACCGCGCGTTCAACAAAAAATACTTGACAGAAAATTTCCCAGTTGGCAACACTGAATTCACAATAGAATCAGAAACCATAGCAACTATATCATATAATAAACAAGATCATTTGTTACTCGAACATCGGGGTGCGTTCCACTATCCCATTTCTTTTATAACAAGAGAGAGAGGGAAAGAGAGAGAGAGAAAGAGAGGTGAATAAAGTTATTGCAGTGAATTACTTGACTTTTGGTCCGTTTTCGAAACAAATTCCTATTGAACTAATTGAGATTTTCGTTTATTATTCCGTTGTAACGTTTTTTGCCGGCATTTCTGTCAATAAACCGAAGTGTTGCCAAAGACCCCATAAATAATACGTCATTATCCTTTGAGTTCATTTCGCGTTGACAGGTTGGCAATACCGAGTCTTTGATGACATAATTGTCAATAGAAACCATAACAACCGCGATAATAAACGAAACGGTTTCGCTGTGGGTGCGTTCCTCGATCCGATTTTAGTGATTGAGAGCGACAAAGACGGCGAATAACCGAACCCAACTCGATTTCCATCCCTCTTTAACTGAATCACTAGGAGAAATTTTTGTTTGTTATTCCGGTTGCTATGTTTTCGCCACCGACTTGACAACGGTAAACAACATCCTAAAAACGCCATTTTTTTAACCACTCGATTAGTAATTGTTAGTTTCTGTTAGAGATTCGGACCGGTGCAAATAAAGACTTACGTTTCGTCCGGGTCGCAATCGCGAAAACCCTTAGCGAACGGATTGCTAGCGATTTTTAACTGAGTTATCTAGAAAAACCATAGAAATCGATAAACCAAAAAGAACGTGGCGATTTAGGACCGAATAAAAAATCGCAAACTATGAGAGACGAAACTCACCCGATGATTCTGGTAAGCGGTGACGGCGGTAAAAGCGGTCTCTGCAAAAACGAACGTCTTGAAATTATCGTCGCGCTCCTCCCGTCGATCGGCTCCGTCGATAATCCCAGAATTCGCCGATTTCGGGGGCAAATAGACCACGTGGAACCTCGGCTGGTATCGGTGCATCGAATTCAATATGATCTGTTTGATAAAGGGGTTGGTTACTCACGTGTTGATTATGGGTGATGGTTAATTGGTGGGTTTACTCACGTGCCCGTTGTCGTCTAGCTGGTTGTTGGTCAGTTTCAGCTTGTCGAAGCTGACGGTCTGCTTCATCCACTGGGCGCCGGTGGCGGGGCTGTCGGGGTGGACGTGGATGCGGGGCGGCGAGACGGGATCGGCCTTACCGGCCACGACCCAGCTGGAACTGTGGAAGGCGTAGCGGTAGCGCTTGTCGTCGACCGGGACGAAGTCCATCATGAGCATGTAGTCGGAGTGCGGGTCGAGGCCGCACAGTTTCGCCTGGAACGTCGGGAACATCCTGCGTCCCGCTTTGGTCACTATCATCTCGGTGCCCAAAGAGTGGAACTCGTCCCACAGGTGCTTCATCTCGAGGACGGCGCCCGAATTTGACAGGACCGGGTTGACGGCGCTTATGGATGATGACGATGATGTTAGTTAGTTTGAGAAATTATAATCTAAATCTCTCTGTTCGAATTTTCGATCATGGGTTGGAAGTTAGAATCGAAGCAATTTCGTAGGGGTGGACTAGGTTTTGAAGTTTTAGTGATTTTTGCTTTGTAACAACGGCTTTTTACCCCAGAAATTTCATGATGCTCACAACACTTGGATCAGCCGTTATTTCTTCTGTCAATTTTGGATTTGGTTGACTTTCCGTTCATTAGAAAATACAGAGTGCTTTTGTTTGATGATATAGTAGCTTCAATTCGATATTTTCTGCTTTATTAAAACTAAAATTTCTCTGAAAATATTGAGCAAGATGTTCCGGGAAAACTGGGCCGTATACAAAGTGTCCCAAAATCGGCGGACGTCCGGTCAGTGATGGATTCTTTAGCTCATTCTGATTCTGGGACACCCTGTAGTGTTCAATTTTTTCCTCATTTTCTACTTCATTTTTGCTCTATAGTCAATGTGCCTTTTCTATTACTGTGTTGCTGTGCTTTCTTTTATTGACAGTCCATGTCAAACTTCAAAATTTTCTGACGACCGCCAATTTTTCATTTAATTTTGATTTATTTAGTGATTAAACCATGACAACCGAGATGACAACCTAACAAAACCAAAATTCTAACTCCAATTTTATTTTTGTTAGGTTGTCATCCCATTACGAAATTGCGACGACTGTAGACTTTTGATATTTTGACATTTGCTTTGTAACATTGGTTTCTACCGGGAAATTATCTTTTCACCTCTAATTAGTTAATCAGAACTTTGATTGTGACTATCCTGATTGAAAGAAATGAGAGAAGGGTCACAGTCAAAGTTTCGATTAACCAATGATGGGATAAAATCAAATGTGACAAGACCAGACTAAGGGCCGGTTTATCGATGCTCAGTTATCTTTCAGCTGAAGACTGTTAGACTGTGACGATTCTGGTTAAAGTGAATAATGAAGACTCACATTCAAAGCTCCATGTTAGCTAACCGGCGGTTTAACCAGAGGTAAAAAAAACCGGGCCTAACTGGAACATTAATAAACCGGCCCTTGGGAATTATAATAATTATGCCAAGAATGGCTTGACTCATTATCGCGGCAATTTCAGTGACGGATTTGAAATTTAGATGACATCAGTTCAACTAATTCGATCCAGTTACAAAGTCATGTGAAATTTTCAAAAATTCGAACAGGGAATTTGATATTAATTAGGGAAATTCGGTGTATACCCGATTTGGTTCCTCTCGTTTCGTGATGCGGTCGGGACGATTTGGCGTAGCGGCGTGGACGGCGGCGGCGTCGCGGCGTCCGTCACCTGGTCCAGGGGCGAGTAGGCCTTTCGGTCCTTGCCGGCGCTCTGCAGGCACGCTAAACAGACGAGTCGCGACGTCCGTTTTAGGGTTTTTTATTGTCGTTCGGTTGGTACTAAATTCGGCAGACGCGAGCGGCGATAAATCAGCCCGGATTGTCTCATTAGTCGCGTTTTTTACCCCTCGCGCCAGGAATTAATTGCGGATTTGTAACTCCCAGTGATTTATCTCAACATTCCTGCGCACTTACCTTCGATCTGCTTCATGGGGGTGACGCCGTCGCTATTGTAACTCCAATTGTTTACGTCGTCATGGTCGTTGTTGTTGTTATTGTTGTTGTTGTTGTTGCCGGGGTAACCGTTGTTGTATTGATGGTGGTAACCGGGCGACGTCAAAGTGTCCATCTCGTGATTGTTATAGTGCATGGTTACCGGTCGCTCATTATTGTTTGTTATTTATTATCGAAACGTTCGGAATATTTTCGCGCGTCGATTAATCGTGAAATTATCTCGACGACATCTCCCGAAATTAATTTAAAATTTATCTCGCGCGCACTCCTCCCGGTAATACTCGCTTAATGAAGTACGTTGAGTGACTGAGTTCCCAAGTTTTTCACACATGTTGTCAACGTTACCGTCCATGACAATTTCGGCGATCCTCTCTTGTCACATCCCCACCACCGCCGGCGGCACCGTCGAAAAAATAAACAAGCGAAAAACGGGCGGGGCCCGACGCTTTTGACGTATTAACTCGACCTGTCAAAACTCGCCCGATTGTCGATTGTTACACCGTCGTTATCAGTTTTATTATTATTATTGCCATGGTGAGTGGACGGAGTAACGAGCCGACCTCTGTTCTCGCCTCTGGCATTTGTTTTATTCAATTCGCACGTGATAGCATCATAGCGACGATGCGATTTTGTTTACACAACGCGTGATTGAGTGTCTGGACGAAAGCGCGCCCAATGGGAGAAGAGCACGAGGGCGTGGCCCGGAATTCCGGGGCGACGGCAACTGTTTCGTTGGTCGGGTCGGCCGGTACACTCGGTGTCGGAATTTTCTTTTTTTTTTTCAAGGGGTTAAATTTTCGTTGCCGTGGTGACGACGCGATGCGGAAATGTTGGGAGTTAATAATGCCGTTCGGTCGTTGCCAAGGTTGCGAACTTTATTTAAATCAAATGGAGGAATGCGTCGACGCTTTCAACAAGATCAAAGCGGGGAATTCTATTTATCTGTCATTTCAATTGTCGCCGCCATCACTCTGGAGATAATCCGAGTCCGCTTGGACGAATCTCTCTTTTAAATCGTCCGGGATTTCTATCTGTTTCAGGTCGTCCTCGCCGATTTCGTCCTCGGTCCTTCAAACAAACAAAAACGACAGATGAAGTTGACAGATGAAATTGACAGACGAGATTGACGTAAGAAACGTCAACGGAATGACAGCCGACCTGATCAAGATGTCGACGAGATTCTCGCAGGCGGCGAGCGCCTTTCGGTCTTCCTCGGACTTGTGGAGTTCCCTCAGGATGACGTAGGCGTTTTTCCGACGGACGAATTCTCGATTTTGACGTTTGCTGCAGAGTTGGGTCAGCGCCTCCATCAGTAAACACCTGATGTCCGGATCGGCTTCGCGTTTTTTATCCGAAGGCAAGTATTGCAGATCTGGGGGTAAATCGTCGTTGTCGGCATCGTCGAATTCTTCATTACCGGCCAGAGGGAGCAGCAGACGCGGCAAAATGTCAACGCGGTCGCTTAGCAACCACTCGTGACTGTCAGAATCGAAACAGCAGTTCCGTAAAGTCGCCACGACTCCCCCTCGTCGAGTTGTGGAGTTTTCGTATTCGGTAAAGGGGAGTAACCGCTGGATGACGCATTTCTCCCGGTCCAAAATTCGTTTTCTTACGGTTACCGACTGTGACAGGTTTGACAGGAGCGGGCCTGTCATGATTAAAGCTTGTTATGACACTTTGAAATGGTAGAAACCTGTATTACCGACCTAAGTAATGGAGGTTGCAGCCGGCCTGGTTGTACTTTTGCTTGGTGAAGATGTCTATAATGTTGTAGAACGTGTACTCGGGGTGGTTTTCGACGGTTTCGACGATTTTTTCAATCAGGTGTTTGTGTCTGCTTAAATTCGATAAGATCATGCAGCAGGGGTCGGCCAGTTTGCTCGTGCTGTCGAATATGAATCGGAGGGTGGTTTCTGTTATGTTATCGGGTGGTTTTTGTAGGGGTGGGGTGTTCTTTTCGATTTCTAGAGCGAGGAGGGTTTCGGCGCCGCGTTCCGAGGACGAAATGTTGATCAAAGTCAATGCCGAGTCTTTGGAAATCGTCGGTTGGCTGTCGTCCATCAGACTGATCAAGGATACGAGGACGTCCGGGTTTTCCGTCAGCATTTTCACGCCGGATTCGTCGCCAGTTAAACCTGTGTGGTTCGGGATGTGGGGTGTTTTGATTAAAATTTCGATTTGTTAGGTTAGAACTTGCCCAAGATGTGTTGTAAAGCTAAGGATTTTAGATCCAATCGGGCTCCCAATTGCAAGAACTGTAACAGCTCTTTGATCGTTTGATTTTCCATGATTTCGCGTTGTTCACACGTGTGATTGTTTTGTAAATTTCTGACAGAGCTATCTGACAGTTGTCAATGGCAGTGTCAGTTGGCAGTTGCGACTTGTGTGAAGTTGGCACCTTTTGTTAGCTCATTTTTTATTAAATATATCCCCTCCCACCAAGTCAGACGCACACAACTAAAAATAAGGGGTTAACATTCTTCATTTTTTTCCACCCCCTTCTAGGGCTACTGGCTGTTTTTCCTTAACGGTGAAGGGTCACATTATAATGAAAGCCGATTTTAATTGAATTTCCTTTTGCTGTTTCAGATCAGACCGCTCCACTTCCAGACGAGACAAGGCGGCCCGGAAATGAAGAGGTACAATTGGCTGTCTCTCACATAAGGAGATAAAATACACAAAATTCACGACTACAAAACTTGGAGGAGATTGAATCTGATCATTTTTTTCTTCGTGACGAGTCCTCTTCATCCCCGACGTTTCCCACGCCACTGGTCGACTCCGGGACGCTCCACTCTGAAGTTGGCGACACCCTGAAAACCACTAGATTTTTTTTAAGTTGGCAGCGTCGACAAATTGACAGGTGACGTCTCAAGGTTGCTGGTAACAACAGAACACGACACAATAACAATATCAATTTAAATTGAATAAATTAAGAATGCTCCAAATTTACGAGGTAAGTAATAATGAATAAAAGCGCGCGCGATACTACAAAACTCATCAAAATCCTAGGGAGAAATAGTGGAAATGAACGAGGATTTCTTACATTTTACAACACATAACCTACAAAAATTCCACTTCGCCTTCAATTTAGCACAGAACGACTCCAAAATACCTCAAATCGGAACAAAACTCGTAATCACAACCCCCCATTCTCATTACAAATCGGCGAATATTCCCAATAGACCGCCCAGAGAATTCGTTCTGTGTAACAAAAGTCGAGTGGAACTCGGAAAGGGCCAAACGACCCATCCTAACCCGACCGCAAAATCCTACTTACGACTGATAAAACGCTTCAATCTGCGCCCCAGAGACTTGCTGACGATCCACGCCGAATTCGACCGGATCCGCAGCATTTTCCCACAAAGGCGCCTCAATTTTGTCCGAGTTTTGACAATCTACCTCGAACATCTTGAAAAACTGGGCCACCTGCAAGAGAAAAAAGACCTCTCCTGTTGTCACGACACCACCATCAAAAAGACCGTCGCTTTATTACCGAGCGACTGCATCGACTCCTCCATCACTCGCCTCAAAGGATGCGAAGACTTCCCGACTTGGACGTACGCAGTCCGACAATCCCGAAACGTCATCGGCCAACTCACGACCACAGAATTCGGAAGAACCGCGTTATCCACCGGCGACAAGTTCTTGAAATGCCTTTTCATCAATTGCCCAGACAGTTTCTCCCTGGTGGATTATCTAGGGAAATTGGTTTTAATAACCGAGTGTCTAGTGATAACTGAGTACTTCAAAGTTGGTAACAGTGGCTGTCGGCTTGTTAATTCGCTTTACTTCGACCCGAGTCACGTCAAAATTCTATCCGACGATCCTTTCGCGCCTATTGGTTTCAGTTTGACACCTCCTGAGACTCGCCCGAATAACCATTTGGTCTTCAAAATTGTCAAAAAATCAACGGTTCGTGCCTTCTATTTTCTATTGTGAAGTCAATGAGTCGGTTTTGTAGGCTACTGTAAACGCGCGATTGGGATACGAGCTATGGTTGGAGCTGTCAGTTCGGGAAGGCCTCCCGAAAAATCCCGAAATTATTTTACTATGTCTACCAGCAGACGATTACGCCCAGAGTTTCCCACTTCTCCAACCAGGTCAAGATTACACGTTTTACGCTTCGAAAAACCCGTAAGCTTCTTACAAAATAATAATCAAAGTATACAAAATTACGTTCTAGTGAGAAAATTTCAAACAGCGAAATGAAATTGGTGAATCGAACTGCCCCTCAATACCGGATTCGTCAAAACGGAGGAGTTTTCGTACCTTTTCCGGGCGAAAATAAGGGAAAACACGAGATCGTTGATCTCAAAACGTCCTTCAAGCGTTTCCAAACTGGTTACGTCACTTTCCGAGCGGAAATCTTGTCGAAATCCTTCCAGAAACCGTACAACAAATCGAGGGCCAAGAAATTCATACCGGACTCGGCGGATTTCGGAACTGCAGGTGACAAAACCCACCAGTTGACATTGGCCACAAACGGCAACTTCCCGTCGGTCTTGTACCTCAACAACTGGGAGAACTCGGAGAATCCTCTCGGTCTAATCCCGGGAATGGAGGTGATTTTCTACAATGTCCACATGACGTCTAGCACGGCGCCGAACCGCGGTTACTTCAAGTGCACGCCTATTACCGACTTCCAGATCGCGCGTTACCGACCGGAAGTCGTCCACACCGACGCCATTTTGTAAGCCAATGCAAATGCGGCGATTTTTGTTGATATTGCCTAGCAACTAATCTGTTGCTATGTAATTGATACTGGTTGCTAGAAAATATAAACAAAATTCGCCGCATTTAGACGAATTCTTCACCTCCGATTTCTCTAACGTTTTTGCAGGCTCGGACCGGATTGGGGCCCTCCGACGCTTTTCTTAGGCGATCCGAACTTGCCCGAAGATTCGATCGTGTGGGCCGTACTGGACGATTTCGTGGTTTCCTCGATCAAACTGCGGAATTCCTGCCCGAAATGTCAATCCGTAATCGTCAACATCGACTTGTGTCAGCAATGCCAACAACCGAGTCTCTTCACTTGCTTCATAAAGTAATTATTTTCCTTTTCCCGTTCAATCCTCGATAATGTTCGTACTGTTCGTAGGTTACGTTCCAGAAAAGCCGACGACAGTTGTCAGATTTACGCCGAAAATGCCGTGGCCGTCGAGTTGTTCAAGATCTTATACCACTTGGAGTTCGTCTTCCCGACTTGGTATGAAGGCTTCAAGAGCTTGGGCTCTTTCGATTATTCTCGACCGTTGGAGGAACTCGACTCTTCTCCGAGTCTCATGGAAAAGGAACCAAGTCTGAAAGTCGTAATATCGGAGTGTATCGGTGATATCTGCGATTCCATCGAGGTCAAGTGCCGGAAAATGTCAGTTCCGGAGGACGAAATCGTTTGCCATTACTTGATCGACGTGAGGAAACATAGATGAAGAGTATCCAAACAGTTCTGGTCACTTTTCTTCACTCTAGGGACTTTTCTTTCGTTCCCGTTTTCCGTTGGTAAACCTGAGATGTTTAAATTAAATGTTATCAATGTCTACCACCGGACAAATCAGAATGTTACCATGATGAGACCTTATTCATTAGAATGTTGGAAATGATAAATTTAGATATTAAATATTTTTAAATTGTTGATAATGATGAAATTCGATTCGTCATTTTCTATAAAAATTCCAATCTAGGGATATTTCTTACGCTGTTACTATCAGTTGGTAATGCAGAAATATTACGGCAGCAAAATGTTGGTCAGGAACTTAAGAAAAGCAAAATGGCCGCCTAAATGCGGTGATTTTTGTTGATATTGCCTAGCAACTAATTTGTTGATTGTTACTAGGTAATTGATACTGGTTACTAGGCAATAGCAACAAAAATGGCCGCATTTGGGTAACCATATTGCTTAGCCATCGCGAATCACTAGAAGGAAAAGAAATGCCTAACCTAAAAATATGAAAAACGGTACACTTAACAACGATATAATATAAATGGCTTCCGACTAAGTCTACGAGTACTCGAATAATAATACACTTGACCTAACAAATGAAACGTGAAGAAATTCGACCAGAAAAACAAAAAAATATATAAATCGATAAAAACAAACGATATAACAATAGAAAAAACGCCGTAGACAATAAAGTTATGTGATAACGGTAGGGGCGTCACGTCCCGTAAACTTTTTCAACTGCGAAATCTCCAAACCGACATCGACCAGCGGCTTCAACATGACCTGGGCATCGGCAGTCACGTCATTCTTCTCGTAACTGTCAATGTAGATCCGAATGGTGGCGCCACTGCTCCCAGTCCCCGAGAGACGATAAATCAGCCTCGAACCGTCCTCAAACAGAACCCTGACGCCCTGGTTCTTCGCCACGGACTTATCGATCGGATCGACGTAAGAGAAGTTATCTGCTTTACCGACTTTATAGCTTTTCCCGCCGGAAGCGAACGTCTTCCCTACCAGACCACCCCCAGCCAAAAGCGACTCGAGATGCGCCATCAATTGGTTAGCCGCTTCGGTTTCACACTCTTCGTAATCGTACCGAGTGAAGTAATTCCTCCCGTACTGTTTCCAGTGCTCGGTTAAAATCGCCTCGACGCTCATATTTTTGTGCTCTATTATCGACAGCCATGCCAAAACGGCCCAAATCCCGTCTTTTTCACGGATGTGGTCCGAACCGGTTCCGAAACTTTCCTCTCCGCATAGAGACAATCGTCCGGCATCCATGAGGTTCCCAAAGTACTTCCAACCAGTCGGAACTTCAAACATCTCCTTTCCGAGCTTCGAGGCGACTCGATCGACTGCTGCGGCGGTCGGCATCGATCGGGCGAATCCGTGAACGCCGTTTTTGACGAAATACGGAATGCAATCCAAGTTATTCGCGATGACGGCCAAACTGTCACTCGGAGTGACGAAAAACGCGTTCTTCCCGATGATCATGTTACGATCCTATAAAGAAAACACGAAAATTATCATAAAATCTCCTTGATTATTACGAAAACGTACTCCGTCTCCGTCGAAAGCGGCTCCTAGGTCGTAAATCGCGTCCTCCTTGACTTTATCGACCAGATCCTTGGCGTAAGTGAGGTTAGGATCCGGGTGGATCTCCCCAAAGTTATCCAGGGGGATGATCCGGCGCACGTTATGGTCCGGACTAGCCCCCAACTCCTCGACGAAAATCCTAGTGACGTAAACGCCTGTCACACCGTTCATCGAGTCGATGAGGACGTTGAAAGGGGGTCTCTTTTCGGTGCCACGAATAAGCGAGTGCAACTTCTTGAAATCGAAGATCTCCTTCATTAAAGCGACGTAATTCACGGACGAATCCACGACTTCCACCACGAAATCGCGATTATCCACCTGAAAACCACCAATTAAATTACGATTTCATAACTCGACTTTCCGTAATTCTAACCTTAAAAGTCTGCACCCCAGTCGAGGCGAATTCGCAATCTAAATCAGGACAAATCTTGTATTTCCCGATCTCAGTCGTAAGTTTATAGGCCGTATCGGTGAAGGAATCCGGAGCGGGGCCTCCATTCTCGATATTGAACTTAATCCCGAAGTCTTCCCGGATTCCGCCCGGATTATGAGAGGCGGTCAACACGATCCCGCCCAGAACTTTGTGAGTACGGATCAGACTTGAGACTGCCGGAGTCGAAAGGATCCCTCGTTGCCCAACGATCAGTTTCGAAACCTAAATCACTCCATAAATTAATCAGGAATCTTCTCAAAACGTTGGAAATTCACCTCGTTGGCTGCGGCTATCCTGATGATTATATTGATGGCCTGTTTGGAGAAGTAGCGGCCGTCTCCGCCGACGATCAGAGTGGAGCCCTTCAGTTTCGGGCCGAGGGCGTCGAGGATGCACTGCACGAAGTTCTCCGTGTAGTTCTTCTCCATGAACACTTTGACCTTCTTGCGGAGGCCGCTGGTGCCCGGCTTTTGGCCCTCGAAGGGCTTGGTCGACACGACCACCGAAGTCAGACTCATCTCGGGAACGCCTGAAATCGTTCACTGAACGTTAATCACCATTATCAAACGCGATGAGAGCGTTATCGCGATCGGTATTACTCACTCGGAGGAAATTCGCACCGGTTTTATGTGATTGGGAAGATAAAAACCGTGAATTGAAATTTTTTGAGGTTATGTTTTGATAAACGTCAGAAATTTGAGGAACTTTTTAGGGCGAGACTTTGAATCGATCGAGTGATGATCGATTTGAGACCTTTCGACCGAAAACACTGGTTTTGTACGCGTTTTTCACTAAAATTTAAACCTTCAATGTCAAAACAAGGTCGAGCAAAGGCCGGCGATCCGTCAAGTTGGTACCACTGAAATCTGACAGCTGAAATGACAAGTTGAAAAAGGCGTTTTCTCTCGCGTAACCAAACAGAATCAGCACTCTAACGGGACGATTTATACTTTTCAATTCAATAAGAAATTACACGCAATTATTGTAAATTACGATTAATTAGAAGAATCTGAGAAATATCGGTTCAAATAACACTCAAGTTATAATAATCAAGTAGTTGAGGTTTGCTACAGGTTAATCACATGAAATTGCCTGTCAACTGTCAAAGTCAAGCGGGAAATTTGAAATTAACACAAATATCGAGGAGAAAAGTCGTTGCGCGGGTTTCTCAACCTTACGAAACACCTAATTAACTAATCTTAGCCCGTAATCAAGTACCAGTCGCAATAAATACGCAATAACACGCAACAAGTACGCAATAAATACTCATTCATATTCTACGTAGTAAAAAACTGACCTTTATACTTTGGCCGCAAACACTAAATTTTCGCTTTGGATGAAAAACAATCAGTAATTGATGCGAAATTAATTCGCGGAGTAATAAAATAAGGAAATAAAATGATGCGCCACTCTTTAGGTACGAATTTCGAGGATAAACTAAATAAAATAAATACCGTAAAGACCTATTTAGTTCTAAATGGCGATAATGGATTTAATTGAGTAAGAGTCAAATAATTTTACGATGTGTCAAAGCCGGGGTCAATATAATGTAACGATAAAATAATAAATGCGATTACGGAGCTGATAATGTACCCCATTATCTCGAACAAGAGTAATAAATGAGCAGTGCCGTATCTAACAGTATCTAAGAAAATTGCGGTACCCCGATAAGTGGGCGTTCTCGGCTTTCGATACGGCACTGCCTGAAATAATAGGCGAAACCTATCGAAAAAATATCACGCACATATGCTTCATCGTACATCATCGGAGTTCCGTTTTTTCCATTGAAAATAAAACCAGATGTCTGCAAGTGTGAGATTATATCACCCCCATCCTACAATAATTACGATATACCCGTCTCGTTTTAACACAGGCATAATTACATTCTGAATATTGTCGTAATGACGAAAAAATCGGATCGAGTTACCCGATCGCACGAAAACCGACTTTACATTCACTCCGTATAGAGACTTTCCCGGGCGACATTTTCGAAACTCATATGGTCCCCATAAGGGAAATTTTATAATAGAAGAGAGCAGAAACCGGTGGGTAGTTACAAAAGTGGTTCGGCCGACTCAAAAGTTATTACAGTAATCTATAAAAGTGATTAAATTAAAACGATTACGAGGAAATTGATTGCGGTTTCGAATCGCTATCGAGCCGGTTTGCCGACGTGAAAGCGGAAGTGGTAATTATTCGACGAATTCGTGAAAAACCCAAAACGAATCCGCGCACTCTTGACAGCGCGACCTTTACGGATTCACGAAACCTTCGGAAAATGCGACGCGAATCATCGCGATAACGAAATACCCACAGAATTATGAAAACCAGAGAAAAATATAAAAACCACCGGGAAGCGAAACGATAAGGAATTCGGTTATCAGCCCCAGACCAACAGGAAATGTGGTACCATAATATCCGGAAACGGTCACGACCTGCCTATAAAAGGGCGGAATTTCCCGAAAGACGCTCCAGTTTCGAATCAAAATCGGTTTAATAACGATGCCCCCGAATTTAGTTTCCGCAGGGCTCGTCATAGGGTAGCTAGCTTAAATTACAAACAGCCAGCTGCCTTTTGAAGGGCAATCCGGCGCTATTAACATCAACGGCATCCTTATTAATATCAAAGGTGAAATGAATTATTTATAAACGAACCGGTGGTGGGTAAAAAATGAAGAAATCGGGGGAATTTCCGAAACCTTGATAAAAGTCGTCTACCGCTCTCAAAAAATCCGGTGCCATAACACACCTCTTTATTTCGTTATTAAGTAATAAATAAACGACATCCTAAATTGCAAGGTAAACTAATTTCCAAATCCGATCAATTATTACCAAAGTAAATTAATAAGGTAAAAGTAAATTTCTTAATGATGGAAATTTTTTACGACTCTAATAATAATATTTATAAGTTTGTTGAATCTTATAAATATGTGCGGAATCCGGATTTTCCTGATTCAAGTATCCTCTTTCATCAACCTGCTAAAAATCCGAGTGCCTCTCATAAACAACCGAGTCATCGTGGAAAATCCCTGTAATACCGGCCAAAAGAGGCCGAAAATCGGGCGGAAACGGAAATGACAATCGGCCGTGATTTTGGGAATAAATAAACGCGAAACGTATCCAAGGCGACTTCCTCGCCTCCTATTTCCTGAGTTCAACGTCTCCCAAACGACTGCGGAAAAGTTATTCGACCTTTTCAATGCAAATCCACTACATCATCATCTCCGATTTTAGTTCGCCATATTAGAAAAAAGGAAAAAAAGAGGAGAGGGTAACGTTTGGGTAAAAGACGAGTTCTTAGTCCGTAAACAAGGTCGAATTTTCTATAAAGCGCGCCGATCCGAATGCGGAGCGATTATTTTTCCGGTTACCGCTTGGCAGTGCTCACAGATTCTTCCGTAAATTCAAAACGAAAATGGTGTGCAAAAAGCGAGTCGAGAGCATCTTCGAGATGCCGTCGTGCGACCAGGTCGAGACGACCAAGAAGCAGATCGGCGAAAATCGCGAACGCATGGAGATCCAGGTCGAAAACGTCCGCCAGTTCGTCCGAAATCGCTTCGACGTCGACCTCCAACCCCACATCGTCCGGAACTACCTGAGAGGGGCCAAACACGACCCCGAAAAGGCCAAAAGGAAACTGGAAAACTACATCGAGTGCCACGAGCGCACCCCCGAAATATTCACCGACAGAAATCCGATGTCGGAGGACCTGCAGAAAATCATGAAATCGGTGTAAGTACATTTTATCCACTAAATATTTTATCAAAACAAATTCCAATTTTCATTATACCTCAACAGAAATTTAGTATTCTTGCCGAAACTGACCGAAAATGGAGATCGAGTCTCCGTATTCTCCCTAGCCGATAAAAACCCGTCCAATTTCGACCCGATTCCTCTGGCCAAGGTGCTCTTCATGATAAGTGAGTACAGAAAACTGCCATATCGACTTTTACGAAAGCAGGAAACTGCCATACCGATTTTAAAACTGCATTAGCGACGTGAAAAAGGCAATTTTGGAGAGAAAAAAATACAGAAAACTGTTATACCGGCTTTCAAAAAAGCAGGAAACTGCCATACCGATTTCAAACAATGCGGAAACTTGAAGCCTCGACTTTTTATATACAAAAATATATTATACCCCTTTATGGAAACGCGTAGTTTCGACTTTCTTCCAACTTTAAAAATGCAGGCAGCTGCAATACCGATTTAAAACCGCAAAATGGACTTTCCTAATACAAAAAACTGCATTGGCGACGCAAAAATGGCGTTTTCGAAAAAAAATTACAGAAAACTGTAATACCGACTTTCGTAAAAAACTGACCGAAACGTCATTTTCCAGTGGATCTGATAATGACGACCGAGTCTCCGGTGTCCGGCGAGATCCTGATCTTCGACGCGGCCGGCGTGTCGACCCAGCACGTCCTCAAGCTGCTACAGCCGGTCCTGGCGCGCGCCCTCTTCACCACTTTGCGCTCGGCCTACTGCATCCGCGTCAAGACGATCCACATAGTGAACGCGCCGCCCGCCCTCCGCAAAGGATTGGCCCTGATCCGGCCCATGTGCCACGAGAAGGTGCGCGGCCGCTTCGTGCTGCACGACGACGACGACAGCCTGCGGCGCTTCGTGCCGGCCGAGCTGCTGCCCAGCGACCTCGGCGGCCATCTTGACTCCACCGTCAGCCTGATGTCCAAGTGGCAGGACGTCATCGAGGCGAACGGCGACTGGTTCAGGCAGCAGGAGGCCAAATTCGCCAACCACTCGAGACGGAAGGGGGGGAAGTTCGAGTCGGGTCTGGGAGTTGAGGGCACCTTCCGGAAACTGGCCATCGATTGAGGACGGTCTCTGCTTTACCGACTAGCACCACCTCGATATTTATTTGTTATTTGTTAGGACATGAAACTGTGATGTGACGAGCGGCTCGACTTATTTTTATTTATAAGGTTTTTTTAATAATTAACTTGAAACTTAAAACCCCGAGTTTTTATACAAAAATTATTCATACCCCTTTATAGAAACTGCCATACTCATTTATGAAGGCAGAACCGACTTTGCTAATACGAAAAAGTGCATTGGAGACGTGAAAATGGCGATGTTGAAAAAAAAATTACAGAAAACTGTAATGCCGACTTTCGTAAAAGCAGGAAACTGCCATATCGATTTTAAACAATTCGAAACTGTGATGTGTTGAGCGGCTCGAGTTGTGTTTTTCTACTTTTTTTAAGTAATAATAAAGGAAAAAGTCTCTTACCTCTCTGGATCATTCACGCGGTTACCGTTAAGTTTCGTTTTTCACAAAAATTCTAGCCGAAATCTGCCGGAAAATAAATCAGATCATCAATTATCGACACTGGTTGGATCGGAAAAGGTAATAGTGAAGCGAACGCTTTGTAAAACTTGAAAATTATTTCTTCAGTACACAAAAACAGAAAAACCTCAAAACTATACAAAACAAAAAGAGTACAGTCTTTTTCGACATCTCACTACTTACACCTATTTATAATAATAACCTAAACGAAACCGGTTATGACATTTTCGTTCCTTTTCGATATTAATGATAATAATAATATAATAAGTAGCGAATAATAATGATAAAAAAAGTCTCAAAGATACCTACAACACGAGCGATTATATGACTAGATTACATGTATAAAATTATTAAAAATACAAACTGGACGATATTAATGATTCCTTTCGAAAAGTCTTTGGTAGGTAAACGACCAAAATCCGAAAATCCGCCATTACTAAAGAACGAAAAAGTGAAAAACAAAATCTTACTTATCACAGAGCAAGCCGTTTTAAAATAAAAATCAAGTCTCGAAATGTCTGTAGATCGCAGTGACGTAACCCATGACCTGCTGCCAATCTGGACGCTCCAACTGAATCATATCGTCGACGTTCTACAAAACGAAAACCATAGACAAAATGACATTTCATTAGAGACAAGCAACAAACCAGAGTCGTGGGAATTCCCACACTTTCCGCCGCACTAAAAGCGAGCGAAAAATTCCTCCGCTTCTCCGAGGCATTGAGATTATCATACGGAATGTCACCGGGCAGATAGGTGTGGAGAAGAGCGCACAGCGCCAATCCGTCATTCCACGAACTACTGAAGTTGGTAATGTCGATATTTCTATAACCGACCGTCTTATTTTGACACCACTTCAACAGCGCGTTCCGTTTCGAGCCGCCATTTTTAACCAGCCCGTTCAAGGGATCCTTGCGATCGCACAAATCCGAGTAGCTGTTCCTCCGGGCGAAATCGAGACTCTTCTCGTTCTTCCCCTTCAACGAATCCGTAATCAACGACGTACGACTCCAATCCCTATTCAAATTATTAGTCGGCTGCTCCTTCAGAGGCGTCTTGACCTCTTTCGCGTTGTTCCTGTCATCGTCCGTCAAAGATGGCGGACTCGAGGGCGTCTTGACGTCCGACGTCATCGAACTGACGGACGACATCGAATTGGAGCGGCTCAGGTTGTGAATGGCGGTCGCGCAACCCGTCTTGTTATTCGACGGCTGTCCCGCCTGACTTTCGATACTCTCGATCAGCGATTTGACAGACTGACGGCTGTTTTGACGTTGCAACGTCTGTTTTTGACGCCTGACAGCCAACTCTTCGACGTTCAAAACCGACGGACGCAAAGGCGGCAAATTCTCACTCGTCAAAGGGGTCGTCACCGTGGTGGAAGTGACTGGAATTCAGAAATTTCGATTAGAACCAACTAATAATGACAGATCGATTCAAAATGGTGGAACAAACAAAAGCGCGTCTATAACCGAAGCAGCCACATTGATTTCCGAGACGTCACTGACACTGTCGGTAATGCAGGTCGTTACCTTTCGTTTTGGCGGCATCTCGATTCGGTCGATCGCCCTAAACTAAACTAATCGTATTAAAAAACGAAACTAATCCTAATATCTGTCCAATTTTCGGTCGGTGAACGTGTGAAGTACCACCGTCCTCTCGAGAGTGTCGTAATTTTCCGGGATTTCTGTCAAATCTTTGGCGACGATTTGCGCCCGGTCGCTTTTCGCCGGGACGCAATCTACGACGGTCGCACCTTCGTACAGTTTCGTCAATTGACGGACACTTTGACGTTTCGATTCGTCCCTATGGAAACTCGAGACGTTTCGGTCCTTTTCGCGATTTTGGTCGTCCCCGTGGTAGCTGCTGATCGAGAAGCGCATCTGTCTGACGTTTCCGCCTAAATCCGACATTGTCGTCGCGAATTCCGAACTCGATCGCGGTAAAACCTTCGGCTTTCTCAGTTCGCAAACCGGTTCCGGTGATTTCGAGGTGACTTTACCGGAAATCGTTGAAATTACTTCCGAATTCGCATAGATCGGCTCGTAAGTAGTGACAGGCGTATCGAGTTTGACAGGTGTCAAAATCTCGGGGAAAACGTGAACGTTTTCGGTTACCGGCAACTCCTCTGCGTACTCGATTTTCATCCTGTCGATAAAATCGATTTCTTCCGAACTCAGGTCGAGCGAAGTTCCTGGTTCGGTATTTTCATTCACATCTAAAATGTTTTCCATCTCTGGAGGAGCGGAATTTGGTAAATTCACCATCATTTCTGGATCGACATCAGATTTTCGTTTTTCTTTAATTTCGAAAACGACTTTATCGTAGATTTTGCGACAGCTGAGTCTCTGTTTGCGGCCGTATTCGTCCAAATCGGCCAGGATCGGATCGTCCTCTTCGCTTATGGCCGATTCGTAATCGATTTCTCCATTTTCGACATCTCTGGTGAATTCTGAGTCACTTTTGACGTCTTCAAAGTCAGTGACGTCGTTTTCAAAATCACTTTCGGCATTTCGAAACTCAACTCTAACCGCTTCGACTACTTTAAAGTCATCTGTATCATCTAGGAAGTCGTCTTCGACATACCCATAAAGATTTTCCACACTTTCAGAGTCATCTTTGACATCTTCAACTTTGCCTGCGCCAACTTCAATGTCATCATTGACAAACTGAAGACCACTCTTGGCGAACGCAACATCTTTGACATCTTCAACTTTGACTGAGGCAACTTTGACATCTTCAATGTCATCATTAACAAATTGAAGACCGCTCTTGGCAAACGCAACATCTTTGGCATCTTCAACTATGGCGACTTTGACATTTTCAAACTCATCATTGATAAATTGCAGACTACTCTTGGCAAACAAAACATCTTTGACATCTTCAACTCTGCCTGTGGCAACTTTGGCAACTTCAACCTTATTTATGACATCTTTAAAGTAATCTTTGACAACTTCAAAGTCATTCTTGACATCTTCGGTTTTATTTTCGACATCTTCGGTTTCATTTTCGACATCTTTAGCTTTGTCTACGACAACGTTTACACCTCGAACTTTACTTCTGACATCTTCAAAGTCATCTTTGACAACTTTAGAGTCAGAATTGACATCCTCGATATAATTTTCGCCATTTTCAACTTTCAGCTTGACGTCATCTTTCCTAAACGTCGAAAAAGTGACAGGAGACGACATGGTCTCATCTTGAAACTCCAACGGCGGATTTATCGGAAAAGGTTCCCCATATTCATTAGTATTATGGTTAAAATTGAAAGTGATATCGTCATAGCTCATAGCTTTTCGTTTTAAATAACGATTCGATTGAGTTACGAAAGACGAATGCGGGCTGAAAGCCTTCGAATTCATCCACAAATCGACATTTTTCGGCAAGGAATCCTCCTTTTTGGGAGCTTTAACGAAATCCGCAACTTCCATGCTGTTTAAATCGTTCAAACTCTTACTCTTCGAAACGTCAAAATCCGAAACTGTTTGCGGCGGCGCCCCTCGACTACACCGTTTCTTTTCTAAATCGTCCAAAACCTCAAACTCTTCCGGCGGAAAAGAGCGCAACCTTTCGACGCTCAAAAAACGGGGATTCGAAGCGATATCCCCCAATTTCGGATTCGAAAAGACCGAATCCAACAACGGCTTACTGATCGCCAATTTATCTTTCGGCTTGTTAGCTTTGGGCCGTTTCCTGAAACTGTTCCTACCCGGATCATCGTAGAGCGACTTTAATTTAATCACGACTTTTTCCTCCTCAGTCAACAGATCCTTCGGCTTGGTCAAGTCGATGTTTTCGTACAAATCGTCCAATCGGCTCAAGAGCAACTCCTCTTCTTTCGAAAGACGCTTTTCGTCTTTTTTAATGGTTCTTTTAGGGACGTTACGAGGACCTTGAGTCAAAACTTGCGGTTGAGGGGGCGATTTCTCGACTTTTACATCTAATTATTCATCAAAGTTCATTTTAAAATGGCGTTAATAATAATAAATAAAATTGGTTAATGTAAAAATTAGTTTTACCTTTGAGTTTATCGATTTGCGCCTCTAGCTGCTTGACCCTTTCGCGCTCCGCTTTATTCTCCAGGATCATCCGTTGCAAATCCTCCTGCGCCTCGGTTTTAAATTCGTTCGCCACTCGGACAGTCGTCAACAAATCGTTCTGGAATCGTTCCCATTCGCTTTCCTTTAAAAAAACCATCGATAAATCGATTGTCACCCTAAAATTGGCTAATTAAACCAACCTGTTCCAGTTTCTGCTTCCTGACTTCACTCAACTGACTCTCCAAATCGCCAATCCTGACTTCCGCCTCATTAAGACTCCTCTGAGTCTCACTCAGGACCGCCCCGAGTTGCCTTTTATCGTCTATCTGATATTGGGTTTGCACCTGCAACTCGCTCAGCGCCTCCTGAAATTGCTCGAGTTGCTGCCCGAGTTGCGTCTTCTCCTGCGTCAACTTCTCCACCTTGTACTCCAAATCCGACCTCGTAGTCTTCGCGTTATTACGGATAACTTTACACTCCTCCTGAAGAATAGAAACCTGCTCCTTCAACTTATCCGACTCGTTCCGACTCAACGCGAGCTGCTCTTTCAAATGAGCCACCTCCGATTCCAACCCATCTTTTTCCTTTCGAACATTATCCAACATTTCATCCAACTCTGACTTATCACCCAAATCACGTTCCTGCTCCAGTTCGTTGATTTTCGTACGCGCATTCTCCAGAAGATCTTTAAGACGGGTGATCTCAATCTGCTTGTTCGAACTGGAATCACGAACGAGCGCCAATTCGCGATCGATCCGCTTATGCTCGACGTGTTTCGCATCTACAGTGCTTTCGAGCGTTTTAACACGTTCAGTCAACTGGACTATTTCATCAAAACGACTCATACTCGTCGCTTTTGCCCCTTCGCAATCGCTTTCGAGTCGTTCCAACTTAGCGAGGAGCGAATCTCGTTCATCCCTCGCCGCTTGGAGCAGATCCACCAGCTTTTCCTCGCGTTCTGCGGCGCTTTCTGCATCCCCGCGATACAGCAATTGCTTGAGCGACTCGACTTCACTACGCGAATCCACCAATCTGACGTTCTGCCGACAGACCGAGTCGTACATCAACTTGTAATCGTCGTTCAGCCTCTCGTTCTCTTGCTGAAGTTCCGTAAGTTGCGTCTGCAGATCGGTAAGCTCTTGAAGAGTCGCTTGAAGCTCCTCGTTGGTACTGGCGTTAGTCTCCTGCATCTGATGGATCTTATCTTGAAGACAGGCCACCGAAGACGCCTCCGAGTGCTTGTCGTCCCATTCGGGGGTCGTGCAGGCGGTCACGTCACCACCTGCGTTACCGACATCCAAAACCTGCCCCGAAACGAAAGAAAAACGGTGAATTATTGACAATTTTAGACGAATTTTGATTTGTTTACGTTGGTTGCTATGGAGGCGGGCGCCGAATTGTGGTGCCTAGATTCGAACAGCAGTTGCTGCTTCTCGCTGTCGGATAGAGGCGAGTGGGAGACGTCCCGTAGGCGATTTCTCAGAGTCGAATTTTCCTCCCCCATCTGCTCCAACTGGAAGTAGGCGTGATCTTGCAGCTTCTGCAAAATTACCGTAAACATTAGAAAACTACCTTGCAGGCTCCTTAGCAACACATGGCAACGCAGGACGCCGGCTGTTGCTAGGACGAAAAAAGCGCTCACTTTGAGTTTGGCGACTTCCTGGCGCAAGAGGATGACTTGCCCGTCCTTCTCGACCAATTGCTGTGTCAGATCGGCCTTTTCGGCCGTCATTTTCGTCAGTTCCTTACGCAGCACGTTCAGTTCGCTCTCCTTGACGTTATTATTCCGGGCGCTCACGGCCCCCGAATAATTCTTCTTCGGTTTGGTCCCATTATTGTCCGATTTCAACTTCTGATAAGACTGGTGATTCGAGCCTTCGTTCAGATTGGCCAAAGACGAAGCCCTGGACAGGTCGTCCAGTTGCGCCGCGTTCTGCTGCTGAGGATTGTTCGTCGACGACGAAGACGAAGAAGTCGGCTGTCCTCTGCGGAAAATCGCCTTGATACTCTTCATTTTTACAGTTTTTCGACAAAAATCACGACCGCTTAATAACGCACGCACGATCCGAGATATTTCGACCGTTTAAGGGGAATCCGCACATCACTAAAAATAGAGAGCCCGGTTCCGGCGAATTTCCGACCGAAATAACCGAAGAGGAAGACCGATATGAGGCCGACTCTCTTCAGAAAGAAACGACAATGACCCACATACCTGGTGCCCCTTTATCCCCACCATTCGAGATCGTTTCCTCGACGAGAGCAATGACGAGGCGACAGATTACGGAAAAATCGAACACCCTGTACGATTTACCGATAAAAAAGCGAGCCGATTTATAACCCGGACTACTGGTTCTTGCGGCCGAGAAAAAAGGCGCCCTGTACTTTTATGGAGTACGGCAATAACGATCGAGTTACCCTAAATGGACAGGATCAACTTTATGGCATTTTTTACATTTCGTTTCGTATACAGAGCTCCGAGAAATTTCCTACGAATAAACCGAGCGAAATCGTTATTTCGCCACTCTTATCGAGACCATCTCGATATTATCCCACGAGAAAATTGCTTTTCAAACGATCGAAAATAAGTAGAACAATTTGACACTCGAAAGATTGTTAAGAATTCCGGTCTCTTACTGCACTTAGAGATTACGCACGGATCGCGGTAATGAGTCATTACAAGTGTCAAAAATTCGAGACTAATGCCCCAAAGGCCGCCATCACCATAACGACCACAACAAACAAACAAAACACGTACACAAATCAGACACTGCCAACTAACAAACTAAACAGCATAAAACTCGAGAGTCGAGTAGAAAGGAGAAGGTGAAACACGTGAAGAGAGAGAGGTGGAGAATGCGACCGTTGGAAACGCCTGAACTGAACCGAACCTAACCTATTATATCAGAGTGGGGACGAAATATTAATAATGCAGGACCGTACCCTGTATAATACGGGCTGTCCCGGGGAAAAAAACGCGACATCTCCCCGATTTGAGCTCAAAAAGTTGACAAGATGATCTTTTTTCTAAATTACCGACTTTTTGAGATCACCTGATCTTAAACCAACAATTTCTGATTAAGAAAAAATCACAATTAAGAAAATAAAAAATCCAGCTCATTTAAAAAAAAACCTCATAGAAAACAATCGGAGGAGCGTAATGAAAATCGAACCTTCTCACGGTGACGTTTCCTGAATTGATAATGGAAATCGGCCGTTCCTTCGTCTTCGTAACATCCACTAGACTGCCGAGCGCAGGTGAAGACGCCGATTTCGTGTTGAATTTATTCGTCGGGTTCGGGTTGCGGGGCTGAAACCATTTCTTGTCCCGTTTGTTGTCATTCACAGATGATGCCCCTTCCCCCTGACCGACCCTGTACGAAAAATAACCAAAAATTAAACTTCTCACATTGAAAAAAGCGAGAAAAAAACGAGGGGGCACCCGGGTTTGAACCGGGGACCTCTCGATCTGCAGTCGAATGCTCTACCACTGAGCTATACCCCCACTTACCGACAGAGCGAAACGTCATTATCATAACGATCATTCCACGACCCACACTCCACAGTACGTCCCCTAGGTTACGACCGATTATTTCGAGGGGACGCACTGTAGACACGTGTAAAATTGGTCGTCTATTATTAGGCGCTCTCTGTGTCAGGAGAGGAACAAACATAATTAAAAAATAAAATTAAAGCAAATTAACAATTTCCTGTAGTGCAAACACGTCAACACGACCCACATAAAGTTACGCAAACAGACGGGGCGGAAATGGAACGAAATTCTCACCTAGTACCCGAGATTAATCGGTTTTTCGTATCGGGTTTTCTGTTGGTATCCCTGGTTTTCTGGATCTGCTGTTTCTGCTGCTGCTGGCTGGATGGGGTAGTCGGAACTGGGGTCGCCTTCTAGAAAACACCAGAAAAAAACGAAAATTATTACCGGACTCCCCATTAGAAAATTAAACGAAACCACCTTCGTCTTGGAAAACATTTTGAATTTAAACAAATCCATGATTTTCTCTAGCGGGGTGGAATGAAACCGGATCGTGATAATCTCATCGGGGCGAGGTTCGTTATGGAACTACCGAAATATTATTTATCAGAAGGCGCACACGTTTCTTATCAAGGGAAATATGTGTAGAGCAAATAAAAATCCTGATAGATAAGACCCAGAGGTGCAAAAATCCGTATAATGTAATGTGTGTACAATTACTAATATTATTATTACGTCACGAGACCTCGACACTTAATCCTAATAATAGAGAAAAAAATTGAGTCACGCCAAAGTGCCCACGAAAACAAAAACAACAACAATGTAAACAAAATAAATACACAGTTCTCTCGATTTCAGAAATCGAATCACATATTACGTAAAAAGAAGCGAGGAGATCTTCCATCCCTTTCTTAGGAAATTTATAGATTTTTTCGGATAAAAATAAAATCTCTAAAGAAATAAAAAATAATGAGATTTCTCTAAAGAATTCCCTAGATATCCATGAGGAATTTTTGTAGATTTTTGGCCCTAAAATTAGGTAGGAGTGCGAGAAACAATTAAAAAATTCCAACCATGCACATGGAAAAAAAAACACCGTTAAGAAACAAGACGACTCGAATTATTTAATAATAGAATAGACCACCTAACAAAAGTTTACCTTGCCTGGAGGCATTTAATATATTTCAATCACACCCACGACCCGATCCACAATAAAGTAAAGCAAGTAAACAAAAGGTGAACGCACTCTACGATAAACCACCCCTTCCCGACAAACCCCCGCCGATTTCGCCCCCCGAAATCGATAAAACGCATCCGCCGCAAACAAAGCGCAACGACAGACAACCCCGCCACTGACCTCACGTCAAATGTTCCTCCTGACGGATGCGAGGGGATGAAAAGTCACCACCACCTGACGAAACCACCCCGGCACCCACAAATTAATCGACGCCCGTTAATTATCACGATCGAGTAGACTGCGACCGATTTCGGAGATTCTTCGAGTTTATTTCGGGGTTCGATTACAAATTTAGACGACACTAGAGGGGAGCGACGCTGTACAGCCGTCTGTACCCTACCACAAACTAACCCGCATTGGCATGGCAATGCTGCAGTATACGGCGTGAATCCACACGCCGGAATTATACAGGGTGACCGAAATTGTTCCTATAATTTTTACACAATTGACTGTACAATTTTTCAATTTTCGAATTTTTTTAAGAAATGTTTGACAAAATTTTCAAAGTGCTGTAACTTCCGTATTAGTGGAGCTATCGAGTTAAACGAGGCGGGAATCGCTTAGTTTGCTCAAAATCTATAAGGAAAAGTGTCCAGATTTCAGTTTAGACGACATTTAGTGATTTTTCAAATTTCGAAAATTCAAGAAATTTTTGTCAAAAAATTCAAAGTTCTGTAACTTCCTTATTAGTCGAGATATAGGTGAAAATGTTGAAACGATTACCTAATTCCACTCGAACAGGACTCTACTGGAACGCCACAAACCACCGACTATAATGGAGAAGACTTTTTAGACCATAGAGTCGAGTTGAGCGAGGTCATGGTCTAATAATTCGTTTCAATTTAAACGCTACCAACAATTAGATCGGAAATAATTGCCTCAATTAATTAACCGCCATCGTTTCGTCTCTGATGCACACACATCCGAGTAGGTGTTCATTATGATAATAATCGGTGCCGATTCGATTAATTGGTCAATAAATTACGTACGTTCGATTTCATCTTGCGATCTATCCGATGAAGTCGGTCGTTGAGGCGATTCTTTGAGGGGTTGTCCATATTCTTTCGGTGGCGGTCGGGTCTTCGGAGGGGTTCCTCTTCATCGTTCTCTCTTTGAGGTTATTTCGGACGAAAACGGAGACCTACGCAAACGACGAATCGAACATTAGCAATCTCGATAAATAGGCCGACACCTACGGATAATCGCTTAAATAATTACCTCGTACCTGTTGTATGCCATACAACAATAATGCACACCTACAATTATTATTACCAAATGTCGACAATATTCGCAAAATTCACGACGAAAACGGTCCCCGACTCGAAAATTAACGCGAATTATCGAAATTTCGAGTAGCACGGCGAATTTATCGACGTTTTGCGGGAAAAATAGCGCACAAACTTTCAAATATTCAACAAATTGTTGATTGACAGATGACAGCTAATTTTTTTAAACTGTCACAGTGCTCCCAACATCAGTTCTCGAGACATTAAAATCACCAAGAATACCGATACATTATTGGTTGCCTATAGCAAAGCGATAAAATTAGTGATCGCTAAAATTATCTGGTGCGATTAACGCAAAAAGTGATTAATTTCAACAGAATATAAATAATCTCATGATAAAATCCAAAATTAGTAACTTTTGTGTCGTCAATATGGCAACCCGCAAGTGCAACCATCTTGAATCGCCTCAAAAGTTTCCTAGTTTTTCCAAACTTTAATCAGAATTTTAAGGGTTGGAAAAAAATGCCCCAACCGAAATTATTATCACAAAACGACCATTAGACCTTTATAAAAGCAATTCGGCTACACTTACCTTGTACATCAACGAATTACCCCGAATTTTCATCATTTTTTCGCACCGGCTACGAACTGAAAACCACTTGTTGATTTCGTCGTTACTATGACAACGCAACAAATTGAAATAGGAGCGGGAAATTTGAAAATTCGCGGTTTTGTCACCACGATTTCAAACGTTGAAAGGGAAAGTAAAGTTGCCTATACGTTCCAAGTCGAATCGCTCCACTGGAAACTTATTAGAAAAAATGACATTTTCATCGAATTTCCATAAGATCGAAGAGTAATGGCAATAGTTCCAGCTGCGAAAATGATTTAAAACCGTCATAAGGCATTAACGAACAAATAAAACTTATCGATGGATGAAAGTCCCGAGCCGGATCTAAGAGACTCTAATCGCCCACACACACACGACCATCTAAATAATAAACGTGTCCGTCTAGGCAATGAAGAGGAGCGAGACGGCGAACGACTATTATTAGCAAAGAGCGACGAAACTGGAAATTTTTGCCAATAAATAAGAAAAAAACCCAAAGCATCTCTCATCTCGATCTATTCCTCATAAGTCATGAGCCTTAGTCATCGAGAAAAGAGCGAAATTCTCCCGATATCACAATAGTTACGAAACCGAATCGCATCAAGAGCCATAATAATTAATTGAGAATTGACATTTCGCCCCGACGACCATTACAATAATCATCAAATAATTAAGAGAGTATTTATGGGTCGACTAATAGAAATCCGGCCCTGAAGTGACCGCATAATCCAGGGTTGTGCTCTCTACTGCTCACTCCCAATTCGAAAAATAGAAATTTGAATTTCAAATCGAACTAATCCATGTATGATTCACTGGTGAATTTTTAAAAAGATAAAGCCATCAAGTTACCGATTTGGGTAGGGAAAAGGCGAAAGGACGTCCCAAGGATAAATTTGCAAGAGAGTCTCATCCGTGATCATTATTATTATTGTGTTTTGAGAAGTATTAAATGTGTGTTCGATCTTTTTACGAGAAAAGTTCAAGTTCACATTTTTTCCTCGTATAATTATATGCAGAGAGAGGTGGCACATCCATGTATTATCAACGAAAATCACGTCTAGATTTTTTAAGTATTTCCAATAGAAGGAAAAATGACATAATCGCGAGAGAAATTTCTATAACACAATTGCTCAATTACTTTCGGCAATATCGAAAATCTCCATCGTAATTTATACGAAATTAATTCTAATCAGTAATCGGAATTATTCACCAAAAATTAGGCGCCCAATTACTTCCTGCTATTAGATAAAGAAATAAATTACAAATTACATCAACAACAACAACCTTTAGAAAATTATTTCTAATCAAAGACAATTGTCACATATTTCCTCTTCGCGAGATAAATTCCCACCACGGAACGTTCATTATAAGCTAAAAGCCGATAATAAAGGTCACTGCCGTGATGATTCGTCTTATTCTCATCCTCGTCATACATAAAAATTTAATTACCATGACCTAACACGAATTTTATAAACAAATTAACAATTAACCCTCCGCTTTAGAGGTAAAGCGCGATTTTCGGTCACCCGCAGAGTGCCCGAAAATAGAATAGAGAAATTCGTGACTTTCTACCGAATAATGTGCACCGACTTGCAAATTTCTTGCACAACCACCCACAAATATTTGAATAAGTTATAAGTTGTTACACATTTTAAGTATTTGAGGTCTCAACCTCGATAATCTTCGCACAGATCCAACTAGAAAAACAAATCCACCCACCCAGAAACGTCATTCGTTGTGTAATTGGACCGACTAAGCCATAATTCACGTTAGAAAATATTTAAATCGAGACAAATCTTTAGACGAATAAAATTACGGATCGGGTTACACCGGGCATTATCATATTGTATCGTAAAAGCGGAGAAAATAAGATTTTGACATTATCTCCGGTAATAAAATGAAGAAGACCATGAGAGACAATGAGATTTTCGCTTAATAATATTTCGGTGTTGGTTTTTTAATTATATTTTTCTCAAATTAAAATAGCCTTGCAAGGATGTATAACGTACTTAAGTATGCCGCAAGATGAGTCGATATCCTTGACAAGGCTGACACTTTTTCGTTACTTTCGTTTATGATATTCCCACCCGAAAATACCGAAATCGCAATCAACAAACAAACAAAAACACATCCTCGCTTTTATCCCAGTTTCGAACCGAAAGAAAAGAGCATCACCCAGAGATTAGGGAATCCCCGATAAATGTCAAAATTGCACAAAGGAGCGATCGTGGGTGGGCCCACCTCTCCGATAATTAATGATGGCGCGAATGCCGAAAATGCGACCTTTTCCGAACGCTTCTTCGTTTCGTGAATCTTATTTTTTTCACAATAGGAAACGATTTTCGATTCCGGACCCGGAGATGTGATGGTGACTGTACTCTCATCGGCACACACATCATTTAAAATTCAGCGAAGGTTGTCCGTGTGGTAATAATGTAACAATAAAATTAAACAAAATACGCGGCGCAATTATCGACGTTATAGTATTCCTCAAAATTATTATTAACCGATGAAATCAACAGTTTTTTCCATCGGGATAGGCGAAAAAACGTGATTGATTCAACAGGATTTCGAAAAAGTGACAAATCGACCAGGATTCACCATGGAAAATAACCAAATAATAACTTCAGAGATTTTGACTTTGTAAGAGCCCTCAAAATAGATTGGCACTGCGAAATTCCCTAGACTTGAATTTGACATTTCTTTTATGTAAATAAAACTGAAAATCCCCGAAATTCCAGCGTAGGGATCTGTTTTACCGATAAGAGGATCCCGCTTGACCGCCTATCGCAGTCTCCACTCATACCGTCCGAAATTAGACACGAGCGACTCGTCTTTCTATTTGCTCTGGGACTGGTAATGGCAAAATGCGCCAAAAATGGAACGGCGGCCGATAAACCAGTCCACTTTTACTTTCCAGCGGCGGAGATGTCAACTCGTAAAATGCGAAGATATGCGGTCGGGGGGTCACCGAAACGAGACGACATCCAAAAGGAGCGGCACGTCAACCTAACCTAGCCCAACCGCAACTCGAGAAATGTCACCTTATTTCTAGCCGATACTGCAGGGGCCTTCCATTACCGACCACACAAAAACCCCATAAAATCATATCTCAAGACGTGGGTAATTTTGCTTTATTACTCCATTATGATCCGTCCTCTTGCTCAATTAAAAACGAAATGAGACGGTAAAGCGCTCGATTACCTTATGGCAAAAACCGAAAAGCGCGAGTAGTAGGGCGAAGATGGGAAGATGCGCGAAGGTATAAAGGTGAAGAGACGAACTCGCCTCGGATCAGTGCTGCCACATTAACGACCGAATCAAGAGCCGTGCGAGAATTGCACGAGTGCCGCTGGGGGATTTTTTCTAAAGTGCACCCGCCTGTGTGAGTGACGTCACGTAAGTGCGCCACCTGTACCAACCTAACAACAACAAAGACCCCGATCCCCGTAGCAGTTCGGGGTCGCGATCTATCTTTAGTTTTGTCAATGAACTTTGTCATTTATCGTTCGAATTTCGTGACGCGGATCTTCCTTTTCCAAGGCCGAAATCGGGTTTTCGCACCGCGAAAATAACAAATCGACCAAAAATTCGATGAAGTCCGAAATGTCAACTAAAAGTGAGGATGGTCCCGATTTGGTTACGCAACTCGGTCGTAATCGACCTATCCGCGCAGTGGATCAGGGTCGACTCGTCTCTCGAGGATTCACTTTTATTTTTCGACGTTTATGATCCGAGATCCGCATTCTTCCCAATTAACTCGCGCGAAAAAAAGTGGGAGGAGGAACGTGACAAAAGTGGCTAATTAAGAAACATCCTGGTCGGAGGTGTAAAAAATAAAACGCGCGGAGAAAAAATTAATTCTCGAGCGCATTTTCGACGAAAACTTCCACCTACTTGTCAGATGAATATTCAATGAAATTCACAATGGGAGGAAGAAAAATCTTTACCCGATTATAATTAGACGTGACAAGTAGGCGCGGACAATTAAAATCTTGTAATCGCATTCGAGCATCGAGGTGAAAGGTGAAAAAATAAAAATTACATCACCCGTAATCATCATCATCCATCGATTAGCTATTACCAGAAGTATTCTGTATTACCGACTCGGCTTTAATCAAGGGAAAATATCAATCCCTCTAAATTCATGAAGAATTGACATTCATTACCCTATTCTATTGTATGATTCTGTTGTACATGGAAGAGATAATTACTTGACCTTTTTATTTGCACAATAATAAAATATTATCGAAGCCAAGGAAAATCCGTTTAACATCTTATATGGCTTATTGGCTATGGTCGAGTATTATGTACCAACCCAACAATTATTGCGAACATTTCTAATCCCATGTTCTGCAAATACAAGAAAACCAGTAATTCTCGAAATTAATGCAATATTTCAGCATTTTAAATTTTAAATCAATATTTCGTGCGTCATTACTGAAATAACCGGTGATGTTTCTCCCAAAACAGGTGGCATCACACGGAGACCTCCGAAAAAGCAAGAAATGTCTCCACTATTCCTAGTGGGGATACTTTTCCTGGTGAATCGCCCGATCTCAGGAGACGTCAAGCATGTCCTCGAGAACCAGAACGTGATCCCGCGCGAAATCAACAACCTGGCATCACCGCAATCCCGAAATGCCGGGGATTTCTGGTGGATGAGCCAGGACTCGCCCCTCAAAGCCGCCTACGACGTCTACAAGAAGTGCTCGGACAGGGGCGACTGCAAACCACCCCAAGCCACGACTTCGCATCATTCCTCGGAAGGAAACGTCCGTTTGGACCTGGAAAGAAATCCGTTTTTGAACGGCGAAATCAAGGATTTGCCAAAATTCGACCAAAAAGGTCAAGTCGAAATCGATTTGAGCAAAAATCCGTTTTTGAACGGGGTCGTCACCACCGGCAACGGCGCAAACATCCCGAAAACTGACGGGTTCTTGGGGGTGCAACCATCGCAACCGTTCCAAGGCAAAAATAAACAACCCTTCGCAACGCAACATCCTCTTGACAACAAGAAACCATTCGCGACCAACCATCCCTTGGCAACCGGCGGTAACCAGGATCAACAAGGTGAAGAATGCAAAGGATCCGGCTATATCTGCGTCGAATCCAATTTGTGCGTCAACGGGGAAGTCAACAAGAACGGCGAAGGGGTACTTCAAGTCAGGACTGACGTGAGTACTTTGACATTTGACGTTTCTTCGACATCCTTGATGGGTTTCTATTGTCATTCGACGGAATCTGTAGATGGCAATTTTTTTAAATCTTGAAAATTTTTACGAGACTTTGACTTGAAATGCGGAGAAAAGAGAGAGATTGCGAAACGTCCATGCCACCGATCTTTTATAAAAGTGTGCGCGTGATGTAACCGCGTCTTCACTACACATTTACACACACACGCAGAACGTCATTTATTTAAAACGCTATTGAAGGACTTTTCGTACTGAACAAACAGTATAAAAGCGTATACAGAAATTACCCAACCGCATTCACTTAGAGCCGTGTATACGAAAATAACAGCGCATCCATTCATCATAAACCGATTCGCATCCGCGGATCGAAATCGAAAAGTTTCGTTACGTCAAAAGTCGAGATTAGAGACGAATCCTGACCTTTGCCGTATAATAAAACATGAATTATGTATGAGAGTAGGTACGGTGCGAGACTGGATGATGGAAATTCTTCAGATTTATTTGATAGAAAGAGGTGGGAAAAAAAGAATGCGCTACCACAGTAACTCACGAAATAGTGACACAATCGAAATCAAATTGGCAAATTGTCACCTATTGACCCTCCGTTCGAATTAAATAATCATCGTCTCTCGATATGTTATCTAATGCGAACTGTACCTACTATGACATGACGTCACCATTTTATTTATCGAAATATTTCGAGTAGAAAGTTAAATCCATGCCTCGACCTTTGACCAATAATAACAGCACATACTGCATACACTAAGCTTCCTATCGATTATCGCTCATGTCAGTACTTAACGATGAGGAACTAAATCGCATGTCAGATTTGTTATGTTATGTTGTGGTGTAAATTTACAGAAATGATGGGCATTCGAATTCATGATCGTGGTCTGGGGTAATTAATTAGGAGGGAAATTGCCGATTTTACCTTTTTCTTGTCAAAAATAACCGAAAACATAGAAAAAATCACGAAAAACCATCACAAGAACCAGAAACGATAAAGCGCAAGAAACGTCAAATTCAAATCTGGGGAATTTCGCGCTACCAACCTAACATAATCAAAAAGCTAAAAAGTCAAAGTCAGTGGCGTACCAAATTAGGTCATAGACAACACGCTAAACGGATCGGATTTTCAGGTGCACTACTGCAGACCCAACCAAGAAGTTTGCTGCCGATTGAGCGGCGCCTCTAATCGCAAAATCGAACTAAACCTTCCGAATTTCGCGAACGCCATCAACGACCTCTCCCAAGTCTCGATCGGTAAAAGCTCCGTCCCCGGAGGTTCCAGCCTGAAATCCTTCGGAAGCGGCGGCGGTTTCAGCTCCGGCACCGTCCAAATCCTCCCCGAAGAGGGCGCCACCGACACCAAACCCAACGTCAACTCTGTCGGCGAAAGCGGCCAACACGACAAGACTTCATCTAACAAAGCCATCAGGGACACGTCTTCATCCCCAGGATTTGGCAGCACCGTCGACTATAGCAACGACTACTTTGGCAACGATGTGCGTTTCGGAAGCGGCGGGTTCAAGGGCCCCGACTACCTGCCCCCTCTTCCGGGGAGCCCGACGAGCCCCAGCCCTTCGACTTACAGACCGACGCTTCCGACGCTTCCGCCTACGAGATACGTGCCCTCCAGCCCCAGGCCGACCCCCCCTACCACAAGGGAGTACCTGCCGCCGTCGCCGACTGGATCGGTGACGGTGCACGAAGGGTGAGTACGCCACTGCCGTGCGTCAAGAGAGAGCGACCTCTCTCGGAGACGGCGGCCATCTTCGGCACAAAACAAATCACCCGAGCACTTTTAGGTATTACCCGTCACAGAGCACACCCAGGCCGTTCGCACCGACCGTCACCAGCACCACCACGGAAAGGGTCCCCTCCTATCCCACCCCCACCCTGAGACCTTCGGGTTGCGTCCCTTCGTCCAGTAACAATTACCGGTGCCCCTGTACGCCCGGTCCTGATAACGGTTACAGCTGCGGCCCCCAAAAGCCGGTAACGTGTATTCCCGGGCCCGGTTATAATTGCGGCGGCAGACCGCCTTCGAGTACTTTGAGGCCTAATACGTATCTTCCCCCTGCGACCGGTTGCGTTCCCGGTCCTCAGAATAACTACAATTGCGGACCTTCTAGTCCGAGACCTACTCCAGGACCTACTCCTGGTCCTAGTCCTTCGTCTCCGATTCCAAGACCATCTTGTGTGCCTTCAGCTAGTAATAACTATCGATGTCCTTGCATTCCTGGACCTAGCAATAACTATCAATGTGGGAAGACTCCTTCGCCACCTAGACCACCAACTCCTCCTCCTGGTTGTGTTCCCGGCCCACAAAACAATTACAACTGTGGACCTACCAGGCCTACTCCTCCGCCATCTTGCGTTCCCGGCCCTCAAAACAATTACAACTGTGGACCGGCTACTCAGCCTCCAAGGGTTACCACTTTGAGACCTAATACATATCTTCCACCTGATACGACTCGTAGGCCTTCGGTTACTCCCGGACCTTCGTGCGTTCCTGGTCCTCAGAATAATTACAATTGTGGACCTACTCGTCCGGGGCCTACTCCGGGTCCTAGTCCTTCGTCTCCGATTCCGAGACCGTCTTGTGTGCCTTCTGCCAGTAATAACTATCAATGTCCTTGCATTCCCGGGCCTAGCAATAACTATCAGTGTGGGAAGACTCCTTCGCCACCTAGACCACCGACTCCTCCTCCTGGTTGTGTTCCCGGTCCACAGAACAATTACAACTGTGGACCTGTGAGGCCTACCCCAGCGCCGTCTTGCGTTCCTGGCCCACAGAACAATTACAACTGTGGACCTCAAACTCCCAGACCTACCACTTATCTTCCTCCTGATACGACTCGCAGGCCTTCGGTCACTCCTGGACCTTCTTGCGTCCCCGGTCCTCAGAATAATTACAATTGTGGACCTACTCGTCCGGGGCCCACTCCTGGCCCTAGTCCTTCGTCTCCGATTCCGAGACCATCTTGTGTGCCTTCTGCCAGTAACAATTACCAATGCCCTTGTATTCCTGGGCCAAGTAATAACTATCAGTGTGGGAAGACTCCTTCGCCGCCTAGGCCACCGACTCCAGCTCCTGGTTGCGTTCCCGGTCCGCAGAACAATTACAATTGCGGTTCTCCCAGGCCGACTCCTCCACCGTCTTGCATACCCGGTCCTCAAAATAATTACAATTGCGGCCCTGGGACTCAACCTCCCAGGCCTACCACTCCGAGTCCTCACACGTATCTGCCCCCTGAAACGACTCGCAGACCTTCGGTTACTCCCGGACCTGGTCCTGGTTGCGTTCCCGGGCCTCAAAATAATTACAATTGCGGACCTACTCGTCCGAGACCCACTCCAGGACCTACTCCGGGACCTAGTCCTTCGTCTCCCATTCCGAGACCGTCTTGCGTGCCTTCTGCTAGCAACAATTATCAGTGTCCTTGCATTCCTGGGCCTAGTAATAACTATCAATGTGGTAAAACTCCTTCGCCACCAAGGCCGCCAACTCCTGCTCCTGGTTGTGTTCCGGGCCCACAAAACAATTACAACTGTGGACCTCAAACTCCCAGGCCTACAACTTATCTTCCTCCTGATACGACTCGCAGGCCTTCGGTCACTCCTGGACCTTCTTGCGTTCCTGGACCGCAGAATAATTACAATTGCGGACCTACTCGTCCTGGGCCAACTCCTGGACCTAGTCCTTCGTCTCCCATTCCGAGACCGTCTTGTGTGCCTTCTGCCAGTAACAACTATCAATGTCCGTGCATTCCTGGGCCTAGCAATAACTATCAATGTGGTAAAACTCCTTCGCCACCAAGGCCACCAACTCCTCCACCATCTTGCGTTCCCGGCCCACAGAACAATTACAACTGCGGACCTACCAGGCCCACTCCTCCACCATCTTGTGTCCCCGGTCCTCAAAATAATTACAATTGCGGACCGGCTACTCAGCCTCCAAGGCCTACCACTTTGAGACCCAATACTTATCTTCCACCTGATACGACTCGTAGACCTTCGGTCACTCCAGGACCTTCTTGCGTTCCTGGACCTCAAAACAATTACAATTGCGGGCCGTCTAGGCCAACTCCCGGTCCCAGTTGCGTGCCCGGACCACAGAATAATTACAATTGTGGACCTACTCGTCCGGGGCCTACTCCAGGTCCTAGTCCTTCGTCTCCGATTCCGAGACCGTCTTGTGTGCCTTCTGCTAGTAACAACTATCAATGTCCTTGCATTCCCGGACCTAGTAATAACTATCAGTGTGGCAAGACTCCTTCGCCACCTAGACCACCAACTCCTGCTCCTGGTTGTGTTCCCGGCCCACAAAATAATTACAATTGTGGACCAACCAGGCCTACTCCTCCACCGTCTTGCGTACCTGGCCCTCAAAACAATTACAACTGTGGACCGGCTACTCAGCCTCCAAGGCCTACCACTTTGAGACCTAATACATATCTTCCACCTGATACGACTCGTAGGCCTTCTGTCACTCCGGGGCCTTCATGCGTTCCTGGACCGCAGAATAATTACAATTGTGGACCTACTCGTCCGGGGCCAACTCCTGGACCTAGTCCTTCGTCTCCGATTCCGAGACCGTCTTGTGTACTTTCTGCCAGTAACAACTATCAATGTCCTTGCATTCCCGGACCTAGCAATAACTATCAGTGTGGAAAGACTCCTTCGCCACCTAGACCACCAACTCCTGCTCCTGGTTGTGTTCCCGGCCCACAGAACAATTACAACTGTGGACCTCAAACTCCCAGGCCTACGACTTATCTTCCTCCTGATACGACTCGCAGACCTTCGGTCACTCCTGGACCGTCTTGCGTCCCCGGTCCTCAGAACAATTACAATTGCGGACCTTCCAGGCCGACTCCCGGTCCCAGTTGTGTTCCCGGTCCACAAAACAATTACAATTGTGGACCCACTCGTCCAGGACCGAGTCCTTCGACTCCCATTCCAAGACCGTCTTGTGTACCATCTGCCAGCAACAATTACCAATGCCCTTGCATTCCTGGGCCTAGCAACAACTATCAATGTGGTAAAACTCCTTCGCCACCAAGGCCCCCAACCCCTCCACCGTCTTGTGTTCCCGGCCCCCAAAACAATTACAATTGCGGACCGCCAACTAGGCCCACATCTCCTAGACCCATCGTCACTCCCACGACGGGGTACCTCCCACCGTGCCAACCGGGCCCCAGCAACAATTACAACTGCGGCCCGTCACCGACTTCCCCACCACAGACCACTCCTAGACCGAGCAGTCCCTTCGTGACCTCGCCCGCTTCGTGCGTTCCCGGTCCCAGCAACAACTACTATTGTCCCGGACAGAGCACCACCCCTGTCAGACGTCCATCGCCTACCCCCACCCCGAGCGTTTGCGTCCCCGGTCCAAGCAACAACTATTACTGCCCTGGCACCTCGGTAACGATCACCCCGGCGACCAGACCGCCCCAAACAAGACCCACTCCAGGCCGCACCTACCCCCCTCCAACCAGGCCGACAGGTTGCGTCCCGGGCCCTAGCAATAACTACAATTGCGGCACTCCTTCCGGAAGTACCGTGACGGGAACTGTTGTGACCCCCGGTAGATGCATTCCCGGCCCTAGCAACAATTATTATTGTCCCGGGCAGAGTACCACCCCTGCTACCCCAGGCTACACCTATCCCACTCCCACGAGCGGTAGATGCGTACCTGGACCTAGCAATAACTACAATTGTAACGGCCAAACTCCTACTAGACCTCCGGCAACTCCCAGCGTTTGCGTACCCGGTCCTTCCAATAACTACTATTGCCCCGGTACTGGTTCTTCTGTCACCATAACCCCGCCTACCACTCCCAGACCAAGTAGGCCATCTGGTAGTACCCCTGGTTACACTTATACCCAACCTACTAGACCTCCGAAGATCCCCGGAGCTTGCGTTCCCGGTCCTAGCAACAACTATTATTGTCCCGGTCAAACGACAACCAGACCGACTCCCACTCAGGGAGGAAGATGCGTACCCGGCCCTAGCAACAACTATTATTGCCCAGGCAGCAGCCCCACGTTACCGACCAGGCGACCCGGCTCAGCCGGCTACACCTACCCCAAACCCACACCCGATTTCACCGAACCACCCTTCAAACCCACTAAACCCGGTAGCACTTGCACACCATCAGCATCTAACGGTTACCAATGCGGTTACCAACCGACAACGCCATCAACGACACGTCCCGGCGGGACCACTCCTAACACATTAACAACACAACCGGCCAGATACACACCACCAACCGGTAGTAGTACTAGTTCTAGGGGAACGTACGTTCCACCATCGACCCCGACGCCGTACCGACCGCCAGTCACGGGCGGGTACTCTTACCCGACGCCAACCCCGCAATTCAACTACCCGACCAGGGACGGCCCCACCGACGGCAGCGACATCAACAACGAGTACGTCAGCACGCGCAAACCGACCAGCGGGTACCTTCCCCCTACCGACGCCATTCCGGACGGCAACAAGAACAACCCGACCCGGGTGCCGTACCCGACCGAGCCCACACCGGGCCCCTCCTCGTACCGGCCGAGCGAACCGACACCGCGCCCTTCCTCGTACCGGCCGACATCCCCGACCCGCCGACCCTACCAGCCGGACCGCGTACCCCAACCGGGTACCGATGACGAAGTGACCCTACCGGTCGAATGCCCTGCCGCCATGAAGTGCGTCCAAGAGATCTACTGCAGCGCCGACGGCTACATCAGCCCCCAGCCTGTCATCCTGACCAAGGAGCAGGAATTCAGCAAAGTACCCACGTCTTCCTGCCTGATCCTCGATAGCCAATCAGAGGGTAGGTGCTGCCGCGACCCCAACTATGTCGACCCCTGGCCATCCGCGAACCTCGTGAACGGCGTAGACGACGGCAAGTACGCCGAAGACCCGAACTTGGGACAGTACAACCCTGGCCTTAACCGCAAGGTAAGATCAGGACGTCACGACCAATCGCAGACGCGCAACGACGTCCCCGACCAATCACAACAGCCGATCTGCGGACTCAGGCACAAGGACACCACGCCTTTAGCTCCGGGTCCTTTGGACGTCAACTTCGCCGAAATCTCCTGGCAGGCGATGGTTCTGCGCGACACCAATCGCAGTCTCCTGTGCGGAGGCGCGATAATCCGCAAGGACGTCGTTTTGACAGCCGCCCATTGCGTCGACGGTTTGGCCACCAGCGAGATCCTCATCAAGGGAGGCGAATGGAAACTGGGAATCGACGAAGAGCCTCTGCCCTTCCAGATAGTCAAGGTGGCCGCGATCGTCCGCCATCCCGAGTACCGTAGAGGCAGCTACGTCAACGATCTGGCCGTGTTGGTATTACAGGAAAAGTTGCGACCGGCCAAGAACATCGGCACCGTCTGCCTGCCGCAACCCAACCAGATACCGACCGAGAACTGCATCGCCACCGGCTGGGGCAAACGCATTTTACAATGTAAGTACCTGAAGACTGATGACCTAAGATAGCGAGTTATCGGCCATTTTGGTTCCAGTGCACGCCAAGGGCGCCATCATGCACGCGATCGACATAAACATCATGGACACCCAGCAATGTCAGCAAACGCTCAGCGAGAAATTCGCGGGTTCTTTGGCCAACTACAGCCCCAACACTCTGTGCGGTTTCTCCGATAGGGACCAATGCAGGGTAAGACGCGAGTCGGTAATGCAGTAAACTGTATCTAACTGTGGGTATTTCAGGTGGATTACGGTAGCGCTTTGGCTTGTCAAACCGGTGACAGGTATACCCTTTCCGGTATTTACTCTTGGGACACCGGATGCAGGGAGAACGGCCAAATTGGCGGATACATCGCACCCGATGTCGAATGGATCGAGGGCACTTTGAGCAAACCAATGCAAGAACTCAAACGACTCGATGCCGAATTCAACAATTCGAACTTGTAAACTAGGAGATTTGTACCAATCAGGGATTTGTTGTAATACTTATAATAATCAAAATTTTTGTTTAAAACTGCCATAATAATCTGATAAAATGAGAGGTTTTCGCACGAAAATTATACGGTTTATAATACTCAAGTTAGTTATATTCGTTGTATCGTAGGATGTAAGTACCGAAATTGAAAGACCTTTAGCTTTAGATATTTATAATAATAACCGTTTTTTTGATAAATAAACTATTATTTTAATAAAACTCACGTTTTAATAATAATAACCAAAGAGGAGGAGGAATCAATCTAAAATCAACTAGAACCTAATCCGCCCAAAGACTCAACGATAGAGATGATCGGCGTAGATATTTGAAGCGATTTCAGATTCCCATTTATCGCCATTATCCAAAAGCTTCTCCTTATTGTACAAAAGTTCCTCGTGCGTCTCTGTGGAAAATTCGAAATTCGGTCCTTCGACGATGGCGTCCACCGGGCAAGCCTCTTGGCAGAACCCGCAGTAGATGCACTTCGTCATGTCTATGTCGTAACGAGTGGTACGTCTCGATCCGTCGGCTCGCTCCTCGGCTTCAATGGTAATCGCTTGAGCAGGGCAGATCGCCTCGCACAATTTACAGGCGATGCACCTCTCCTCCCCGGATGGGTAACGTCTAAGGGCGTGCTCTCCGCGAAAACGGGGGCTTAGTGGCCCCTTTTCGAAAGGATAATTGATCGTGGCCGGCTCCTGGAAAATGTGGGCCAAGGTGACGCCGAAACCGCGTATTAATTCAGTGAAAAAGATAGTATTAGCCGCCTGATCTGTAATGTAGGCCTACGATTAGATTCGGAATCGGAAACTTGAGGGAGTAAATACCTGTCAATTCGCTTACGGAGTCTCCGTATTCTTTGGTGATGCAAACGTATTCCCCTTTCGATGAAGGGGCGCTTTGGAAACGTTTCGTCGCGTGGGAAAGAGTAGGCCGGAGAAATTGCGAGCCTTTTTGAAAAATTTTGAGGTTAGTTTTTTTTTTATCCATAAAAATTCGCACATTTATACGACTACTTCATAAAATATCAACGATAATTACCTGATCGGGCTACACTGAACAATTTTAGGGCACTACTCATGTTGAAATTACTAATTCAACCCTTTCGATAAATTAATAATAAACGTTACGTCACTTGTGACAGCTGACGTTTCTAACTTGAGTCGAACCATAGAAAAGGAAGATAATAGAAGGATGAAATGGAAGTTCGCAACTTTCAGGAATGTATTATTGGTTGCCTACCAAACACATGATTTCTCATTGGAAATCGTGAAATCGATCATTTTATTCAAAAACATAATAAAGTAAGATAAGAAATGTCGCAATTATCGAACACTTTCGTCTTTTCCGCTTAAAAATACCTATAAATAATGAATAAATACTCATCGGTCGCTAATGAAAAATTGCGAAATCAGGTTGACCACCCCCAAGGCCATTACGGCAACGTGGAAAACCAACTGCGGGTAGGTGAGGGCGCCCTCTTTCCTCAACGAGGCGATTTTCAGGAGGCTAGGCAACATGAAAATGTAGACGAGACCGCTCAAAGCTCCCGTATACCTACAAAGACATCCAACAACACCGCAAAACGGATCCTCTCAATTTACCATGGCAATTTTAAACACTTTATCAAGTTTTGAACGATTCAGAAAAGTACTCACCGGATTAAGGTGCCGATCCGGGGAAGAAAACAGGCGAAGAGGACGCAGACCACCAAAAGGGAGACATTCAAAAGTATTACTCTTCTGTAGGTGAAGAAGTCCAGAGATTCGCGGAGAATCATCTTGATATTGGCGAAAACCTCATTCCTGAACATGTAGGATATCAGCGGAAAGACCGTGAACAGTTGGAACAATAACAGAACTCGCGCTATTATCGTAAACGTATCGAATTGGTCGAAATTATTCAAAATATTCTAAAAAAAAAATAAAAACAAATAAAAAAAAAATAAAAAAATAACTTTGAAAATATAAAAATAGCTCACGTCTTCTATGCAAATCTTTGGTAGAGGAAAGCAGATATAAAAGGCGACGCCGATGAAGAGATAAGTGAAGGTGATGAGTGCAAAAGCTATTGATAAGTCTCGTCCCTAACGATAAGAAAAATCGATTAAAATTGAAACGAATATTAATGACAAAATTCAACTCACGTTATGTTCTTGACGCTTATTATTCCTCATGATCGATATTATGATATTGTGAATGAAGTAACTCAAAGAGAGCATGCCACTCAAGGCACAAAAAGTGGGTTTCAGAGAGAATTCCCCAGACCAATTATCGATATTTACGCCCCACGACCACGATTTCACCCCCACGAAGATTATCAGGAACAAAACGCTAAAAGTACCTGCAAAACGCCCATATTAATTTAAAAAAACCTAAATATTATCATAGTCTGTTCGTCTAACCCACTCCTTCAAATAATGATAGATCGACAAAGACAGACTGCTCGAAATCGACGAGTGTGAGAGAGAACGGGGACTGAAAGGAGCGGAATATCCGAACACACTTTGACGAAGTACCAACCTAAACTGTTAAATTTAGTGAAAAACGTGGGACTCTTCCAGTTGAGCATCGGAAACATGATGACCGCCAAAATGATGGGCACCGTCGAATATAAATCCCAAAACTCCTCGAATTTCGTCAAACTCAAAGTCTCGTTCCTGCCAATGACGTTATCGTTTTTGGGGCAGATCACCGAAGAATTGTAGACTTGAGGGAGCGCGCCCACATTGAAAATCTTCCCGTACAGGAAATGGATCGAATGGTAGAAGAAATTCGACATCAGGATCCAGTAGACGATATTCGCGCCTACCAGGACCAGCAGGGAGAAGATTTTCGCTATGATTTCGGCCCAACGACCCAGGAGCGAACGGCACAAATCGCAAACTTCCCCATTAACACCCGGAATTCCGTGCTTCTCGTTGATTTTCAGCAGGGTGTAAGTGGTGAAGAGGCAGATCGAGGCGACCAGGATGTTCAAAACGATCGCGGGAAACAGACCGGTCTTCTCGATGCCCCAGGAGATCGCCAGCAGGGAGGTGCCGACCGTCGTGTTCCAAATCGCGAATCTGGAAATTTTATTAATAGCCTTTATTACTCTCGATTACCATTACTGTTGGTATTATTATTTGTTTATTGTCTGGATCGTTGATAAATTCCGAAAATGACTTAATTCAGCACGAGATTTCATCAGATTCTCGCGGGGAAAAAGTCTTATCCGTATTATTTTTAATAATTAAAACAAATAAAAAATCAGGACAAGTCAATAAAAGCACCACTCACATTGTCACCAGCGAACTGTGCGTACTTTTATTAGCACCAACGCTGACATCGCCCTCATCATCACCCTAAAAATTTAAATCTTCATTATTATAATCATGAAAAATAATAGAGATATCGTTATCGTACCGGGTGGTAATCGTATTTTTCTAGATAGTCTAAATCCGAGCCGGTATTGTAGATGATCTGCCGATTCAATTTCTTTTCGATTAAAAACGAAGGGATTTGATTGGTCGTAAAGTTGCCGGATTTGTTGATTTTAATGTCATTTTCGCTATCGCACGAGTCCTGTTTGAAAATGCCAGAAGAATGAAAACTGCCAAATTGGGGAGTGGTTGAACTAGTCGCAGAACTCATCAAAGGTTGGCACTCTTCGTCCGAGTCCGACTCTGGATTTACGCTGTCGTTTAGGCCTTTTATCGTCATTTTGTAATTGCGAATCAAATCTGAAACGAACGACAGTTACGAAATACTTCACGCATCGACGATTTATTAAACAATAATTACCTCTCATCATATTAATGTGAGATTTAGATGAATGGGAACTGCCCGGTTCTTATGCTCCTTCTGTGATTGGCACCTTTAATCGAAAAAATTCCCGTTTTGTTTAAATTAAAAATCACTACCATAATTACACAAGAGTTTTAGTGAGATATGTTCGGTCGCTGGGGACGAAACGAAATCCATAGACTTAATGATAATGAATTTCGTGCTCGCACTTAAATAAATAAATAATAAACGACGTCATTAAAATAATTGCAGATAAGAAGTAAAAGCCCCACTTTCTTTCTTTCTTATTGAAGCGCATATGTACGAACTTAATTATTCTGGAATTCACAAAAATCTTAACAGATCTGCGATCTTGAACCGTACGGAAAATAAACAAATTCTCAAGAATTTCCGGGGTTATATTATTTCGAACAAAAACGACCTTCGAAAAGATGAAAAATCACCGAGAATTAAAAAGAAAAGTTGGACCTTGATTATGATGATAACACCTCCGTACGAGGCAGCCATCACACGTGCGTTTTTCAATAGAAATAAATTTTAATAATTATTACAGGAATTATTGGTTATTTTGTTCGTCATTTTTGTAGAAATTTTCGGCGCTTTCGATCAATCTCCTCCACTCGTCGTCATCGCAGCCGACCTGCTTCAATTCGTGCAACAGATCCTTCAGGCTCATGTCCGAATCGAAATTCTTCGCGTCGAACGGCAAATCCTCGATCATTTTCCGGATCTGCTCGACCGATAAAGACGATTCCGGTTTACCCTTATTCTTGTCGTTTTTATTTTTCCCTAGTCTATCCAGAAGATTCTTCAGTAGGTAGAAAACCAGGGGAACCACCGCGACCCACAGATACTTCTTACAGGACTCTTTAGTCAAATACGGAGCGAGGGATTTCAGATCCATTATATCGAGTCAAAATTGACTCGATTTTGACAAATCCCGAGTGACGGGCCGATAACGAGTCGCTAGATGCGAGCGAGGGCCTTGCATCGAGACTTTTAAGGCGATTTTCTCGGTACCGCTTTGCGGAAAAAAATGCAGAATAAAGTTGCGCACTTATTTTCGGACCTTGACACATTTCCAAGGCCGGAAAACCTACAGATTGGGGTTACATAACGAAAAACGCCCCCGTTTGCCTTAAACAATACCTCGATCCATATAAAGACCCGATTAGGAATGACAGAAACGCGAAAAACGGCTCAATTTGCACCAGACGGGACCCGATAAGTCGAAAAGATGGGTTCATCGATATTATTATACGCTATTCTAGTAAATAGCGCTATTATTCAACGCTATTTCACGATAAAAACACACCTACATATTTTGACAATTTCAGTTCCTGAAAATCTTATTAAATATAGGCGCTCTTCATTAATATTCAAGGTTTTTAGGTAGTTCTTGGTTGGGAATCAACGCAAGAGATCAGTCTGCAGTGGTCGTCCCTCGAAACAACTCGCCTATAATATTAGACAGTAAATTCGAATAAGTTTTGAAAATTTCGAAACTTCCAAAATGGAGCCGTGGTTATTTTCGTGTTTTCTGGTGGCGAATTTCCTAGCGACAGGTCTAGGTGAGCCGTCCTATTACCGACAGTACCGCGTCCTCAACAATTACCCGTCCACATACGACACATCTTCTTATTACACGAACCCTTTCCAAAATTATTACACGAGATCGACGCCGACCGCCAATTACCGCTCCGGTCGGTACTACGACGACGATACAGTCTACATTACCGACCGACACGGCAGGACGTCCGTACAATCGAGCAGTGCCAACTACCGAGGTTTTTACACGAGAAATAACATCATCAACATTCAATACATGAACCAATAACACAATGACGTCACCGATTCGATTATAATAATATAATAAACAAACAAAATAATCCACACGATATAGCTACATCAGGCGCCCACCTACACTTTATAATAACCGCCCTTTTACCCAAACTTGAGCCCTAAATTTAAAGAAAAAATCGTTTTTTGTAGCCATGACGTACGTGAGCGACTGTTCGGGTGGCACTTGCGGGCAAAACGCGCACTGCTCGATCATCGGCGGGCGGCCCGTCTGCTCCTGTCTGCGCGGTTACCTGGGCGACCTGTTGAGTCGGTGCACCCGTGCCGAATGTCTGGACAATTCCGAGTGCCGGGGTCATCTGACGTGCCGGAACGGCCGATGCATCGACCCGTGCGAGGGCACCTGCGGTCCGAACGCGGACTGCTCCGCCCGCAACCACCTGCCCGTCTGCTCGTGCCCGCCCGGCTACACCGGCGACCCGTTCACCAACTGCCGCCGGTTCGACCCCTGTAAGTACAGAAATCTGCTTTACCGACATATACTGTGATAACACTGTGACCGCTTCCGGAAATCGGAGTCTACTCAAATTTGTAATAGCAATGGCGAACTAGACCTGGATATGCCGTTTTAGTGACTTTTGCTTTGTGACGACCAAGAATTTTTGTCGCTAATTTTGACATTATGTGGAAAGGTCTACCACAGACAATGTAAATTTGACTGTTTTTTTTTTCAATTATACGCCGATATTAGACGAATTTTTCCACTGCTGATGACTCAATTGGAAGCCCTTTTAAATTTTTCATAGATATCTTGACTAATAAGGAGCACTTTGTTTTCAAAAAGTTGAAAATTCGAACATTTTTTCTTCTCGGATAAACCAATACCGGACGCATGTATCTACTCCAGATGACACAATTAGAAGCCAATTTGAATTTTTTATCGATATCTCGACTAATAAGAAAATTTCGCCACTTTGAAGTTTGCGAAAATCGTTGAAATTTTCGTGAAAATTCCATGACAAAAATTTAAAAAGCACGATTCTCGGTCAATTCAAAAGCTTTTTGCACATGTCCATACTGTTTTCGATAGATTTTTCGATTCTCTTTCGATTGCCGGGTCGCCCGAATCGATATCTCGATCGGTTCAAAAGTTAGACCGGTTTTAATTTTACGAGACCGATGATTTGGTGATTTTTCGGAGGCCATAGTTCACATGAAAAATTACCTTTTTCCGATGCGCTCTAGGAGCATTTGGTAGATTTTTTTGCGCTCTTTCGAATGCGCGGCCGCCCATCCCGATCGGAGCTTAGGTTCAAAAGTTATGGTCGATTGAAAATTTCGAGCAAAATTTGTACCCAAGGTGATGGATTTTCGAAAAAATCGAAAATCACTAAATGTCGTCCAAATCGAAATCCAGACACTTTTCCCGATAGATTTTGAGCTAACTAAGCGATTCCCGGGTCGTGCGACTCGATAGCTCCACTAATAACGAAGTTATGGCCGTTTGAAAATTTTACTCTATTTTCAACGGTACGGCAATATTAGACGCATTTTCTCACTTCAGTTGACTCAATTAGTACCCAATTTAAATTTGCCGTCGACATCTCAACAAATAAAGAAGTTACAGCACTTTGAAATTTTCAAAAAGTTGAAAATTCGAAAATTCGAACATTTTTTTCCCCAGATAAACCAATACCGGACGCATGTATCTACTCCAGATGACACAATTAGAAGCCAATTTGAATTTTGTATCGATATCTCGACTGATAAGAAAGTTTCGCCACTTTGAAGTTTGCGAAAATCGTCGAAATTTTCGTGAAAATTCCATGTCAAAAATTTGAAAAGCACGATTCTCGGTCAATTCCAAAAAATGTCTACAAAATTTTCGAAAATTGAAAAATCCCTAAATGACGTCTAAATCTAAATCTGGACACTTTTCCTGATAGATTTTGAGAAAACTAAGCGATTCCCGCCTCACTAGACTCGATAGCTCCACTAATAAGAAAGTTACTTTGAAATTTTTTACAAAAATGTCTTGAAACATCAATTTCATCGCTTTAAACTGTACTAAAAAACCGTCTTAATTATTGAATACCATAGGTAGAGTATCAGATAAGCTATTTCGAAAAATACACGAAAATTCCTCATAAAAAAAAAATAGACAAACAAAACGAATAAGCGCAGATTACAGTAACCTGTAATACCGACCGACTAATAAATACTCTACGAACAGCGGAACTGTGCCACCCGAGCCCTTGCGGCCAGAACACGCAATGCGAGGTCGTCAACACGACCCCCACCTGCAAGTGCCTGCCCGGCTACCACGGCTCCCCGCTGACCGGCTGCCGGCACGAGTGCGACGGCGACACCGAGTGCGGCCCGTCGCAGGCGTGCATCGAGTTCAAGTGCCAGAACCCGTGCAGCCAGTGCGGCAAGAACGCCGAGTGCGACGTGCGCAACCACCGCCCCGTGTGCCGCTGCCCGAAGAACTACTTCGGAAATCCGCTCGTCAGCTGTCAGCCCGAGTGCTACGGCGACCGCGACTGCCCCGCCGGTCGGCCCGCCTGCTTCTACGGCATATGCAAGAACCCGTGCGACGGCGTCTGCGGCGCGGGCGCCGACTGCAACCTGCGCGGCCTCACGCCCATCTGCTCGTGCCCCAGGGACATGACCGGCGACCCCTTCATCTCCTGCAGGCCCTTCGACAAACGTGAGTGCAGAAACCTGTAACACCGACAATGATAATCTGTCACTTTGACACTAGAAAACTGCATTACCGACATTAGAAAACTGTATTACCGACACTAGAAAACTATTACCGACACTAGAAAACTGTATTACCGACACTAGAAACCTGTATTACTGACGTTTGTCAAACAGGTGACTTGTGCGAGCCGAATCCGTGTGGTGCCAACGCCCGCTGCGAGCCCGGTTACGATCGGACCAACAAGGAGCGCCCGGTTTGCACCTGTCATCCCGGTTACATCGGTGATCCCCTTAGGGGCTGTCAAAGAGGAGAGTGCACAGAAGACGGGAATTGTCCCGATAATAAAGCCTGCATCGATTTCACGTAACTAATAATTGTACTATTAGTTTTTATTTTATGGTAATATTTTTGTGTTTTCTTTTTGAAGATGTGTGAATCCTTGTCATGGTCAATGCGGGGTGAACGCGATGTGCAACCCGAGACGTCACATCGCCGTCTGCACGTGCGCCAACGGTTTCAACGGTGACGCGTTGACGCAATGCAACCAAATTGTCGGGGGGAACTACTAAAAAAAAAATTAAACTGAAAATTATACAGGGTGTCACCCTGTATAAAATAAGGCGGGGGGTTATAGTGAACGGTCGTATAATTTCGTAATTTGATTGAACCTTATCTCGTAATCTGTACATTCATGATAATTAATTGTGTTCTTTTTTATACAGTATTTATAGAAATATATTTACACAAACTCCTCCTATCCTCTTGTCATTTTTCCATAATAATAATCTGATACAATGTTTTTTCTATTATTCATAGGTAATAATTATGATGAATTTCCCCAGTAGCGCACTTATATTTTATAAATATTTAGAAAAAGACCGTTTCTAGGTCATAATTTCAATGGTTCAAAACAAATCTGTTGATGTTGACCTAGGATGGGCCAAGCAAATTATACAAAAAAAGAATATTCTTTTATTATTCTTCATAAAACATAAGCGCTTGGGTTATTATTCAAAGAGCAAATCGATTAAATTGATTCCTACTTAATAATTATTTAGAGAAGATCACGTGTGTGCGTTTTTAGAGAGTGCATTATCCAATAGTTATCAGTAGTTAGTAACACCTACTTTTTTCAATTACTTTACTTAATCCTAATTTCAAACGTCACTTTTTCTAATAATGATAGAAACGATAATAATAATAATAAACTCACTACCTTTTGTCGCTTGTTTGTTTAGTTCTGCTAATTGCATGAGTTAAGTTGGTATCGTTGTGCTCTAAAACTAGGGATTTTCATTCGTGCGAGTTGGCAGTAGTCGGCGAAATCGAACGAAACGATAAAAGATAAAACAAACAACGTATAATAGAAAAATCATAGATACCTGAATTTTAGGATTTTTGGATAAAACTCATAAACTCAAACGGAACTGGTGGCTTGGTGGGAGGTGCAGTGACTGTCCGAGGAGCAAATCGACAGAGGAACGGGACTGTAGGTGGCGTTGTTGACGTAATCCGTGCAATTCAAGTACAATCGAGAACTGGTCCGGTCGCAATCGGGACACGAACGCTTCTTTTTTTTACTCCTCCGAAACAAGTCGTAGGCACATCTGCAAAATACACCAAAAATCAAGAAAACGTAACGAAAAATCGCCACAAATCCAATACCGAGCGTGTAAGATATGAGCGCAGGGCAGGGCTTCGAGCAAATCGCTCTCCAAACCGTAGGGGGAGCCGCATCCGCCGCAGAGCAAATCCAAATCTTGCTCCAGCCGATGGGCCACTCGTTCGTGGTGCAATTTTTGGTCCTCGTCGCCGAGCGCGTGGTAGATGCGCGACAACCGCATGCGGACAGTGCGCACCAACAACTGCAAAAGAAATCGAAAATTACTTAAAGGCGCAAAATATCAAATTCAAATCTGGGGATTTTCGCATTACCAACCTAAAACTATTCTAGTACTAAAACAAACCATAGACAAAACTAATTACTTTAGCACCGACGGAACTAGCTACTTCTAACAGTCTTGTGTTGAACTCGAGCGGTCTACAATTGCAGATTTTGTGTTGCAATCGGAGCGCCTCTAGGCAACGAGCAGCGCCATCCATCGACTCCATCTGAATCACTCTGTCACCCATAGCAGCGGCAGAACCCATCGCTGTCTCGTACTGACGAAACGCCTTCTACAAATCAGAAATCGAATCAACGTTAAATTTAATGTCACTTTATGTCGATGGGGGGTACAAACATTTATATCCAATTTCTTCCGGTAGATGTCGCCCATAATCCTGATACTCCTGGCGTAGGTCGCTTGATCGCCAGAAACGAGCGCCAATCGTGTCGCCTCGGAGCAGTAATCGTGCGCGTCTCCCAGTTCCCCCTGCTTCCTGAGCGCGGAAGCCATTTGAAGCAAAGCGGCTCTGCGATTAAGAAATTTCAGATTGAAAAGTCGCCCAGGTGTAGAAAACTGCCTTACCGATGGTGGCGCGAGTTGAGATCGCCCAGCTGGAGCGAACGGGACAGGTCGTACGCCTTCGACGCGTACTTGGCGCACTTGTCGGCGTCCTGGAGCCGGGCGAACAACTCAGAAAGGCCGACGTACACTTGCAGCTCGAGCGCCGGGTCGTGCACGGCCTGGGCGATGCGGTGCGCGTGCTGGAAACTGTCCAGCGCCTTGTTGAAGCCGGCCAGTTCGAGATAGACCGAGCCGACGGTCAGGTGGACGTGGCCGGCGGTCGTGCACTGCTCGCATTCGTTGTACAGCGAGTGCCGGGCGTAGGCCAGGGCCCTGGAAAAAAAAATACGCTTGAAACACTCAATTGGAAGCCCTTTTAAAATTTTCATCGATATTTCGGCTAATAAGAAAGTTACAGGACTTTGAAATTTTTGGCAAACATTTCTTCAAATATTTTGAAAATTGAAAAATCACTAAATCTTGTCTAAATCGAAATCTGGACACTTCTCCTGGATAGATTTTGAGCAAACTAAGCGATTCCCGCCTCATTTGACTCGGTAGCTTTAAAAATAAAGAAGTTACTGCACTTTTACTACCTGTGTAGCAATTTTAGTCTAGCTAATTCCTACAAAATTATCGACATTTCTAGTAATTCCGAAAATTTCCAACATTTATGGACACTCTTGTCGTAAATAGTGCACCATGAGTCGCGGTTACCCCATTATAGTGATTTACAAAAATAGCATCCACACAACACTGACCTTTCCAATCCGCCTAATCGTTGGTGGGCCCTGGCCAAATTCAGATACGATTCCGCCCTCATATTCGGATTGTCCAACTCCTCCGAAATGAATAACTGTCGATGGGCGTACTCCAACGCATCACTGTCAACCGACGACATTTTTTAAAGACTCGAAAAAATCCTCGAACCATTTTTCATCGATTCATTCATCAACAACTCATACAACATATGAAATAAACGAACGAGACGAAAAAAAACTCACCGATATTTCCCCCAATCCATATAAGCCTGACACAGGTAACCCAGTAACACGAATTTGTCCTCCCTCTTCCTGATCGCCTTCAGAGCCGACCTCCATTTCCTCACCGCCTGCTGCTGCTTATGCTGATTGTACAGTTTCACACCCTGGTCCACCTATAAACCACCAAGAATATAACCAAAAAAATCCCCCAAAACTTGAAAAAAAAAACGGAAATATACCTTTCTTTTTGCGATGCTGTGGTAGATCCGGGCACGGCACGCTCGAAAACAACCCCAAGTGAAGAGGGGCCGCCTGGGGGTGCGCACCTCGGTGTAGGTGTCTCGATGCAGACTGGAATACGAGTCGTTCCAAGGCCAGAGCTGATGCTGCTGCTGCTGATTGTGGTCCAGACCGTCCAGAGGGTGGCGCGAACCGTCCGGAGAAGACAGCAATCGGGTCGCCGACAACTGGTGGCTAATTATCCCTCCGCTGAAACCACCCCTTCGAAAAAAAAATCGACCGAATTAATCCCGAAACTAAGCGGGGGATTGTAGGCGATCGATCACCTGGTGAAATCGTGCGAATTTAAGGATTCCCACGACATGTTTCCTCGGGGTTGTTATTTATGTGGAAAAACTCGGGAAAATCGTATAACGGGGGTTGATAATTTCACAGTCATCGTCACTGTTTCGTCACCGCCGCCACTGTCGCCGTTTTAGATTTTTCCGCGATTTTCAATTCGAGAACGGGGGCACGGAACACACCCCGTTCGGCCGTTTCATCCCTCGGCGGCGGAGGGCCGTTCGGCCGGGACGCGTCTCGCACAGCATCCCTTTTACTGGCATCCCCCTCGGCGCCACAGGCGGATCATTATTTCGGGACGAGCCGACCGAGGACTTCGCGACTTTTCGCCGAAATGTGGGGGAGAGGGCGTGAAACTTGTATCGAATGCGTTTCGGACCGTTCACCCCAATTTTTTACGTGTTGCGGTGCTCAAAAGGCGGAACGGAAAAAGTTTTCCACTTTTTTTAGGTCGAAAAGTCCCGATAATGTTTCGGGTAGAACCACTCAATTTTCAGACAAAACCGTAAAAAGGGACTCAATTTTTAATACAAGCTTTAATAATACTCCTGCAATTTTATATTTCAAAATTTCATCAGGAAATTGAATTCCCTTAATTTTTTTGTTTGAAATTTATCCCTGCATTATTTTAGAAAATTATATTCATTGATTTCCCAAAGCATCTACTACATTGTGAAAGCATCAGGGAATTTTTGAATGAATTTTTAACCAATCCGACCATTTTAATCACATTGTGGCCACAATCCTTTACAAGGATTTCCAGATTTAGGTCGAATAATCCGAGCCCTTCCCTACATTTGACCTGGATTGGATAGAACACGACAAGATCGTACCGACATCGGCAAACTCTCCACAATCATTAAGACAGGTCATGGACCAAACTACCCCAAAAGAAAACCAATCCTTCTATAAATTGCCCTAAAATTGTAAAAGTTAACCTCAAATACCTATGATTAAAAAAAAAATCTCCTAACTTCCGATTCATATAATTTACGACTCGGAAAATAAAATATTCGAAAGGGAGCGAGATAATAAATGTGCCGGGTTCGAAAGAGGCGTGTCGACTTATCCGTCTTGAAAATTCGATTGGTTAAGTTACCGGCAAGAGGTGGAGAAAGGCGTTCGCGAACTAGTCAAAACCCGAGCCAAAACCGCGTCAAAATGACATCAATCCTTATAAATAATGACGAACAACGAAAAAACGAGAATCATCATAATCGTACTTGACGAAAACTAAAAATAGTACGTAATAATGAAACATTATTACACGATCAACAGGGCAAAAAGCGGGTTTTTTGAGATCCAGATGTTCCAGAATTAGAGGAGCCTTCGAGTGGAGGGGGGAATTAAGACGAGTTCGAAATTTTAAAATTTCAGTCCTCGATTCGACGCGAAACCCTACAAACCGCCCGAAATGAATTTCTACCAAAACTTCTACTATAACAACAACAACAACCAGAAAAACTGTTACAGGAACAACCGTGATAGAAACCGAACCAAAACCAATTGCAACAACAAATCGGACACAGGTTACGCGAGTGCCGAAAGCAGTGCAGAACCGGAAAGCGACGAAGAAGACGACCGTCTTTCCAAAGACCAAGGGCACATTTTCGAACCCCAAAACGCCTCCACCTGCACCCCCAATGGCCCTCGCAAGTGCCTCGCATGGGCCTGCAAAGCCTGTAAGAAGAAAACCGTCGCCATCGACCGGAGAAAAGCGGCCACTTTACGCGAAAGGCGCAGATTACGCAAAGTAAAACCCTCACCAATCCCCAAAAACCAGAAATTACGTAACAAAAATTGATGTTCCAAAAGGTAAACGAAGCCTTCGAACTGCTCAAGAGGCGTACGTGCAACAACCCCGGCCAGCGCCTCCCCAAAGTCGAAATCCTGAGGAGCGCAATCGAGTACATAGAGTACCTTGAAGAGATCCTGCAGGGCGGCAACAGGACCTCGCAGATCGGCGAAACAGAGAACGTCATTACCGACCAGGGCAATAATTACATGGTGAGTTATCTCGGATCGGATAACACCCAGGCGATAGAGATGTCGTCAGCACGTGTGTCTGTGCTCCTGGATCGTTTTTTACTCGAGGACTGAGGAGGCGGTCGACCGTAAAGACCTGTCAACAAATGTCGTTTTGTAAACCGACATCGTATACCTGTCAACTTGATCGTACCGAGTCCAATTAGAGATTAAACAGATCCCTGTGATATCGAGATGATCATTTTTCAATCAGCGTCCGGTCGATTATCCGTCGGATTTATGACGTAACGGGCCCGGGTCCGCAGAAAAATGGCCTCACCGCGAAATAATTTATTTCCCATCGTAATTGGCTCGTGTCCAGAGATCGTGTTCGTGCTTCGCGACAAGACGTTCGGATTAATCGTCTCGACTAAACCGACAACATTCAGATTAAATTCCTAGCCTCATCCTCCGTATTATCCGGGACTCGCGGTCTATGTTTTGCCCCCGTTATTAATGCGAGCCAAATTCGTTCGTGCACGGAGTCTCCGGGCGACGATTTATTAGACGACCGCCATCATCATCATCATCATCATGGTAGTCGTTCGGTGTATAGATGATGAAAATCCAATGTTGTTCCATCAAATCGATTCGGAAATGTTCTTTTCATGTTTCCTCTGCAAGACGCATCAATTCGTATCCGATCGGCTGCATCATTTCGGAGATGGAACGATCGTTGGAAAGTTTCCCTCGGCTGCGAGCATCAATCAACAAAACGGTAAGTAACCTGTAGAAACAGGAAAACTATAAGACGGGGTGGAAGACATTTTGAAAATGATCGTCAATTCTACGATTAGTTAAGAGGTCGCTGGATGTTTTGACAAACTCTTGTCACTTTTGAGTAATTGAAATGTCATTTACGCCCGTCTCTTCATCCTGAAGTTAACTGCATGGCTATCATGATCCTTTCGAAGTTCCAAATATTTCTTCATATGGAATATCTGATGTTAGAACTTCTTGGCCACAATCCTTCTTCCGCATTTCTTCATTCTTTTATAAATTTCTACCTAGATCTTCATTTTTAATTTGCGTTTCATCCTTTAGCCGATTTCCCTATGAAAGAGCTGGAGCAAAACCGAGCCTTTTGATGCTTCCACCTTTCCAGCCATTTCCAAAACCACTATCGACAGAGAAATCTCAATGAATACAATGTAAACAAGCATCCCGGTTGAGTGTACTCGTCCTATACAAAAATAATTTTTACTGCTGGTACCCGACACAGTTATTTCGAAACGGAACGTCTTAATTTGAGCGTATAAATCTAAGATTGGAGATTATTTAGTGGTGCTTGTGTATAATACGGGAACCGTAGAGGAATACGACAGAGAGGCGAGTAGGGATTTAAAACCGGCGACATCGTAAAGTCCTAATGGAAAAGACGACACTTTATAAGTTGACATGTTTACGGACGACAAGAATTCGAGGAGATATTTCCAGAAGATACAGAGGAAAACGCCACTTTTCGGCTATTTTTCCACCTCGACTTTGACGGGAAAAAATGTCAACAAACGCCCTCGACTTGGAAAAGCCCGAACCCTCCGTCAGAGAGATCAGAGACGTGCCGGTTAGCGCCGAGAAAATTACAAAATTTGATTTAGTTTCGTTTCGTCTCGAGCGCATTAAAGTACAAGCCTTTAAATCACCTTTACACGCATCTGGACCCGTTTCGCGTCTAGTCAAAAAGACTTGGCTTCAGACCCGAGACACAAACAAAAAGCCACCGGCTTTGTGGTCGATCTAATTAGTGAAAAAGAAGTGGAAACGAGCGACTTTCGCTTTTATAAATCAAAAACGACCCCACACACTCAACAGAGATCACAAATCATAAAAGCATATTTTAATCCGTACAGGCTATAGGAAAGAGGGTGGCGTGATATGTTTCGGAAAATCCGAGATCCAGATGTTGAAGATAGCGGCGTTAAGGGGCGGTTAATGCCTGAATCGTGTCTAAAGACCCGTTCCGAGACGGGCCAGTCAAAATACGGATCGTGTCACGGAAATAGAGACAAATTGGACCGGAAAAGGGCAAAAGAGGCTTTTAAAGTATGCGGCGAGAGACCTTTTCATCTAAAATTACCTCGCCACCCCGAAATCGAGAGATAAGTGAATTACCCAGGGCAGAAGCGACACACATATCGTCATCAAACCGACTCGAAATTTATGTGTTTATAAAAAGTGGGAGTGGAAACGGCCGACAGAGACGACATATTTTACATTTTAACGGCCCCTTTCGTTTTCGAGTATTTCCGTCCGACGCAAATAAAATCGATCATCCCCTATTATACCGTCGATTCGATATAAAAGCGCGGGAAGGAGCGGTGGCGCAAAATCCTTATGGTGCGACGGATCCGAAAATATCAAAGACCGCTTTATAAATAAACCGTCATCTCTCAAGTTTATATAAATTGTATCATTAGGTTGGTACCACTGTACGATTTAATATACACAGAGGACACACACATCCACGAGTATAGTTCAAGTCTCATGTCAAAAAGCGTCCGGCTAAACTTCGTAGATCCGCATTTAGATTCGAGAAAAAAAGTGTAAAAGCGTCGCGACGCCCTAGTGACGAGCGGCACATCGGGCGATAGACGGCTCACGTCGAACGACATCTTGCGGCCCTGCTCTGTCATATTCGTGACACGGTACTAACGATTTATTGCCACTATTAAAATAATGAGCTTCTCTTTCCCTATGTAGCGTGTATACCTATCCACTCTGCTCTAGTAGCGACTGTAAATAAAAATAAATATCTTAATAATATTTTGGAAGTAGAGACACGATTTTCGTTAGTTAGTTAAGTAGAGGTGTTATTTCGAGTCTCTCTTACAAAGTGAACTAATTTATCAAATTCTGTTTTTATTTTTAAGGTTTCGAAGTTTCCTCGACCGCGTCCAGTTTGGACTGTTTGAGTCTGATCGTGCAAAATATTACGAATAATAAAAAATTGGAGAGCAGCAATAACAGCGATCAACCACCCACGACATGACGATTATTTTAAATAAATAAAAAATTTTACATTAAAAAGCATGTATGATTTTCCCGAAACAATGTCAAGTACCTACTTATACTAATCTGAAAGGAATAATGCTTGGACATGAATTCCGATAACATATTTGATAAACATGGAAAATTCTTGGCGAAATCACACATTTTGTGTTTTGTTATCAAATAAATGATTCATTAAAACGTTATCAGACACGTTTCACCACTTCAAATTTACAAAAAAAAAACTGTTGCCAGTTCTTGCAAATTATGTTTATGTCTAGAAATTATATCTGAATTGTACCAGGAAAGGACCTTTTTTCCGTGGTGGGATTGTTTCAAACTCTAGTGATTTTTATACCGTTAGGATGGCAACGTTATTTCAGCGGCCATCTTTGATTTCCCGAATTTCGTTTTATAAAATTTTAAAACGAGTCTTCCGACCTCGAAAAAATTGGGTTCTTCGAGTTTATTATCACAAAATGTTCGTAAAACTCTGGAGTAAATAATTCGAGGGTACTCACTGGTGAATCTGATCGATGAAGTCGAATATTCAGCGTTTATCCGAGACACTTTTAAAAGACTCAACCGGCAGCGCCATCTGTTGATTCGCTTTGCTTGATAACGGAGAACTTCTGAAAGGAAAGAGGGAAATTTTAATTTCGAAAATTCATTCGTAATCCCTATAAACATAACGGCCCAGTTGAAAAGTCTGAATTTTAAGGAAATAATTCTACAGATTTTGGTTTCGTCCGGTTGGCAACATAAATTTCTCGGCCATGTTTGATTTAGCGTGTTTCATTTTACAAGACTTTCAAACTAGTTTTTCGGGCTCAAAAAAAAATGCCCCCGTTAAAATTATTATCACAAAATGCTCACAAAGGCTTGGTGAAAATAATTCGAGTGTACTCACCGGTGAGTACAATGAATTTGCCAACATTTTCACAGTTTGTCCGAGGCACTACCAAAAGACACTGAACCGGGGGCGCCATTTGTTGAATCGGTTGCCTTGGTAACGGGCCAAGTGGAGAACATCTGAAAATAAGGAGCGAAATTTGAATACCAAAATCGAATTATTCATAAAATAAATAATTAAAAATTATAAAACAAATATCACGAGCAGTTGAAGAGGATCTGGTAATGAACAGAAGTGAAGTTAATTAATTATTTACTGATGAGGTCATCATTTAGCATAATTATTTAGAAATAACTCTCATATGAAACTGAAGGGAGATTAAAACCAGCTAAAAAACCAACAAGAAAACTGCAATACCGCGAAAAAAGACGTAATCCAGAAATAAGTCAGGTGAGCCATGATGACGTGACCTCTGTCAGATATTAAAAAACCATGACAGTTCCAGTTCAGTTTACGGAGTGCGGTCTAGCGGTGTGGAGCGGTAAAGTCAGACGTGACGTAATTGCCAAAAAATCCTCAAAAAAATGAAATTGTAACAAAAATTCCTAAACCCCAAAGCGCCCGCATCTCTCAAAATGGGCCAGCACGTCTCCAGGACCGATTTCGAATGGACCTACACCGAAGAACCGCACGCAAGCCGGCGTAAACTAATTCTAGGTTAGAAACCAACCTCCCTTTTCTCAATTACCGAACGAACCCGATTTAAATTGCAGAAAAATATCCACAAATCAAGAAACTCTTCGGATACGACCCCAATTTCAAATGGGTGGTCAGTCTGATGGTCTCGATACAATTCTTCATGCTGTTCCTGATGAAAGATAAGCCGTGGCCCCTCGTTCTCCTAGTCGCCTACTGTTTCGGAGGCGTAATCAACCACTCCTTGATGTTAGGTACCCTGAAACGAATAAAACGCACTTTATTTCGATAAGGCGACGTTCATAAACTTGATTATTATTGCAGCCGTCCACGAAATATCGCATAATTTGGCGTTCGGACACTCGAGACCTCTCGCCAATAAAATATTCGGCTTTTTCGCCAATCTACCCATCGGAATTCCCATCTCGATAAGCTTCAGAAAGTACCACCTGGAGCACCACAAAGTTAGTACGACCGGAGAAGATTAAAAACCTTATCAATCAATGAGAAATTTCAGTATCAAGGTGACGAAATCAAAGATACCGACATCCCAACGCTGCTGGAAGCGAAATTGTTCTGCACCACCTTTGGAAAATTCGTCTGGGTTCTGCTGCAGCCGTTTTTCTACTCCTTTAGACCTTTGATAACCTATCCGAAACCGCCGACGACTCTGGAATTCGTCAACACTGCGATACAAATACTTTTCAACGTGATTGTGGTGTACTTTTTCGGTTAGTACTCGATTTACAGGTTCCTGTAATTACAGTTTCCTGTAATTTTGACGGTTCCAGGCTGGAAGATGGTCGGTTATCTGATCTACGGTTCCGTCATGGCGATGGGGCTGCATCCGGTGGCCGGGCATTTCATTTCCGAGCACTACATGTTCAAGAAGGGCTACGAAACTTACAGCTATTACGGCCCTTTGAACTGGATCACGTTCAATGTGGGGTACCATAACGAGCACCACGATTTTCCCTACGTTCCTGGTTCCAGACTACCTGAAGTAAGCAAAAAATCACCAAATCTGGGGACTTTTTACCCAGATTTAATGATTTCTATGACAGATTTTCGTTGCAATGACGCCATTTTGCAGGTGAAACGAATCGCGGCGGAATTCTATGACAATTTACCGCAGCACAGCTCGTACACGTCGGTTTTATACGATTTCGTCATGGATCCGGATGTGGGACCGTATGCCCGGATTAAACGTAAGTCGAAAGGCTTGGATTCGTAAGGAAGCCGGAAAAACGATACTCTAGTCCAAAGAAATCATAATTTTTGACAGAAAAGATATTTTTCTACCGTTGTTTTTTGCTAACGAAACGAAATAACATAGTAAATTATACTGGGAGAGAGGATCGCTTTTAAAGGAGGCTTTTTGGTATAAATTATCAAATCGAACCGCCTTATTTTCATGCCAGTTCTATCACTTTCTCTTTATTATTGTTATTATATCACTAGTGCTATTATTATATAAATAAGTATTATAAATGTAAGTACATTATTTAATTATGAATAAATAAAATAATTAGTTTGATCATTATTTCTATTTAAGTAACCGCGTTACCATTCCTACAGTTGCCTACTTCATCTTTTACCTACTATTCTAGTAACTTCACATTTACTACCATAATGGCGTTTTCTATTGGTGAATTGAATGCTGTAATGCTATCAGTCGACTTCAATTCACCAATACAGAAGCCGATAAATGACAGTATGACTGTCAATCACCTATCATTATACTGTAAACAATTCATTTCTAAACTGACATCATTTTTTAGACAATTATTATGCGCGGGACTGATATCGTACGGCAAGTCGTCGATATTGGTCAGATCCTCACTGGGGAAACTCTTATAAGTCGAACTGGGACTGGATAATAGTCCGCCATGATCGGACGGTAAACTAGAAAACTGTAAATCGTCACCGACACCCGCATCTTCGTAGATTTTATTCAAAACGTGATTTTTATCGAACTTGTGTTCCGTATCGAACTCGATAACGATTTCGGTTTGACAGCTAGGCGGACTCATCGGACTGGCCGCAGACTTGAAATCAGACGTCAAGACCGGCCATTTTCCGTCCGCGTTAATGTCCCTCTCTATCGCTAAATACTTTCGTTTCGACTTATCCATATCGTGGAATTTGAAACGCAACTTTTTGAAAACGACATACTCCACGATAACCTGCTCAATGAACATCGAGGCGGCAAAATTGACGGCGGCGTAAATCAGCAGGTAACAGCGGAACCTGTAATCGGGCGGCAGCACCAGATCGAACGAGTTCACGAAGAAGTCGACCGGATCGAGGGTGAGGTAAACCGAAAACGTCGTCATCAAAATGGCGGAAACTATGAGACCGTAATTGGAGAAGATGCTCTTCCTGTACGGTTTACCTTTCGAGAACGCCATGGCCAGGATGATGTACTGGAAACTGGAAACGGTGAAAATGACGAAGTTCTCCACGCATTTCACGTCGTCCTTGTCCGTCATCTCGCTCTGATCGAACTCCACGTACCAACTCTGCATTTTCAGGTGCTCCAGCGCGCCCACTTGCACCAAAATCACCAGAAACATCTGCAGCGCGAGCGACAGGATCGGACTGACGCTCATCAGACTGCTGAGCGGCGTCTCCTTCACCAGTTTACCGCCGTACGCCTCCGTCTTGCCGAAGAAGAACGCGAAAATCGAGATGATGAACAGATCGATGTACAGGAACTCTATGTCGGTCAGATTCGAATCGATCGAGTACAAAATCAGTACGGAAACGAACTGGCAGAGACTGTACGCCGCCATGTACTTGAAAATGCCGAAACTCGTCACCAAAGCGGCGCGGCCCTCCTTGATCACATCCAGGACACAAGTTATGTTGGCGTTTTTCGACGTAAACGGACTTGCGACTGAAGATTCCGCCTCAGATAGAGAAATCCCAGTGTGCGCCGCCTTCAAAGCGCCACAATCATTGGCACCGTCCCCACACATAGCTGAAAACCAGAAAATTACAGAAAACTCACTAACGAAAAAGGAAACTGCATTACCGACGCAATAGCCGAGATTTTGGAGCTCCTGGACGAGCTGCTGCTTCTGTTCCGGCGCCATCCTCGCGTAGACGATCCCCCTGGTGACCAATTTCGGCAACAAATCCGGGTGGTGTTCTTTAATCACCCCCCAGACTTTCCCCGTCATCGCGAATCGATAATTATTGAACGCGTTCCCGGTCGGCTTGGATTTCACGATGCTGTTGGTGTTCGTGACGCTCTCGAGCGTCTCCATGCTTATAATGCTCGCGGAATTCGACAAAAGACTCGAGCAAAAGTCGCCATTTTTCATGTTTTTGGTGTTGGTCAGCGTGTAGTATAATTCGGGTGGACTGGAGTTGTCCGCGTTGACAGTGATGACGCTTTGCCCGGTCGTCACGATGTCGCAGTCCTTGGCAACCGACAGCGCCGTCAAAATGTTGTCGCCCGTTACCATGATGACGCGCACGTTCGCGTCATTCAAGGCCTGGATGCAGGGAGTCGTGTCCGGCTTCAGGCGATTCTCCAGGACTATCAGCCCGAGGAGCGTCATGTCTTTCTCGACCACCTCGCGTTGAACCTGCGGAAATATCGAGAACGTTACAGGAATCTGTACAGTAAATTTTTACAGAAATCTGTAATACCACCAACCTTATTGACTTTGGCGTAGGACATTTTCAATTCCTTGTGCGCCAAGGCGATGACCCGGTAACCCTCCTGGGTGTAACTTTCCAGAACTTCGTGAAAATCATCGGGAACGCTCTCGCTTTTGACGAAATTCAGGATCATTTCGGGCGAACCTTTGCTGTAATACTCGAAATTGTGCCCCTCCAGCCTACGAACGATAACCCCCATCCTCTGCGAGCTGCTCGAAAACGGAAACTCCTTGATTATCCCGATCTGTACCTCGCCTTCATCAGAATTTCGTCGATCCGCTGGTCGATTCTTCGGCGGCTTCAAAACCGTCGGAAAAATCATGTTGAACTTGTTGTTATCGGCGACGTCGTGCTCCTCCATCACCCAGTTCGTGCTCTCGAACATCTTCAAATCGAGCGGATCGCCCACGATCTGCTTATCTATGATCGTCAACGAATGGCACGAGACCAGACCGTACAGAAACGAATCGTACGCCAGAGCCGCGACCTTCTTTACCGGCATGTGGAAATTCCTCTCTTTGATCGGGACGACGCACAACAAATCCAGGCCGTCCTCGGTCAAAGTGCCGGTCTTGTCGAAACAGACGCAATCGATCGAACCGGAAACGTTAATCGTCCGCGGTGAAATGCAGAAAATCTCCTTCTTTTTCAGCCGGATCTGGGCGTAGAAGCGACCAACCGTCATAGCGGCCGGTAAAGCAGGTGGCACGACTATCGTTATCAAATCGAGCGCTTCCACCACCAAATCCCGTGCGGAAATCCCTCGTAGCGCCTTGGTGATAACCGTGTAGACAAATCCGAGACACGCCACTCCAGCCAGGAGGGAGACGAACCGATACGAGTCTTTCTCAAACCGGAAATCGACAGGCGGCGGGTATAAAATGCTCCTAACTAGACTTCCTTTCGCTGTAGAAAAGCCGGTGCGCACCACGACCGCCAGCACCTTCTCGTTGCCAAAGTAACGCGTCTGGATCACCCGAGTCCCGCAGAAAAGCGTATGCCTCGCGTGCTCCTGAGGATCGTAAATCACCTCGACCAGATTAGGGAGCGCCGTTTTAGTCACCGGGACCGATTCACCCGTCAACATCGACTCGTTCAAAATGCAGTTCCCTGTAAGTAGCGTGGCGTCGCAGTGCATAACGCAACCGTGACTGGGAATCACCAAAACGTCACCCGGCACCAGGAGCTCGGTCGAGATCGATTCCGTCCGGAAATCGCCCACCGAATCCGAATCGGAGTCGCGTCTCAGGATCGTACAGACGTCAGAGTTATGAACCGTCGACTTTAAATTCCTCTGGTTCTTACGCGTCTGCCTCACGGTCATAGAAATACCGAAAAGCGACATCGCTATTATGGCGGCGGCGTAATAGTAGTAATCGTCTAGGAACCAGAGGACGAAACTGGCGATTTGGAAGATGTAAAACGGGTTCAGGACCTCGAGGAAGAGCAGCGTCACTATGGGGACCTCTCGCACGGTTATCGTGTTCGGGCCGTAAACTAGCCTTCTGGTGAACTGCTCGTTTTCGCTTAAACCGCGATTCGTGTGCAAAACATGACAGGAGACGTCCTGTTCGAGGCCCCGTAATTTGACGAATTCGTGTCGATCGCGGTCCCACAGGTAGGTGACTTTCTTGCAGACGAACATCAAGAGTCTGTCGATGTCGCGAAAGACGCCGCCCTCGAAATGGACCGACAAATGCGCGATCGTTTCCGAAGGCGACACGTGCGAATTCAGGACGTCGTCGGCGTGTTTCAGGCGTCGCGCCGCTTCGGGCGTCAGCGTCTTGATCGGCTTCACGTGGTAGATGTTGTGTTTCCCCTTGAAGACCTCCTGAAACGTCAGAAATCGTTATGTCGGTAATGCAGTTTTCTCCCCCAGACATGTTTTCCCCCACAAAGAGGCATAAAATTTTAATCTTATGCGCAAAATGAGTTCTGCTGGAGAATTTTGTTGGAAAAAATCGAAAAACACATGAAAACCCCTCATTTAACGTGGTAATCACCTTGATGAGGACTTTTTCTGCGTCCTCGACCGGGCACGGATGACAGGTCGCGTAGACGGCCCAATGCGGGATCCAATGGAACAGCAGTCTGAGTAAGCCGCACGTGATCAGGGTGGCGAAATAGGTCGAGGCCGTTTTTACGGGACTCGCCCTGTAGCAGCGCATCTCCATTTCGTCATCTTGACCTCTGTTGATGATCATCAAGTGTCCGGGCGTCTGCATGGCGCCTAGAAAAAAAAACAAGCAGCCAATTACGTTAAACGATATGGAATTTATTAATCGAATCGTGCGGGTTATTGTGATTGACTAGGAGAGGAACCTTTGAGCAGTTCGGCGTGCTGCTCCTGAACGCTCCCACCGACGTTTCTGGCTTTGTTCTTCTGCATCTTGGTCTTGTTGTTACGGAATGGCATTTTCGAGTAATCGTCTTTTTTTCTCCCGAACAGACCCATCTCACTTTCGATTAAGCGCTAACACTAATTACTTATTATTATTATTAAAACTATAACGGAAATTATAAGTCACTAGTAAGTCCTGCACCCTTTGGTTTGATGGTAACTCTGTTACCGCAACTTTCCCATCATCGGTTCATTCCAACGACTTTCACGAGTTATTTGTGGTATTACAACCTGCAAAAACACGAGATGAGTATTTCTGTTCAGAGATTCAGTATTCGACTTTGTAACGTGTAACTGAATCTAGTGACTTTTGCATTGTAACACTGGCTTTCGACCGCATGATTTGACATTGACATTGTTTTAAAATAGAAGGAAACTGTAAAAGTGAGAACTTGTCAAAACGAAAAACCCCAGTAATTGGCCATTGCAAAGTCGAATACGTAACAGAAGTCACCTTTTTATAGAACGTCAAAAAACGGCAATCGTGGGCGACATCAGGTCAACGTCAAATGATGACCATGACGGTTCCGTCGCAGATCGGGCCCCTTTTGTCAGTCCCCCGGGTCGTTCCTGGCCCTGTATCCGATGCTGCACGTCAAGAAGACCGACTCCACATTGTGCATTATCTTCGTCTTGTTCGTGCAAACGGTCCCCCCGATCTTATTGGTCGTATTGACGTTCGCAGATGGACAATCGAAGATCGGATAACGACAATAACCCGGTTCGCCACTAACCGTACACATAATAATTGTCGGTTTGATCAACATTTGTTCGATCGAACTGATTCCCCGCCTTCCTGTAGGCGATACGCGAATTGATCGAGTCCGCTCGTGATCAAGATATTAGCAATGTGGCAGGAATTCTATTTTTTTACGACGTGCCAACGTCACCGGAGATACGCAAATAACTCCTCGCCTCGCTCTCTCACCAGTGATTCATTACGTTCAGAACAGTCTTGGGGCTTCTAATGATCTCGCTTTTTAATATCGACACTTTATAGATCTTCATTTTCGTGGATCACAATCGAGATCGGTACTTTTAGGTGCTTCGTGTGAGGAGAGGTCACTTCAGACGCTTTCTGGGTGGACACATCGAATTTCACAAGGCCGGATTTCGCACGGATTTTGTTGCACGGGACTTTTGGCACGACTGCACCCGACGGAGGAGACGGCGGAAATGCGAAACGGAATCGGAATTGTTCTGCGTTGCGCTGGCGCACTTATTCGCCGGCGAAATTCGATAAGCGATCGGGACCGCATCTGGGCACGGAAATCTGAACTAAAACGACGACGAGAAAAACCCTAAATTCGTATCAACTTATAGATATCTTAAAATAATTACGGCTAATTTTACATTCGATTCATACAGTCGGCAAGTTACGAGGACATTAAGATTTTATGAGACCGCACTAATAGTTTACAAATATTCAGAAAATTCTAGGAAATTATTCATCTAACATTGCAATCGAATCAATGATCTTGATGTTTTGTGAACTGTATCAGAAATTTTGTTAATACAATTTTCTACAAGAGTATAAACCAGCAGGCGTTATGATTAATATAATAACAAAATCACAGATTATGACTAAATAATGTTACACGAATAATTTGCTACAAGACTATAATTAATGAAATTCCTCAATTCATGCGATTTAATGATCGGTGCCGGTAAAAAACATTGTGATTACAAAGAAATTATGGCGCTATGAAAAATTTACTCTTAGAAACTACAAATACCATGAACAACGATAACGAAAACTACCTAAGCGGAAACAATATTTTAATTATCTAATTTAAAAAGTGCACGTGAAACTATCAACAAGGTTCTCTTTAATAATCACAATAACCTCAAGAAGAAATAAAATTACTACTCACCTTTCGATAAATTATGTACATCAATCTGCTGCCGTCGATTTTAATATAAAAATTTCCCCGGTGAAAGTTGTCCGTTGAAACCTGTAATTGCACCGCACAAAAGTCCGATTTCGAATATCCTTTCCTCTTCGTGCAGTTGGTAGCAGTGATGACAATGGTCGAGTCGGTAATGTGATTCCCTCTTCCGATTATCTTGAAGATCACCACCACTGCCACCATCACCTGCGAAACAAAAGAATAAGACGTCAAGAAACCACTTTACGAGTACCTATTACACGAAATTCATAGATTACAGTTATCTGTAAAGATAAGCTTATTCTTACTTAATTAATTTACGATCCTGTACTAGTAAAGGACGTCACATTCGAAGAACTTGAAAGTGATTTGATTAAATTTTTAAATCGTTGGTAGATCAATAAAAATCGCGGTATCGATTGATTCAAACCCTAGGGAATTTTTCTATAATTGCACCATGAAGTTGTCGATACTGAACAATATCAGGTGGGGCATGTTAAAAAGTTATTAAAAAATCGGGAAAAAGAAAAAGTTCATGATTTCAAATCCTGGGGACTTTCTTCCCTCCTCATCGACACTGTTGGCAGCCCCGCACAATTATAGATGACAGCTGTCAGAAAAAATGGCTGTCACCTGTCAGAAACCGTGAATTCAGTGCCTTACTGTTTGTTATTGTTGTTAATCGAAAAAAAGATGTCCAGAAACCGTTGAAAAGACCGAATTCCGACCGGGAAAGGATGCAAAGCGATGTCGCCATTCAGGAAGAAAAAATCGGAGAAGAGTTTCCCGGTTAAAGTGTGCACCCTCGACGCCGAACTGGAATTCAATCTCCAAGTGAGTAATCCTCGATCAATCACACCCTCTCCTCAATGACGCACATTACAGTGGCGCGCCACCGGAAGGGACCTGTTTGAACTGGTCTGTCGCACGATCGGTCTTCGCGAGACCTGGTACTTCGGACTGCAATACGAAGACTCCAAAGGCTTCATCTCCTGGCTCAAATTAGACAAAAAAGGTACCTTCGTTACCGGCTTTCGGGCCCTTTTAATCAAATCGCGCTCAGTTCAAGATCAGAACATCCAAAAGGACCCCCACAGCACGGTCAGCTTCATGTTCCTCGCGAAATTCTACCCGGAAGAGGTCGCAGAAGAACTCGTACAGCCCGTAACCAAACACTACTTCTTCCTGCAAGTCAAGCAGGCGATTCTCAACATGGACGTGTACTGCCCGCCCGAAGCTTCGGTCCTCTTGGCCAGTTACGCCGTCCAGGCAAAAGTATCGAATCGAACAACTCGTAATAACCTCAAAATGACAGACAGTCTGTTTGACAGTATGGCGACTTCGATTTGGACACGTACAAACCGGGGACTCTGGCCCAGGAGACGCTTCTACCCCAAAGGGTCATCGACCAGTACCAGATGACTACGGGCATGTGGGAGGAAAGGATACGGGTGTGGTACTCGGACCACCGGGGGATGTCCCGGGACGAGGCCGAGATCTGGTACCTCAAGATAGCGCAGGACCTCGACATGTACGGGGTCAACTACTTCCCCATCAAAAACAAGAAGGAGACAGAGCTATGGTTGGGGGTGACGCCCCTAGGCCTGAACGTCTACGAGAAGGAGAATAAGTTGAATCCGAAGACCACGTTCACGTGGGCCGAGATACGTCACATCAGTTTCGACGATAAGAAGTTCATCATCAAGCCGGTGGACAAGAACTCGCCGAATTTCGTCTTCTACAGCCAGAAAGTCAGGATGAACAAACTGGTAGGTCGCTGCAATACCGGCCGTCACTCTCGCTGTCATTCGCCGTCTCTTTTGACAGATTCTGGACTTGTGCATGGGCAACCACGATTTGTTCATGCGGAGACGGAAGCCGGACTCGATGGAGTTGCAGCAGATGAAGGCGGCCGCCAAAGAGGAGAAGCACCGACGTCAGATCGAGAGGAACCGGTTGGCCAGGGAGAAACAGTTGCGGGAGGAGGCCGAAAGGGAGAGGGCGCACTTGGAGCAGAGGCTCTTGCAGTACCAGGAGGAGATCCGATTGGCCAACGAGGCTTTGGTGAGGACCGATTGACGAATTTGTGCTGCAAATTATCCACGGAATCTTTTAAACGTGCCAAAAATGATACATTTACTGATACGGTTGAACGAATTTCCCGTCTTAAAGTCTATTAACATTTCAAAACATCAGAATTAATGGAAGTTACAGCACTTTCAAATTTTAGAAAAAAATTCCAAATTTGTTTCCGAAGATACAGCGATACCGGACGAATTTTCCTACTCTTGATGACCAAATTCGAAGCCATTCCAAATTTTTCATCGATATCTCGACTAATGAGAAAGTTACGACACTTCGAAGTTTGCGAAAATCGTTGAAATTTTAGTAAAAATTTCATGTCGAAAATTTAAAAAGCACGATTCTCGGTCAATTCGAAAGCTTTTTGCACATGTCCATACTGTTTTCGATAGATTTTTTCGATTCTCTTTCGATTACCGGGTCGCCCGAATCGATATCTCGATCGGTTCAAAAGTTAGACCGGTTTTAATTTTACGAGACCGATGATTTGGTGATTTTTCGGAGGCCATAATTCACATGAAAAATTATCTTTTTCCGATGCGCTCTAGGAGCATTTCGTAGATTTTTTGACGCTCTTTCGAATGCGCGGCCGTCCATACCGATCGAAACTTCAATTCGAAAGTTATGGTCGATTGAAAATTTCGAGCAAAATTTGTACCCAAAGTGATGGATTTTCGAAAAAATCGAAAATCACTAAATGTCGTCCAAATCAAAATCCAGACACTTTTCCCGATAGATTTTGAGCTAACTAAGCGATTCCCGGGTCGTGCGACTCGATAGCTCCACTAATAACGAAGTTATGGCCGTTTGAAAAATTTACTCTATTTTCAACGGTACGGCAATATTAGACGCATTTTCTCACTTCAGATGACTCAATTAGAACCCCATTTAAATTTTTCATCGATATCTCAACAAATAAAGAAGTTACAGCACTTTGAAATTTTTAAAAAGTTGAAAATTTGAAAATTCGAAAATTTATTTTCTTAGATAAACCAATACCGGACGCATATTTCTACTCCTGATGACTCAATTAGAAGCCAACTTAAATTTTTCATCGATATCTGGACTAATAAGAAAGTTACAGCACTTTGAAACTTAGAAGAAAAACACAATATTCATAAAAAAATCCAAAATAATTACAATTTTTAACCCTTTCCCATTGCCAAAATTCCAAACAATAACCAATCACGAATACTTCCAGAAACGCTCCGAAGAAAGCGCCGACCTCCTAGCGGAAAAGAGCCGAGTCGCCGAAGAAGAGGCCCACCTTTTAGGCCAAAAAGCCTCCGAGGCCGAACAGGAGATCTCCCGATTGCGCATAAACGCCGTCCGCAAAGAAGAAGAGAAAATGACGCTCGAACGCAAAACCAGAGAGGCCGAGATGCTGACCGCCCGATTGGTCGAAGTGAGCGAGCACAACGCGGCCGAGGCCAATCGCCTAAAAGAAGAACTCCTTCGCGCCAGAGCCGCCGAAAAGTTGGCCAAAGAAAAACTCCTCGACTTTTTGAGTCGCGGCAGCCTGGCCAACTCCAACGCCGCCAGCCCCGTCCAATCGGTGACAGCCCTCTACCCTCCACCCTCCTCGAGCCCCTCGAATCTCAACTTGGTCGGGGATCTGTCAATACTCGACTCGGTGGACGATTTGGGCTTGGGGAACGGGTCGGATTACGACTTCAACAACGCCGAAACGGATCAGCTCTCTCTGGAGATTGAGAAGGAGCGAGGCGAGTGTCTGGAGAAGGCGAAGCAGCTGCAGAATCGGCTGAGGGAGTTGCGTTCGGACATTGCGGTGCTCAAGGTGGCCGACAAGCAGACCGAACTGGATCAGTTGCACAACGAGCAGCTGAAGCTGGGCGAGACCAAGTATTCCACGTTGAAGAAGAGCAAAAGCGGGTCGACCAAATCGAGGGTGGCTTTCTTCGAGGATCTTTGACACGATATCGTCGTTGCCGCCATCGTGCCTAATGTCCACCACCGTCGAGGAACTGTTACAGTAATGATATTGTTAATAAAGATATTTTTAAAAATTTCGTTTTCTCATTTGTATACGTTTTTTTTTTTATATAGGAATTGGTGACAGACCTGAATGTCGTCCAAAATCGAAATCTTTTTCAAAAATTTGAAATTTTCAATTTTTCTTTTCAAAGTTACGCTGATACCAGACGCATTTTCCCACTCCTGATGACTCAATTAGAAGCCATTTTAAATTTTTCATCGATATCTCGACTAATGAGAAAGTTACGGCACCTTGAAGTTTGCGAAAATCGTTGAAATTTTCGTGAAAATTTGATGTCCGAAATTTAAAAAGCACGATTCTCGGTCAATTCGAAAGCTTTTTGCACATGTCCATACTGCTTTCGATAGATTTTTCGATTCTCTTTCGATTGCCGGGTCGCCCGAATCGATATCTCGATCGGTTCAAAAGTTAGACCGGTTTTAATTTTACGAGACCGATGATTTGGTGATTTTTCGGAGGCCATAGTTCACATGAAAAATTACCTTTTTCCGATGCGCTTTAGGAGCATTTGGTAGATTTTTTTGCGCTCTTTCGAATGCGCGGCCGCCCATCCCGATCGGACCTTCGGTTCGAAAGTTATGGTCGATTGAAAATTTCGAGCAAAATTTGTACCCAAAGTGATGGATTTTCGAAAAAATCGAAAATCACTAAATGTCGTCCAAATCGAAATCCAGACACTTTTCCCGATAGATTTTGAGCTAACTAAGCGATTCCCGGGTCGTGCGACTCGATAGCTTCACTAATAACGAAGTTATGGCCGTTTGAAAATTTGACACTTTTTTTTAACGATACGCCAATATTAGACACATTTTCCCACTTCAGATGACTCAATTAGAACCCCATTGAAATTTTTCGTCGATATCTCAACAAATAAAGAAGTTACAGCACTTTGAAATTTTTAAAAAGTTGAAAATTTGAAAATTCGAACATTTTTTTTTTTAGATAAACCAATACCGGACGGATATTTCTACTCCTGATGACTCAATTAGATGCCAATTTAAATTTTTCATCGATATCTCGACTAATAAGAAAGTTACAGTAGTTTGAAAATTTCAAAAATCGTTGAAATTTTCGTCAAAATTTCACCCCCGAAATGTGAAAAGCTCCATTCTGAAAAATTGATAAAACACTAAATGTCGTCCAAATCCAAATCTTCAAAAAAGCAAACATTCACAAAACCATCACCACTCCACCTAGCGACAAAAGTTGATTACGAGAACAAAACCAGGGATAAAGATATTTTCAAAAGCCCCGCTTCTCGATCGTTTTCTTCGATCTTCCCACTCGTTCTACATCGAACGTATCTTCGTCTTCTGCGGTCCGTGGGCACAACCACGACCAGGTGTTACGAGATCGAGTTACCTGGTGCGGTGTGCGCTTGTTACGAGAACAAGTAGATTCTCAGTCTCGGCTATTTCGTGACCTTTCACTCATTCGATACGAGCGAAACGGTGTGAAAAACGCAGTTCGAAACGCCAAAAACCTCGGAAATTACGGTAAACACACCAATTTATTACCCCAGATTTCGCATTTTCGAAATGCGGAAACTTTCACGACGCGACTATATTCAAAAGAAAAAAATCGCATCGCTTATACTTATATCTGTCAAACGGATAAAGAGGCGAATTATAGGTCGCAATTATTGCCACTGCGAAATCAAATCTCGGAAATATAAAGGCGCCGTATTAAATATTTGTATAACGATAATCGAAGGTAAACCGGACGAGTTGTGAAGGTCTCCCTCTTTTTTCCACGATAATAATAATCCAACTCGAATCGAAAATTTTGCGAAATTTGCTCAAATCTGTGAAAAAAACCCGAAAAACGCAATGATCAAACTCCTGTAACCAAGACAAAGTTGTGTAGGCGCTTCAACTTTTAAAAAAGATTTTATGAATGAAAAGCGTGTGAATGACCCACCTCTCTCTCCCATAATCCTCACAAGAAGAACGTCTTCTTCGTCTCTTCGTTATTGATGCGAGATAAAAAGCGAGATAAAAGAAGGACCAGCCGGTGACGTAATAGACGAAACACCTCGGGTGATAAAGAGGAGACCTCACACAAATTCGGAACGGTACTTTTCGACAGAAACGAGACGAAAAAAACCTGAACGAAAATCGACCATCCATTCATTAATGGACGACGATCAACGTTTCGCTCGAGGCCCTACTAAAATCAATGTACATTACAGGAAACTGCACTACCGACATGATCGTGGTCACCGCGGCAACCCTCCTGTTGCTATTAGCGACGCCGGATCCGATCCGAGGCGACAGAGAACACAAGGTAAAACTATTTTTCCCAATAATTTTTATCCAGAAATTTTGAAAACTATTAAAAAATTCAGGTACACAACATAATCCTGTACCCGGACAAGCACTCCTGGTGCCAAACCACCCCGATCCAACAAGTGGTCGCGTCTCCTGGATACGAACCGGTAACCATAGACAACAACGTGTGCGTAGGTGCCTGTTTTAGCTACAGCATCCCGCGCACCCAACCGGCCGAACCGGGCGAACTGATCGGCCCCTACTGTGACAGCTGTCAACCGATCGAAAGCAAATGTTACCACGTGAGTACCCCGTCATCATAGCAACCCCCATAGTTACCGCAAACAACGCCTCGTTTATCGATTCCAGGTGACTCTAAAACAAAACGGCAACAACGCCACCTTCCAGAAACGAGTCCAGATCATAATGGAGTGCTCGTGCATGTCGTGCGACAACTTGAAAAACGAAGATTGCGACATTACCGACCTCAATACGTCCGAGCTCCCCTCGGATTTATTCTCGAGCCGCCGCAACCAGGAGGACCATTTCGGGCGCGAAGAAGTCCCGGATTTGTTCAATTTGCAAAACGCGAGCGTTGTCAATAATGATTCTAGACCGGATCTTCCGGTGAAAATCGAGAAAAAGTACGAAATCGATCCGAAACTCGTCCAGCTTTTGAAGCGCATCCAGGACGACGGAAACGACGAAAACGCCGACGCCTTCCGGAACTACGACCGGACCTCCATGCGGGAACTGACGAAAACTGTCAAAAGCGGCGACTGCGATTTGACGGATCGCGACCTGATGGAGTTCGTCAATTACGTCAACGGCAACTTCGAGGACCTCGAACTGGACGTGACCGACTTGAAGGAGGTGCTGAGCAAGTTCGAGGCGGACGAAAAGCTCGCCCGGATCCACCGGAATTTCGGTCTCTCCTTGGAGAACAACGAGCAGATCGAGCGCGATCTGAAAAAGTTCGACTTGCCGGAAAATTTCGGTCTCGAGGGGCAAATCGCGAGCCCCCGTCACAGGCTGGGCGAGGAGATGAGTCTGGGGGGCGAGGTGGGGCACCTGGTCAAAGGGCCGCACGGTTCCATGGTGATGGCGCCCAACATCAAAGTCGAAGAGAAACTCAACCTCGATTCGGACATCCTCAAGCCGAACCACGACGGGACGATAATCTCGTACGAAAATCCCCTGGTGAACAAGCCGACGCTGAATTAAAAACGACAATCGATCCATTTTAGAATCTTCAAAATCTAGTCCTCCGTCAAAATTATTCGGTTTCAAGTTTTTCAAGTTAGTTTAAAATTAGAATAACGATTCATAAATACGTAATTACATTAATTTTAGGTAATTTCCACATATTATTATTTTTATTATATTAACTTTAATTGTTTCCCCCTCTTACCCACTTCATTTTGTACTTAATTTATATTATTATTATATCATACAGCTTTAAAAATGTACAAAATCCCCTTACGAAAAAGTACAATGTCTTTGTTATTTTTGTCGCTTCTGTATTTTCGATTAATTAATATTTCTCTGTCGAGATCGAGCTCTTCGAAATTGTAAAAGGCTGTGTGCTCTGTTTAGTCAAACTAATTTTTATATTACTTTATCTTTTTTATATACTATAATAATTTGTTATCATATGTGTAGTTTTTATCATATTTTTATGTACTAATCAATCTGTTTTCGACAAATTTTTATTAATATATTCACCAATCTTTCCCAGAAAAGAATTCATAAAAACTCACCGAAATACCCCAAAACCGCTTCGAATTCATCCCCGCATTGTAGATCGAGGCAGACTTATCAGAAACCCCTCGAATTTGGCACAAAACACTCTGAAAATAGAAATTTTGAATTATTTTCATGAAACTCTGAAAACTTCAAATAGGTATCTGGGGGATTTTTATTCCGTCATGTTAGCGAAGCCAAGTCGGCCATCTTGAAAATTTAAAAATATTCCCAAAACTTTGACTAAACTTTTCACGGGTTAAAAAAAATGCCCCCGTTGAACTTATTATCACAAAATGTTCATCGGACCTTCGTTAAGCTGATTCGACTGCACTCACCTGAAAATTCGGCGAGTTTGAACGGTTTTCCTGCATTTTCCAGGCCACTGTCAACAGGCACCGCACCATTTCGCCACCTTCAAAACCTGTTGAATCGGTTGCTATGGCGACGATCAAACTGGAACATTTGAAAAAGGGGCGCGAAATTTGAATTTTGATAGAAATTAAACCGCGATAATATCGATAATAACCATTTCAGCATAATAATCGTACGTTTTTGATCATACTGAACACATTTTCATAAAAAATTCAATTTTATTCTCCGATCAAATCAATTTATTTCGATAAATATTTATTAATATTATAAGGCAGGTAATTAAGAACTGTGACTATTGTAAATAGCAGACAATGAGTAGACATTTAAAATATTATTTATCAGATAAGAGTTGGACTTCTTGAGAGTTCCAAATGCTGGAAAACGCGAAAAATTAATGATTTTTCAGATAGTGCAACATACCGATAGTAAAACCTGAATAAAATCACTCGACACGGTCAAGACATAGAAAAATAGACGGTCAAAATGACCGCAGTTAATACAATCGTCGAAATGATAAGCAAAATACACATTTTCGTTTGAAAAAATCTGACTTATTCACGAAGAAATTGGCAAAAAGTCACTAGATTATCAACGATTTCAATGCGGTAAACTCCAGAAAAATGAATAACCAAGGAAAAAACTCATTCAACGGCACAGTTGCCAACAGAAAAAAGTCGCCAATAATTTAAATAGAACGGACGTACGACCTTGCCTGGCCTTATTCTCAAATTTAAAAAGAAAACAACCCATCAATAACCTAACCTCCAAACGTGACTCCGCAAATCTCATTGAAACCCCATTTAAAGTAAAAAAAGAATACCCTCGAGCATAACGAAATCATCAAGTAAGTAGCCGCGCACGCGAGCGGCGAAAAAACCGATGAAATCAAACGGAATTCGCCCAGAAAATCGCCGAATTCGCAAAAGGGTTGCCAACCACCGACGTCGTTACGTCACCCCTTTGACAGATGGCCGGGTCACCCAAATTCGAAACCAGCGGCGTAGAAGTAATTGAAAATTAGGTAAGACTGGAAAAAACGAAAGTATAACACACCAGAGTATAATAATTATTAAATAATCACACGAAATCCTTGAGGTTTATTATTATTACTGTAATAATCACTTAAATCGACGGGTCTTTTATATCTGGCATACTTTTTATCCAATATCGCATCTCATTTCAAAGTGGAAGGGATTATTGGACGATAATTCAACCTATAATAGGCTTATTCTTCATCAGTATTTTACTAATGCCAGATCATTATCGCTATAAGTTTACTGTGCGAAACTTATCGCCAGTGTTCACAACTTAAGTCAACTGTCACTCTGTGCAGTAATGATAAAGTTGTCAATAATTATAGAGATAATTTGACAGTGCGTCACTTTGATTAAAATTATTCGGTCCGTTTTTGGACCACCCGAAAATGATCGACGAAAAAGACCCGACAGGGTGAGTAACCTTATCGTAAAAATCCCCAGATTAAAAAAATGAATAAATATTATGCGTTGTTATGTAACAATCGCAACGAGAATCACCAAGACGACTAATTAAATAACAACATAACATAGTAAATGCATTTGTTTTTCCCTTTTATAAATCACCAGTCACAAGTCGTCTGAAATTTTAATGAACCGTTATCACAGCAGCGCGTTATCAAATCACATGAGCCTTATCGAAATCCCGGCCGTCTTCATATTTAAACACGTGCTCGGCCGATTTGTTTATCATTCGCTTTTTATCCGTTCCTGCTCTCGAAATAAATAAAAACCGGTTTAAAATGGCCGGGGATGAAAAACGACCCTTACTCACAGTGAACAAGAAGTTCAATTACAACGGATCAGGGTAGGTAATTCCTATAAACCCGATTTAATTAAATAATCCCAATTTCAGGGTGATGGAAAATGGATACAGCGTGGGTCTGAATATCAACCGGCAGGTCTACCAACAGGAGGACCTCCATAAGCACACTCTATACGAAAAACCCCACACGACTTTCAAGGAAAAATGCGGCAAAAGCTTGAAATCGATAAACCCCGCATCCTGTTGCCTAAACTCCATGCCGGTATTGAAATGGTTGCCCAGTTACCGATGGAAAAAACACTTCCTGAGTGACGTGATAAGCGGCCTGACGGTCGCCATAATGCACATCCCGCAAGTAAAAGACCACGCCCCAAGCTCTTCTCGATAACCAATCCCTTTCTTCCAGGGAATGGCCTACGGCCTTTTAGGAGGCGTCCCCCCGGTCGTTGGCATCTACATGGCCTTCTTTCCGGTCCTCGTCTACTTCCTGTTCGGCACTTCCCGCCACGTCTCCATAGGAACGTTCGCAATCGTCTGCCTAATGACAGGCAAAGTGGTCAACCAGTACAGCACCGTCGAAATCCTCCAAAACGGCACCACCGTGAAGTTGGAGTCGCTCGATCCGGACTTGACAGCTGTCAGTTACACGAACGTCCAAGTCGCCACGACTGTCACTTTCACCGTCGCCATTTTCCAACTCGGCATGTACTTAATGAGGTTAGGAATCGTCTCGACTTTGCTGTCGGAAACTCTGGTGAACGGATTCACGTGCGCCTCTGCCTTTCACGTCGTCTCCTCCCAATTCAAAGATCTGTTCGGGCTGCCTGTACACAAAAGACGGGGGAATTTCAGTTTCGTTCTGGTAAAATTAGGCGAAATGTGAAAATCACCAGATTCTAGGGACTTTTTTCCAGTCGCTCTACGACGCAGTGGCGGCCCTGCCTCGCGCCAATCGCTACGCGTGCGCCGTGACCGCCATATCCGTCGTCTGTCTGGTGATAAACAACGAAATTCTCAAAGTAAAAAACCCTAAAATCACCGAAATCTTCACCGTAGTAACCGCGTTGTTTATTGTAGCCGTGGATGACGAAAAAGACGAGAATCCCTTTCCCGATCGAGCTGATAGCGGTGGTTCTCGGCACTTCCGCCTCCTACTTCATGGGGTTCACAGAAAACTGGGGGATTTCCACAGTCGGACACATACCAACCGGGTAAAACTAAAACCCCTAGTTTGAAACGCCACAGTTACGGTAACTAGTCAATTCCAGACTGCCTGACGTCACTCTACCGATCTTTCCGTTAATTCCGTCAATTCTATTGGATTCTTTTGTCATCACCATGGTTTCCTACACTGTCACCATGTCTATGGCGCTGATTTTCGCCCGGAAACTCATGTACGAAGTCGACTCAAACCAGGAACTGCTCGCCCTAGGATTGAGCAATACAGTCGGCTCATTTTTCGCCTGCATGCCTGTAACCGCTTCCCTATCTCGATCGATGATCCAAGAAGCAGTAGGAGGTGTCACCCAAATGGCGTCCATAGTCTCCTGCTCGATCCTCCTGGTGATCCTGCTATGGATAGGACCGTTTTTCGAATCGCTACCCAGAGTAAGCGTACAGAAACCTGCATTACCGGCCCTTTAAAACGGCCGTTTCAGTGTGTTTTAGCCAGCATCATAGTGGTCGCCTTGAAATCCATGGTAATGCAATGTGTCTCGTTCAAAAAGTACTGGAAATTGAGCAAATGGGACGCGATCGTCTGGTTGGTCACTTTTTGCACCACCCTTTTCGTCCAAATCTCCATAGGGTTGGCGGCAGGGGTCGCAATTTCCCTTCTGAGCATCTTCGTGCAAGGGTACACCCCTTACAGCTGCCTCTTGGGCCTGGTCCCCGATACGGACCTGTACCTCGACATCAAGCGGTACAAGAAAGTTAGTAGAGCGCCATCTGGTGACGGCCGCTGTGAGTGGCGCCATCTAGTGACGGTTTCCGGTTGCAGGCTGCCGAACTTGACGGCATAAAAATCTTCCACTACTCGGGAGGACTGAGTTTCGCATCCAGGACGTGCTTCAAGGATTCGCTGAATCGCAAATTGGGTTTCGAGGCCGCCTCGATTTTGAGGAAAAGGACGAAACTTGAGGAGTCCTCGTCCCGGGCCGAAGAAGAAGACCTTCTGGCTGTCAAATGCGTCATTTTTGACTTTTCTGCTTTGACGTACGTCGACCCTTCAGGTGTCGACCTCTTGCGTCAGCTGCAAAACGATTTCGCCAGATTAGATGTCACCCTGTATATCGCTGCGTGCCCTGGTACGTTTTCCTAACCTCAAAATCGGTATCTTTTTTGATTTTTCACGTTTTTCAGGGCCGGTTTACGAAACCTTTGTGAGGTGCGATACAGAGGAGAAGATCGAAAGCAAATTCATGATTTTCCCAACCATACACGATGCGGTTTTGTTCGCTCAAAGTGTCATCCTGACGAAAAAAGACGCCTAACTTATCGACACTGTTATTATTAATGTTATTGTTGTTCATGTTGAAAATCTATTTTTATTACGCTCTTAGGAAAATAAAATCCTGTCATAACAGATGTCATTTAAGCGGAATCCTCATGGATTATTCAAATGTTTTCGCGGCGTCAAATCACAAAAATTGACACCCGTTCGGCACTGCCCACTTCACTTATCCTTGGCACTCAAATCGAACGAATTTTTATCGACGATCGGAAAAATCAGTCGCGAAAATGTCGACCAAGAAGGCGGTCGTCTCTTCTGACACCTATCGGACGCTGAGGCCGATCCTGTATTTGGGCCGAATTTTCAGCCTGTGCCCGGTGGCCGCCTCGAAATTGGGCCCCAATCATTACGTCATCAAAAAATCGACGGCCTACGTCGTTTACGGCTGCTCGTTCGCCCTCTTCATTAGTAAGTTCGAGTACCAACTGCTGATGACGAAACACCCTAAAAATTTGGTCCTCCAAGTCGGTACGGCAGGTTACGGCTTATGGGCCACCCATCGAATCGACGTGGTCTACAAGATCCGATGGAGGGAGAACACTGATCGATACGTCACGATTTCTGACATATGCGTCATCTTGCTATCGTGCCTTCTGTCCGTCACCATAACGACGTTAAAAATCGACAAATTCCTCGACTACCTCAACTGTTTAAACAAAGTATCCTGCTGAGTAACCGTGGTTACCGATTCAACGATCACCCGCTGTTTTCAGATCGACTCCCTGCTGGCGAAATACCCGGATAAACCCAAAAAGTACTTCCTGGTCAGCGTGGCGACTTTGGTCATCACCATAATCGTTCTAGGATTCGATTTATGTCTGTGGATGAGAATTTCCTTGAAAGATCAAAGCGAATTTGTAGGACTACTGGCGGAATTTCTACCGTTATATTTTTCCTACATCTACATAATCATAATCGAACTGATCTACTGGCATTTGGTCCATTCGATCAAAATCCGGATAATCGCCTTGAATCGAGACTTGGACGAGATGGATTTCAACCAGATCGCCATCAAACAAACGAAAAAAATCGACAGGAGAAACATCAACAACATCATCGACTGCCTGTCGACCGCCCGCCATTTACAGGAGGCAGAATTGAAAACGAAATGTACGATAAAAGAGTGCGTTCATAAACTCTTGGCACCTGTCACGGAATATCGTTTATGAACGTCACTCTCTCGGGTGTTTGTTATTCCGTAACCATAGTTTCAGGCATTACCACTACGAGGATCCGGAACTTCATCATGATCTACGAGAAGATCCTGGAAGCCGTCAACACTGTAAACGACTTCTACGGCTTCATAATCCTAGTAACTTTCCTCGTTTCGCAGTTGGTACTAACCGTCCCCTCAGATAATAATTCTAGGGTGTCTGGTCCACCTCTTGGTCACTCCTTACGGCCTCTACTCCATGATAAGCACCACGGGGGACTCGATTTTCATCCTCTCCCAGACCATTTGGATGTTCGGGCACGTCCTGCGTCTGGCGCTGATAATCGAGCCGTGCCACGATTGCGCCCACCACGTATGTCGGTAACGCAGAAACCTGCAATTGAAAATTTCGACGATCGATTCTAGATCAAGTCGACGATCCAGACCGTGTGCCGACTGATGTCGAGCGAACTGCCCAACGAAGCCAAGAAAATCCTCCAGACGTTCGCACTCCATCTGTCCAGGTGCAAAATCGAGTTCACCGCTTTCGACATGACGACCGTCAACAGGGCCCTATTGACGACCGTAACCTTAGCAACAAATTATTGATGAATTTCACGAGTAATCGAATTTCAGATCGCCGGGGCCGTCACCACCTATCTAGTCATCCTGTTCCAGTTCAATAATAACTGAATTAGCCATGCACCCCTTTCGGGTTTCGGCGCCAGGACGGCGCCTCGATTCCCCGGGGTGAATCACCGTGTTTTGGTTTAATTACGAGGTGTCGTCATGGCGACTCGGTGTCAATTTTCTTCAATTATCATTAAAAACGTTCATTAAACAATTGGTTGTTTCGTTGTTAGGTGATAAACGAAAGTCGCGTTATCTCGTGTTTTGTTTCCCTAGTCGTCTCGAATCAGATTTTATAGCGTCAGGGGGTGGAAATCGATATCATCCCCGCGGAAATCGCAGAGGGCGCTGCCGCGTCGAATCTTTGTGCATGTTCTGGATCGACCACGCCAGTCTCCCTCGGAGATTCTAGCAAATAACACACTCCATCGCCATAGTGATAAACAATCGGTCGTTTCGTAACAATTTTCTAGTGATTTTTTCCCGTATGTGGTGATAAATTCCCCTAAACATGGTGTACACGCTAATGATCGTGGCCATTTCGCTGGTGGCGATCGGCCGTTCGCAGGATATCGAACTGCAAACGGCCACTTATTACACCTCGAAAGGTAAGGGCGAATTTCGGATTATCGACGAAATTTCGGTCGCAAAATTGACGTAATCTAATAGGCGCATCCACCATTTTGGCATTCAAATGTCAACCTTCGAAATGTCACTTACCGTTGACATTTCTTTGACATTTCTCTGACATTTCCCGCAGGTACGACGGAAATATCGCGGACGACTTCGACGCGAATGTCGGGCGGCCAGGAGCGCCCCCGCACCGAGGGCGACCCCCTGCACAGGGCGATCTCCTGGTTGGTGTCGCAGCGCGAATCCGACTGGGGGTGGCGCAACGACACCCCCAAAGTGCTGACGGCCCTCCAGCTGTTATCGCTGGCGCAAGGGGACGACACGTCCTCGGTGCTGCCGACGCCGGTGGAGATCCAGCTGAGCACCAAGCAGCTGGAGGTGGAGATCGTGGTGCTGCTGTGGCGCCACCACGAGGTGCCGATAGCGCCGCCCAAGCTGGCGCAGTACGCGCTCGCCCTGGGCGCCCTCTGCCACGACCCGAGGCAGTTCCACGGGCACGACCTGGTCGGCACGCTGCAGCACCACGAGCAGGTGCACGATCTCGAGTTCGCGTACGCGACGCTGGCGGCGTGCAGCTCGGGGGCGCACGTGCGCAAGAAGCAGATCAGGCGGCTGCTCGACATCGCCAACACGGCCAAGGACCACAACATCGGTGAGTGCGCCTTACAGAGGGCGCTACACTCACCTCTGAACTCCTCGAAATCGAAAATTCTACTAGGAGTCCTCTGGTTTTTTACTGGTAGAATTTCTCAACGATGGCGATTGATATCCAGAAATCGGTCGATCTGGAAACGGTGGGGGATGTTTCGGGCTCTGAAAATGATCAATTTTGTGTAAATCGGGTGAAATCGGGCATAGGAATCGCAATTTTCAAAAAGTTTACTGGATACATAACCTCACTTTTCTCCTTTGTGAGATTTAGGCAAATTACGAACGATTTTCTTGCTCCCGCGGTAATGGTCGCAACCTGCGCTTATTAATTCAGAGAAAACTTACTGATTTCGTCTTCTTCGCGTTAAAATTAGCCAAAAAATCACGAAAATTATCACGGTCACCAGAGAAAACGGACAAGATGGCGGCGAAAATTTAAAAGTAAAATCTGGGGAATTTCGCGTAATACCAACCGAAAATTTTAGTAACAAAGCGAATCTCAACCATAGACGTACCAAATGATAGAAGGTCAATCTTGGATAATTTTCTCCATTGCGAGATTTAGCCAAATTACGATCGATTTTCTTGCTCCCGCAATGATAATCGTAACCTGCGCTTATTAATTCAGAGAAAACTTACCGATTTAGTCTTGATTTCGCGTTGAATTGACCAAAAAATCACGAAATTTATCACGGTCACCAGAGAAAACGAACAAGATGGCGGCGAAAATTTGAAAGTAAAATCTGGGGAATTTCGCGTAATACCAACCGAAAATTTTAGTAACAAACCATGGCCGACTATAGTGTAAACAGGCCAGATTGCTTATTGTCAGTTGCCAAAAGTCGGCCTTTTCTGTGACGTTTTGTGACTTTTCTTGTTTAACTATATTTTCAGCGTAATTTATTTAAAAATTTCAGTATTATATTGTGAATTGGCTGATTGTGAGTGTTTTAATAGGGAAATAATCAAATTTCCAACCTTTTTTGGTAAGTTTTTCGAAGGTTTTCATACAATATTCTTATTAAAATCGAAAATTTTCATCATTTTTCAACCAAGTCAGTGGCACACTGCTCAAATACTAATAGGTATTTCTTGGTTCAGCCTTTTCTGTTTTTATCATTTTTCCGCAATCCATGCGCTCATAATACGCTAAGCAAACATTGATCAAATCATTTTAAAAGTTGGACGTTTTCTGGTTATTTTCATTTATTATAAATTATTTTCATTGTCGGCCTCTTCTATTTTCAACACTTTTTCAAGGGTCTCACAATGTTTAACAAACCCTCGAGATGGATTTTTTTTAATACATCTACTCGAGTTCTACACTTAATAGACATAATTTTCACAAAAAAAAACTTCCTTGCAGGCCTAATTTAATTTTCAACATTTCTTCAACCGTTTTGTCAGAAGAGCCGTACAGAAAATAATAAATAATCACAAATTTATTGATTGCAATTTCTTTTCACCCATACTACGTTATTTCGAACATCAAAAATGGCATTCTATGTAGGCCTCTTCTAATTTTCAACATTTCTTCAATCAGTTTTTCAAGAGCGCTCTACAAAAAAATAAAAAATTAATCACAAATTCATCAATTCCAATTCAATTCCATCCTTACCACGTAATTTTGGACATCAAAAATGCCGTGGTGAGGATGGAATTAAATTGTAATCGATGAATTTGTGATTTTTCAATATTTAAAATAAGGCCATCTCAAGAAAACGGCTGAAGAAATGTTGAAAATTAGAAAAGGCCTACATCGAATGGCATCTTTGATGTTCGAAATTATGTGAAGACGAGTACATTTATCTTGAGTAGATGTATTTAAAAAAATCCATCTCGGGAGTTTGTTAAACATTGTGAGACCCTTGAAGAAGTGTTAAAAATAGAAGAGGCCGACAATGAAATTGTTTAAAATAATTTATAATAACTGAAATAACCAGAAAACGTCCTACTTTTAAAATGATTTGATCAATGTTTGCTTAGCGTATTATGAGCGCGTGGATTGCGGAAAAATGTTAAAAAAGAGAAAAGGCTGACCCAAGAAGTATTGGTATTTGAGCAGTGTGCCACTGACTTGGTTGAAAAATGGTGAAAATTTTCGATTTTAATAAGAATATTGTATGAAAACCTTCGAAAAACTTACCAAAAAAGGTTGGAAATTTGATTATTTTCCTAATAAAACACTCACAACGACACAATTCACGATAGAATACTGAAAATTTCAATAAATCACGCTGAAAATATCGTTATACGAGAAAAGTCACAAAACGTCACAGAAAAGGCCGACTTTTGGCAAATGACAATTAGTATTCCGACCTGTCTACTAAAGTAGACCCTGAACAAACCCAATCTTAACCACAGACGTACCAAACTATTAGAAGGCCAATTTAGGATTACTAATACAGAATTATCCGCGAAAACACTGAATTAAAGGCGATGAAGCTATAATTTTGATGAATTTCAACAACCATTTGAAACATAGACGCCGTTTTAGACTAGATTCAAATCTAAACTAGAGCGCACGTACAGTAATCTACTTTACCGGCTACATTACAGACACGGTCGCCATGACGATTTTGGCATTGAGGTGCATAGTGAAAGACCACCGCCACAGAAACCTGCAGCATTCGTTGAGGAGGCCCGCGATTAGTCTGGCCAGGCAGCAGCAACCTGATGGCGGGTTCGGCAACCTCTACAACACGGCCCTAACGATGCAGGTAACCAACCCAACCAAACCAAAAGTCCCCAGATTTAGGGATTTTTATGCAGGCCTTGAGCGACATGACTGAGGCGAGTTCACACTGGAACAAGACTGCCGCCCGTTCATACACGGAATCTCGCCAGGACCCAGACGGCGCCTTCACCGACCCCGGCCTAACTTCTGACGTCATCCTGGCCCTTGCGTCCAGCAAGGGGTTGGGCGCCATCCGCACTCTAGATTGCGGCAAATACGACGGCGATTTGGAAAACCACGTCGAAATCGACGGGCTGACCAAGTCGCTGTCGGTCCATGGCAACGATTCCGACATCCGCAACGTTACCGTCACGTACACACTGTGGGTCGGTACGAACATTACAGAGAACTGTACTGTCAGCATCACGGCGCCCAGGAACACGTCGTTCTACAGCCTCATGCAGACGGCCATGGACCTGGACGCGCACTTCACTTTCGAGGCCTCCGAATGGCCGAACGGCCATTACGTGCACACCCTGGCCGGGTACAAGGAGGAGCCGATGGGCTACCACTACTGGCTGCTGTACCGCCTGCCGGAAGTGCCGGATCCCAGCGCGCCCCCGGCCAATCAGCTGGTCGCCCCTGTCGGTAAGTCAGAGCGCTTCAATCTTTTCTAGAATTAAAATGGTTAATGTCGGTTTCTGTTTATAGGTGTGGATGATTTGTTGATCGAGGAAGGTGACCATTATCTGTTCTGGTACAAGAAGTTGTAAGAAATTCGCACATTTCTAATAAGAGTATTAATTATTATTTGAAATGAGAACAATATTCGCTTATTATTGTACGCTTCTAACGTTGATTTGTCTGTTTTCTAATTTAAATGTCATATAATGATAACTATAAAATAATGAATGTATTATACACGACTCTTTAATCACTATAGTAACGATTATTACATCAGTGTGGTTATAATAATTATTGTATTACGATTATGGGAAAAAAGCGCATTTTTAAAATATGACAATACTTTCGATTTTCGTGTGTACGTTTTATAATAAGTAGCCGATATAGCTTTAGGTGAATAGAAATTATTTCCAACTCAATTGTTACATGAACTGCAAAAATTGTTAACCAAAAAAACTCTTTATTTTTGTTAAATTCGGCTTGATAAATTATTAATAAAGAATCTCCTCGGGATGGACAGCCTCCTTCTTCGTCTACAACACAGGGACGGATCTGCAAAGAAACTAATTCATGTTTTAACGAGAAAAAACATAAACGTTTATTAATAATGAAAAAAAAAGTTAAAATGGGAATCGAAAGGTTATACCTACTTATTGATGGAAAATTAATAGAGATAAGCACTTGAAATACACAGCACGACCCACAGACACTGTTAGGAAAGGTGACAAGCAACGAAACGCCAAAATTCCAATAAAAAAACTCACCCCTAAATAATGATCAGTCTCGAGTAGTACTAGGGGAGTTTCGTAGCTTCCTAGTTCTGGTTCCTCGTAGACTTCGTTCGGCACAAATTGACTATCAACCGTTTTCCATCGACTTTAATCTCCCTCAATTGCTTAATCGCCGATACCACATCCGATTTAGTCTCCAACTCGATCATACACCATCTTCGTGACTTCTAAAGGACACAATATCAATAAACCTCGGAAATAACGAGAAATTACTCATTTTTCAACTCACTTGTCTCGGTAAAGTAACTCCAACGATTTCGGGGTGAAGATCTTTCACCTGTTGCTCTTCCTCAATTCTTTTGGGGAGTCGCAAGTATAATCTCAATCGGGACGCTTTCAATTCGGAACCCCTACCAAAAATAACAATCGTGCATGTAGATAACATTTAGGAGAGTGGTACTGTTGGGTAATTTCAAGCTGTTACCTCATTTTTTACTGGTTTTACACAATTTTCCAGAAAACTTCGCGAAAACCGTCAAATAAACCAAGCACGCCAAACACTGTCAAGTGTCATTCATCTGTCACTCACCTGTCATCCTTCCACCACAGAAGTGTATTTAGCAAATATTTTTCTGTATCTGTTTTCGCTTATCGTTATCACTTTGCTCCCAATTTCGGTGGAAAATATCACCTTCTTCCTCATTACCGTCCCCGTTTGCTGAAGAGTGCGATAATTTCAGCTAGAAGTCGATTATTTTTCTTACATGTCGTCCTACTTGTTTATACGAGTCTGTGATTTGTGACCTCGAACAGAAGCGCGCTGACGTTTCCTGCATTACCGACCGGGCGCCACTTCCGTCCGCCATTTTGTCTGTCCGTCTGTCATCACAAGGACGTTTTCACGTTCGTTCGGTGTGAGTGTCTGTGTTATCGTCGCCTTTTTTTGTGTTGGGAAATAATCGGGTGGCGCACTTATATCCGCGCCCGTCCTTATCACGCGGATCTTATCGCGACACTTATCACTGTGCGAGATGCGTTCGAGTGCCTGAGACGTGACGACCGTACCAAAACACACGGTGAGTAGTCGCGCAGACGGACAGCGAGCTGGCCTCTATCGGCCCGAGTTCGAGCACCCAGATAGGGACGAGAGCGGCCCCCAGGTCGGCGCCGATCCGGACCAAGTGGAGACCTGAATCCGGCCGATCGCGACCGAATTTCCCTTACGTAAGTCGCCCGAAAACGATGCGAGAGACGTAACGGCGGGCGACCCATGGTGGCGACAAGATGGTAAAGTGGGTTTGCCCTTGTACGGCATAAAAGATACCGTCGGTGGGCGAGTTTTCGGTGGCGATCTTTGTGTGCGCTTTTTCGACCGTCACCCACCGTCCGTCAAGTTGTTTACGTCCTTTTGGCCGCGGGCCAGAGGGAAATCGCCCGAAATCGAGGCACATGACTCGAAATCGTCGGCCTTTTACCGTCGGAGAGCGTCGGAGCGCAGAGAGAAATTGCTAACCTAAAAAAGATCGTAAAAGGACCTTCTCCAAGGACGTCCAGTTGCATAATAGTGCCAGTACACAAACCGATCTAAATTTAAACCCATAAACAAAATCGCCTTTTATTGTGACCGGGGAAAATTTGCACGAGAAATCGGTCCGGAATGCGTAGAAAGTGAAATTCTATTTAACGAGAAATCAATTGGGTGCCTGCAGTTTAATATTTTTGACGTTTGCTGGAGGACACCAGCATCCGGTCAACTGTCAAGTCAGTGCCGTGCTGTGATGATAAATAAATTCACCCAAGAAATCATAAATTTCTCCTAATTTGGACTAGTGTTGGCCTTTTCACAAGCAGAAATTGTCAAATTGGATTGAATACGAATATAATTACACTTTGAAACTGCTTTATACCATCCAAAATGAAAAACATTTGTCGTCCTCTGGAGTATCCTTTTTTCCTGAGCCCTATAACTTAGCCCTAATCCTCCTGTTCAGTCTCAAATCTCGAGCAACCAACATTTAAATCTTTCAGCTTCAATTTACAACCGGATTTATTCTGGATCTTGCTGGATCCCTAGAGTTTTTCCGGATTTTTCATATTTTGAGGTTATGTAGTAACTTTCATTATTTTCCAATTTTGAACTAGTTTTGAGACAGATTAGGACCGTTTCAATTCATTTTCTCCAATTTCTCACTGGTTTTACTCTGGATCTGTGTCGTTTCCTTCAAAACTAGTCCGAAATTGGAAAATACTACATAACCTCAAATTATGAAAAACCGCAAAAAATCATCGGGATCCAGCAAGATCCGGGATAAAACAGGTTGGAAATTGAAGACAAAAGTCTCAAGTGTTAGTTACTTGGGATGTGTGACTGAACCAGAGAATTGAGGGTAGGTTATAGGGCTGAAAAAAAGGATATCCCATAGGAAAGTGATGAAATTTTTTTCTAACAAGTGTTTTCGGTTTATTATATGATGACAGTGTATGTTAAAATCATTAATGAAGTTAATTCATTCATTCATGTTGTTGCACATAACTAAGTTGTCTTAAAACTATTCCAAAATTGGAAAATAATAGAAAATACTACATAACCTCAAATTATGAAAAATCCGGAAAACCTTTAGGGATCCAGCAAGATCCAGAATAAAACCGATTGGACATTGAAGCTAGGGGATTTAAATGTCGGGGGCGTGTGATGTGTGACTGAACAGGAGAAATGGGGCTAAGTTATAGGGCTCAGAAAAAAGGATACTCCAGAGGACGACAAATGTTTTTCACTTTGGATGGCATCAAGCAGTTTCAAAGTGTAATTATATCAGTATTCAATCCAATTTGATGATTTCTGCTTGTGAAAAGGCCAACACTAGTCCAAATTAGGAGAAATTCATAATTTCTTGGGTGAATTTATTTACCATCACAGCACCGCACTGACTTGACAGTTGACCGGATGCTGGTGTCCTCCAGCAAACGTCAAAAACAGCAAACTGCAGGCACCCAATAGTCCTGCCAGCTGTCAGAATAACCTCAAATTTATCACAAAAAAAAATTCCACCGTACCGAAGAGAAAAATCCTCAGTTGTGATCGACCGTTTCAGGAATGTCACATGATTAATCGCCTGATTACTCACTGGACGGGAGGTCGGCCTGATAACCTCCACTTTAATCGACAATAGAGACCTTTTTCTGTCATTATCGTGAGTTTTCCTGTTTTAAAAAACGGTTTTTTCGCAGATTATGGATGTGGTGGATCAGCCCAATTCCATCTGTCATGTGCAGCCGATCCAGATGTATCAGGTGCCGAGCGGCCATTGTCCCGATCAGATTCTGCCCTTCAAACTCTTGGACGGCGAGGGTGTCTCACATCAGGGCACTTGCGTCGACGGTTTAGTCGTCCTGACTAATTACCGTCTCTATTTACAAATCGGTGACTACCATCATCACGTTCCACTGGGTCACATTGAAGTGGTCGAACATAGGGAACTGTTTTACCTACATGTCGGGTGCAAGGACGCGCGCACTTACCGGTAACTAAAACCAACCGATTTTTGGGGATTTTCGTCTAATTTCTGGTGATTTTCGAACTAGTTGCACGTTCGCCAACAACGAGAACTGTCTGGAGTGGTTCGACCGTATCACGAAGGCGTCGGGGGAGGCCCCGCGCCAACTCGAGCAGATTTTCGCCTTCTATCACTTCATCTGGTCGAAGTATCGCAGCGACGACGATGTCAAAGTGATGGAGCGTGTACGCAATGCAGATTCCTACATTTTCGACAAGGCCCTCTTCAAAAAAGAGGTACCAACTCAAATAATAACCACCGAAAGTCACTACATTTCTTAATCGTTTCGACAGATGGAGAGGTTGGGATTCAAGGGAGGCCCGTGGCGAATCAGCAGCGCCAACGAAAACTACAAACTCTGTCCGACTTATCCGCCATATTTGATCGTCCCCTCTTGCATTTCTGATGACATGCTGGAATTGGTGGCGAAATTCAGGAGCTCCAGACGCGTACCTGCTGTCGTTTGGAGGTAAGCCCTCACTTTACAGCCCAATTTTGTGATTATTAATGATTTGCTGAAATTTATCACTTTGTTTGGGTTAGTTACAACATTTAAGTTGGTACTGTGAGCTTTAAGTCGAAATTCCCTAGTTTTGAATTTGGTGTTTTCGTCGCCATCTTGTTTTTAGTGTCATATGTGAATTTGGTGGATTTTTATTGGTTTTTCGACTCTTTTTCAACGTAAAAATGCTCAAATCGGTGAGTTTACTCTCTATTTATTGACCTGCTCCTTGCGGGTTAGTGGTAACAATACGGAAATTGCAGTAATCTCGTATTGAAAAAAAGTGAGGTTATGTTGAGTAGAAACTTGCTATTCCCTGACCCAATTTCACAGAAATTACATGAAATTAACCGTTCTCGATCTGTTCCGGCCCCAATTCCGCGTGTTCTATGTCCACGTTAAGTAAATGAGTGGTTGAACTTTAATTTTTGTGGTTTTCTTCCCAAAGACATACGAGAAACGGTGCGGTGATTGCACGATGCAGCCAACCGGAAGTCGGGTGGCTGGGTTGGAGGTCGAGCGACGACGAGGACCTGATCAAGGCCGTCTCGGAGGCGTGCAACTTCGAGGAGGCCGTCGTGACGCAGTGTTCGGACCGCGAGACATTGTACTCGCACTCGCCCGGCTCGCTCCACTCGGACGACTCGCTCCAGATGGCGAACGTCAACGGCGGCGCCAAGCACAAGAAGGTGCTCATCATGGACGCGCGCTCCTATACGACGGCCGTGGCCAACCGGGCCAGGGGCGGCGGGTGCGAGTGCCCCGACTACTACCCGAACTGCGAGATCCAGTTCATGAACCTGGCCAACATACATTCCATCCGGAAGAGTTTCCACGCGTTAAGGCTGCTCTGCACGTCCTCCGCGGATCAGCCCAAGTACGTTTCGGCTAGTAATATCGTTACTGGGTGCTTAATTTTGGTGTTTTTTGGTTTTTTCAGTTGGTACAGCCAATTGGAGAACACCCGCTGGTTGCAACACATGTCGGGGGTCATGAAGGCCGCTGTCACTTTGGTCAATGCAGTGGAGAGGGAAGGTCGCCCCGCTTTGGTCCATTGTTCGGACGGTTGGGACCGGACTCCTCAAATTGTGGCCCTGGCCGAACTTTTACTGGATCCTTTCTATCGAACAGTCGAAGTAAACTAAAAATTGGACGGTTTTTTAATGTATTCTATACGTTTTTTCGTTGTAGGGTTTTCGTATTTTGGTCGAAAGGGAGTGGTTGGCTTTCGGGCACAAATTCGCTGACAGATGCGGCCATTCGACCGGTAGCGACGATCAAAACGAACGCTGTCCAGTGTTTTTGCAATGGCTCGATTGCGTCCACCAATTGGTCAATCAGTTCTCTTGTGATTTCGAGTTTTCTCAAGCCTATCTGGTATTAAATATACGAAATCCGGTGAATTTTTCAAGTAATTTTGTGATTTTATTAGGTAAAACTCGTCCAACACATCTATTCCAACTTATACGGTACGTTCTTGTGCAACACGTACCAGGAGCGGTTACGGATGGTCAACGGGAAGACCTTCTCGGTTTGGTCTTTCCTGAGTTCGCCCCGATTTCGTAATCACCTGTACGCCCCGCCCGGGAACAGCTGCGGACACAAGGTACGCCACTGACATCTGTCACTTTTCCGTTTGACGTTTGACAGTTATAATTTTTGACATTTGTCAGGTTCTGTGGCCCCAATGCAACATCCGCGACCTGCGCTTATGGAGCGAGGTCTATTTAGGGTCGTGGGAGGCCAATTTCAACGCAGACGGGGGTTCCGGGTCGTGTCCGGGCCCACCCGAGTCCTCCCCGCAACACAACATGACCAAGACCCGATCGTACGGTGACCTCATAAACGCCGCAGACGTCGGACACAGTCACGTCAGACGCAGCAGCGACCCTAGTATTAATATCGATAAGTAAGGGATCTACTAGAAAAAAAATTACAGGAATCTGTAATTTTTTTTTTACAGGAAATTGACAGTTTTGTCGTGCGAACAACCTCCCCAGGAAGTCGCATCTCCGAAGGTCTGCCAACCTCAAAGTTTCGACAGTCACGAGCCGTTCATGAAGGCCGTCACTAACGGAAGGACGAAAGAGGACGACGACACGTCATCGACTACTTCATCGACGGTTTCGTCGAGGAGTTGCCATGACGATGACGACGTGGATGGGATTTTGACAGACGGCGTTGCCAGGGCGACGCTCGTGGATGTTTTCGACAAGACTGAGTTGGTGACGAACGGAGGCGGCGTCGCCTCGGTGACCGCACCAGTCGAGGTCAACCACAACAACGACGGTTACTGTGGCGAATCGGACGATAACGAATGCACGGAAAAAAGTGAAAGTCGCTCCGAACGGACTGTCGTGTGTCGCGATAGCAACGTCAACGGTTTCGCGAGCGCCCCCTCGGTCGAGACGAGCACCGACACACTGGTCCTGTCGAATTCCAATCTGAGGTAACCATGGCGATTTCGGCCTCTTAGTTCGAGGGGTGGTGTCGAGATAATGTCAAAATGTGACGTTTCTCATTTCGACCATTAGAATTTTCACTTTGTTTACTGGTTGCTATGGAAATAATATGCGCGTTTTTTTTTGGAAAAGTATAGTGGAACTCTATCTCGACATCATTCCGGTCTAGTTTTAGTGACTTTTGGTTTGTGGTGGGCCGGTGGCGATAACTGTCACGTGTTGTAGCCGGTCGCCGGGCGAAAACGGCTTCGAGAGCGTCCGAAACGTCAACTGGGCCAGCGACGGCGGCGGCGGTTGTAACGTGTGCGCTCAAAACTTGAGAACCTTCAACACGAATCGCAATAGGTAAAGCCGTAGCGACAAGCACAGGCGTAGTGACAGTAGCAGTAGGTCGCCATTTTGGTTCCGCCGGTTCAAAACGGTCCGTGATTTCAGCGCCCTCTGTGATAACGCCACCGCGGCGACCAAAGACAGGAACCGCCGGTCCGGCTCGTCGCCGATGTACTCGAGGACGTCGAGCAGCAGCGGATGGGAGCACAGCCTCAACGGCGGACCGCACCAAAGGCAGTGTCAGAGTCATCCGTCAAATCTGGGCGATGACGGTCTGGTGCCCGTCAGGCTGATGGCGCAGGAGAGGCTGCTGCAGCTGATCGACGAATTCAAGGTGATTTGTTTTTTTTTATTATTTTTTCAATATTTTTTTTTTTAATTTTTTATTTTTTTTTCAATATTTTTTTTTTGCTTTCTTCAAATATTTCTCTTTATTTTGTTCCAATATTTTTTTTATTTTTTTTTTCATTTTTTTTTTTTTCATTTTTTTTTTAAGTTTCTCAATATTTTTTTTTTCTAATATTTTTAAAAATAATTTCAATTATCATGTTCGTTTTGCAGAGGAAGGAGGAGTTGCTGAAGAAGGAACTGAACACTTACCGGCAGGCGTGGGTGAAGCGGTGCTGTCACAAGTGTACCAACGGTGACGTCGATAAAATCGACGAAACTGTAAGTACCCGCGGTCCCGTCCGTTCGGGTCGATAAGGTAGAGATCGCCTCTATTGTTATTTATTTATTAAAAAAAAATGATGTCGTTTAGTTGTCGGAAAATGAGACGTCGTCTTCCGCTAGCAGTCTGTCAAATTCGCAATCTAGTCCAGGTGTCGTTACTGTCACGGTTAGTTCGATCGTTTGACGGATGAAACTAATCATAACACGACTAATGACGCTGTTGTAAATCGGCACGATTCGATTTTAGGTATTCTTTTAAAAAATTCAGTAAAGTTTAAAAGGCCGAGTTTGATTTTTAATTTTTTTTCTGATGAAAAATTAGAGCGAATAATCTCAAGTATGAAACCGTCAAAAACGAGGTTAAGTAACTGTCAAATAGAAATGACACTCAGCTATCCATCGTTGCCAATTACATAGCAACTACCTTGGTAACGGTTGTTTAACCTCAGAACTTAAATTGTTTTCGACTTTTAGGTTATTTCATCCAACATAACTGTTGTGCAGAACTCATTTTGCGCCATCTACGAATTTGTATCATTCGTAAAATAAAAATTTGGTTCTCTTCGACCATTCCGATTTACAGCAGCGCGGATATTTTCTTTGAGTTCAATTAACGTTTGACAGTTCTGTCGGTACCCGTCCGCTCCGATCCGCGCCAAGTCGGTAACCGGTCGTTATTGCAGGGATCTGTAGTGGAGTCGGTGTGCAGCACGACCGGCGAAACTCAAGTATCAGCAGTAGAGTCGTCCCGATCCGACCTGTCGTGGGAAAACCTGGACGAGAACACGATCCTGCCCGACTGCACGACGTTATGGGTGCCCGATCACGCGGTGAGCCGGTGCACCGGCTGCCAGACCGAGTTCTGGGTCGGTAAACGGAAGCACCACTGTCGGTAAAGTCGCCACCGTCTTTTTCCCGAAGTAGATCGCTGTTTTACCGACTCTGTCTTCCCAGGAAGTGCGGTCGGATCTTCTGCGCCAGCTGTTCGGAGAACAGCACGCCGCTGCCGTCCGAGCAGCTCTACAACCCGGTCCGGGTGTGCACCGGTTGCTACACGAAATTGCGGGGCAGGAACTGCGGCGGGGAGATGGCGGTCGCAGAGCTGTGTAGAAACGGCGCGAACGATGACGGGGAGGCGCCATCTATCGGCGTCCCTGGCAACATCATGGGGCAACAGCAACAGCAGATAACCGCGTCCAGTAACTGACGGGTGACGGAGAGGTAACTTAACTAACCGCTTTACCGGCCGATTGATGCATTTCCGTTTTTTTTATCATTGTGTCGACTTTGTTTTATTTTCTTCTCTTTTTTGGAAATTGTGGGAAAAGGCTGAACTACTGTGATTTCAGAACGTCACCGTTTTTATTATTATTATTGTTATTACTTTATTCTGTCAAAAATTTAATAATAATGATTATTTTTATTGCTCTTACATTATTGCGATCGGTCGATACGAGAGAACTCTGTGATGGATTAAATAATTTTTGCACTAGTTATTCTGTTGTACAGAGAATGAGAGACGTGTCAATTTTTATTGACGTTTGTGAAATGAAAGTCGGGTGGGGGTCCCCGGAAGGCGATCGAGTGTCCCGTCGGCGTTGCGACTCTCCCCCATCCGTTATCTGTCACTGAGATTTTGACAGATGATGCACCTAATCTTTACTTCTATGATGTGTACGATATTTCATTATTATTGTTGTTGGGATTTTTATACCGATTCTTTTGGAAAGACTAATCGGGATGACGAGTCGGTAATGTCGTGTCCTTCACGACGTTTATCTATTTCTAGGACTGTTTTTCGCAAGAAAGAAAATTTATCTGTAGATACTTTTTTCACTAAATAATAATAATGATGATTGTATTTTCGTTTCATTTTCTTTACACTTTTTGATGTAAGTAATTAATAATATTAATTGGTTGATGATAATCGATTAAGCAGTGTGTGTATATACGAGTATAATTGATTATGTTATTATAAAAAGATAAGATTATAAATCCGAGAGTTCCTTGTTGATTTTTTTCAATCTGAGCAGGGCATTACTTTTATTACGTACTATCGACAACAAAACTAAACAATGGATTAAATAATCGTAAAAATATAGCTTGCTCTACCCCCGTTTCGAAACCGCCCCCATATCTCTCTCAACAATAATACATGTGTGTGTGTATTTGTAACGAAACAAAAAAAAGAATCAGAAAAATAGTTATTATTACCTACATATTGCATTTAATTTAATTTATAGAAGTACTACTATCTCTTAGCCTCAAGATGTAATTTTTAAATAAATTAGTTCCCAATAAAAATATTTCATTAACATTTTCGTTCATTATAATAATTTTTAGAAAATTCGTACCTATCACAAAACGAAAATCCCTAAATCTAGTGGAAAATGTAGAAAAGCGTCAAAACGGTGCAAGCCGACACGACCAACCCTAAAATAATCGAATCCCTTTTTTTCCTCAGATTGATCCGCTGGATTAGGCTGTTTATCACTGGATAACGATTGGAAATGTCATTGAATCTGGTCTGCAGCCTTTTCAAAGTGTACCTCTGATTAGTCAGGTGTTCTCTGGTCTCCATGGCGATGTTTATTTGATCCGTTACCAACCGATCAGAACTAAAAGCACCAAAATTTAAAAAAATTACTAAAATCAACTGATAAAAAAGTACTTGTGGACGTGTTGGTTCTCTTTTAGGTAAATGTCGCGCCGATTATTCACGCCGTCGTTTCTGAACGACGACTCGTTGGACGATTTCAGTAAATCTTCGCGTTCTCTTTGGCTTTCGTGTTGCGAGGTGGTTTTCCGGAAGTCTCGGGTCAGATCGGTGAGGATGTCTTTGTGCCGTTGCAGGGTGTGCAACATGGCGGCGCCCGAGACCGGTTGTTCGCCCATCCGTTCGTTAATTTGAGTCAACTGAACAGTCAAAACGTTAAAATTCGTAATTGCGTTTTAATTTGTTTCGTACTTTTTTGAGCAGTTCCTCGATCTCCAGGGCCATGCTTTCGAACGTGTCTTCACCGGACAAGAGGGGCACGGTGTCGGAACTGCTCGGCGTCTTGATTCCGGCCCCCAATTTACTGAAAGCGACCAGTTTCAAGTCGATTTCGTTCTCCAAGTGTCGGGCATGTTTCCGAAGATCTGAAAATCGACATAACCTCAATTCGAATCGACGAAATCTCCACCAAATCGACATCAATCATAACGGAAGTGTTTTTAATCGATTGCAGTAGTGAAATATTGGTAAATTAGTGAAATTATCGGTGAAATTGCAAAATTTACCTTCATAAGAAAGTGCGGCAGCCATTTTTGTTTATGTGTCACCGAATAGCGGTTTCCATTAGGTCACACTCTCGAATCGAAACTGACCAATAGCGTCGCAAGAAAATGCTTTAAGCGCGCACTTTTTTTAGAGAATGGAAAACGCCTTACTGTCAGCGTCAGCCAGGGAGATGTCACCTGTCACAGTGACAGCTGTCAGTTGTCCGCTAACCTAAGATTTGAAATTTTATAGTTTCCAGCAGAAAATGCCCGAAAATGGCTGGGAAATCGTGATCGAACCGAATTTCCGTCCCAAATCGTGCAGCGGAAGTGGCGACAGCGAGATCCGCCTAGAAATCGACTGCGTCTTCTTCCATTACCTAGTTCGGGAGCTTCGAACGAGCAAATTGTACTGTCACAATTTCGTGATAAAGTGGAGATGCGAGCGAGTTCGATTCGTTCTTTTATCGCCGACCCGTTACAATTTGATCGATTACAATTGGAACGCGAGGGTTTTCGATTTGGTCCGAGAAAAGTGCGAATTGGATCACGCGCTCTCGTGGCTCTCGACTTTAGGCGGCGCCTTTTCGGCCCTCGGCGACTATTTCGAGAGCTGCGCGGAGATCGCCGGCAAGATCTCCGTGAATCAGCTGAGATTGGCGTTCAGATTGCAAGATCCCAACGTGGTCTCGAGGTGTCGTCTGTATTTCAGTCTCAGTTTGATCCAAAAGTGCCATTTTAAGAGGGCCCGTCGCATCATTTCCGAGGAATTTGCGCTGGCCAAGAGTGCGCGAGTTCGCGACGAAAGACTTGTCAATATGTGCAAAGGGATCTGGGCGAAACTCCAATACGAACATGAAAAATCTAGGAATAAATTTATTAAATAATTTTACAAATCCGGATGCATTTGACTCTTTATTTTCTTCACACTGCGCTCCCCGGGCCTCATAATGAAGTGTTTGCCGAACAAAGTGAACTTTAGCTGATCCAGAACCATCTCGAAAACTGAAGTCATCTTAGAAATCACTAAAATCCAGTAAATAATAACATCAACTGTAAAAATCTAAGATGCCATTCAATACCTTTGAGTTGGTTGTTGCGGGTGACTATTTGGAAGGTCATTTTGGTTTCCAGAACGATCGTTCCGGATAATCCGACTTGCGATGGAACTTTTGAGCGAACTATCTCGATTTCCGCTCCGATTAGTTCGGATTTGGTCAAAATCGTCGCGAATTGAGAGTAATTCAGAGACGTGCACTTGGGCGCTTTCGTGCTTCCCAGATTCTCTCTCATGTATTGCGCCCACATTTCTCGTAACTGTTTCAGCTCTTCATAGTTCCAATCGAGTTTCGGCAACTTGACCAAGTCCAGCGCTTTGCGTTCTTTACGCGTCAAGAACGTTTTCTTCTTCCTCAGGGGTCTCTGCTTCTTGTTCGCCTTCGCCAGATGTTTGCCCAGGACGAAATTGAACAGCAGGGACTTTTCTAGGCTCTCGTCTCTATCCCGACGAATTTCGTTCTTGACTAGGCGCTCTATGAAGTCCTCTTGATTGCCGTTATCCGCCAGTAAGCTTTCCGGCAGTCGTTTATAAATGCTGCCTGGAATTAATCCGAATTAACACGAATTTAATCAGATTTAAGCTTTGTTTACCCGACATCGTGCAAAAGTGAGGTTGCGTTTAAGTTCAGCGCACCTAACCCCACTTTTGTCATTAGAAAGAGATAAAGCATAAGCGCTTTATCTGAAAGAAGGAGAACAAATCAATCAGAACGATATTACTCTGTTTACGAACCAACTTCTGTCATGATACAAAAGTGAGGTTATGTTTAAGTTTACATTTTCCTAACCTCACTTTTTAGAGTGAAATTTTTCAGAAAGTTCCCCTTTTCTCCCGGTTTTCGACGTGTTTCAATAGAAAAATGCGTTACGGGCAGTTCGTCATCGGCCCAGCCGGCAGTGGGAAGGTAATTCGCTTCGAAATCGTTGAAAACGACGTCAAAATCCAATCTTTTCGTAGTCTACTTACTGTTCCAGCTTGGTCCAGCACGGAATATCGACGAACCGTCGCATAGAGGTGGTGAATTTGGACCCGGCGGCGGAATTCTTCGATTACGAGCCCCTGATCGACATCAGGGAGCTGATAAACGTCGCCGACACCATGGAAGACCCGGAATTGAATTTCGGACCAAACGGAGGGCTCGTCTTCTGCCTCGAATACCTGCTCGAGAATTTCGATTGGTTCCGCGATAAACTGGACGATTCCGTCGGCGAAGACGATTACGTCCTGTTCGACTGTCCTGGACAAATCGAATTGTTCACCCATCTCACCTCCATCAAGAAATTGCTCGCAAAATTACAGAATTTGAACTTTAATTTGGTCACAGTCTATTTGTTAGATGTGCAATTCATGACAGACGGCGCTAAATTTCTATCAGGTACTTTTTCACTTCTTTTTCCCAGGTTTTCTTATAAGAAAAAGAAAATAAAAATTAAATAAATTAAATTTTTTGTAGGTACAATTTCTGCACTCTCTGTTATGGTTAATTTAGAGCTACCCCATGTGAATCTCCTGTCGAAGATGGATTTGTTGAGTAAACAGGCACGCAAACGATTGGAGGAGTTTTTGGAACCGAATTCGCGATTGATTTTGGATAATTTGAGGATAAATCCGAAATATCGAAAACTGTCCGAGGCTTTTGGTGAAATAATCGAAGATTACTCACTCGTACGGTTTTTACCTTTGAATCTACGTAACGAAGAAAGTGTAAACGATTTATTGATTAGTATCGATAACGTCATCCAGTACGGTGAAGATTTAGATGTAAAAGTTAAAGATTTTACGGCCGAAGACGATTAATATTTAATAAATAACTTATCTCTAGGAAAAACGTCACAAAATGTTTCTTTATTTAATAATAATAATAATAATAAACAATTCTAATTCGATTAGTGAAAGAAAATTGTGAGAAAATACAAAAATCATGATCTTATCACAGAAAAACGTATTTTTTTTAGGTTATTAGGTAAGCTTACGAAAAAAGACTTAAATCTCGTTTAAAACTTAAATTAACTAAATACTGTCGATTAATTATGTCATCGCAGAGCTGTAGCGTGAGTATTACCAACTGAACAAAACGGAAAAACACTAAAAATTATTGACATATCCATCGAAACCGAGTCTCGGTTCGGACACTCGACCCGACGCATCGTTATCTGTAAGTCACACTTCTTGTAAATGTTTAGACACTGTCAACGATTTAAACGGCTCCGACCACATCCTTCGCAAATCTCCCTACGAAAAAAAAAAAACAAAAATCAATGACAGCTTGTCATATAACCAGTGCTACCAACCTTCAGGTAAGCCATGGTGAGTAGGGGGAGCAATGTGAACGGTACCAAATAGAGCAGAGCCGGTTGCGCCGCCTTGAACACCTCCGAACTGACAGTCGCCGTTAGCAACCCGAGGAAATACCCCAACAACGAACAGTGGAAATACGTCAAACGCGACCCGGCCATCCCCTGGCTCTTCTTGTAAGCGTCATACCGCAGGACGAAACACAACAGCAGCCCGGGCATAACGATATCGCCCAGACCTGTAAAAGCAGAAAACTGTAATACCGACCTCCGCCATTTTCAACCGGTAATACCAACCCAACATGCTGAAGTGGCCCGAATTGTGGATGCTCGGGAAGACGAGTTTCCCGGGGAGGCTCAACTTGGGCGCCTCCTTGGCGACGCCCCCCAGGTGCAACTTCCGGGCGACCAAGCCCACCGGATTGTCGGCAGGCCTGGTCGCCACCTTCACCATGACGTTCGTGCTGAAAATGTACGAGGAGAAAAAGACCCAGAAGACGTCGTAGATCAGCAGGCCTGTCAAAAGTAGGGTGGAGACTTTCAGACTCGGAAGTCGGACGAAAGCGATGAAGGCGACGCACAGCCCCATCCCCATGGCGTCCATCAACAGCCAGTGCCCCGTCAGCACCCAGATGCACACGATGAACAGCGACAGCGAAAATGCGAGCAGCTCGGCCGACGTGAACCGGCCGCAGATCCCGAACGAGATCTTCGTGTTCGTATCCGAGCACGGCCTTATCAGGTACTGACACATCGGTAAAAGCAGGAACGCCAGAGCCACGGTCGCTATGACTACGGATAAATAAAGTGACGGATTACGTCCTCCAGTTAGGTCGGAGCTGTCACTCACTGGCAGTGCAGATCGCGAAGAGCATTTGCATCGAGTCGAAGAAGAAGAACATGACGAGGAGGGATATGCTGGCGCCTAGGGGGAGGCAGAGGGCCTGCATCGTGTCGAGGGTCTGCACGTTGTTCTCCTGGGGGGCCTGCTGCTGGTTGGGGTTCAGGAGGCAGTTGGTGCTGCCGCTGTTGCGCTCTCGGGCCTCCTGCTCCATGTTGAGGCTCCGGAACGAGCCGTACACGATCAGCAGCATGGATATGAGGAAGGTCGAGACGCGCGACGAATCCATTATGCTGTAGGCCCATTGGAATTCGACGGTCTGGGGATTCTCCGCCATCGTTTCGCCCCTCTCGCGGCTATTTTTTACCTACGAATTGACTGATTTTAGGTTAGTTTTCCTGGCTTTCGTCGGTGGGGACGTACCTAATTTTCACCCCGAACGTTTCGTTCATCACTACAATTTGAGGGAAATTGGCGGAATTGACCTAATTCGCGAGGAATTCCGTAAAAACACACAAATCTGACGCCATTTTGTACACTCACTACTTTCACTCGATTTTTTTCATTGGGAATCGACTCGAAACGCTCGGAGCTCGCGCGATTTTGATACTACATTGATCGATTTGATAAGACGGGGCCTTTGCCGCATCAAAATCCGTTTTGATTTCAAAAAATTACTAAAAATACACAAATACCAAAAATTTTGACAGCCCTAAACGTCAGCTGTCAAAATGAGATAAGTCGAACCACTAATGCCAACTTAAATCTAGTGGAAAATTTAGTTACCAAAAATGGCCATTGGTAACTTTTTCTCCCAGTCCTCAAAAATGTTGAAATCTTCACTGATTCGTTCAATAAATTCAAATACTTTCAATAATGCCATTTCTAGCGTTAATTCCCAAGTACCGAAAGTTGGCAATTATTTCCTAAGTAAATTAACTAATTTAAACGAGTTTTACACCAAACTTTTAGGCTTAGATGAAGTAAAAGTGTACCAAAACCGTGTAGTCAATTTACAAGTAAGTTAAAGAAATGATGAAAGCATTTCCTTCTAATTTTTTCCTCATAGGAGAAGCTGCTCGAGGCGCAGGACCGGCGTCGAGAAATCGGCCGAAACCTATCCGAGATCCGGGCAAAGTCCAATCGGTTGCAGGACGAGATCCACAAAGTGAAACGCCAGGAGAACCTCCAGAAATTCCTCGACCTGATGCGAGAGGAGACGGAAATCCTGAAAACCGAATCGGAAATCGTCCAGACGTTCCAAGACTGCGACCGAACCGAACGCGAACTGTTCTCGGCTTTCACCAATGCGGTCAGAGACTCACACGAAAAGCAGCGAGCCCAAGTCGAGTACACCAAATATTTCGGCATAGTTTTAAGCATCATCGGGTCGTTCCTCACTTTCTCCTACTCCACGTTGAAGAAAAGCGACTTGAAACACTTTATCGAGGACACGATCAATCGGGGAATCGAGAAACACAGCGTTCAGTTCAATTCGAGACCTCCTATAGAAAATAACCGACCACCGGAAGTGATTAAGGTGGATTTGAAAGAGGAGATTGAGGAAATCCAGCGATTAGAACAACATAGAACTAGGTTTTATCAAATAGTTTGTTACAGTTTGCTAGTCTTGATAGCGCTTAAAGCTATTTCCAGTCATACATAATTAAAATCCATCAAATCGTCAACGTGATCATTAAGACGCAATCATGGGATTGCCGCAATTCACCAGGTTGGCCAACTCCCGGGCATCGTAACCCAGCAATTCCTTCAAATCGCATACGAACTTGTAAACGAACCGTTCCCCGTGCACTTTGCTTATCATGTCTCCGTCGTAATAATAGCGCAAAGCCCTCGACAGTTTCTCGTAATTCATCGCCGGCTTATTCTTCCTCTCGCCCCATAATTGCGCAACGACTTGAGGATTCCTCAACTTGAATTCGCCATGGTTACCGGTCCATCCGATAACACTCGTGTACTCTTTACTCGTCAACAACTCGAGCAAAAACTGCCAGAGTTGGATCTGCCCGTTGTTACCGCGATTGTTATTCCCGTTACCATGGCAAGCGCCGTTGCCCTGGTCGAAATACGAAACAGACGAAGCGTAACTAGGCATAGTTCGGCTGTTTTGGCCTATGATATTATTCGAGCTTGTATCAATGGTAGCCTTGGTTACCGTCGTTGTTTGGGGTATTTCGTCGTCGTCTTTTTTGACAGCCACCACTTTCATCTGTCTCAGCAGCTCCAGGTGCGTCCAGAAAACGTCCCCCGGATCCGAAGGGACGATCTTCTGGAAATCGGTGACCGTCATTTCGTACAGCTGTTTCCCTGACAACGACCAATCCGACAGTTTTATGTTCGTCAAATTGAACTGCCGAACGGCCCACTGAACCCAGTGGCGTACGTGCGCCTTGGACCAATCGTGAGGATCCGACGGAATTTTCAGACGTTCCTGTTCGCGTTTGTAGGCCAAATCGACCTGCCATTGGACGACCGCTTTTGTTTTCTCCGGACCGCTCGCGCTTGTTTTCGTTGCCAAGGGTGGTTGTTGTTGTTCGTCCTCGTCGTCATCATCATCGAGGTGGATGTAATCTTCAGCCGGTTTTAACACGTCCAAAATGTTGATTTTTTTCAAAGCCGCCTGCAATTGCACGTTGATCTGGACGGGGCCTTGGCCTTGCACACATTGCTCGACCAGGTTTTTGTCGCTTTCCAACTAAAAAAAAAAAATTGATTCAGTAAACAATCTCCGGTTTGTTATCGCTATGGCAACTGACAGTTTGGGCTCCTTGCAGGTGGAACGAGTAATCAGAGAGGCTGAGTCCGAGCCGTTGCTCCAGTAACCAGCGCAGTTTCGTCAGGGGCTCTTGGATGTCCATGTGGATGTGCATCACCGAGTTCGTGTACGAGTCCTCGACGTTCATGAGGTCCGAGTCGAGCTCCTGCATCAGGTGATCGTCGAAATCGCTCGCGCTCTCCATCGAGGCTATTATGCCGAACTGGTCGTCCGAAGACGGCGTGAAGTCGCTGTTGCTGCTGTCATTTCGACTGCTGGACTCGGAAACGTTGCTAGTCGCTTTGGCCGGCTCCGGTTTCGGGTTGGCACTACTGCTGGGTTTGTTGGGTTGGTACGGGGACATGTTCCCATGGTCGTCGATTATGTAGCTGGATGGAAATAACGTCGATTAGATTTGGTGAAGAATTGGGGCATATCATAACCTACCTTTTGGTTTTGTCACTTTGCGATGTGTAGATTTTCTGACCTGACTGGTTCTGGGTCAGAATGAATCGCTGGAATTTGCTTTTCTCCATCTATTTCAACTAAAATTACACGAAAAACACAAATACTCGTAAACTTTTAAAAAAAGATTCAGGAAACAACATTGACAGATGTAAACAGAAAAGTGACAGATAAATGACATTCCAGGATCGCCAACCTAAGAAAATTTCAAAAAAGCAATGAAACCTCAAGATTTAATTAACATGACTCAAATTAGAGTGAGTATTTTGAAATAATTGTATAGTCAATATGGTAGAGCTTCGAAACACTGAGAAAATCACTGAATTAGTGCCCAAATTGCAAAAAGAGAGAGGTGACGGATTGGGGTTCGCCTTTTAGCGGTTAGATGGCGCACCCTCGGCCGCTGTCACTTACATCCGTCAAAAAGTGGGTCAATTTATTTTGCACTTTTTCGTGATGGGTACGTATCCCATGCTCATATGTTAGGGGATAAAAGGGCGTTCCGGGGCGATCCTAGCATTTCGGCGGCGCGTACCGACGACCGATCAGTGACGTGACACAGAGGGCCCCGAAAAATCCCGTTTCGGGGGGCGCCCCCCACACTTTTCGACCCTCAAAAGCCAAAGGACGAGGAGCACCGAGACCTTGCGACCGTACGATGGGCCCCCTCGACTGATCGACCGTCGACGATAGAACCAGCGAACATGGCCGAGAAACTGGGCCTCGGGAACGAAGTGAGACAGCTCAAGATCGGCCAGAGTTTCACCAATCCCAAGTCCTCGGCCTTCCACTCGATCAAATGTGACTAAACCCCCTCCGTATAACCAGACCTAACTATTCTAATTGTCATTAATTTTAGACGATTTCAAGCCTGCATCGGTCGACACGAATAAAATCGCGACCGTCGGGGTCGGATCCAACCACCAAGTCACGGTCACCGTCCCCCATTTAGGTAACGAATCGAAAATCACCCCTCGAAAGCGAGATTTTAGGTTATATTGGTCTTTCAGATGGGGCGGGGGTGCCCCAGACGGTCTTCAAGGGGTCGCACCGTCCCTACCAGAAGGAGTGCGTCCTGATAATAGACAAAGTGACAGGTGAGATCACGCTGGAGAAGCTGACGTGCAACATCCAGGTGAAAAAGACGAGGAGCGAGTCGGCCAAGCAGCCCCTGCCTCAAGGGGGCGCCGGGGCGAGCGGCGACCGCTCTGGGGGGCTAGCGGCGAGGTCTCAGACGCCCCCGATCGGGCAGAGGATCTCGCACAAGACGAAAGTGACGAGCGGCAGTCGGCGGACCGGTTCGGAGCGCCAGATCACCCATTTGGTGCCCAAGCACTCGCCCTTGCACGCCAGCCCGAGCTACCCCTCTCCGAACCACCACCGGATCAGCCCTAAAAGGGACAACCACAACGAGTGAGGAATTGTGGGGGTTTTCAGGCGTTTTTTGAGGTTATGTCTGTTTTTCAGGATTCTTAATAACAATCCGAGTACTCTGGCGAGTCTGCCGATGATCGGTATGGACGATTTCTGCGATCCGGTGTTGCCGATACCGTCCGGTTCGATAGTGGCGCCCCCTGCTGTTGGCCCCCCCGAGAAGTCTCCGGTTTTCGAGGTGGAGGCGAACGGGGCCGTGGGGGAGATGAGCGATTCGTCGTCCTCGAGCAGCGACTCGGATTCGGACTCGGACCCGGACAACACGATAGTGGCCAAGACCAATGGACACGCCGCCCCGACGGCGCTGACGAACGGGTTGAATTGCAACAAGTTGCCGGATCAGGAGCTGCTCCATGACGACCTCTGCCTGTCCGAAACCGGTTCGGAATCGGAATGAAGATTTGTTTATAAATAATGATGATTTTAATGGAACGAATCGATTTGTTTTGATAGATTGAAACAACATTTTTATTTTGTTCTGTATGATTACGATATTGATAAGATATAAATATTGCATACTTGAGAAACTGTTATCATTTCATCTTGGGTAATTTTTAGGTCTATTCGAGCGATAGAACATGGATAGAACTATCAAAACACCTACTTCAATCAAATTTGGGAAATTTTTGTTGATTTCAGCCTGGCTGAGAGAATTCAAATCTAGGGTTTTTTATTGCATCAAATTTGGGTTGGTAATAAAAAAATCAATTGATGTTCGGTTAAATAATGGAATTCTTCTCAAATTCAGTAACTGGTCAATTCATGCGGCCTATTGAAGCAGTTTAATTTTCTGATAATATTTTCAGAATTTATGTGGACCTTTCAATATCACCAGATTTAGGTTGGTAGTATGGCGGCTGTGGCGCCATTTTGAGTGAAAAATTTGACATAAGGTAAAAAGTTCTAAAACTTGTGAAAAATCGTTTAAATTATCAAATATCAGTGTATTTATCAACTCTTCATGGGCTACTCTACCTTCTGGTTGCATGAACTGCAATTTGTAAGTAAATTTCAACAATTTAACCACAATTTTCCGCAATTCTCCAATGTTCTAATTCTAATCAAGAGATCAGAGAAACACTACATTGGGGTCTAGTTTAGTAAATTAATGATAGTATTGTCGTTACAAAATTTAATAATTAAGTTTGATACAACATTAGTAAAATATTAAAATATATACAATATTAGACATAAAACGTTTTAGCTTATCACAGAATTTCAGGCATTGTGTCCTTTTTCAACAAAAATAGCCTCGCAAGTTGTTGTTCGTTCCCCAAAAACCAATTGCAGCGTTCCCTGTTTTTTTCCAAGTTATATTTCACTTTCAAACCCATTTCCGTAGCTCTCATACAGTGCAAATCTCCACCAGTTTCAACAAACATCTCGAAAACGTTACCATACTTGAAAAAACGACTCTCCATGATGTTGGAAATATCGTTATCCACTCGAATTATCGGCACTTTTCGATATTTTTTCCTCGCTAAAAATCGCAGTCAAAAAAATTACAGAAAACTGTAATCATGGTAATGACATTACTCACCATTGACATAATCACGACTATAGAACGACACGTAACGGTACTGTTCGCGATCGAAATGCCCGCCATTTTTATTGATTTCGAAATGCGGAAACTGCGAGATTTCCGGATTGTACTGCCTAAACGGAATCGGGCTGAATATCTGGAAACCCTCTATGGTATTCATCCTGACCTAAAAAACAACCGAAAGTAATTAAATCACGATAATTTTTCAAGTGAAAAGTACTCACTCTATTCAAAAAGTCCAGAGTGAAGTTAGCGTCGACATCTAAAACCAAAACGAGACTGTCGAGTCCGATCTTCTTCAAAGCCAGGTCGATAAAAGCGAACTCTATCGCCGAATTCCCATCCAAAACGTCATCGGTAGCCACGGGCAACCGTATCGAAACCCACGCCACCTTTATGTCTTCATTCCTATGCCTTTCCGTCGTCTTCAAAGCGAAACTCTTCGCGATTTTGAAAACGTCGCTATCCCCGGAACTGCTCGAGTCGTTCTTGTAAACCAGAACCAAAAGAAGCGTCACTTTCTCCCGTTTATCCACGATCAAGTTGGTATAACTGGTGAAAAAATCGGGCAGTTGGTGGACCTGATTTTCCCGTATCGGAAATATGACGGTGATCCGAGTGGTTTCTGTCACGTAAGGCGCCGAAACGAATTCGACTTTTCCCAGAGGTTTCGACACCTCAAAACGCTTGACGACCTCTTTCCCAGTACCCAAATCCCGAAACCCTAAATCGAGGACGTAATCCAGTCCTCTGCTTAGATCGAAAGTGCGATAACCGTCCAGTAACCGGCGGAATTGCAGTTTATTCTCGTACTTGACAGACGAAAACGCCTTGACTTCATCCAAGATGGCGTCCAGTTCGCGTTTTTCCACTTCCGAGGGTTTCCGAAGAGTCGTAAAGTCCTCGGGGAGGAAAAGGTGGCTCGAGTTGAAGTGGACGGTCCGAGGGAGGTCGAAACGGGTCGCGGCTTTAGCCCCAGGCCTCTGCCCCGGGGGCCAAACCCCCGAATCTCTCCCCAGCTTCCTGATTTTCCCGCTAATCGAATTTAGTCGATTTTTCAGAAAGTAGGCATTGAGGGTGTAAAAGTCGTCTTTTCGCGTAACCGGGTAAACCGTAACCGCCTGGTTAAACTCTGGCGATTTTGACAGTTCTTTCAAGTGGCCCGTCGTCTCGAAATGCCTTAAGCGGAACGTGCCGATTCGTTTATGCTGTATCGTCTCTTGACAGGCCAGGCCGAGGCTGTGGTAGATGCAGCGTCCGAGGTTTTCGCTGTGGTCGTCCGAAACTGCGTTTATGACGCACCAGTCCAAGTGCTCGCGCATCGCCTTAATGGCGGAGTTGCTCAGGACGATGCCGGCGTCCAGGTCGCAGTAGCTGCCGTCTCTGATCCGGTTCCCGAAGTAGACGTCCATGCTGACGCTGATTTTGCGCACGATTTCGTTCAGTTGGTACCCGTCGAAGTACGTAAAGTCGTTGATCAGAAAATAGTAGTCGTAATCCTGCAGGAAGTTGTCCCCTATGTATTTAATCACTTGAAATGGACGATATTTGTGCCGAGTATCCGTAAACCCCACGATTCCCGTGTAATTGAATTTACTCTTCAATTTGTACTGCGCCGTTATGAAAAACTTGATCTTGTCCACCAAATAGTGACCGGAGGTTTTGTTCAGATGCGTAGCCAGGGTGTTGATTCGCTCTTCCGAGGTGAACACTCCCACGAACAGTTTCTCTCGTATGCCCAGTTCCGTGGAGTAGTATCTCGGTCGGATCAGTTTCGATTTTTTGTTGCCGCTCGGTGTGGTCGCTTTCTTGATGAAGTGCTGGTTTTTCGCTATCAGCGGAGCGCCGATTGCGGACTTTGGTTGCGGTGAATTGGAGTCGTTGAACGATGATTTCGGATCGCAATTTCCGTCGAATTCGGTCGACAGCCATGACGATATGTAGAAGCCGACCAATATGCCGGCGATCAGGTACGAGTTTTGGGCGATTATTCGGTAGAGGCTGCACCGGAATAACATTTTTTTAAGAGAAAACGGGATTTGTTTACTTTATCAACATTTGAGGTTAAGTAGGCACTTGATTTTTAGGGAGTTTTGCTTTGAACTGGTTTAGGTTGGCAATGATCGCTTTTCAGTGATGGCGGAGTTTTTGACGTTTCGTGAAAATTCTTTTTGAAAATGTGTTATAAACCGGTAGAAAACGGTGAAACAAGTTGATAATTGTGCAGAAAACGATTCAGATGACATTCTTTAACTCATCAGTGATGTAGGTTAAGTGCGGTAAGGGTTTTTTCATACTTTACGTGTAACTAAAATTTGTATCCCAAAATCCTTTAAATTTAAGTTTTATGATAAAACCAAGAGCCTGATATGTTCATAATTCGTTTTAGTTATTCCGTGGAGTCGAAAATACGTTTCTCCAGTCATTTTTCTCTTAATTTCGTATTGCATACTTTCGTGGTTGTTTTTTTCTTACTAGATTAAGGTTGGCACTCATGGTAACATGGCGGATTTTGACGTTTCTTGTTTAGTTTGAAATTTCCACTTGGATTTTCAAAAAAAGACCGTAACGACTCGAAAAAAGTAAGCGTGACCCCCAATTAACCGTATTTCATCAATAAGTAATTTTCGTCACGTTTTTCTCATGATACGTCGTTCTGTTTCAGAAAGGAGTGATGGGGCGCTGTCCTTTTTCGGATCACTTATTGCCAATCATCAAGGCCCTTTCGATCGGTGAGTACCACGTCCCCGCATTTAAATTCCTACCCATTTTCGGCTCATTAATTTCTAATAGTCATGCACTCACAATAATAATAAGTCAATAAGGAAGTCATTTAGGTATGCATCGGCTCAATGGTAATGACAATAATCTCATGGTTATTTTTTAATAAATTAATTTATTTCCGAATCACGATTACAAATCTGAAATCAATTACAATGTTAGCAAAAAAAAGGTCGCTATAAGTCTAGGGAACCGGATTTTCCTTTCAATTAATTAACCGTTAATAAAATACGACGAATGTATCAGTATCACAATAGAAGTCTTACTACTTTTTAATGCCAAATCGAGTTTTCGCTACTAAAATTCGAAAAATCGGAAGATTAGTGGTGGAAAAAAGGAGAAAGTACTGGAAAAATTTTAAGCCTTGGGTGCGGCAGTGGTGGAGGAGGCGGAAGAGGCGGCCGCTTCTTCGGCCGGCACCGGAGCCACGGTCGGTATTTCAGGGTACTCCAATTTGGCGCCCTCTTCGCACTTGAACGAGGGGCAGCAAGCCGGGAACGGGGCGGTTTTGTTGGTTTTATCTGCGAAAAAATCGGAGAAAATCCAGTGGCGTCCCTTCAGGAAATGACAGCGGTTATACACCGTACCTTCGTCCAGTTTGCACTTGGGATTGGCCAGCGGGAGAGGTCCGCAATCCTCGACCAGTTCGAGGAGACGGGGCGGCTTGTCCTCGGATAGGACGCAAGTGGAGCGCCCGCAGAACGGGGTCAAGTCCCAGGTCTTGCCCGGTTCGACGGTGGCGCACTTGGTGCTCGCGAAGCACATCCCCGGGAAATCTGAGGAAATGACAGTTGATTAAGACCACGGTTACCTCGACGGTTACGTCATTTCCTGTCAAGTAAGTCGGGAGTCAGTCACGGTCACCGGAAGTCTTATTTGAATGAGGTTCCCACTGTGACAATGATCAATTATCGTTGCATCAAGGTGATCTGATGGGAAATACGGTTTGTGATCTCGTGAATGACAGTTACTGGGGTAATCGGACCGAGTCGGTGCTAATTGATGCAAATTTAAGTCGAATAAGGTGCGGCTTAAACCGGTCGTGACACTTTTTCTTTCTTTGACTCGATTTTTATTCATCGGGTTTCACCAGTCTCTATATGCTGTCATTATGTGTGTTATGTATAAGAGGGAAAGTGACACAATTTAGCACCGAATGGCCCATAAAACTGTCTCGTAAATGGGGTAACAAGGAAGTTGGGTGATTGATGGTCTTCTTTTTGAAAAACTGGATTTGGTGAAAGTTGTGGTTTTTACCTCTTAGGACGTCGGCTGGGATGAGTCTTTTGTACGTTTTTGGTCTGTCCTCTTCTTTTTTATCGACATCGGCGGCTAAGACGACGACGGCCAAAAGGCAGGCGGAAATTGCGATTAAAACTTTCATTTTGTTTTTTTTTTTAAGGGAAACTTGCACTTTTCGATTGAATTTCAAGGGTGACCCAGTGAAATAACGCACCTCTCTCCTTTTCGGTTCTTTGATTTGGTACTAACTGAAGATGTGGAGGTCTCGGTTGGCGTTTATATAGGTTTCGGTGGAACTGGTGGGAGCGCTCCACTGCTGCCGCCAAGAGTTTTACCTCTTCCTTTGGAACGCTTTACGCAAACACGTGGAATTTTTTGGAAATGCAACGTTTTCGACGTATCAAGCATTTTGGTTTTCCCGAAACAGAGTTTTCGCTGTTCAAGTAGGTCATTATCGTATTTTGCAATGTCGACAGATCTGTTTTTTTAAGCTGATCCGGCCAATTATCACCGTTAGCTTTATTCCCATTGTGATTGTGCGTTTTGCTCCATGTCATTAAAAGTTTACACTCAGTTAATTATTTTATTATACTCGTTTCTAATATTGTTCTATGGAAACTATCATTGCAAACTTTGATCTTTTTGGGTGAAATCGCTTTTGGAGAAACCGTTCGATACAGCGGAAGCGAATCTAAATTTGATTATGTTCCTAATGGCATTCTGTAAAATCGCCTAATTGGAGGAAATTTTAGCAAATTAGTGTTTAGATCGAAAGTACGATTCAGTTCGAGCCTAGGGTAGTCAATAATGGCTTTCAAATCTGCTCGGCCATATTTCATATGTGAAAGTGTTTGCCTACGAGATTTTTGCAGTTTGATAATTTCACATCTCTATGGTGTTGTGGGTGTATTAAGGTTCGAAAGTTGAAATGTCGTTCGGTTCGAAACTCGAATCTGGGCCAAATGTGAGTCATCAGTTTTGCGAACCAAGATGCAGCGTTTCCATAAAGAACGACATTTTCGAAAAGCTTTGAAATGAATTTTTCTTTTCGCGTTGGCGTTTTCGGATGAGTAACCGACTTAATTTTCCGTTTTTAGAAAATCACGAAAACGTGACCAGAACTGGAGCTACGGGTGTATGTCATGTCTAGTTAGACATCTAGGAAATTGCGCGTTTTATGAATTTACTCAATGGAATAAATGCCTCCATTTGCCTAATACAGTAATTATTTCCAAGCAACGGGATCGCATTTATAAACTTGATATTTCTTCTTCTGGAAAAAGAAATCCACCAACCAACGAAGAAACGTCTTAATAAATTAATTAAGAACGTAAAGTGGTTGATTCACTTTTAAGGGTCGTGTCGAAAGAAAGGAAGTACGCTTTCCGTGTTTTTTTTTTCTGTTTTGTCACACATTTCATTACAAGGTGAAAATTTCCCAATTGGTGGGTAACGAAGACTGTTTCTCAATTATCATGTAGAGTCGGTCATTGCGCTGCCTGTAATCCGTGTCGTTTTAAATTGTTAGAATTTCGACGACGTAATGATAATCCGCACGCAAATCGTCATTTCTTTTCTGGACGTTCGAATTGGTAACTGGAAACGGTTATTCAAGGTGATAATAACAGAACGTGCTTTATTCTTAATGGAGTTGGTCAATTTATTTCGGTGGATTTTTTGCCGGGCTTCTTTTACCCACCTAGAACTTGACATTTTCGATCGAAATCTTGCTCCAGTTTTAATCACGTGAGAACGGGTAATGGGTGTGACTTTTTTTAAACCCATGGAAAATTTAGACTTGGGTAGACAATAAAAATGTCATTGGTAAAATCTAGAATATAGAAATATATTCGCGAATTTGGCTAAGCAAAATGGCCACCCAAATGCGGCAATTTTTGTTGATATTGCCTAGCAACTAATTTGTTGCTAAGTAATTGATATTGGTTACTAGGAAATATCAACAAAAATCGCCGCATTTGAGCGTCCATATTGCTTTGCCAAAATCGCAAATAGAAGTCCTGGGAAGTACCATAGAGGTACAAATAGTTGTATAGAAGTCCCTAAAAGGACCATAGAAGTTTTTGGAGGGTACTTCTAGAAGTAGGTCACTGTTTTGCGGCCGGTGAAATCTTCCTCGAGTTGTCAACAAATTTGGAGTGGAGAAGGTTAGAAAACCACCACAGTTTCTTCTCCAATAATTTTTTTATATAACCATTATTTCTTCTAAATACATATTTACATGTTTCTTTTTATAAATAGTTTTCGCCGAAAAACCCATGACCCCAAAAATTTCATAATCCCCTTTTACACTTAAAAAATACGAGGTATACTTACAAAGTAATTTACAATAATATTAGTACAACACATTCAGATACAAGTTTTGCAACATATTTCCGACAAAAATGAACGCGCTAGACGGCAAAAAGTGATATTTACATTGCGGTTATTTATATTATCATTATTACAGGCGAACGGGTCCATTTTTTCCAATGCCGATTTCATAAATTAATACATTAACATGTCAATTAACGCCCAGTTTCTTTTTATACACCGTAAACGCTTTTATTATTGTTTCCAGGAGAAAAATATCGTATAATAAAACTAAAACTTATCCATCTGCAGATTTTTGACAGCTGTACCGATTTCTCGGTCGGTAACATCGATTCCTAAGTTATAAAAATATCCTGACAGACGTCAGAAGCAGTCATGAATTCAAAAAAAAAATATCACAGCCTTCTCAGAGTCCTCGCGCCGTCCGGACGACTAGTTTCCCTCAGTTTCCGGAAGGAACCTCAACTTGTAGATCTTCTCCCTGTGTTCCACCCCCAGGATCGGACTCAAAACTCGTTCGCTGTTCCAGATCCGGTTCCGGAAACGCTCCCTGTCCCGGGCGCACTCCTCCCATTGGCCCTTGCGGGCCGCCTGGTAGGCCCACGCCCATTTGATCATCCGGTGGACGACACAAAGCTCCGACTGTTGGGCGAATCTGACCTGCAAAACAAAAGATCGTCAAAATACGTCATTCGACATTGACAGGTGTCACGTGTTCGATTTTACTGGAAAGGGAAGGTCGACCGAATCCAGATACGACTTTCCCTTTCGTTTTTAATAGCGCTTTGTCGTTTCGCACCTTTTTGTTGGGAACGATCGATCCGGACGCGGACGACGAGCAGATCTCTTCTTCGCTGTCACTTTCTGAGGTTGGTATTATGTCGGGCGAGTCGGTTTCTTCGAAAAATATGAAACTGTCCTCGCTTTCGGTGGTCGATATTTGTCGGTTACGGTAACTGGTGAAAGAAGGCGATTTTACGAGACTCGCCAGGATTTGACAGCAGCTGTCTTTTGTTCGGTTTGCGGTTTCAGCCGGTGGTTGGGTGGCGTCGCACGCGGGGCTACGCTTTTTCTTCCGGTTACGACGGCGACGTCTGTTTCGTTTCCTGGTGTTGGTACCGCCGTTTGTCATCTCTCTATTTTTGGTGTCTCTATGATTCGCCTCCTTTGTTTCATCCATCTTGTTTGTGGGGTTTTCTTCTGTTTTCGGTGTCATAGGATAAGTGATGGTTTTGTCGGGTTTCCTTTCGGGTTGTTGATGTTTGAAGTACGTGAACTGCTTATCGGATGCGGTTATCATATCGGGCAAGTTGCCCAGAGTGTGATAAGACATTTTCTGTTGCACGAGGCAGGCGTGATGGAGTCCGTTGGTTTTCCACATTTTTGCGATACGATTAATAATTCCTTCTCGAAACTGATTAACGACGGCGATTATTTGCCACCCCCGAAACAACAAGAGCGCGTTCTTTTCGTGACGTCAAAGTCCAATAGTCCGTGATGAGTAATTATAAAGTTGTTATCGCCGTCCAAAAGCCAGGCGCTCGGAAATTGGTCAATGTTGGACAATCTTGTCGTTTTCGCCGATCGCAATTGCTCGATTTTTCGGTTGCACATCGATTCTTCACGGTTCTCGGTAAAATACGCCATGATTTACGCAAATTGGATCACAAATTCACTCGGAATTCACACATTTATTACAATCACTTTAATCAATTTCGGCCATTTTAACAATATTCCGGAAATGTCATGTGTCATCCAGAAAATCAAGAACTTTGTTCGTAAACACCAATCCGTACGACCGAGAGAGCAACTCCGCAACTTTCAACCGTGCGTAAGACAGAGACAGAATATCATAGACGCAAATAATATAGTTGACGAACGCATTTCTCTGAGCGTTCGTTGTGGCGCCCTCTAGTGATCGGAGGCAATCTCATTTGCGTCATTATTACAGGTTCCTGTATAGTTTGGAGCGTAATGGAGCCCGGATCGGGGGCTTTCCCGATAACGAGATCCAGGGGCCTTGGGCGGGATTCAGGTCGTTCTTTATTATCGTCCGTTTATGCAATCGGGAGAGGGACATTAACATTCAGGCGGAGAAGAGGGCCCTCGATTGTACATCGGCGTGCGCGTGGGCCGTCTAGAATTTTTAATAGAGGCACGTACCTTTTTATTGTGTTCATACATTTCTCGTGGGGGATTTCGACCTCTTTTCCCGTCGCGTTCGGTCTCATTTCGGCGTCTCTTCCATATTTTAATCGCGCATTTTAAAGCGATCACGGCTCGAGCCTTCGGACCATCATTTTCGGGTCAATTTTCCCGCGTTAGGTCTAATCTTTCGAAGGTTTTCACGATCGAAGGTCCGGATTTTCGTAATTTCGATGATGAAAATCCGAGTGGGGGATTCCGATCTGTTTATGGATTCTATTAAAGTATTTCCACGGGTGGTTGTATCGTCATTGCAATTGTATTATCCTCGATCTAAAGTTATTGCAGCGAATCGCCTGAAACATGTTCAAGATCGTCCTGATTTGCGCCGTAAGTACTAAAAGTTTTTCGGAATTGTCCAGTGGAAGTGTTTTTTTTTTAATTTCCAGTTTTCGGGTGGTTCTTTGGCGAAACCGTGGTTTTCTTCCCCGGTCCAGGCTTTGAGTTCTTTGGCTAGTGCTTCTGCTTCCGGTTCTTCTTCGTTGCTCTTCCCGAGTGCCGGAAACGTCGTGGATTTTCGAGATCAGAAGTCTCAAAATCTGGACCAGGATCTGTTCAAGAACGAAACCGATATTGATGACAATTTCGGTGGTGATGAGGGTGATCAAAGTGATGATAACGTATTTGCCGGTTTGATTCGGCAGAAGATTTCGAAAATTTTACGAAAAATCCAATTTTTGGGATCTCTTTCCTCGCCAAACGACATGGGTAACAAACCGGATGACGTCGAAGTCGATTTCGATAAAGAACAAGACGATTTCGATAAAGAATTCAACGCGGATCGGGACATTTCCCCATCGTCTGGTAATTTGTTGAATTCTGGTTATTTTTACGAGAAACCCGAAAATTTGGGTAAAATGGAGAAAATTACGCTTCAGCCTAACGGAATTGGTGTGTTTTTCATGGAGCTTTTAGGGAGTATTGTAGGTTTGGCCTACGGGGCTGCAGCTCAATTGAATCTGGGTAACAAAAATTGATTTTTGAGTACTGGTAATTATCGAATAAAATGTTTTGACTCGAGAAATGATCGCTTTTTTATCCCGTCCGAGTTCATTAACACCTCAAGGTTGATCCGACCAGTCCTGCCAACTTTTGAGCCGAACCTTATACGAATATCAAGGATATAAAAAAATCCCGTCCGTTTTTTTCTATTTGTTTATATCGGCGAAAACTTGATTCCGAAAATACAGAGTGGACGGAAAATCCTCAAAATTCCTCAAAACCATAACCAGGATTAGCGTAATCGCCTAAAATTCTACCATAGAGAGGCCTCTTATGGTAAAATTAAGGTCTTTGGCGAAAGTCGCTTAAAGAGGTGCCCACTTGAACTTGTTAAGAGTACAGTTAAGCAGTGACGTACCCTGTATATGGACGAAAACGCGATTAAGACGGCTCGCTCGCCGGGTCTTCGTGTAATAACAATCAGAGAGAGTCGTTTCGTCGAGAAGACAACGCGATATTCCTAGTGGAAAATGTTTCTAGTGCCAATTTTTCTCTTCCTGTTGGCATCACTGCAAGTGAGCCCTTCAATTTTTTTCTAATACGTCATTTCTGTCAATTCTGTCATGTACAAATTGCAGTGCAACGTCGAGTGCCAGGACTTCCTCAACACGCCGCCCCGGGTGGAGATCAGGCCGGTACTGCTGGACTCTTTCATACCGGCCGGGATGCAGCTGATAGCGCACGCGACCGAGCTGATGAAGTTCGAGTCGAGCGGCGCCGCGACGCCGCCGCCGGTCGCCGTGACGACGCCGCCGTCCTTTGTCAACCCGACGAGGCCGCACAAGCCGGGCGTCTACCAGCCGGAATTCCCTCCAGGACCGGACGTCTACTTTGCCAAAGGGCTCACCTATGAGGAATACGTCGAACGGTTGAAATATCCTAGCGGGCACAACTATTTCGATCATCTGTACAACTCCAATCACCATGGCAGGAGCCTGGATGGGGATGAAGACGATTCCATGTATTATTCTAACGTCTATGGGGAAATTCCTAGGGATTTGGATCGGTTTTTCTCGAAAGAATCAGTGGATTTGATGAAATTAGTCAACAAAATCGATGACGATGACGATTTGACAGATCAGGAGGGAAAAGTCGATCGATTTGTCAAGATTTTCGACGAATCTCCTTTCCGTTCAGCACAAGTTCGAAAACAGATTAAAGAAGTTAAGGCGTACGTCAGCCTGTTGAGTCTCTACGAGGATTTGAACAAGGAATCCAAAGTTCTAAAACTGAATAAGTACTCGGTATGTGGTTTTTCGACCGATTCGTTAACTTTTCTAGAGTTTCCTAACTGAATTTGACAGGTAGCGGACCTCTAACCCCACTTTTCGGAAAAGTTACTAGATCTGGTTACTAATTCTGTTTCGTGTCGTTTCCAGGGTTACTCGGATAACGTGCTGAAGGTGCTGGTGGAAACTTCTTCGGGGACGTCGGCGGTCCAGTTGCATTCGGTCCTGACGCAGATCGTCGACCGGATGGACACGAAAAATCCGAAAGTGGTCAAGCGGATTTTGAAACTGATCACGGATCTGGAAACCGCCAACAGTTCGGTCAATAACGCTCTCAGGTTGATCCCGCCGCTGAAATTCGTCCCTTAATTTAATCGAACCGATTTTTCGACAACTAGATTTTGTGATTGTAAATATCTTGCCTTTTTACACAAATACTAATTTTTAAAAACGGTTATATGAGGTAGAGTCGTTTCTAATTTAATGTTTCGCAACTCGCTTTTAATTATACACCTATGGTCATTACAAATTACAATACGAGATAATTCTATTGAATATTCAAAATTTTCGCCGAGATATGGGCGGGTGGAAATTGTATAAAACGTGGGCGATCCGTTTTCGGGATTAGTCATTTCCATCATGTTGGCATTTCTATGTTTGGTCTCGTTTTTAATTTCGGTGAGTTATCTTGATTTAAATTTGAGGTTTCCTGTGAGTCACCTTATAGGCTCATTTTGTTCAAATTCTAGGGAGTTTTTCCCCAGAACGATACGACAGTTGGCACTCCTGTAACTGTCAGTGATGACACTGATAAAGCGCCACTCGCTGACTCGGAAGTCGTTTTAAATTCTGAGGGCGGTTTTGGAGGTTTTTCGACTACCCCTCAGAAAAACAAACATTTCAACGTTAATTTTCTGGACAAGTTGTCTCCGACCAACTGGTTGTTGCGTCCTTTGGCCGATAAATTTTCGAAATTCAACGATTTCTTGCATTCTGGCAAACCGCACAACGACAATCCGAATTACGGTGGTGTAAATTCGTGGAGTCCTCAGTTTTTGTTGGATAAATTGCACGAAAACGGACCGCAATTATTGACGGGACCGTACAATTCCATCTACGGGTTCACCCATTTCACCCAGCACCATAACAAGAAGGAAAAAGATTTGGATTTTCCTTTCGCTTACAGGAAAAACTAAAATTTTTGTATATGAGTACCTAATGATTATATTCTCTCGAATAAAGAATGCGACAAAATACAAAATCACGTAATAACTATACCGTTACTTCCTCTCCAGCGGCCATTACCCTTTTTCTTTATTAGGGTTTTTTCGTTTTACTACCGTAAATGTCATAATTGACAGGTGCTTTTATATCGCCCCTCGAGCGAACGAAACACACCTGTCACTTCATAATAATAATCATCGCGCTCTAGATTTTTTTCTCTACAGAAATCCGACGTACCTACATATTAAAATTAATTATCAGTTGAGAGGTATTCGACGAGACGGCATAACGAAATATTACTGTCATCATTACTATTATTATTATCATTATGATTGAGTTCACTTGTTTCATTCTAGATGATTCGGCTTCGTCATTAAAACGCGATTAAGTCTAATACGATTTATTTATGTGTAATTTAGGAGCGACGAAAAATTCCTCGTCTTGTCACGTAGAGGAATATTTCCAGCGAAAACGAGCGCCACCTCCCCTCGAGCGGCCATCACTTCAAAAACAAAATAGGAGAGCGAGGGGAAGAGATAGGTGAGAAAGAATGAGTGGAACAGAGATAAAAGTAGAAATAGGGAGGGACTTAATCACCTCCCCTCAAGCGGCCATCTTGAAATGACAAAATTTTTTGTTTTCCGCAGGAAACGGAGGGGTAGTCATGACGACCGGACGTACGCCACGCCGTCAACAACCAGTGGCGTGCGGATCGTCTCATGCACTTGTGACGTCGTTTTTACGGACGCCGCCGCCGTCGCGACGCCCCCATGACGTACGTCGCTTATATTCCGGAACCCGCCGTAACCACGCAACGACGTCGAGTCGAGACGCGGACGGTTCTCTCCTCTCCTTCCGCCGGTTCGCTCCGATCCGCTTCCAGTCGCGTTATTCAGTTGTGTTTGATCCGAGGCCTCGTGCAGTCGGTCAAAATAAAAACTTTTCGTCCGATTTCCGCCCGTTTTCATTGGTCGAAAGTCCGACAATCCCCGGATCTCATCTCGCGTTGTCGTCAACGAAAACAACAACCGGTAAGTGATGATCTTCTGTTTGTTTACCGTGAAAGAAACGAACGACGTCGCGACGCCAGCGTTTGTTCAATATGCCGTAGCCAAAGCAACGTCGTTCGTCTGTTTCAAATCCTACGTCGTCTTGTTGTTGTTATTGTTACTGTTTATTAGCAACGATTCGATTATGTATTGTTTACCGCTTTATATGACATTACTATTAGTATTATAGTGAGGGTAAAACAGGGATCATCCCTTTTATTAAAGGTTAAGACTGTCAAAATGTTCGAGGGGATAAATTATTCATCAGCCGGGGGTCCGAATTGATCACACTCGACGTTTTATCTCGAAATAAATGACGACGATAGTCTTTGAATTTGTTTACGATATCATCGAGCGTGCGAGAAACGGAGAACAACATGTTTTCGAAAATCGGATCTAACCTAAAATCGTGCCGATAACAGATAATCGGGCGATAAGACGTTTCCGCCTTTTCTAATCGAAGAGATAAGCGCTGAATGACGTAACGGGGACTTTCTGTCACTCCCCCGGGACTTATCTTGTTCTATACGGCACGGAAACGGCGCGGAGATGGGACAAGATAATTCCCGGGTGACGGTTGACGTATTTTTGACGTGTGTCACCGTTTTTCTTTCGTTTCCGCGCGGATCGCACCTTTCGAAATGAATAAAAGGATCCAGACGTCGACCTTCGCGCTCTCAAGGTAAACGCAGTACGAACAATCCGTATTTTCCACACGAATTCTTGAAATAGTTTCGACCTCAATGCGCGTATCGATTAGGAATCGCTCAGGGTTTCGTTTGGAATTTTCACGAACGATGAACGGTAATTTCGGCGAAAAAGGTGCGAAATCGATTTTCGGCTAAAAGGGTGCGCTCGAACACGCACACCCTCCGAAATTACCCCATAAAATCGCTGGTAAACAATACGAATCGAAATCGTTCTGTCAAAAGTCGAATGGATTTGTTTATTTATGGAGTTGTTGATTCCGTTGCCGTAGGAACCGGACGATCCAGGGATCAGCCAGGCACCATCGATAGGGACGATCGATTTTTTCGATCTTGATGACAGTGGCGGGTAATGGCCGCACTTCAGCACGGTGAGTTCCGAGGTGAAACGTCATTCGATTCGTTTCGCTTTTGTCGGCGATACACGTAATAGGATGCGGGTCCGAGATAGAGAGAACCGCGTCAAGGAAATCGACTGGCGATGCCCATAAAGTGGCTTTTATTCCACGCAGGGTCGACGGTTTTTCTATTAAGGTCGACGCAATTCACCGGGTAATCGTTATGCGAGTGACTTTCTCCGCGTTTTTAATTGAATTTTCCTAATGTTTTGCCGCGGAATTAATTTATGAAGCGCCGCGCTGATGGGAACATGTGTTTATATTTGTTTTTTTTATGCAATCGTGTTTTTTCTCTATTAATTAAAAGTGACAGTTGACAGTTGGGAATTCACTATTTATTTTTATTATTATTATCATTTTGTTGCTGTTTTAAATTATAATAATTATCTTGATTTAAATTTAGATTCGAGATTTTGTAATGAATAAGCCATTGACATAATTATTTCGTAGAGTGTGGGTATGGAGAACAATGAGGCCATTATTTGACGTTTGCGTAATTTTTCTGGAAATTTTAAAAGTCCGGATCGATTATTTTCTAAATTTAGTCGCGATTATTATGTGAGGTCGGAATCGCCGTTTCGCATGCCACATTATAAACTTTCTATGCCGTAAAATGGTAAAATTTATTTATGCCCGCACCCATCGCAGTTTACTTAATAACAGAGTGTTTTTCGAACTCGCCGCCGATTATTATTGTTATTAATTGCAATAATATTTTCCACATTTTTCGATAAATAATAAATCGGTAGCCCGTTTCATGTTTTATTTATTCGTTTCTTTATCGAGTTGACGTATGCAATTTTCTGTCTAACGATTATTATTAACAAAGTCGAAACACAGTTCCGTTCTGTAACTCACAATAATAATAATAATGTTCAAAGGTTAACGTTTTGTTTCTAGAACTTTGACGAAAAAAAATTGAATTAATCGCGTTTGATCATTATTCTTTCGCGAGTGACGCAATCGCGGTAATTAAACTGACAAAAGATTGCGATGCTCCCATTTATTCTCTTCTACTTTGTTTTCAACGTCTCGCAACATCAATTTTCAAAATGACATTTGAGTTTTTCGATTTTCAGTATTTCATATTAATTTTGACACACAACTTGTCAACTGTCACCTGTCAGATTTTGGCAGACGCGGCCTTGGAGGCGCGATTATTAATAATTTCACGATTGCCCTAATCGCACATTGTGAATTCTATTTCAGTACGTTATGACACTTTGAACCGACATAATGATATCAATTATCGTCAACGATATAATGATGACGAAAATAATAATAATAAATGAGTGCTTTTTTCTAATCGTTTTTCCTTTTGAATAATTGCAGCGAAACTATGGCAAGATGGAGGTTGCGCCTGTCGAAAGACTCGAGCCCCGAAAATCGGAGATATCCCCAGGTGAGAAAATCTGACATTTACCACGAGGATGAAACAATTTCCGAATCGCTGGTCAAAGCCCTCCATATCGATGATGCCCATTAATGTGGAACCGATTAAATCGTGTATTTCGAGCCTCGATATGCATGCATGAGTGACGAACGCGAAAGGTGGAGGGGCTTCGATGGGCCGCCTAGATCAGTCTTCGCCCGAACGTCAAACGTTTCCCACGTCCAATTTAAAAAAAAAAAAAAATTGTTTCGACAAGTTTTGAAAAAAAAAATAAAATCAAATTTTTTTTTTCTTCGAGAATTTTTAAAATATTTTGAAATATTTTTTTTTGTTTGATGCGAAAAAGGCACACCGCTGTGGACGTGGACCTGAAGACTCCGGGGGCGGACTGCGCGCCCCCCGCGCCTAGAAGTGTCCATCCCCATGACGACCACCATGGCGACCGCGACGGTGGCGAAGTGGTGGCGCCGCAACGGGCTGTGATAAAACCGCACGACGTCGTCGACGCCGTCACGTCATCGGTGCCTTCCTCCGTCGGTAACCACGGCGACGGCGCCGTCAAAGACAGATGCTCGGTGCTGCAACAGTCGAAGAGCGTCGGCGTCGACGGCGCCCAGCGGCCGATCTTCCCGAACTGTCCCTTTTCGCCTTACGGAAGTCCCGCGGGAAGTCCCAGGAGCAACAGGAAGCGGCAGCCACTAAAAGAGTCCAGGAGGGTCTCGATAGAGAAGTCCGGGATGTACCTGCAGCTCAACCAGTATAAACTCATGGATTCCATTGGACAAGTACGTTCTGGATTAGTTTTTTACGCTTTTTGACATTTTTTGATTTTTTGACATTTTTTACGTTTTTTTACATTTTTTTGACATTTTTTTTTGAGTTGAGCAAGTATCCGCCTTGGGCGGCCATTTTTATTGACAATGCTTAGCAACGGGCTAGGTTGGTAGTCATTTTCAATAAAACAACGGTCTCTTTAGCAACGGTTTAAACAAAATTTTGAGAAAACTGTAGTATTCGACACAAAAAGATTCGTCCTAGAATGTTTCCCTTAATGTTTTTGACATATTTTCGAGGATTTTTGCACTTTTAAATAAAAAAAAATGGAAATTTTTAAAACATCAACAAGTTGAGCAAGTATCCGCCTTGGGCGGCCATTTTTATTGACAATGCTTAGCAACGGGCTAGGTTGGTAGTCATTTTCAATAAAACAACGGTCTCTTTAGCAACGGTTTAAACAAAAGTTTGAGAAAACTGTAGTATTCGACACAAAAAGATTCGTCCTAGAATGTTTCCCTTAATGTTTTTGACATATTTTCGAGGATTTTTGCACTTTTAAATAAAAAAAAATGGAAATTTTTAAAACATCAACAAGTTGAGCAAGTATCCGCCTTGGGCGGCCATTTTTATTGACAATGCTTAGCAACGGGCTAGGTTGGTAGTCATTTTCAATAAAACAACGGTCTCTTTAGCAACGGTTTAAACAAAAGTTTGAGGAAAATATAATATTCGACCCAAAAAGATTCGACCTAGAATGTTTCCCTTCATTTTTTTTTGACATATTTTGAAGGATTTCTGCACTTTTAAATGAAAAAAAAGGAAATTTTTAAAACATTGTCGAAATTTTGCATCTTTTTCTGGATATTTTATCTCATCAGAGAAAAATTCAACGATTTTTCCATAAAATAGAATGTTTTTCAAGTTATTCAACTTCTTATAAAAGTAACAAGAAAAAATTAAGTGGTTTTTAAAATGTTTCAGGGCTCATATGGGATAGTGAAATTGGCGTACAACGAGGAGGACGACACGCATTACGTAAGTGTAAAAGCCCAGCCCCATTAAAATAATTAGGCACGCCGATTTCCATATAAATTATTATGACGCCTACTTTTTACGACCGCCATTATGACGCAAACGGCACCGATCTTCAGAAGCAATAATCGATTAATATCAAATACGAACTACTCAATCGATTTTTAAAAGCGCTGTCGAAATTACCCGAAACGGGCGACGCATTTTATCAATAAATTATCATAGTAATATCGAAATAACGATAATGTGTGAATTTCAACAGGCGATGAAAATTCTCTCGAAGAAGAAATTGATGAAGAAGGCGGGGATGTTCGGGCGGCTGCCGCCCCCGCGCAAGGAGGGCCAGTATTCGGGCATCGAGCACCCCCTGCATAAAGTGTACAGGGAGATCGCCATTTTGAAGAAACTGGACCATCCAAACGTCGTCAAGTTGGTAGAAGTTTTAGACGACCCTGTGGAAGACCACCTGTACCTAGTTTTCGAACTTTTGGAGGGTGGACAGCTGCTGGAGGTGCCGACGGAACGGCCCTTAGGGCCCGAGCAGGCGTGGACGCACTTCCGGGACGTCGTTTTGGGCATCGAATACCGTGAGTGCGAAATTTCGGATCATTCAAGTGACAGGTGACGTTTCTGTCACTTGTCCATGTCGACAATACTGTCAATTATCCTCAATTAGCCTCATTATCGATCGGTGAAATCGGGGATCGTGCCCGTGGTGAATGAATACTTGGTTGCACATGTAGGCCTGCAGTTTCGACCGATTTTGATCAGGTTTTTCTGTTTTTTGACAGTCCACTACCAGCGAATCGTCCACCGAGACATAAAGCCGGCCAACCTGCTCCTCAGCGAGAGCGGGCGGGTCCAAATCGCCGATTTGGGGGTGTGCAACGAGTTTGACGGGCCGGACGCGTCGCTTTCGAGCACGGCCGGTACGCCGGCGTTCGCGCCCCCGGAGGCCGTCGCCGTCGAGGGCGGGCGCCGCGCTTTCGGCGGCAAGGGCACCGACATCTGGTCGATGGGGGTCACGCTCTACGCTTTGGTCTATGGTCGAGTGCCCTTTCACGACGGAAACGTCATGACGCTTTATGCGAAGATCAGGAGGGACGCCGTCGCTTTTCCCCCGACGCCCGCCGTCGACGAATCGCTCAAAGATTTGATACGGAAGATGCTCATCAAGGATCCCAAGGACAGGATCACGTTGCCCGAGATCAAAGTGCGTTAAATTTCATGTTTTTTGACGTTCGGGCTGTCATTTTTCTTTCGAAATTGTACCAGTATTGCTCATCAGTTTGTACTATTAGGGTAGATAGTGGAAAGTTTAGAAAATCGGCAAAGCCAGTGTGCTAGAGAGAGAATGCAATAGTTTTCTGTTGTCTCCAAAATGGCGGCATTGTTTAATAAACAATGATATGCCGGTGAATTCTAGTGATTTCATTTCAAGTTTTCACCAAACTTATATTGGTAACTTTATTTCAAAAATTCCATGACAGATCGCGTACTACGCGTAATTTTTTTTGTAAAAATCGAACTGTCATTTAAAAAAAACATTGATTGTGCTCCAATTTCTTGAAAATACTTGAATTTTTTGTGATTTTCTGAACCAGGAGCACCCGTGGGTGACCCGCAACGGCGAGTGCCCTCTACCTAGTGAAGAAGACAACTGTCATTTGGTCGAGGTGACCGACGAGGACGTCGCCCAGGTCATAACCTCGATCCCGAAACTGGACACGCTGATACTGATCAAGCACATGCTGAAAAAGCACTCGTTTCAGGTAATTCCCACACTCTCATACCGGGTGTTTGATAAAAAGCGACCTCGAACACCCTGTATAATTTTTTTTTTACTCGGTAGAACCCGTTCTCGCACCGGCGCGACAGCCACAGGCCGAACGTCAGTCTGAGGCACCACATAGGGCGCGCGGGGCGGAGCAACTCGGCGCCCGGCTCCTACGATTGGCTGGGCGACCGTCAGCTGTCCGTCGATTCGGCGCTCGAATCCGTCGAGGAGAACGACGTCTTGGACAGGCCGGCCAATCGGGACGAGGCGGGCGTCCGGTGATAACGTTTTGACAGCCTGGAAAACACGGGACCATTTTTTCGAAAAAGAAAAGAAAACTGTAATTTCTTCCTCTCCTAAGCTCGAATTGCCTTTCCGTCTAACCTCCAATCGTATACACACCTTGCATGTCTCTTATTATCATCGTTACGATTATTATCGTTATCGTCGAACTGTACTGTATGCATATTTAGATTTCTAGGTGACTGTCACTTTATGACGTTTCGACTTTTTCACGGAAAAAAAAAACAGACGGCACTTTCTCGAGGAATACTTGTGATCCATCATTATACCTACTCTAGATGTCACTTTTCGCACATATGACTGTCGTATATTTACATACCCGTCAAAGTACCTAACCTATATGGTTTGGAATTTCTGGAAAAATTGATGACGTTTTTAAAAAAAGGAACTAACGAAAATGTCTTTGCTCAAAATGTACAATCGTCGTTGTCCTTTTTTACGGCGCCGAACGGACGGACGGGTCGCGACAAAATGGCGGATCAGTCACAGTTGACAGTTCGGAAACAAGATGGCCTCTCTGCTCGACACGTCCGCTCGCTCGGTACGAACTATACATACATGAAACATATACATAAATATTATATTCGGTCTTCTCTACCTCGAATTGTTATTATTATTATTATTATGATTAAATGTGAATTAAAGAAAAATCGAAGAAATTTTACGGAGCGCCATCTAGCGACTGTTATTTTTTCCAATTCGCGATTATGGTTAAGCAATATGGCCGCCCGAATGCGGCGATTTTTGTTGATGTTGCCTAGCAACTAGTTTGTTGCGAGGTTATTGATACTGGTTGCTAGGCAATAGCAACAAAAATGGCCGCATTTGGGCGGCCATATTGCTTAGTAGCGAATAACCTTACAAAAATCGAGTTTTTTGAATGATACATTCCAGTGGGATATAATATTTTATTCTCAATTTAATAATACTCTTAGATTAATATACTCGAAGAACGGAAACGAACCGCCGAAATAAATATTGCAACAGATCCGTGGGACGAAAATTGCACTTAACTGAACGAAACGGGACTACATACTTAATCGGTCGATTAAATAACGGCAATCGACTAAAAAACGGGGGGAAAACGCAGTCTTTTTAGGGCCGATCACAGCGGAACCGGAAACTGTCCGTCTCTTTGCCCTCGCGGTCGAACAGCTGGCCCACGGTGAAGGGCCCGGGGGCGCTGCTCCTCGACGGCGTGAATTTGAACGTGAAAGACTCCTCGACGTCCATCTCGGAAGAGCGCTCGGGCGACCCGAAAGCGTCCCGCTTGGGCCTAGGCTCCCCATTGGCGCACCGAGACCTCGACCCGTGCCTCTTCTTCGGCCGGCAACTGAGACTCAAAAAGTAGCGCTCCAAATCGCACGAGGCGTCCTCGTGCCCATTCGGGTCATCCGAGTCTTCGGAATCCTCCATGCGGACCAAATTCTGGTCGATTTTCACCTCGATCGGTGGAAATACAGGGAAATCGTGGTTGCGTACGCCATACACGATCTTCTTGTTGCAATCTTGCGCCACCACTGCCGGCTCGAGGCCCCCTTTCGCCATCTTGATTTTATCAAAGTGCAGCTTACGATTCGGGGGGGTCGAAAACACCCAATTCGATTTCGGCACTTTTAAATGGCTCACAGGGACGTTTTCTTTATTGTCTTCGTTCGGCTGACGTTTCGGCTTCTTCTGTGACGACATTTTGGGGCTTCCGGTTGAAGTGGGGGGGTTTTGACCGGCCAAGGCCGAATTCACCTCGGCCACTCTCCTCCACAGCTCCTCCTTGTAGGCGTAATCGTAATCGGCTGGCCTTCCGGCGGAATTGCCCTTATCTCCGGACGGAGACCGGGGTCGGGTCCATTTCTCCTCGAGTTGCTTTAAAAGGCTCCTGGAGCGGTCCCTCGAGTACTGTTCGCGGTTTTTCGGGCTCGGTTCGAGCGGCAGGCGTTCGGTCAGCACGGCCCTCCTCAAATCGTCCTCTTGAACGACACATTTTTCAGTATTTTTGAATTAGTTTACACGGGGGTACTCACGTGTTTTGGTTTTCTTCTGGACGAATCCGGATGAGACTCCGCTCTGGAGGAAACCCAAAGGCACCTGAAATTTCGGTCGATTTGGCAATTAAAAGATTTTAAAAGTTTTAACTCGTCTGTGTACTACATGGTGTGACGTGACCGTTGGAAAGTTAAAAAGTGGCGCAAAGTGAACGCAGAAGAGGTCGCCTTTTGGGGGACTTACTGTCAATCGCTGCTGGGCGGTAAATTTCGATTTCTGGGAGATTTTCCGGCAGTCTTGAGACATTTTCCGCTGGATTTTCAACCGATTTCGGGCTCCACTAGAGTATTTACACCGGAAAACTCGCGAAAAGCGGCCGAATCTCACGGCTTTTTAGGTTGGATTATTTTCAAACTGACATTTGGTTGACATTTGACAACTGACAGACCCGCGACCCGCCATCTTGTTTCACCCCTCGATTTGAATATTTTTTGAAAAATTTAAATTCCGCTCAATTTCCTAACCCTTGTGCCGTTTTAAGGGAACAAACTAGCTAATTTCTGATGATTACTTAATGGCCAGAAAGCACGAATTCACTACAAAAGCTGCAAACGAACTCGGGACTTGGGTAATTAACTTGATGAATAATTCGCGTCACCCCTTTCGAATAGCAAATACGCACGCAACAGATATTTATACTTTCTCGTAGGTAATCATCCCTTCTGTTTCAATAACACCCCTCGCCTTTGTGTTTGAATAAAGGGTGGATTAATAAGGAGACAAAAGGCCACTCGAGTCACAAAGGCTTTCCACTAGAGCTCGAGCGGAAACCTGAGGATTCTGAAATAACGAAATCGTCCCCAATTACCTAATACGAGGGAGAGGCATCGATCATTGGGGTGCACGGCGCATCCGCCGAAAATCGCAATTTCCCCGTATAAATAAATCAGCGTCGAGAACGGGACTTGCGCCCTGAACGCGAGGGCGCATCGAGGTATCGGCCCAGCGCCGGCGGCAGCACCGGCCCCGACCGAGCTCGAAACGTAAAATCAATATAGAGAGGCCCGGAAAAGCGAGCGCGTTCGAATAGAGCGGACCGAGAGTGCGGAAAATGTGCGAAAATCGGGGATGAGAGCGCGAATCGCACGGAGGGCGCAAATCCGAGGGCGGCCGACCAGTCCGGGAATGCCGTGATGGGGCCCAACGGGCTCGTCCTCGTCCTCGTCGCCTTCTTCGGGGTGTGCGCCCTGCAGCGGCCCAACATGGACCGCAAGCGGCACGACGTCTACATCGCCGGCTTCTTCCCCTACCGCAAAGGGGTCGAAAACTCCGACACCGGTGAGAAAAACCCCAACAAACCCCCCAAACCACCCTTAAACTCATAGCGCCCCTTCTTCAAGGGAGGGGAGTCATGCCGAGCGTCAAATTGGCCCTGGACCACGTCAACGACCACGGCCGAGTCCTCAAAAACTACAGACTGCACATGTGGTGGAACGACACCATGGTGAGAGCCACTGGCATACTTAAAACGTCACCCGGTCGAGCCCCGCCCACTTTAAACGTCACTTTAGTGAGGTTAGGGGCCCAAAAGGGTGGTTCGCGGGGTCGGGAAGACAGTTGCGGCGGATTGTGGGCCAAGGACCAGTCCGTTCTCTGAACTCCCGGCCTCGAGATCCGCCCGAAACGTCGTTTTCGCCGATTTTGACAGTTCTCGGGTGTCATGGCGGGTCGATTTTCAGTGCAACGCGGCGGTGGGAGTCAAGGCCTTCTTCGACATGATGCACAGCGGCCCCCACAAGCTGATGCTCTTCGGAGGGGCCTGCACCCACGTCACGGACCCCATAGCCAAGGCGTCGAAACGCTGGCACCTCACCCAGGTACGACTTGAATGCGCACGCGCAAGTAGAAAACATTTTGAGAGCCGCTGGCGTCATCTACGAGGATTGGTTCATTAGACCGACTTTTTGACGTGCGCATTTTGAGAGCCGCTGGCATCTTCTATGCGATTGGCTCATTTGACCGACTTTTTGACGTGCACGTTTTGGGAGCCGCTGGCATCTTCTATGCGGTTGGTTCATTTGACCGACTTTTGACACTTCCTATGCGGATTGGTTAATTCCAGTGGTTTTTTGACAGCTGTCGTACGCCGACACGCACCCGATGTTCACCAAGGACAATTTCCCGAATTTTTTCCGCATCGTGCCGTCGGAAAACGCCTTCAACAAACCAAGACTGTCACTGCTCAAGGAGTTCAACTGGACCAGGGTGGGCACGATCTACCAGAACGAGCCGCGGTACTCGCTGGCGCACAACAGGTCGCTACTTTACCCGCTAGGTCGCGAGCGCCCTCTGTGATCGCCCCCCACACGTTTCAGGTTGCTGGCGGAACTGGACGACCTCAAGTACGAGGTGATGGAGACGCAGAGCTTCACCAACGAGGTCAATTCGGCCCTCAGCAAACTGAAGGCGACCGACACCCGCATCATCCTAGGAAACTTCAACGAGACCTGGGCCAGGCTGATCTTCTGCGAGGCCTACAAGCTCGAGATGTTCGGCAAGAAGTACCAGTGGGTCATAATGGGCACCTACAGCCCCAACTGGTGGCAGAAACTCGAACCGGAGATCAACTGCACCAGGGACGAACTAGAGGAGGCCTTGGAGCAGACGATTTTGACAGATCTCTTACCGCTGTCAACCAGCGGCGAGATAACCGAAGCCGGAATAGTAACCGCAACTGTCAAATTATCAAAATGGTCGCTGAAATCGGTTTTTTCCAGACGGCCGACGAGTACAACGCCGAATACGATTCAAGAAGAGGGCGCGAATACAGCCGTTTCCACGGTTACACCTATGACGGCATATGGGCCGTCGCCTTGGCGATTGAAAATGTCGCCCGGAAGATCAAGAGCTTTCGCACTAACCAAACCGTCACGGATTTCCGGTATCGCGACCCTCTATGGGAGCGCCTTTTCCTCGACGCTTTACAAAACACCAGTTTCGAAGGAGTGACAGGTCCTGTCCGTTTCTATAACAACGAACGCAAAGCCAGCATTTTGCTGAAGCAGTTCCAAAATGGCAGCGAGATCAAAGTGGGCGAGTACAACGCGGCCACCCAGCATCTCGACCTCACCCTGGGCCTGCCACTACTCTGGATAGGAAAGTGAGTGACAGCTGTCATTTAAGATCTGTCATTCAACTACTGTCATTCGATAACTGTCATTCGATAACTGTCATTCGATTGGTATGAATCAAGGATCTTCTGGTTTGCAGGCACCCGCCGAAAGACAGGACTCTGTTGATAATCGAGCACACTCGTGTCAACAAGACTGTGTACGCCATCTTGGCTTCACTGGCTGTATGCGGTATCGTCATGGCGACCGTCTTCTTGGGTTTCAACATCCGTTACCGTAACCAAAGATACATCAAAATGTCAAGTCCTCAACTCAATAACTTGATAATAATCGGCTGCATTTTGACGTACACCAGCATAATCTTCTTGGGTTTGGATTCGGGGCTTTCTAGCATAGATGCGTTCCCTTACATTTGCACTGCTAGAGTTTGGACTTTAATGGCGGGCTTTTCCCTTGCGTTCGGCGCCATGTTTAGTAAAACATGGCGGGTGCACTCGATCTTCACCGATGTTAAGCTGAATAAGAAAATCATAAAGGATTACAAGTTGTTCATGGTGGTGGGAGTTCTCCTCTTTATCGACTTGGTGATCATGACAACGTGGCAGGTGGCAGATCCGTTCTATCGCGAAACCAAAAACCTGGAACCTTACGTAAGTGACAGGCATAGAGTGGAACCAAAATGGCGGACTTATGACGTTTTTCAGCCTCATCCCCGCTACGAAGACGCCATTATCATCCCGGAGAACGAGTACTGCGCCTCCGAGAGGATGACGATCTTCGTCGGCCTGATCTACGTCTACAAGGGCATCTTGATGGTTGGTTACTCCACGACCTGTCAATTATTAGACATTCAGATGGTTTTTCCCCTTTTTTTATTTTAATTTTTATTTTGAATTTTGAATTTTGAATTTTGAATTTTTTATTTTTTATTTTTTATTTGTTACTCTTATTTTTTATTTTTTATTTTTATTTTTTATTTTTATTTTTATTTTTATTTTTTATTTTTTATTTTTTATTTTTTATTTTTTATTTTTTATTTTTTATTTTTATTTTTATTTTTATTTTTATTTTTATTTTTATTTTTATTTTTATTTTTTATTTTTTATTTATTTTTTTATTTTTTATTTTTTTTTTGTCAATTGTTGTAAGTATGGTGGCTTTGCAGATTTTCGGCGCGTTTCTGGCGTGGGAGACGCGGCACGTCTCGATCCCGGCCCTGAACGACAGCCGGCACGTGGGGCTGTCGGTGTACAACGTGGCCATAATGTGCATATGCGGCGCCGCCGTCGCCCTCGTCCTTACCGACCACCAGGACGCCCTGTTTTTGATCATTGGCGTGTTCGTCATGTTCTGCACGACCGCCACCCTGTGGTTGGTGTTCGTGCCGAAGATGCTCGAGCTGAGACGAAACCCGGGCGGGTCGATCGATAAGCGGATAAGGGCGACGCTGCGGCCGATGTCGAAGACGCGAAGGGACTCGAGCGTCTCCGAGCTCGAGACCAAGCTGAAGGACGTCAAGGCGCTCAACTCCAAGTACCGCAAGACGCTGCTGGACAAAGAGACCGAACTGCAGGTCGGTCAATCAATAATATTGACAGAAAATATACAATATCGTCCATTAGACACTCAAATACCATCGAAATAATCGAATGATTATGTTCTCTATGCACTTTCAAGTTTACTATCGGTGCTACTGACGTTGTTATTACTGAGAGAACTAGACCATGATTTGGTTTCATTGATTAGCGGTCCGTACGAATGCGGGACAGCAATAATTGACACGAAAGCGGATCCTAACCTAAGATTTTTCCAGATGTTGATCAGGCGATTGGGGAACGAAGCCAAGGAAATTCTCGATTCCAGGACCGACTCAATGAGCGATACCAATCGCTTATCTGTCCCCCTTTTGCGTAAGGAGGCCCCCAGTGCGACAGAAACGAGCGACATTACCAGTCTTTGCAGCTTGAGCTCCCAAGATTTCGCCTCCCTGCAGCACCAAGACAGCCAAAAGTACCCTTCCACTTCAAAACGACGCTCGAATTGTCACAAGTTGCTCATTTTTTGACAAGAATCAATTTGAGGTTACATTTTCAAGTCACTTATAATTTAAAGATGTTAGATTCCCTATGCAAACGTAAGAAAATTGACAACTGTCATAATCCGCCATAATTAATTTAGAAGATTAGTATTGCCAACCTAAATTTTCATAAAAATAAAAATCCCTAAAATGTAGAAAAGTATGCAACCCATCACAATTAGAGCGCGGCCTTAATCAGAACTCGTTATTATTACGATCTGTCATAAATTTCTAGGCGCAGAAAGAGCCCAGGGGAATCCCCGAAAAAGCCCGAGCTCTCCCCGAAAAAAGACGAAGTCGTCCCCCCGAAACCGACCCAAAATGGCGACGCCACCCCCCGCTCACCCCAAATGCAAGACGTCAAAAAAACGCCGACGCACGAGCACGTCCGACCTGACCCGATCGCCCCCGACGCCTCCCGACGCCGCACCAGCATGAAAGCGGAAGCCCCCGAGCGCGAAGAGACGTGCAGGAGACGCGTGAGCGTCCCCTCGAACCGAACCACCCCTAAAAAGAAGCCGGACGCTCACGTCGTGGCTAAATCTGAGCTTTGGGACACCGGGGGGCAGCACCGCTGCGTGAAAGCCCACCAGAGGGCGCGCGCCAGCATCCCCCAAGAAGAAGACGACGGTTATATGCACAGCCGAACGGTCTCCGAGCGAGCCAGGAACCTCCACCCGATCCAGAAGAGGGAGAAGTCGCCCCCCGTCAAAAAAGAGGGGGGGATGAAAGTGGCGTACTTCCAGTCGACGCCGAACGTGGCGGCGCTCAAGGGGGCGAAGCGCGACAAGGCGATGTACAACGCGACTTCCGAGAGCGAGCTGCTCGACCGGGAGATCCTTCCGATCTTTCAGAAGCTGCTAACCGAGCGCAATAAAAGCCAGCACAACATCGACTACTCGTTCGGAAGGTCGTGCCCGAACATCTCGATCAAGTGCGACATCGTCGAGTATCTGTAAGCCCCCTCAAACACGGTAGAGGTCACGTATTGTCTGTGTTGTGTTGTGAGATTCTAAATTTTAGACGGTCGATGTTTAAGTATGACTCTAATAAAAACTGGTAACTGATTACATGATTAGGTTATTTCTATTTCCTCGGGGGTATCCAGGGTTGGATTTTCGGGGTCGTGGTCGAGTAGGGGACGTACTGGGCCGGGGTGCCAGTGAGGTTCTCGGTGTGGGCGGCCATCCATTTGTATTTCGGGCGGCCCGGGTCCTTGTCGGGGAGGTAGTCGGTTTTGTAGTGGAGCCATCCGAACCATTCGGCCGGCACTTGGCTGCCGTCGTATTCCAGGCCTGGTTCGTTCGGCGTGTCAATTATCGGGGGTTTAGCGATTCGGGGGAGGGTGGGCTCTTACCGTAATGGGGTGCGTACTCGACCCAGCGGTTCCTGCCGTAGAAGAACCGTTTGTTCTCGTAGTACTTGTTGCCGCATGCGTCCGTTCCGACTAGGGTGCCCGTCTTGAGTTCGTCCATTCTTTAAATAAATGGGATTTTCGAGGACGGTTTTGAGGTTATGTTATGTAAGATTTTCGTTTTTACCTGTAGAGTTTGTACAGGGAGGCTTTGAGGCCCCCCGTGTCTTTTACTATCTTCAACACGGAGAATAATCGGTCTAGGCCGAGGAATTTTGCCATTTTTACTATTTTTATTGATAAATATTTTGAGTTCCCAAAACGTCAAAATTTATGATGAGCGCTGCCAACTTAAAATTTGGTGACAAATTATTCTGTTAATTTTTTTTGCATTTCTATATCATTATAATCACGGAGCCCTAATATAACTAGGTGAATAAGAGTTGTTCAAATGGACTTTCGTATTTTTATTTGTGCTCATTTAGAAATATTTCTGGTGAGTTTGGTACCTGTGTCTTTCTTTTGTTTCAGTGTTGGCAGTTCTTTTTCCGCCAGTTTAGTGAAAATTGAATGGCGGATTTTTTGTGGCGTTTTTATTGAAAAATTAGTGTTAAATCCGTGAAAAGTACTTCGAAATAGGTGCCAGCAGAGAAATCGGTGGGTTTTCCAACTTTCCCAATAGTTTTCACTAGATTGTGGTGATCCAGAGACATGAAATTCTATTCTTAAAATTCCTAACTTTCTGAGTCTTCTTTTGTTCTAGGGTTGGCAATCCTTTTTCCACAAGTTTGGTGATGAAAATTGAACGGCGTACATTTGGTGGTGTTTTTATTGCAAAATTGATGTTAAATCTGCTAGAACTGCCCCGACAGAAGCGCCATCAGAGCACTTGGTAAGTTTTCTAACTTTTCCAACTGTTTCCACGACTGAGGCGGTGTTTTTACTGTTTCTATTCGAATTTTGAACATTCAAAATTCGGTGCACGGATTTCTATCGGAAATCGTCTAAATCTTTTGCGGGTACTTATTTAAGAATCGCGCTTCAGAAATTGGCGTTGAATTTGAAAAATTTGCGGATTTTGGTAGATTTGGAAAATTCTAGGGTTTTTGACAAGTCACCAGATTAAGGTGGCAGCGAATTCGTAAAAATTTCAATTTGACATTTGACATCTGTTTTTAAACTTGTCATTATAATCTCGATTATATAATTTCTGTTTGTATTTACCAATTATTGGTAGTTTTTCATCCTTCAAGTGCCTCAATCGCATCCACAAAGTGAGTACTCAACTAATTTCAACGTTTTATAATGAATCACGTACTTGGGGAGCATTTTTTTCATGATTTTTCACGATTGCAAAAAGTAGGGTTATATTTTGGAAAATTTTTAATTCAATGAAGCTGATCACACTTTATTCTCACAATAGTAGAGTTATAACACGTCGTTCCTCATATTTGGAAATTATAATATAAAAATTTAAAATAATCGCCTATTAATAATACGCTAGAAGAAGTAAAAGTGTTATTCGTTTTTTTAGCTTTGATTAATGTTATCTTATTAACCTGCCGACACACGAATAATTCCAGTCGAAATTGGCATCAATTTCCGCAAAAACAATTATCAACCCAATGAAGAAACCCCTCTATCGATTACCCCAACTCGGCCAGGACCGAATCCAAATCGTGCTGGAGCCCCGCAGTCAAATCCTTCTGCTTATTCAAATCATCCTGGAGCCTCTCCGCGTTCGTCTTCATTATCAAATTACCCTTTTTCAACGCGGCTAATATATTCTCGTGTCTGTTGGCCCTGGACGTCAGATTGGCCTTCTTCTTCTCGATCGGCGCATCCTCGGGCTCACTCTGCGACCTCTCCGAGTCGCTGTCGTCATCGCTGTCATCCTCGCTCTCCGACTCTTCACTGCTCTCCTCCTCCTCCTCTTCTCCTTCTTCCTCGTCCTCCTCGCTCTCGTCCTTCTCCTCGTCCTCGTCGTCTTCGTCGTCCACGTCCTTCATGAGGGCGGCCATCTTGTCGACCTCTTTTTGGAGCACCTTGAACTTTTTCTTCTCGTCCTTGATGGCGGCCTGGTGACGTTTCATTATTTCCTTCAGAGCCATCCGCTCCTTTTTGGCGTTGTCCTCCTTGTTCTTGAAGTTGCGCAGCTTATTGCGCACCAACTTCACTTCTCTCAGAGCGCGACGTTCTTTCTTTTCTTCGGTTTCTTCACCATCGCTTTCCTCACTTACGTCGCTCATGACTATTTCGTCCTCGCTCTCCTGGCCGTTCTGACCTCCCTGGCTGAAGGATTGACGTTTACCCGGTCCAGATTCCTGTAATTTTCGTTCCAGTTGCTGGTTCTGCTTCTTCATCTCTTCCAGCTGGAGTTTGCTGGTGTCCAGTTGCTCGGAGACGTCCTTGTACTTCTTCTCGACCTCCTCGGAGGTCTTGCGCGCCTCCTCCGCCTCCTTTTTCAGCGATTGGATCAGCTGAAATTGGAAAATTCGGTCATTTTTACTCGTGTGACAAGTTCGGCAATGTTCGTACTTTGTCGTCGGCGTTCGACGCCGCTTTGACGTCACCGCTTCCGGCGTCGCCATCTTTCTTTTTGGTCTTCTCCTTTTCCAGTTCCGCTTCCAGATTTTGGATGCGGGCCAAAAGTCGTTTGTTCTCTCTTATCTGCGCCTCTTTGTTGCGCAATTCTAAAGCGAGCATTTGCTTGGTGCTTTGCAAATCGTCGCGTACTTTATCGATGTCGTCCATTTCGTCCGCCTCTTCCGGCGCCAACTCCTCCTGAAGTTCCTGCAATATTTCGATTAGATAGAGACACTGGTAGAAGACAGTTAACTACATTACCGGCGGCATGCTCGCCATGGAGACGGACTTTTGTATCTGCTCCTCGATGGTCATCTGTCGCCGGAACTTGTGGAGTCCTTCGAGCAGCGGTTTACTCCGGTCGTTGGTCTGCACCTTCTTCAGCCGGATGCCTCCTTGGATCTGTCAAAACAAGTCTACTGTCATTAGGCTGTCAATGGTTGACTTTTTGGGGGTACTCGCTTGTTTCAGGAGGACGTTGTGGACGTTTGGAGTTTCGCTCTCGTACAAGAAATGCTCTGTGGATTCGACGTTCGTTTTGGCTGAAGGCAGCAGAGGTTGTGACCTGTCATTGCATTCGACGTGTTTCAGCTTCTTTTTGCTCTCGATCTCTTGGAGCAAATTGCTCCAATCGGGTCGAACTTTCGGTCTGCTCCTATAAGACGGATCGTACATTGGTCGAAATGGTTTTAGAGGTTTCTTACTTGAGTTGTTCTATGGTCTGTTTCTGTTTCTTGTTGAGCTCCTTCTTGTTGAAGCCTTTGGGTAACGCGGGGGCCGGCGGGGGCATCGGGGGCGGCGCCGGTGACGTCATCGATAGCTTCCGCATGCTCTCCTCGCGTACCAATGCGTGTCTGGCAGCAGGTACTGCCTATGAGTTGAACGATCAGGTGATTGGCATTAGGTAACGGATTTAATTTAAGCTCACCCTGTCGATTTCTTCATCTTTGGCGGTGGGGGTCCGCTGGAGGGGCGGCTTCTTGGCGGCGTCCTTTTTGATGCGGTCGGCGACGCTGTTCAGTTTGACGGGGGGCAGTTTGTGCTCGTTCTTGGAGGGTTCGGCGTCGTCCTTGACCGGGATCGGTTTCAGTTGGGGCTTCTTGAACGAGTTCTCCTTGTTGGCGCCGTTCTCTTGCGGCTCTTTGGTCGTGATGGACGTTTTTCGCAGTTGGACACCAGCTGAAAGAGGTTTTTTGTTGTTGTCAAGGTGTTGAGGTTTTCTGGGTTTCGGTCGATACCTAAAGGGTTTTCTGCGTCTTTGGTGTTGCTGTTGCGTCTGGCGTTCTTCAATGACCAAGGGGCTGCCGGGACTGGAAGGCCGGGCGGTCCTTCCTTGACCCAAGGGGGTCTGAAGGTGGTCCTTTGGGCGGCGCCTGCGCTGGAGTCGCCGGCGTCGTCTTTGCCCGCAGGCATTGCTTTGGTGAATACCCTGCAAATCGCGTTTTAGGGCCTTGAAAGGTTTATAGGAACTTGGTAAATCGAAATCAGCAGAATTGACAATGTAATGTATGCCTGAAGAACAATTTGCTTCAGTCCTAATTCCTTCTTTCCCTCTCATTCTCTTCATTCCCTGTTATATTAATTCAGCAGGCATTCTATGCTTTCCTCTCTCTCCCTCTCAATTTATTGCATTCATCCCTCAAATGTTCCACAGTTTCTTTTTCTTTACAACACAGTCTACTGTATACATTCTACATCTACTTTATTTTCCTTCAACCAGTCCTTCTTTTCTCTTTTCAAAAGGTTCATGGTAACATGCTAAATCGAAATCGACATAATTTAGAATGTAATGCATGAAGAAACATTGCTTCATTCCCTTTTCTTCATCCTTTGTCATTTTTATACAGCAGCCTTATATGTCTTCTCTCTCATACACATTCATCCCTCAATTGTTTTCTCTCTCTCACACATTTATCCTTCGAATGTTCCACCGCTCTTTTCCTTTACAACACATGCTACATCCTCTTTATTTTCCTTTCAACCAGTACTATCTTTCTTTTTTCTTATTTTCTTGTGGACCTTGCAATATCATTTTTCTCTCGTTTTGATTTTTTGCCTGATTGCGTTTTGGGGTTTCTTCGGTTTTTGGCGTCGTTGCCAAAACGTGTGAAATCTGTTTCGAACCCACACCGGGTCGTTTCGTTTTCGAATGTGCCAATAACTTAAAGGTCGATTTTTAACGCTGGTTTACTCAGAATCTGGCGATGGCAGCAATCATATTAATAATAAATTGATAAATGGAGGCATCATGACCCATTTCTAATTTGGTGCCTTCCAGACTATAAACAAGGTCTTTAAAATGTTTTGTCGTTGTAACTTTTTCCGTTGATGATGTCTTTCTGTATGTTATGATTTTCTGAAATCTCGCTCAAAAACTATAATGGCCGCAATTAGATTTTGCAGAGGTCGTGTTGTTTTGGCATCACTTTGGAGCTTATTTTTAGACGGTAGCCTGTATGCACGTTGTGTGCGTCGCGCATGTTATTTATTATTATTACATTTTCACTTACTCACATTTTCTGTAAAAACTTTCACGAAATGCTCTCCGAGATGATTTTAATGATTTTTGTGATGATGATGACGATGAAGCTGGCTCGATTTTCGCAACGGCGATTCTACAATTTAACCCAAGTTATAATAAGTGATTTTCTGTGTCGGAAATTCGTGTATCGGATATGTGCGATTCGTGAGTGGACCGCAGGATCGGGAAAAATGTTTTGGTTTTGGATTATTTTTAGAAGTCGTGTGTGTAAACCGGACGTTTCTCGCCCTCCGCTCTTTTACATGTCAAAAAACGTTAATTGACGCGTTACGCAACGATTTCCGCGATTTTCGTCACTCACCTGTGTCTCACTCGAAATCACGAAATTCAAAAATGTTCACTCGTTGTGGAAATCCTGGTCGGTTCCACTCAGGATTTTGAATTCGCGATCGCGCTCGGTACCGAACAATGTCGAAAACGCTGTTCGCGATTTTTCGAAAATTTTCTATCGGCGAAAAGCGGACTCTCGTCGATGAGGCGTCGCGACGGCATTCGCGCTGAATGTGTGGAAATAGCTGGCGGTTATTTCGGGCGTCGCGTTCCTCGTGACGTCACCCGAAAAATCCACACGCATAACCGAATATTTCCCATTCTCGCGTATCTTCGCACGTCCACCTGTCCCGCCAGATCGACAAATTACCGAGGAGGCGTGGCCGCGAGTGACAGGACAACTGTCACCTGTCACCTGTCACTTTGACAGTACAAGTGATTCAAAATCGTAACAAGGCAAAACTTTATTAAAAATCGTCCGGAGAAGGGACGTAATGGTCCCATTTGACTATTTCTTGATACAGGCTGTCCCCGGGGCATTCGGTGCCTTCTCGGACTTGCTTGTGCCCCATCAGGGAGTAATTGGCTAAAATGTGTCCTTGTTGTATTCCGAATTCTATGAGGTCTAGTGCGGTTTGGAGTTGTTCTGCGGGGGGTAACTCTTGGGTCCAGTCGCCGATAATGCAGATTCCTACGCTGCGGTCGTTGTAACCGGGTGCGTGCGCACCCACGTTGTCCCAGCTGCGACCTACGTAAGCCGCTCCGTCTCCTCCCACGGCAAAGGTGTAACCTATGTCGTTCCACGAACGGTTGTTTTGGTGGAAATCTTGCATCCATTGCATTGCTTCAATGCATTCAGATCTAGTGGTGCAAGCAGGAGGGATGTAGCTGTGGTGGATTATGACGTACGGTACTGGATTCGCCATTGGTTCTGTCATTTTCGGTGGTTTCGCTCCCCATTCTTCCCTTGTTACCAGTTCGAAAGTTCTCGATCTCTCTGTTATCATGGGAATTCATAAATACTGTCGACTATTTGTAAGAAGGGTACTCACCTAATGAGAGACACAGTATTAAGATGATTATTGTCGAGTGTGACATTCTGACTATGGTTTTACGGTGTAGTAACTGTCGTTTTGTTCGGAACTTATTTATATAGATCTTTTATCGTTCCGTATTAGATTATTGTTTCGAGTGGCTAAGTTCGATTGTGTTATTTACCCGCGTTCTATACTTGGCTTCATCTGGTTGAAATTTTATCTTGATTAATTTGAAGAGATTGGGTTTTATTTATCGGATTTTTCTGAGAACAACCACGATCTATGTTTTGAAATGACCCAACTCACCCGAATTTGGTGTATTTTGATACGGGGGCTGAATAGGTTTCAAAAAAACACTGGTTTTGTAAAATTTAATTTAGTACATTTAAGCTACTATTGTAAAATACTGCTTTGGTTGAACGACTTTTGCAGGAATCATGAAATCCTGTTGATCAAGCCATGCACGTTTGGTGGTTTCTTCTCTATACAGGGTTTTTTCGGATTCGGTAAAAAGTTCTTCCAGGTGGTGATTTCTTTGAAGAGTCTGTCTCCCGGGCATTCTGTGTCTCTGACCTGCCTGTGCGCTATCAGATGGTAATCGTCCCTTATGTGTTGGTTCTGGACCCCGAACTCTATGAGATTGTTGACAGCCTTCAGTTGGTTGTCAGGGGGCAGGTCCTCTCTCCAGTCGCCGATAATGCAGATCCCTATGCCGATGTCGTTGTAGCCGGGCGAATGGGCGCCGACGCTGTTCCACCCACGACCCTCGTAGACGTTTCCGTCTCCTCCAACGGCGAAATGGTAACCGATGTCGTTCCACGAGTGGTTGTTTTGGTGGTAGTCCTGCATCCATTGCATGGCTTTGACGCATTCGGATCCGGTGGTGCAGGCGGCGGGGATGTAACTGTGGTGGATCACGACGAAGGGTGCGGGGGCGGGCATTGGGGTGGTGTCTTTCGGGGGGCGAGCATGCCAGCTGTCTCGATCCAGGATCACCAGTTCGCTCATTGCACCTTGGGGTTGGAAGTTAACAGAAAACTGTCTTTAAAATTTCAAAGTTTTGGCTTAAATATGATGGCTTATAGTACTCACTTGTGACGTACATTGTGGTGATAACGATAAATTCTTTAAACATTTTCTCTTGTAGTTCCCCTTTTAATAGTTTGGCATCGTTGGTGGGGGTTCTTGGATATAAAGCGGACTCTGTGTGATCTTTATGAATGGTCGGCGATTTCGTCCGGTACCACTTTTTATATTTTATTTCGTCTTCCCACTTCTCTCGATAACTGTTTACTATTATATTTTACCAGTTTTATTTGTGTGCGATAATGACAACACAGATATTGTTATTTCATTCTGAATTAAAGGTCATCATCATCATGTGTGATTATGCCATGTTACATGAAAAATAAAAAAAAAATAGATAATTTTACTATTTTATTCATCTCGTCGAACTACCGGTTTTTGATATAGTGTTTTGCGGAAAGCGAGGGGAATTCCCTCGCTCTTGGCACCGATTTTCTCATTCACGATCCAGATTCCAATGGAGGTGACCAAATCAGGCGTCATCCTCGTCTTTACGTATAATTGACGACAATTTGCTAAATCACGGTCGGACTTTAGATGGTGTGAATTGAATCATTACGGTGTGGTTCCCCGTAACGTATATTATCTAGATAAAAAACGAGATATTGTTCGGAAACCCGCCATCAAGTTAATTTTTTATCGCGAAACTTGTTTATTCGACCAGGAATCCCAGGTCTCTTGTAAAAGGACGAAAATCGAGCCAGCGCCATCTCTCGCCCTAATTATAGTTGACTATAGGATTGTTTTCTGTAGTCATGACGTCGAAAGCCATCCGCTGGGAGAACGAGATGATCAAAAAGCGCGAACGCCAATTGGAGCAAGAGCAAGTTTGGAAGACCCAGGAAAAGTACTACGCCTCTTTCGATAGAAAAAACGCGAAATTCGACGAGTGGACCTCACCTCGTTACCAGGAGGCTCAAATCAGACAATACGAGGAAAGCAAACACAACCAATTAGAAGAGGAGCATTTGGAAAAACGACGTGATAAGCTCCGGCAACTGATGATGGAAGAAGACAAAGCGAACCAGATCCAGGTGATGATGGCGAAATTGAACCATTCCGAAAGTACCAGGAGAACCCCGAGAAGACACGACGAAATCCCTGTAGAGATTCTGAACGATCTCAATAAGAATTTGAAGGTGGAAGCGGACGAACGTTGCAGACGTGACGCGGAATTGAAGCTGTATCACCAATGGAGACGGGACAATCCGATTTTGAGCCATTACGAACGGATGCAGCGAGGACGCGATCTCAAGTTGAGTTGGCTCGACCAGCAGATCGAGGTTCGTATGAAGAAGGAGAAGGAAGAGGAAGAGTGCAGGAAGATTCTCAAGGAACGAGACAAAAGGGTCGAGGAGATGGAAAAACGGGAACTGATGGAGAAGCAGGAAATCCAGGAAAAGAAGTCTAGGCTTGCACGGTGTCTTGATGAGCAAATCAAAGAGTTGCGTTCCAAATCCGAAGCTTTCGAAGCGTTGAAAGTGAAAGAGAACGAAATCGCTAGGAAGAAATTCGATTTGGACGAAATCGAAGTCGGGAAGGAGGAGGAATTGAAGAGGCGTTTGGCAAAAGAGTGTGCTTTGTACAACGTTAAGCAGCATAAGCTTAAATTGAAAGCCAAGGCTAGAGAGGTGGTGGAAAATCTGGAAAACGAGAGAGAGCTAGTGAGGAAATTGAAGGATTTTGATTTGGCGGAGCAAATCGAATGCGATTTGAAGAAACGTGAAGTGAAAGACACGATTTTGCAGTTTCTCGACCTGAATCGGCAGCAGAAGGAGCTGGAAAAGAGGCGCCAACTTCAGCTCGATTTCGTTTTCGATTCGGAATGTCGAGAGATTTACCAAAGGCAAGAGGAGATCTGGAAGAGCGAGGAGCAGTCACGTTTGGCTTTACTGACGGACGTTTTGGGCGAAATCCGGAAGCAGATCGAGGATAAATTACAGGAATCTGTAAAGCTGCAACGGTTGGCGCTGGAAGAACGCGAACGGGTCGCGGAAAGGATCGAGCAGTACGATCGCGAGATCCAACACTTGCAGACTATGGAAAGTCGCAGGAAGATCGACAGGAAACGGGAATTGGACGAAGACGTAGCTGTCAAAAAAGCCCAAGAGTCGTTGGAAAAAAGCAAAAGTCTGCGAAAAATCAATGAAGAGCTAGAACAGGTTCGCAAGGAGGAAGACCGACTTCAGAACGAGATCATGCTGATGCAGAGGAAGCAAGGACCGTACCGACCTGTCAGAAATAGGATAATTTATTGATCACTTAAATGTTTACAATACTGATTAAGGGTTGCTTATTTTCTAATAAATTCTTCTACTTAAACGACACTCAAGTTCGTAAACGCGTAATCACAGACGTAGACGTAGCCGTAGTCGCAACCGTAGTCAGACGGGGCTCACTGTGACCTCATCTAAATGCTTCTTCATGTCCTCGAGCTTGTCCATCTCCCCAATAGAAGTGTTGCACTTGTAAACCACCAGCGAATGGTAAAAATGGACCGCAAACAGGACGAACGTCACTAAAACCGGAATGACAATGACCGTGGCAGCAGTGGCGGCCGTGAACGAGTAGTCCCAGAACTTGACCCAGCACAAGATGGCCACCTCCACGAGGAAGAGGAAGAGGCCCAAAACTGTGGAGAAGGCCCAGGCCAGCTCGATGAAGCCCTTCATGCGCTCGTGCGGACTCTCCGCGACCATGGCGCACACCTCGAGCTTGGCGATGGCGTCTATGTTGGGGAGGATGTACGTGCTAATCATCAGGGCGAAAATGTGGACGGCCACCAGCACCGTCGTGCACACGGCGAACATCACGAACAGCCACTCGGGCACGCTCGTGTCGTCGTTGATCTGCAGCTCCACCTGAAATTTCAGACGCAACGTAAGGCGTAACGTAAGCCGCAACGTAAGGCGCAACGTAAGGCGTAACGTAAGGCGTAACGTAAGGAATTAGGCGTAACGTACCATGGCGATCATGGCGAAGCCGGAGAGCAGTTCGGAGGTGGTGGCGGTCGCCTTTAGTTTGGCTCGGGACATGTGGAGGTTCTTCCACGACAGTTCCTGTTGCGAATTGGCCGGGATCCTTTTGTAGACGTCATCGCTGCATTTGCAGTAGCACTGGTTTGCAGTGAAGTCTTCGTCGTGTTTCTGTAATTTGACATTTAACGATTCGTTTTGGTTTTTTCGAGATATGTCACTCACTTTGTGGGATGTCGATAAAGACGAAGGTCTGTAATAGTTGGTTGAAGCGATGCTCGAGTCGCAACTGAACGGTGGCGTCCTCTCGCGCGATATCGAGGCGGGGAAGTTCGTGCTGTCGTTGGAAATCGTGTGGTTTTGGGGGTTGATCGAGGTGGTCGGCAGGGTGAGTCGGGTTATCGGGTTTTCCGAGCAGAAGACGACCTTAGTGCGGGGGCTAATGGCTTCCGAGACGAGATTGGGGCGCGATATGGCCGATCTGATGTGGTTCTGGAATAAATTTCGTCAGTTTTCGGCGCCCCTGAAGTTTCCCGCTTGCTACGCCACTGGAAACCGACAATGACAGCGCGTGACGTCATTCGCAGTCAAGAATGTACCAGATCGGGTCGAGCCGAACGCACCCGAAGTGTTTCCGAACGGATTTTTAAGGGGAAAATCGCAATTTCTTGCATTTTTGGGGCACAAAAGGCCACCAAGTGAAAGGGAACGGACTCTGAGTGGTTTTATAGCGTAATTGGCTCTGTGGATGATTGTGGTTACGGGTGTTACTGCCCCCGGTTCACTGTCAGCTGTCACTTTTGACACTTGTCGACTCACCCAAGATGTCGCGGGGATTTTGGAGTTCCCGATCGCCGAATTGGTCGAGTAGAGGTCCGCCGAGGTGTTGTGCCTCCTGATCTTCCTCAGGACTATCGGGAAATCGACTTGGGTGCTGCGGTCGGTCATAGCGATCGCTGTAATCGGCCAAAAATCGAATTTTTTACTGGGCGAAAAATCGATTTCGCGATTGAACGATTGATCGGTCACTGTTATTTCGCGATAACGTGGGAGAAGTAATTCGTCAGGTGGGTGCCCGAGACGCGTTCCTTCGATTGTTATGATGATGAGTGCGGAATTTCTCAGATTTAGCCCGAGGGCTTTTTTTTTCTATCCTTCGGTCAACCGGGTGATGTAATAACCGCCAAATCGGACAAAAGCGGTTCGGGCTAATCATCAAAACGTAATTTATTCCGTTATCGATGATTATTCGTAATTATAATCGCGCCGTTTCCTCTCCGCTCTTCCACCTGTCATTAAAATCGTCATCATAGTCGAAAGTGGTAATTTTCGGCCGGCTTCCGCAAATAGATTCAACGATGGTGACAGTGGAATTTTCCGAACGAACGTCGATAAGAGCGACGTTACTCACTCGATTAATAAAATATTCAAGAATTTTCGAGCAATGCAAATAACGTGAAAAAATCGTGAACCGGATCTCTCGAGGCTATTGACTTATCCACCTACGCTATTTCTATAGTAAATACGCATCGCGTCTTCTATTTCTTTTTGCTGGATCTGTTGCAGGTATTATGGGTCTCAAGTGGGTCCTGAGTCGCCATTTTGACTCCAACACCGAACTGGTGGCCCTGAAATGTCATTCGTGCTACCGGGACGACTCGGACTGTCAAATCACCGGGATAAATGGCGAATTTTTGAATTCGTCCGTCAAAAGCGAGAAGAGTCCCCACAATTTGATAGAGGAAGATTACCGATCGGATCCATGGAAACTGCTAGTTGCTACGATTTTTCTCAATAAAACCTCGTGCAGGAAAGCGCGTCCGAATTTGTTGAGGTTTTTCCGGGATTTTCCCGATGCCGGTAAAGTCGCGACCGTTAGTCATCCTGGCGATTTGCGCCGATATTTCGTCGGGATCGGCCTGGAGAAAAGGGCCTTTCAAGTTTGGAAAATGTCAAACGATTATCTTTTCAAAAATTGGAGCAGAGTTGGGGAATTATTCGGAATTGGTAAATACGGTGAAGACGCTTTCCGGCTGATCTATTTGGGCGATTTGAGCGCGGAACCGGATGACAGGTTTTTGAAAATCTACAAGGGGTGGCGCTTATCGAAAATGACACGATGACGTCACCCGGAGAGGAAGTAGAGAGAAAGGTACGCGATTTTGTTATTTTATTTAATATCCGCACTTCCTGTTCCCATAACAATTTCGTTGTTTCATGATAAATTTAAAAAATCATTTGTTCCAGGTGAACAAATCGACGGTGCCCCCCTACAAGTTGACAGGTGTCACATTTGTTGACGGTTGTGAAGGGTGAGTACTCACTTTTTTTTGCGTTTTCAATTTTTTGGAAAATTCATTTCCGATTGTTTTTGTTTGAAGTTTATCGCAATGTCAACGCATCGAGTGCGCTATCACGACTAAAACCGAACCGACCAGTTCCGCACACACCTGGTTACCATATAGCGACCGAACGTGAACTGACCTACAGTGAAACTCGGCCATCGAGGTTAAATATCTTGAGCCCACCTTTATTTACATACCGAGAGTTTGATTTTTTTCTAGTCGCGTCTTCACGCTGATCTGTCAAAGTGACAGATGTCAGACTTGACAGTTAACTGTAATTTTTTTTCTTTTGTTCAAGTTAGGAACTCGTTTTTTTTTACGTGAATTCACTGAAATTGACAGCTGTCAAAGTGGATCGTGGTTGATTTTGTGCGAACACTTGGTGGGCTGTCGAACTTTGGACTGTTGTTCTCGAGTCCCCTTTAAGGAAATCCCAAGTCTTTTCCTCTTTTCTTCTCCGTGATTTATCGTCGCTTTATTTTCGGTGGAACTTTGGAACGTGACTTCAAATTCCTAACACTCACGTTTCTGCAAATTATCATTATGTAATTTAAAATTTATTCGTAATTACACAAAAGGAATAACAAATTTATGCAATAGTACACATATAAAACCATTCATCCTAATAATAATCATAATAACTCGTTACGGCGAGCGAATATAAAGTAATAAAAGCGAAATACTGCGAATAAACTAAATAAAATTAGTGCTCGTTATAATTAGATAAAAAATGTATAAAATTCGAGGACGGAATTGTCGTTTACATTTAAAATTAAGATACGGACGAAACTGTTGCAGCCTGCGCCTCCTCCATTTCGAACGGAATCGGTGGATCGACTAAACGGGCATCGTCGACACAGTACTGTGGGGTGTCGTCGGACGAGAGCCCGCCAGAGAGGGGACCGTCGATGCATTCAGGGACTGCATGGTGCCCATCTTGAAAAACAAAACAACAATCACCATGGGAACGACCCAAATCGCCAAACGTCAAATCTGAGGACTTATTTCAGTCGAGACTCACCAGCACGAAACCTCTCGAAAGTCTGTCATTCAATACCGATTTGTTATTTGTGATATTATAAAAATACTTTGCGGGGTGGAAGGACGAAATTGACAAGTTTTCTTACCCTCAAATGAGCCAAATCCTCCAGCCGAGTCAAGTCGGACAGTTCGATGTACAGCGAGTAGACCAGGACCCACCCGTAGATGCTCAGGACGATGAAGCAGGTCCACAGGAGGCACATCATCACGTTGTAGGCGAAAATCAAATCGTTCACGATGGAGAAGAAGACGTACGCCAGGAACCGGAAGATCGTGAACACGGCGAAGACCCACAGCCAAGGTACCATCTTTTTCTCATACTCCTAAAGGGTGTATTTTGATTAGAGGATGAACGGATAGAAATTTGGTCGAAATGACAGGAGAACTGTCAAAAGTGACAGTTCGTCTGTCACCTGTCACAAGTGCGGTACCTTTCTCAATGCGATTATCAGCATGATGCTTGTCACGAACACTGCCAAAGCTAGCAAAATGGAAAACACGGCGAACATGACGAGGGCGTTTCGGACTGGAACGATACAAACATACATTTAAGGATTTCGGTTACATCTAGGGGGTTTTTCGTTACCGTGTCTGCTGCCAACGTAAATGAACTGGTAAGATATGGCGTAGTACCCCGAATGGGTCGATCCGGGTGTAGCCATCGAGTAGCAGTACAGATCGAAGCAGGCAGTGATGATTGTGAACATGGAAAGTAGCTAGAAATTTGGAAGTCGATTATTAATAAAGTAAAATTGCGGGGGTTGGTATGGGCGTACGAGTGAGAATATCCCGGTAATAAGGGACGAAATCTGGACGTCCAGGAACAGCGATTCGTGTATTATGGGCTTTTGGTACCATGGCACTTTCAGGGATCTGATACTGCGGCTTGATCGCAAATTCGCGGTGCTCCTGCTCGTCACGTGCGAGTAAACGGACGGGGTCCCGTGCGTGGGGCTCTTGGTACCGTAAGTCATGGTTTTAAGGCACTTTTTCACTGATTTTTCGATTAACTAACGGATTAGTAATGCATTTGACATGTAAACAAGTAGGTGTGGTTAGGTAACTGTCAAAACCACAGATGTCACGTTAGGCTGTCATGTAGAAGGTTTGAAATCGCGTAAATAACTTTAATATCACGTTACCTAACCCTATTAGAAAGGCGAATCAACCATATTAATCTTCAAATGATTACTCAAAACAGATTGTTGTTTTTTCGAAACGAAATTGGCTGTTTAATGAAGAAACAAAGTTCGATTGGTTTTCTATTTATCCTAATATTTCTGTGATCTAAACTTGACAACAAAAAAAGTCCCTAGATCCAGCAACATCAAGGTTGAATGAGTACAGGTGTTCTCACTTGATTATTTCATAAATAATAATCGAATTTATCAAAAATCACGTAATAACATTCTTAAATTGATGAATTATCGTTAATTGAATCGTTTTGGATTTATTTACAATTTAATTTCGTAATTTTTGTTACTTCGGTGTACCTTTTGTTTGTTGACGTCTGTCTGTCAATAATTTTGAGGTTATGTGATGCTCCCCGCTGTGATAATCGAACAAAAAGAGCCGAGTTTAAAGTACAAAAACATATGGATGAGTGATAACAACGCCAGTGTGTATTCGTCGTAGTAATTGGCTGTGATTAGGTAATTATAGAGTGGATATGTGGTCGTTCTCGCTATTATTTTTTCCTTTAGTCTGCGCCGACTTGTTATCGGTAGTGGTGGTAAGTTTTCGCCCCCCGAAATGCTCACAAAAATATAAACCTGTCATGAATGCGTTTTAGATCTATCGCCATGGCGAACGCACCCCCATCAACCCCTACCCGACCGACCCGTACAAGAACGCCTCGTACTGGCCCGTGGGATTCGGCCAGTTGACCTCCAAGGGCAAGCAGAGGCACTACGAGTTGGGCCGATGGTTGCGGACCCGCTATGGCGGTTTCCTGCCCGAAAAATACTCGGAAAATGACATTTACGTCAGGTCGACGGACGTGGATAGGACTTTGATGTCGGCCGAGTCGAATTTGGCAGGGCTGTACCCTCCGGAGGGGGCGCAAATTTGGAACCCGGACATCCCCTGGCAACCGATTCCCGTCCACACCACCCCGGAATTCGAGGATCCCCTCTTGGCCATGAAGAAACCCTGCCAGAAATACAATAAGCTGCTGGAGGAGCTGTTTAAATCGCCGAAATTTCGTGATATCGAAAGGAAAAACCACGATCTCTATGCCTATCTCACCAGGAACTCTGGGGCTGCGATTACGAGCTTGAAAACTGTGGAGTATTTGTATAGCACCTTCGCCATCGAGGAATTGTTCAATTACACTCTACCCGAGTGGGCCCGTAAAGTCTACCCGGAGAAATTGAGACCTTGGGCGTTTCTGAGCTTCGCGACGCCCTGTTTTACCCAGGATTTGAGCCGTCTTAAGACGGGGCTGCTGTTCAACGAGATTTTGAACCATTTCGAGAACGCCACCGATGATTTCGCAGTTAAAAAGAAGTTTCTGGTGTTTTCAGCGCACGATATCACCATCGCCAATGTTCTGAACTCGATGGGTGCGTTCGAATATCACTGTCCGCCCTACGCTTCGTCCGTGATTTTCGAACTACATTCCGGTGCTGGGAACAAGTCGAAATTGACTGTCAATACGTTCTACAAGAATTCTTCTGTGCCATTGGAGATTACTCCGAAAGGATGCGATGGGTTCGATTGCGATTTTGGTAAATTCCAAGCCGCTTTGGCGCCGATTCGGCTCGATCGCACGAAATGGGAAAAAGAGTGTCGGATTAATTTGATCGAATTCGATCGGTTCGAGAGTATCGTTTTGCTCTCGGTTCTGGTGGCCAGTCTGTTTATTTTAATCGCGGGTATTATCTGCGTCAGGTTGGTCAAGAAGGATGCGAACGCTACGAATTATATGCAGTTGCCCAACGATGAAGTCGCTTAATTTTTCGAATTTTTGGTTTTCGTCTAATTGTAGGACGGGTTCTCTATCGATCGCGTCCTGTGATTAAACGGGAGTGTCTGGCAACAGCTTGTTTTTCAAATCTCAGGTTTTATTTTCTAGTTTTTGATTGGTTGATTGATGTACTTAAGTCATGATTGTGTGCTTAATTATACGAAATGTGTGTACCTAATTTTTGTACGTAAATAATTTTCCAAGTTGGAGGGGCGAAAATTGAGTTTGCTGGAATAAATTATTTCAGATCAGATTTTATTAGTTTTCTCAAACAAACAAACGTAAGGGTTCTGATTCGGTGTCTTCTTTCATTGTGTCCAGTATTTTTTCGTTAATTTATCTGCGCTTTTCGAAATTTTACTAAGTCGAGGTCGCGATCCTTGTTGAAATCTGGCAACGTCGCACCTCTGAAATGTCATCGATTTTTGACGTCCGACAGTTGCTTGACGTTTGGGTGTTTACGGCCGCTTCCCCGAGCGGAAAATCGCGTAATTTCCGCATTTTCCGTCCTTCCGACGGCCCGATTCGTCCATCACGACATTTTCCGGTCCCCCCGGCGGGCCCCCACCGAAAAATCCGCACCGGAATCGTAATTTTCGTGGTTTTGCGCCCCGGAAACGCCCGACCCTCACCGATAATTAATCAATGAAGGTGTGCGTATTATCGTCGCGTTATCGGGCCCCGTTCGTCGCGATTTCCCCAATCGAAAGTGATGATAACGCGCGAGTTTGAGCTTTTTTGAACGTCCATTCCGATCGAGCGCCCGCAGGATGTCTCTGCCCGGAGCCCACGGCCTGTCGAAGCTCAAGAAGAAGCACTTCCGAGTGAAACACCAGAAAGTGAAACTGTTCCGCGCCAACGAGCCGTTCCTGAGCGTCTTCATGTGGGGGATCAACCATACGGTAAACCCGGAAAAACCCCCACAATCTCAGTAACAAAAATCCGTAACATTTCCGTAGATCAACGAGCTGATGCATGTGACGATCCCGGTGATGTTGCTCCCGGACGATTTCCGCGCTTACTCTAAGATCAAGGTCGACAATCACCTGTTCAACAAGGAGAACATGTCGTCGCACTTCAAAGTGAAAGAGTACTGCCCGTTGGTCTTCCGCAACATCCGGGAGAGGTTCGGAATCGACGATCTCGACTATAAGGAGTCGTTGACCAGATCCCAACCGCTCCCCGATGATTCGTCGGGAAAAAGCGGCGCGAAATTCTACCAGAGTTCGGATAGGCTCTTCATAATCAAGACTCTGACCTCGGAAGAGGTGGAACGGATGCACTCGTTCCTGAAGCAGTACCATCCGTATATCGTCGAAAGGCACGGGAAGACGCTCCTGCCCCAGTATTTGGGAATGTACAGGTTGACGGTCGATAATGTAGAGCACTACATTGTGGTGATGAGGAACGTGTTCTCGAACCATCTCAGCACGCACAGGAAGTTCGATCTGAAGGGGTCGACCGTGGATCGGGAGGCTTCCGACAAAGAGCGCGAAAAAGACCTGCCTACATTAAAGGATAACGATTTCGTTAATGAGCAAATGAAGGTCTATATAGGCGAAGAGGCGCGTCAGAAACTCATGGACACTTTGACAGCAGATGTCGAGTTTTTAACCAAACTTCACTTGATGGATTACAGTCTGCTTTTGGGCATTCACGAGGTAGAAAGGGGCGAACAGGAGATGGAGCGCGAAAGAGAACGTGAGACTGAGACGGCCGGACAGGAATCGGACGAGAGCGAGTCCGGCTCTGGATTGGAGAGTCGCAATTTCGGTTTCAACACTCCCCCGGACTCGCCGAACGCCCTGGCCCAGTTCCTGCGCGAGCACAGCCTCCAATACGAAGGTACCTGCTTTACCGACCCATTCGCGCTTATGGGGTTTTCGCGCTTATGTTTTTTTCGAGGTAATGGGTGTTTTTTTGACAGGTGGGATAATCCCGGAGCTGGACATTTACGCGATCCCGAGCTGCGAGACGGCCCCGGTGAAGGAGATCTACTTCGTGGCCATAATAGACGTGCTGACGCACTACGGCGTGAGGAAGCAGGCGGCGAAGGCGGCCAAGACCGTCAAGTACGGTTCGAACGTGGACGGGATCAGCACGTGCGATCCGGATCAGTACGCTAAACGTTTCATAGACTTCATGTCGAAAGCCATCGAGTAATTACTATTATTATTGCAGTTTTATGTTGATGATGATAATGTAGGAATCTGTAATGACTGTTACGTACCTACCTTTTCTTTCTATTCGTCGGGACGTCATGTACATAATGTACCTATTATTATTGTTTTGATTGTGGGTGTGTTTTTTTTTTTTCGGATGAGTGTGTGTGGTTTTCTAATGCCGTCTCATGGTCGCAATCTCTATCGTTTACAGGTTTCTGTAATTTCGTTTCTTTCGGTTTTCTGCACGCTGAGACAATAATATTATTGAGGGCGTTTTTACACTTTTTATAAATTTTCTCTGAGCTTTTCATCACCTTTTACGCGCCCCCCCCTGCTCCTCCAGTTCGGTAATAACGGTGTGTTGATTATTACGGTGTGTACTTTTTGCTCCCTCACCTCTATAAATAAAAAATAAATTAATGTGTCACTTTTTACTACTCTACTACTGCTGTGTATACGAGTTTGGCTGATATGGTTATTATTATGATAGGTGCGTTTTTTTCCAATGTTTTATTTTGTATACTTTGCCAAACGAGCTTTAAAAAAGAATATTGTTATCTCGTGTTTATATTTTATTATCTAGTCTATACGTTTATTATTATTATTACGAGTTTTTCTAGGCAGTAATCTACTTTATCGACTTTTCAGCCGCTGTCAAACCAGTGTCTCTGTATTGCTGTGTTTTTTTGTAATAAAATTTGCGAATTTAAACGACAACGCTCATCAGTCCACCCCATTCGGGCTTACGGGTTATTTATCCGATGGGTTTTGTGAAAGAGCAGCGCCATCTATCGGCGCGCCGTCGTTGACGGCTGTCAAAAATAATCGCAGAATTGCAAATGGCGCCTCGAATTTTCAAATGGGCCGAATTCTGCTGAAATCGGTCGGATTTGAGCCAATTTAACACGAGACAATCTCAAAATCAGGGCTAGTTTTACCGTCCTCCATCATTTCAGCGGTGGCGACCCAAAATCGGTGCGATTTCCTATCATGAGTGGCAAAATTCAACACGTGCGGGACAGTTCGGTGGCCGAAAGGAGATTACGGCCCATTTACGGTAACTACCCCTCGAAATACCGTAAATCCACCCCTCCCTATCGAGAAATACCCGATTCTATTGAGCGATTCCCCTCTTTCGCCGTTAAAATTACCTGGGAGAGATTTTGAGGTTATGTCACGATTTTCGATGCAGATTGGCTGGACAACGGCAACAACAAGAAGGCGCTCCAGGAGTGCGACAAGGTGCTGCGCAAGACGCCGCACCTGCAGTGCGCCAAAGCCCTGAAGGCGCTCACCCTCCACCGAATGGGCAAAGAGTCGGAAGCCCGAGTGATCCTGGACGCCCTGTCCGAGAACAGCCCCTCGGAGGACGCCACCCTCCAAGCGATGACCCTGTGCTACCGCGAACTGCAACAGCGTACTATCTCTATAAATAATCGAACGGTGGAACAATCAGTAATCGAGTTTTGTCCTAATAGCGGAGAAAATCTGCGAAATCTACGAGACGGCGGTCAAGTCCGACCCGAGCAACGAGGAGCTGATCACGCACCTGTTCATGTCGTACGTGCGCGTCTTCGACTTCAAGGCGCAGCAGAAGACCGCGATGGCGCTCTTCAAGCACCAGCCGAAGACGCCGTACTACTGCTGGGCCGTCATGAGCATAATCCTGCAGGCTACGAGAGGTGAAGGGCGTCTCGACTCGAAAAAGCGCACCCTACTTTTGAGTCTGGCCGAACGCATGATGGAGAAACTAATCGCTGAAGGAAAACTCGAGGCCGAACAGGAGGTGCAGCTCTACGTCATGGTCCTCGAGCTGCAAGGGAAATTCGAAGAGATTTTGGTCATCCTCGATGGTCCTTTGGGGACGAAATTGGCCTGTAGCAATATACCGCAGAATAAGATCAAGTATTTTCAGAGTTTGGGGTGGTGGGACGAGATCAATCTGGTGTGTAAAGGGATTTTAGTCGATAGGTTGGTACCCCTGAACTGTCACTAGTGTCAAATCTGTCAACTGTCACTTTGGTTTGGTTGCAGTGTCGATAAATGGGACATCTGGAAGGAGTACGTCGCTTCGACGTTCGAATTGATGACTTCCAAGGGCTCAAATGCGAGTAACAATCATCAGAATCATGAATGCGGTGATCAGGAGGACGGCGCTGACGATACCCCCGACAAGTGCCACGAATTTATCTGCAGGAGCATCGAAAACTCGGCCGATAACGGTAAAACGTCATTTTTGACACCTGTCACTTTTGAGTTTTGACACCTGTCACTTTTGACACCTGTCACTTTTGACACCTGTCACTTTTGACACCTGTCACTTTTGATTTGACACTTGACTTTTCCAGGTTTCGGCCTGCGAGGGCCGTACTTGGCCCGTTTCGAACTGTGTTCCAAGCTCCTGAAAACGAATTTGGACCCCTCCGAAGTGATAGGGGAGCCCCTGGAATTGTTCGTGGAGTATTTTCGCAAGTTCGGGCACAAGCCGTGTTGCGTCTCGGATTTGCGCTCGTATCTGTCAATTTTGAGCCACGAAAAACGTTCGGAATTGTCGTCGAAATTGATCAAAGACGTCGGGATCAGCTCGACCAGCGTCCCGCAGACGGTAGTCGACCAAAAATTTTGAAAAATTGACGTTTGATTGACGTTTGACGTTTTTTTGACAGGAGTCGCAAATGCAGCGCCATCTTTGCGCCCTGCAGTTGAGCCGGCTGTGCGGGGCGCACAGAAATTTGGGTCCGGACCACCTGAAGGCCCTAGCGACGGCCCTCTCGTTGCACTATCACCACGGTTACCAATCATATGGGTCGAATCTGTTGTCGACCGATCTGGGACCGTCCGATCCGTACGCCCTTTTGGCCGCCCACGTTTTGTACGATTTGGGTCGCATCGAAAACAACTGCGACGCGATCGTGTCCGCCTTGGTGCTATTGGAGGCCCTTTTGAAAAATAGTCCGAGCAATTTCCACGCGAAACTGCTCTGCGTTCGACTTTACCACACTTTGGGTCAGTTACTGCCTGTTGCTAGGTTACTCGGTGCGGTTATTTACTTTTGGGGATTTTTATTTTTTTCAAGGTGGTACTCTCGGTGCTCATAACATGTACAACAGTCTGGACACGAAGCACCTGCAATTGGACTCGTTGGGTTTCATCCATTGCGCTCGCTTGCCGACCACCGGACTGTTCACGCTGTGCTCTAATCTCTACGACGTAACGCTCAAGTTCTTCTCGTCGAATTACAAAGACGTAAGTTCCGTGTGCCCCCCGAATTTTCCCGGGTGATACGCCCCTGCCCAGGATTGACACTGTCGCCAGTGGCGTCCCCTTCTATCCGTCAATCATTTTGACAGTCGATTTCAGAGTTCCGACCACATCTTTTTCTCGTACAAATACGGCTCCTTCATTAAACTGGACGAGTTCATGGACTTCCGGGAGCGACTGAACAACTCCCTCCACTACACCACTGTCGCCATTGACAAGATCGTGCTGAACTTGGTCGAGTGCCAAACGCAGGACGCGCTCTTCGCCTTGGACATATCGCCGAAGGACGACGGCATCGAGTGGGACCTGCTCAGGTGAGAACTGTCATAAACCTGTCAACGAACTGTCATTAACCTGTCCACGAACTGTCACTAACCTGCTAACTAACTGCTATTAACCTGTCAACGAACTGTCATTAACCTGTTAACGAACTGCTATTAACCTGTTAATGAACTGTTGTTAACCGGTTAAAGAGCTGTCACTTAGCTGTCAACGAGCTATGGTTAACCTGTCAACAAACTGTCGTTAACCTAACAACGAACTATCGTTAACCTGTTGACGAACTGCTATTAACCTGTCACTAACCGGTCAACGAACTGTCACTATCCTGTCAACGAACTGTCATTAACCTGTCAAATTTCGATTTTTTCTCCGCAGGGACAATCACGATTTGAGCGTCTTCGTCGGCTGGGACCCGGAGCGGATCGGGGCGCCGCCGGAGACGAGCGAGGACGTCCGGACGCTGTTCGGTCAGGACGTCGATTTCCTGAAGTTGAGGGTGGCGCCACTGTGGGCGCTGTCGGCGGCGCTCGGCGTCGTCAAAATGGCGGACGACCCGTCGAAACTGACGGCGATCATCGACGACTGGGATCGCCTGCACGAGGAGGTCCTCGCCAGGAACCACTCGCCGATAAGACAGGTCGCTTCTTTAAAAATTTTGACGGTTTCGCTGACGTTTCGTTTTCCAGGACTTGGTCACGTTGCCGTTGCCTTCGCGACTGCACGTCGCCCTGGAGACGCCGAACTCGACGGTGATCGGTGGACTCTTCCGGGTTTTCACGAAAATCGGGAGCGCCGAAAATCGCGGCGAAATCGACGGCTTGATAGACGAGATCGAGTCGGCGCTCGCTTATTTCATCGGGGACGTCGGTGGTGAAATCGAGGACCAAAGCAAGATGGCCGACTTGATCCATAGACGTCACACTCTCGAATTGATAGTCAACGGAGTCGAGGTAGGTGACGTTCGCTTTTTGACGTTTCGGTTGTCACTTTGACTGGTTTCAGATGATTTCGTTGGCGACTTTCGCCTATTTGCTGTGCAACGACTTGTGTCGACAAGTGAATAAAAGAGGTAGTAACCAACAGCAACAGCAGAAGAAAGGGAGGAGTAAAAAGTCGGAAGTTGTGACGTCTCTGCCTTCGTCCCGCGATTGGTTGGTCCGTTTGTGTTCGGTTTTGAAGACGAATTTGGAAGAGTTCGGTCGACTTATGGGCGTTTGGGCCGTGGGGAGTGTCCTGTGCGATCTGCCGAAAATGTTGGACGGTCTGAATTTGAACGAGGACGGCAGGACGGTCGTCGACAACGTCGCCCGTAGTTACGCGACGGCCGGTAACGAAGTACGCTGTATTCTGAAGAGCAAGGTCAGACTCCTGAACGCGGCCATATCGTAACGGCGCCATCGGGCGTTAATAAAGAGTGTTTTTTTTTTCTGCGAGTTGTCATCCGAACCCGAACTGTCAGATTTGACGGATAACCTCGAAACTCCCTCGGTTTTCCCGCCCGTCGAGGGTTGTCAGTTTTGACAGGTTGACAGATGGAAACGGATCGTTCGTGTTTGGTATCATTGTATTTATAAATGATATTACAAAAAGTATAAGTAATCGTAAAAGTAAAATGGACGAATCAAATCAGAGTAAAAACAGTCGGCGGTCGCGCCCTCTTTTTCCTAAATTAATTAAAATGTCTAAAACAATTGGCAGTCTTGTCAAATCTGGACCGTTTTAGCCGGGACGCGAACCGTTCCTGCGGTAAACTTGAGAAAACCGAATTTCCCTAAATCATATAAATAGCACTAACTATTACTTAATATACAAAATATCGATTTACTTACGAAACGGTTTAAAAACTTGTATAAAACCCTAACAGCTACGAATACAAAAAACAGCACGACACTAATTCCAGTTGGTACAACTATCGGTCAAATGTCAAAACTCAAAATCGGAATGTGGGAACAACCAAGCCTACTTCTATTGCTTTCTGATCGCCTAGTTACTTATAGGAATGGTGATAATATTAATAATAACAGAGTTGGTACTACTGCGTTGCCATCGTGACGACGGTTGCCGTGGTTCAGCCACCTCAATCCGGCGTGGTTAATGTTGGGCGTGGAAATTTCTAAAATAAAGAAAACACCGTTACCGACCTGACGTAAAAGTCACCAGATCGTCGACATTCATCGAGCTATCAAAAAAAGTGACGTACCTGAAGAACAGCACGAACGCTACGGTTAAAATGGACGTCGCTGTGGTGGCTGTCATGGCGACGGCGTCCCCGTAAACGGCCTGTCCGCAGGCGGGTGGACACACAGGGATGATGGTTTCTAAGGGCAACACGTATAAACAACACTAACATGCGAGCGTCTCTGGGGGCGGGGGAAAAGGCGCTACCAACTTGACAAAATAAAACAAGTCTAGGAGGCAATTTTACTGTCAAAAATTCGAAAATCTCACCGAATAGCTCGACCCGCCCTTCGGCCGTCCCCAGTTTGTTGGCGGCCTTGCACACGTACTGCCCGTATTGACGTTTCTCGATGGTTATCACCCGGATCGTGGTGTCGGTGAACTCGTCCGTGGTCGCGAAATGCGATATGCTGTAGTGCTGGTTGTTGGAAAGCGCCACTTCGTCCTTGACCCAGGTCAGAGCGGGCGGAGGGTAGGCCTCAACGTGACATTCGAGGTCCATGTCGTATTGTAGGGCCTGGCCGAGTCGCGGCCTGGGCACGGTCACCACGGGCGCGAATTCCACTTCCACCGCAATATTTCCTTGGAAAATAAATCAAAATGACAGCTGTCAAAAAAATCTGACGGCTGACAGCAAAATGTCAGCTGTCAAAAAAAAGTGACAGCTGTGGGGCTTACTTTTCGTTCCGCGGCCGACCCCGTTCTCCGCGACGCAGTAGTAGGTGCCCCTGTCTTCTTTACGGATCTGCTTGATCTTGAGGATGTTGCCGCGGTAGATGGCGCCACCAGTCGGCAAGATGGCGTTGTTCTCGCGCCTCCATGAGATCCTGGGCTGCGGGTAGCCGCCGGCGTAGCACTCCATTTGAACGGCTGTCGAAAGCGATGACGGTATTTTACTATTTTAGACATTTTATTCTATCTACGACCGCCATGTTGTAATTTTTGTACAACTGACAATCGCAGTAAACGTCACTTTACGCCCTTTACACAGTTAGGGAATTTCTTGACGGCAGAAATATGGTTGGCACCAGTTTGTTTTGTAACCATGGTAACCGCGATAAAATTCATTAGTTTTCGCCGCCATATTTGTAATTTGGAAGTTGAAAAAGTGTTTCGGGAAAAATTAAAGAAGCAGAGTCAGTAAGCGGTAATAAAATGCCGAGCAGAAGTGATAGTGAAAGTGACACTCCGTCTCAAATAACAGAAATGGTGAAGAATGCAGAAAATAATCTACCACAGACATCACCCATTCTTTTCAAGTGATATTTTTCAATTCAAACTTCTTAGAGGCGTAGATAAAGTAGCGTACATCCTTCGAGTGATAAGAAATTACGCTACTTCACTACTTACCACTCTAGTAATGTAAACTACTAAATTTTGACAGATTGACAGTCAACTGACCTTCTCCCTCGGAGACGACTATTGACCTAGTCGAGTTGTCCGAGATGAATGGCGGCCGGCGGACCTGCAGCTCGACTTCTGCGCTCACTCTGTTGCTAGGCGAGATGAGCACCTGGCAGTCATAATAGCCGGCGTCCGTCTCTTGTATGTCTTTGATCTGAAGGGTGTAAGTCGAGCTGGCTTGGTCGTAACGCAGGGAGTACCGGGACTCGGGCAGGATGAGGGAGCTGCCGGTCGATATGGGGAGGCTGTTGCCGTTCGGGCGCTTGTCCACCTTCATCCAGATGACCGGGTAGTCCTGGGTGTACTGGACCGAGCAGGACATCTCGACGCTGCTCCCGATGTCCTTGATCTGGGTCTGGGTGATGTACGATATCGTCGGGGACCGCTGTCCATAACCTAAAATTCCAATAGATCAATCGATTTTTTCTCTAGATCTGTGATAGGGGTTCTGGAAAGGCTTGTTCTGTGGTTTTGTGGTTGCTCGTTTGTTTAGGGGGGCTAGGGCGTTAGTTGCTATGGTTACTACAGTGTTTTGTCGCCGTTATCGGTTGTTTTTTCTATTATTTATTACGGTGATTAGATAGGAGGTGATAACGATGGCGTTATCTTTAAGGTGGATACTCACAGATGCCGGTAAACAGGGCTAAAACTATTAAAAACATCTCGTTGACGTTCGCCATGACAGTTTACGTTTAGTTAGAGAACCACACCTGTCGATACAGTGGCGTGCGCACTTTCCAACTTTCTAGTCTCTTCGGACTATTTTACTTGTTTATTTATTTTTACAGTAGCTTTGGTTCATAACGATATTGATGAGAGGTCGAGGTGATTTGATCCATTTCCGTTATCGTGATCTCTTTTATATTTCGTTTGGTGAGGAAGGATGTGGTTTCGTTCCTATCGGTTCTTATTGTCATTAAAGTGTCCGCCACTGATTAAATGCGGGCGTGTGTATGATTAATTTATTTCCTGACATTTTGTTGATTATTAGTCACCATAGCTACTGGCGATGATTATTCAGGTTATTTAGACGAATTAGTTATTAATTTGTTTCAATTGAACCAAAGGCGATGATGAATTTTCGTCGTTTCACTACCCTTCTACCGCTTTTTGTCTTTTCTTTATCGATACTTTGATTTTGCGTGAATTACGGCCTTTTTCGTGTTTGTTATTATTTTTCGAAAACCTAGTGACAAATTTACTGTCTGGGAATTTTTGTGTTTTCAAGTTTGACGGTTGGCAATAGCAGACGTTACAAAAGTGTCAACTGTCAAAAGTGTCGTCTCTTGTAAAAACTCGAAGCCGACTTGTTTTCTGAAGTAGCTCATAGTAAAAATTGTGTGTTTTAAGTGAAAATGAGTAATTTGTGTCGTTTTTAATCGTCCTAGATCAAGAATCTTCATTTATGCGGGTCCACTCACCTCGAGGTTTCAACTGCGTAGACTTTCCTTATCAGTTTAATGTAAGTACTCATTTTTACTATTATTTTATAGGAAATGGGAAATAATTGCGCACATTTGGCCATAAAATGATATATTTATTCACTTTTCATAACAATTACAATTATCATCCATATTATCGTAAAACAAAAAAGTAATAACAGTTATTACTGTGTGAAACCCCATTTGAACTCATTTATTTGCAAAAAGAAAGCCGAAAACTGATCAGCACACTAAACCCATCCGGGTAAAGAGTGTGAAATATCAATTCAGTTCACAGAGAGAGAGAAAGAGAGACTAATTAAAACTTAGCGCAATAAATTACACGATAATCATTATAATAATAACAAGACCTATAGAGAAAAGGAATTCTAGTAAAGAATTATTACGTATATCACAAGAAATAACTAAACTTCTAAGACACCCTTTTATTCGCTTTGGATAGTTAGAAACACCGCTAAAATAAAAAGTCGGGTATTTGCCGCCAAAAGGGACAAAACCAGGAAACTAGATCTAGCAAACGAAAAACCACTTGGACCTTTTCGGTTTCGTTTTTTTTTCTTAATAAAATTCTTAGGTATATCAAGATTATTAATGAACGATTAATACACACGCGACCCTTCCACACGTCGAAAATAGCAAAATATATTTTTATTCAATAGTAGGTATTCCGAAAGAATCATATAAAAACCGAAAGTAAGTAGTCGCCATCGTCATCACCACCCCATCTGTCATCTGTCATTCAGTAGATCGGTATGTCGGGCATCTCGCACTGCCCTATCGTGACCCTGTACATGGCCATCTCCGATATGCCGTGATAATGCACCAGCGCCCCTCCGAGCACGAAAACGTGGAAGATCTGGTGCGAATGTAGCCAAATGTCGAACTTGCCGGGGAACCATCTTTCCGGGACGCGCAGCGCGTACAACATGGCGCCCATTATGTACAGCAACCCCATGAGAATCAGCCACCCCAGTGACTTTTGGCTGACTTTATTGAACCAACCCTCGACTATTCCGTAATGGATTGCTGGCACTATCCCGGACAGGCCGAACGTCATAAAGACGGCCGCCCGGAATGGCCGCCATCCGCTCTCCGAGAACTTGTCCCACAGACTGACCATAATACTGGTCACCCCCAAAGCGCAAACGACTGACAGATAGACGACTTTCGGCCGGAAATGACAGTAGAAACCGTAGTAGACCCACGGCACGAACGAGCCCATTATCAGCATGGCTATGCCGCAGTAGTCGAGTTTCGAGAAGAGCTTCCCGATGAACTGCGAGTGACAGTTGACCGTGTGGAACATGAAGGAGCAGCCGAGACACATGATGGCGCCCGCGAAGAAGGCGCCGAACACGATCTTCTCTTGCAGTTCGATCTCTATGGTCGGGCGCATCAGGAAGAAGATCGCTATGCCTGGAAAACGAGGACGGTTTAGGTTTGCAGTCTATTTTACCGCAAATCGGTGGTTTTTGACGTTTCCCGCATCTATTTTACAACAAGTCAGTGGTTTTTTTGACGTTCGTGCTATCTATTTTAGATGAAATCGGTGGTTTTTGACATTCGCCCTATCTATTCCACAACAAATCAGTGGTTTTGACGTTCGCTATCTATTCCATAACAAGTCGGTGGTTTTTGACGTCGGATATCTATCTCATAACAAGTCGGTGGTTTGTGACGTTCGCTAACTATCTATCTCATAACAAGTCGGTGGTTTTTGACGTTTGCTATCTATCTATCTCATAACGAGTCTGTGGTTTTTGACGTTCGCTATCTATCTATCTCATAACAAGTCTATGATTTTTGACATTCGCGCTATCTATTCCAGAACAAATCGGTGGTTTTTGACAATCGCGCCATCTATTCCACAAAAGTCGGTGGTTTTCAACTTCCGCTAGCTATCTCATATCAAGTCGCCGGTGGTTTTTGACGTTGGCTATCTATCTCATAACAAGTCGGTGGTTTTTGACGTATGTTATCTAACTCATAACAAGTCTGTGGTTTTTGACGTTTGCTACACTATCCATCTCATAACAAGTCTGTGATTTTTGACATTTGACATTTGAGAAAGGGGGCTCACCGATAAAAGCGACGCAGCCGAGCAGGTGGGTCCATATGTTGGCCGTCTCGGTGTGCAACCGGAAAATGCTCTTGAAACAGGCCCGGAACGAGGGCAGCGGGGGCCTGTGGCCGAAAATCAGGAAATCGTTGTCCTGCAACCAGGCGGGCAGGTGGTGGAAATGGCAGACGGACCAGCCGGCCTGAATCATCTTGCGGACCACATGCTCGGCCTGAGTAGCCGCGTTGTGGGCCAGCGCCGTTATGTCCAACTCGTCCCCTGCGAAAAACCGACGAATTTAGTCCAGAAAAGTGGGAAATTTCTTGGGGGGCTTACCCAAAACGGCAGCTTTGAGGACTTCGCTCATTTCCGAGTCGAGGATGTTCTCGTCTTCCGGGGTTGACGGCAGGGGGCAGCCGACGCAGTCCTCTTCCACCTTTATACAAGGGAGAGGGTAAATTTGTGACTTTGTGAGGGTTTGGATAGAGGGGTGGTCTTACCAGAGAATTGGCATCATCTTCGAGGAGCTCCTTGATCTCGGAACTGATGGACTCGACTTCGGGGTCCCAGATTTTGCGCTTCCTCAGCCCGCCGTCGATTTCCGCGACGTCGACGGCGTCCTCGGCGTCGCTGTAGTACGACATCGCGGCCCTTTCGACTGCGAACAAGGGAAACGTGGAATTTGTTATCTTTTTTGAGTGCGTCCTCGTGTGGAGGTCGAATTTCGCTTTGAAGACGATACCTTTATGACGACGGGTTAAAGGTCGTGTCGTTTGACGATCGGGTGATTGATTAGTGTCGTTTTTTCCGTTCGGTTTCGGTTATTTAGCGATTTATTGACGAATCGCGTTTTGGATTTTGACGGTTATTTCTTAAATTTATGGGGCGATTTCGGTGGTACTTACTTAGGATTGGAGTTCGCACTTAATCCGCGCTTTATTTTTGTCGTTACACAACTGGAATTTCGTTTTCTCGATTAATTTCTCCGGATTACGTCGCAGTGGCGATTCCGGATTGATAATCAGCTGACAACTGACAGCTGATGACGTTTGCGTCAAAAATCTGGGGGATTTTCGTTACGCGACTGGTTTAGGTTGCCGGAGAAAGTTACGTTACGTAATAATTGCGATAAAATGATGGGCATTAATAATTTATAACCGTTAGTGAATACCGGAAATTAAATAACCGTTCAATTACTCAACAAATGGTAATTTCATGTTAACAATCATACTTGCTCTTTAAAACTAGGGATTTTTTGTTTAGAAAATTTAAGTTGGTAGTGAAGTGGCCAGAGGCGTACTCGCCCCTGAGTCCCGAATTTCAAATGGGGCTCAAATAAATCCTTCTCATAAGTAAATAATACATTTTTAATATAATTAAACGAGTATCCATAAGTAATTACATCTGTTTTTAATTATCAGGAGAAAATTGACTAGGGTGCTTCATTATAAAACTGTTACCGTTACTAAATACTAATTAGAAATTATTAATTTTGACAGAATCATGACGAGGGCGACGCAGATTTGACTCGGTGACGTCGCGATTGCGGCGTTTCGGGTTTTCCTCAATCCCAACTGGTTCGGCTCCTCGACCTCGTTGCCCAATTGGTCGCCCGCAGCCGGATACCACGTGGTCGACGTGCCGCCATCTTCGATCCGCCTGTTTCCGCCCAGAGCGCCACCTGGCGGCGCGTTGTTCAACTGAGGCTGCCAGGATTTGGTCCATTCCCGCGTCCAGTCGGGACGACTCGCCTGGGTCGACGTCAGTTCCGGATACATCTGCACCGTGTTGGCGCCGCCATTTTGGTTCTCGTTGACGGATGGCGACCAGCCGTTGGAGCGGCCGTACGAGGCGGGGCGCGTCCTCGAACCCAACATCGAGGTGGGTGACGCCTCCTGGAATGTCAAAAGTTGACACAAACGACAAACGTCAAATGTCAATTTACCGAAATGGCGACGCTTGCTGGTGGTAGCCATGACGACGTGGCGGCTTGACGGGGTGGGGTCACTCTAGAAGGGGGAACCTCTTTCGCGCCTAATTCTTGGACGGTACTCCAAGGGTAGACTTCGCTGGATGACGTCGAAATTGACAGAGGGTCCGAAAAAGATTGGTCAGATTGACGCGAAGTCGTAGAAGTTGAGCAGTCTCCAGAATTCGGTCTGAAATTTCAAAAATCAGTCATTTTTTTAGTGGTTTTTAGTACTTTTTTAGTGATTTTTAGTGATTTAGACTCACATGTAGTTGTAGCACTGATCCTGGAGGAAACTCAAGGCTTTGTCTATGATCTGCCCGGAAAATCTGGACGCAGGGCCGTCCGGAGCGCCGTTGTCGCACATTTTCCGGGTCTCGCGCAAAACGCACTGCTTGAATCGGTCATGGGAACTGTCAAATCATCACCAAATTAAAACGTCATTCGTTTTGAATGAGTAGAGTTCTGCATTACCAACATAGAGTCGATTTAGAGATGACCTCGCCTTGCGAGACCTGATCCACCAGTAGATTGTAATGGGTGGCGCAGTGGCGCGGTTCGGTTATCGTGTTCTTCAGACAGGGGGCGTGTCGTAAATACTCTGTCAAAAAAATTTGTTTTAAAAATTTTGACAGGTGTCACTTTTATTTCAGTTAGTAACCTTTTTGGTAGTTTGGTTGGGTGCACATGAGGTGGACGCTCTCGATGGGGTTCTCGACGGCCTTGTTGAACTGCTGTCGCTGTTGGTCGGTAAAGCAGTGATCTGTGTACGATTTCAGGCAGTCGACGAATCGGTTCCACGTGCGGCACACCCGATCGAGGTCGTCCATGTTGTCGGGGAAGACGAGGTGCGCTTGTTTCACCAGGGGATCGGCGATTCGGACGCACTCGTCGTATTGGCTTCGGGCGCAGTCGGGTCGACACGTGACCGGTGGTGACGTCACGAAGAGGAGGAGTGACGTCACGAAGGCGAGGGAAAATGGCGGCGTTCGGGGCATTTCGGGGATTTTCGGGTGTTCTGCGAACTAGATAGAGGTGAGTCACGATTTTTCTTTTTCGAGACAGTGGCGGAGTGAGAGGGGGGGTCAGTTTCCGGTCTTTTCCGATTGCTATGGTTCGTGCACACGCAACGGTCGTTAAAAGTTGAGGTTTGACCTGTTTATACAGTGACCCTTGGTCGATTCGGTTCAGCCTCGGGTTAATTTTATGGTTGGGGTTGAAGAAGGGATTTTTTTCTTCGCGATTTTGTTTGTTTCGTCATTTTATTTAGGGGTGAAGTGGTGGGAATTCTGATTGTAACCTTGGATAAGGGTTCAGACTATTTTTCATTTGAATTGGTAATTTTATATTCGCTTTTTCATGGTGGGATCAGTTGACTCACCTTGACTTTTTTATTATATGCGAAAATTTGCATCTTTTTCATGGTTTTTTTTTGAAGAATTTAAGATCATAATTTTTTTATTTTGAATTTTTTTAGTAAATTTTTTCAAAAATTATCCCATGAATTTTGCTAATAACGCAATAAAAATGAGTAATGGGTTTTCTACTTTTGACCATTACGGATTTGGGTTAATTCGCAGTAATTTTCTATGTATTTTCTCTTTATTTCGAATTTTCTTTCGTCTTAATCTTTTTCTCCAGATCTCCAAGTCTATAGTATAACGTGGTCGCATTATAATGGGTGTAATAAAGTGCTTGGGTTTTTTGAATCAATACCTTTAACAGGCCCAAGAATAAAGAGTCGCGTCATTATAATAAGCTTTGTTGCATTCGTGCATTTCTGTAATTTTCTTTTCTTGTCAAGTTTTATGCGAATTTTAATCGAGCTCGGTTGTTATCATTAATCAATTGTCCGAAATCTGTTTTACCGACTTATCGGCTCACCTAGATCACGACAATCCCGACATGGCATTAGAATGAAATACTCGGAGGAGATAAAAGCGGCGATAACGAAGAGAATTATCGGTTTCCTTTTCACCTTCGTTTTATTAAGAGGTGGTTTCTCCCTATTTTTTTTCTTAGGACGCGTTAATAATCGAGTACATTTTTAACCCCTGCTTAAGGGCATTGGATAATGCGGTTGAAGGGATTTGAATTATTTATGAGCCGTCTGATTGACGAAAATATCGACAAAATCGAGTAGTTGTAAGAAATACTAGCAGTGTAGGTCTTTGCTCCCTCGATTAAATGTTCATTACCGTTTTCACACTTTTACCCCTTCTATTTCTATTATTGTTAATCCCATGTGAATAAGTGACATTCGTTATTTATTGTCCATCTGTCATTGAACTTGCGTTGTTATTTATTTTCAATTATTTTCCACCAATTTAAAAAATTAAAAATGCTTCTACTTTCCTTTGAAAAAAACCGACGATGCGTTGATAATTATTACGCCGTGATTATTCAAACATGTGACCTTTCCAATGACAAAAAAGGGAAAATACGTTGATCCACAGAACTGTCATCAATCGATTTGACGTTTGTAAGTGATCGAGAAGTGTCCAAGTATTAACCAATTATCGTCAAGTAAAATGACGTCATATTGACTGAGAATTATTGAATGTTCACACAGTATTGAATATTTTAAAGCGATAAAATGCACAAAATCGATTTACATCTGATGATGACAGTTTTTAATTTATTCAGTAACGATTTATTATTCATTTTCTGCTGCTTTAAAATATCGATAAAAAAGACAATTTCGGTATGCGCCTTTTCTAATTCGGCTGCAATTGTTTGGTTGAAACCGGAAACGGATGCGTTATAGGGACCCCCTCTCTTTCGATTCCGCTCTTTATATTGAAATTCGAAAGTTTCTGAAAATTGCGAAACTCTGCATTGGATTTCAAATCGACTCACTGTTTTTTTCGATATTCCTCCCTTTTTTCGTTCAACCCCGAAAAGGGCACTTTCGCTTCGAATTTGATTTTTCGGTCACTTTCGGTTCACTTTTACCTTTAATTGGCACCTCGCTTCGGTGCGGTCAGCGGCAGAGTGAGTCGGTTTTATAACGCGATTTCGTTATTATCATCATTGCCGTCACCACGAACCGGAGTGGGCACGCTCCAAGAATCTGTAACAATCGATGGACAAAACCGACCTCTGCATGCGGATTCGTCATGAAGAAACGAGGAAATTGGCGATTTCGCGAAAATTCATTAAAAATTTACGAAATTTGCACGGAAAAAGCACTTAATCCGATTAATTTCCCTTGAATACGTTGTTAGCTCTATCGATTCATCCATTTCCGGCGTTATCGTCTTGGAATTAGGCCGAAATTCGCTTTTGAAATGATTGGGTTATTAATTTCGGGCCCCGAAGTGGGGCAGGTGCGGCCCTGTAGAATTTTGAATTTGGCGGGTTGTCAGCTGTCATTTATAGTTTGAGGGTTGGTAGTGCGGCGGCGCTGCGCATCGGCGTCGCGAAATGTCACCTGTCATTCAAAAAATTCGTCGTTTTCGGTAAACAAATCGTCGGAAATTGGCAAAAATCGGCCCGTTTGATGCGCTGATCGCGCCCGTGGGCAATGTCCGGTTACAAACGCGTCAATTTCTACGAGTTGTGCCGCCTGTGCGCCACCAATCAGCAGAAAGACAAGACGCACATCTTCCAGGAGGAGGGCAGGAAGATTCAGCTGCAGAACAAAATACAGAGCTGCCTTTCGCTAACCGTGAGTCCTTTTCGCCCCTTTTAGGTCTCTTTTTTGAGTTTGAGGTTATTTCGTAGGTTTGCGAAAACGATTTCCTGCCGAAAGTGGTGTGTTCGAGATGTCTCCGAACGCTGGAGGTGTGCTACACGTTCCGACAGGAGTGCGTCAGTTCGGAAAGCATGCTTTCGAGCTATTTCAAGAATTTCAGGTACACAGAAGACTTCAAAAAGTCCGGAAAGGTCGGTCCTCCCCCTATTAGTAAACTAACCGAATCTAGGGAGTTTTTTTCTTTTAGGTTTACATAAAAGACACGACGTCAATCTCGAAGTCACCGAATCAGTACCAACAGATCGTGGAGACGACACCCTCGTCGACCCCCAATAATCAATTAGATAATTTGCCGTTTTACACAGTGCAGCTTCCGATGGTCGACGGGTCGAAACCGGTGAAACCGAGCGAAAAGTCGGTTCAAAATCAAAATTTGGGGTACAATCTCAACATGGCCGCGTCTGTCAAAACCGGTCCGAAGTTGGCGACGAACGACACTAGCGCCTCTTTGAGTAACGTGGTGGTTAACGCCAATGGAGAGGTGCTAAATATAGCGCAGCTCGTGGATTTCGAGTCGTTAATGTCTCAGACGCCTCAGAAGTCGAAAATCGGCCACTCGAGTTGCGTCAAACAGCCGCCGAAGAAGGTGTTCAAAGATTGCGTTGGCAGCACTGCGAATACGTCACCGCCTAACCAGCAGAACGTCAGTCCGGTCATCAAAATAGATCTGACGAGGGAGACGAACGGAATGGCGGAAAGTTTCGACAGGAAAAACAAGTTCGCGTCGTACACGATCAAGATGGAGGACAACAAAGTCATTTTCAATAATTTGCAGCAGGGGGCGGATTATGGTGGGGCGCCACCGGTTTCCGCTTCAACCAGCAGTTCGAATTTTGGCTCTTTTAGTGGAAATAACTCGAGTTATCAGAATCCTGTCGAAACTTCCACTGTCAATTTGAACGTGTTGAGTCAGGAATTGGTCGGGAGTCAGTCGTTTCGCTCTCTGGTCACCAACAGCAACAGTAATAACAATAATAATACACATAACAATAATAATAGTAGTAGTAATGGCGGTAAATTGATTGATGACAGTGGCTCTGTCAAATGTCACATTTGCGAGATCTGTCAGAAGAGTTTCAAGAGAAGGGAGCATCTTTACCAACACGTCAAACTTCACACCGGTTTCAGGCCGTACACTTGCGAGAATTGCAACAAGAGTTTCATGAGGAAGGAACATCTCTTACGTCACATGACCTCCCACAGTGGGCAGAAGAATTTCACTTGCGGCATATGCGAGAAGAGTTTTTCGAGAAATGACAATCTGCTTAAACACAAAAAGACGCACGATAAGCAGACGAGCTACACGTGCGAGATGTGTCAGAAGCAGTTCGTCATGAAGCACTACTATCTGGCGCACAAGATGACGCACGAAAGTGACAGGTGCACGGCGGCCATTGCGGCGGCGAGTAACGTGTGGAACGTCTTGAAGACTTGAGTTTTTTAATCGTTTTGTGATAATTTTTTGACTGATTTTTCAATTTTCTTCTCTCTAATTTATCAAATGAATGTAGTATTATCTGATAATCAATATCGTACGGTACAAAGTTAGGTTTAGTTTATTTATTGTGAGCTAGTCCGCGTATTTTATAAGTTCTATTGTGACCCCCGGTTACCGACGAAAAAACGCCTCGGTTATCGTTTGACGTTACCGGTAAGGCGTTTTTTCGTTGGTTACCGTTACGGTTACTTCTATTAGTTGAGATTCGAATATGAATATTTGGAACGAACAGAGTATTTATTTATACACATCGAAATTCCTCTTCTATTTACAATCTAGGCAACAAAAAAAAGAGACGAAATAAAATATTAAAATTATATAGGGGGTAAACTTACAATAATCGAGTTTACGCTATTTTAACCGGTTTTATAATGATAATAATAATAGTAAAGTGAGACATTTCTACGCGAAATACTGTATATCGTAACTTTGATAATTTATTATTGGTTAAATTAATTTTATTATTGATTAATTAACAAATGGTTGGTATGACGATGTCGATCGATTGTTTTCCATTTACAATTCGCCTTTGGCTTGCAGCTTTTTCTTGAGCGACTCGGGCATCTCCGGGGGCGGAGGGCGGGGCATGCGCATGGCCACCTGAAACAAAACAACCATCAGCAACTGTCACTTTAGACACGAGACCTGTCACTTTAAACACAACTTATGCCACTTTAGACTAAGACCTGTCATTTTAGGCATAAGAACTGTCATTTATGACATAAGACCTGTCATTTATGACAGAAGAACTGTCATTTTTGACAGATGAACTGTCATTTCGTAATTTAATTGTGGTTTTTCTCACCTTGAAGGCGTCGTAGATGAACCACTGCAGGGCGGTGAGGGTGCCGATCATGACGATCCTCGGCATCAGCCCCTTCCATAATCCTGCCATCCCGAGCTTCTTCGCTGCTTCGAGGGCGGTCGAGCCCTTTTCCTGGTTCAACTTGGAGACGACGGTGTCAGCCGGGTGACTGACAATCGCGCAGAAGACACCAGCGATGTAACCGGCAGCAAAAGTGACAATAAGCTGCTCCCCCTTGGTGCAGTCGGCCCTAGGTTTCGGAACCACGTACTTGTAGAGCAGCTCGACTGTGCGCTCGAAACAGGCGAACTTCATCATGGTGTAGGGGATTTGACGCATCCACAGGGGTACCAACGACTTGTAGAAGCCGTTTACGCCTTCTTCGCGCATTATCCGGGGCCAGGCTTCTCGTAAAGTGTTTGCGAATCCGGGGGTCGTTTGGATTTTTACTTTGGCCGCCTCCATGGGGCTCAAAGCGATGTCGGCGAAGAATTCAGCGCTGGCGCTCGCTCCTAGGTACAGCCAGGTGCGGTAGAGGAACGCGTTTTCTTCCCCAATTAGATCGGTGTAGTAGCATTTGAAGACCTCGTAAAGGCCGAACTTGCATAGACCTTGCGCGCTGTAGCCGAAGAAAGTGGGGGCCCAGCCTTTGGCGAGTCCCTTGACGCCGTCCTCGCGTAAAGTGACTTTGAAGCCGTTGAAGACGCTCTTGTATTTGGCCGGGTCGACTTGGATTCGGCACTTGACGAGGTCCAAGGGGACGACAGCGGTGTGGGTTATGCCGCACGATAGGATGCCGCCGAGGCCGCACAGGGCGAAGTAGTGGGCCGAGCCGAATTCGCAGCTGTCGCCTTCGGCGACGGCCGCTGCGGCTATCGTGCGGCCGGCGGTCAGGGATTTGACGAGGCCGAGTTGTTGGGGGTTCTCCGATTTGGGGGTTTCCGGGGTGGTCTCGTTGGGCTGGCACATGGCGCGGGTCAATAACGTGGTGAACATGGCGGTGGGTCGGTGATTTCTTGAGTTTTCCTGCGAAATTAAGGGGTTTTTACTGGTTTTTGTAAATGACATAACCTCACTTTTTACGAAAAGTCGTTTTTTCCAACGATTTTGACTATTATTCGGTAAGGGACGAACGGGAATTGATTGGTGAGTGGTTTTGGGGCCGTTTTGACTTGAAATACTTGAATTTATGACGAAATTGTGGAAATTTCCAGGTGACATAACCTCACTTTTTAATGGAAATCGATTTTCTTTGCACTTTAGACTCGTCCGAAGGTCGAATATCGCTGGAAATCGCGTGTCGCTTAATGCCTGTCCTGGCTCGTATTTCGAAAAGAAAAATCGTGGAAATTTCCATTTTGTAATTTGGGTTAACCTCACTTTTTTGAGGATTTTGCATTTTTACGGTTTTCAATCACTCGAAAGGTTCCAAATCGTCTAAAATTACTGTAAATCGCGGCATTCAAGGTGTTCCGTCGTTTTTCGATGGACTTTAGCTCAATTGCACAATTTCTGCGACAATTTCGAAATTTGAAGTGACAGCTGATTGAAATAGATACCTGTCTCGTTATGTAACTGAAAATTATGGTCTTTGCGTGATTTTCGCGACTTTTCCGATGCTCCCTGATGAGATAAAAGGTGTCAAGGTGAAAAATCGATTTTCCGCAAGTGGTTACAGCACTCCCGGTTATGTAAGAGGTAATTTTCAAGTTTCGTGCTTTCCTCCGGGCGGGTCGAACGGATTTTCGTCGCGTTTTACGTCAGGGGCGATTTTAAGGGTGGTGTGGTTGAAATTGGGGTGGTTTTTGTGCTTTTTCGGGGAGAATTTCCGTACTCACCTCTCAAAAATGGCCGCAAACCGGTGGAAGGTCTAGTTCGAACTGACAGCGCTACGTGGCGCTTATCGGCGAATCTCGGGGTTATCCCACGTGAATGCGGATAATCGCACGTGACTTTCGCGAAAATTACGTAAAAATGACCTCCGGGAAGCGACGTCGCGCTCCGATTTTGATTTATCAGATCAGGCGCAAGGATTGGGATTTTTGATGTTTGGCGGGTGGCCATTTTGATTTTGGCGCCAACGACTTTGACACTTGACGGATCATTTGAACTACTACCCATAGACGTAGTAAACGTCCATTGAAGTACCGTTCGAAAAAAAGGGGGTCGCTCTTATTACAAATTCGCTTTATTTTGGGTTAATTATTTAATAATAATAATAGTCCTACCTAAAATGCGTAACCAACGCGAAATTATAAAAACCTATCGCGATATAAATAATAAATACAACGTTTTTGCGGATTTTCCAGTGCGGTTAATTAAATAAGTATATCTCTCGTATTAGTAATATTCGTTCGTTTTAGATTTTCTAAGGACAGCATCGAAGCAGGTTTCTCTCTCTCCAGCGCACTCGTGGGACTCTAGACGAGCAGTTGTCTGATTTCGTTGTTCTCGGCCGACTCGAGGTAGGACTTGCCGTCGGGGGCGACGCCATCTTTGGAGGCGCCGTTGGCGAGCAGCAGCTTGACGCAGTCTTTGTGCCCCTCCCAGATGGCGGCCAGGATGGCGGTGATGCCGTGCTTGTCTTTACACTGGAGATAAAAGTGAGGTTAGTACGCAACTCGGGGGCGATCGGGGAGTACGTACGTTGACGTCGGCCCCCGCCGTTATCAGGTACTGGATGACGTCGGTCTGGCCGTAGTCGGCCGCGTACAGGATCGGGGGGCGCCCGTCTATCTGCTCGTTCAGGTCCACGGTCTGCGAAAATAATTCGAGTCAAGTTTCGGACGTTTCCGAGTCGCCCCTCACCTTTTTCGACACGATGTCTTTGACTTGATCGAGGTCGCCGTTCTTGATGCCCCACACTAACTCGCTCATGGTTTTCTGCGGGTGGAAATCGCGAGTTTCTATCGTTTATTGGGAATGTTGACGAGATGATTATTGTGGTGATGTGACGGCCGTCACCGCTGTAACCTTGAGACGTCACCTGTCACTTTTTGTCGGGGCTGCCAACTTAAAAAATTCTGGGGGTTTTCAGGGAAACGCCAACTTCAGAGCGGATCGCCCCGGAGTCGACCAGTGGCGTGGAAAACGTCAGGGATGAAGAGGACTCGTCGCGATTAATAAAATTATCAGATTCAATCTCCTCCAAGTTTTGTAGTTGTGAATTTTGTGTATTCCATCTCCTTATGTGAGAAACAGACAGTTGTACCTCTTTGAATGTTTATTACTTGTATTCCGCACTGTTTAATTTAATAAAAATGGATTGAATTTTGATTTTGCGTTGGATTTATTCATTGGGGGGGTTTCGGGGAGGAAACGACGTGAAATTTGGTTGGAATTTGGCTTTGGGCGGGAATCGGGGTATAATGGCGATGATGCGACCTTTTTGCGTTTCTGTGATCCTGATAGAATGCTGTAAATTTGGTTAAAATCCGCTTCTCGATGCGATTTGGGGTCAGAAGAACAAGATGGCGAGAGCGTGCGATAGTCCCCTTCACGTTTCTGTTATCCTGGCGGAAATTTTGTTGAAATCCGCCTCTCGGTGCGATTGGTCGAAATTTGGCATTGGCGGGAATCGGGGTATTGGCTATGAGGCGACCTCTTCGCGTTCATGTGTTCCTGGTAGAAATCTGGAAATTTCGTTGAAATCCGCTTCTTGGGCCGAAATCGCGCCGGGGCGAAATGAGCGACCAGGATCACATGAATTAAAAGAGTAACGCCGTCTACCTCGAGAAGCGGATTTTAACCAAATTTCCAACTTTCTACCAGGAACACATGAACGCAAAAAGGTCGCCTCATCGCCAATATGCTCACCTGATACCCCCATTCTCGCCGACGCCAAATTTCGACCCCGAATCGCACCGAGAAGCGGATTTCGACCAAATTTCTACCAGGACAACAGGAGCTCGCCCGTTTTCCCCTGAATCACCCCCAGAGCTCATTTTCTCATCCCCAACACTACTATTACTACCAAATCAGGCGACAAATGAAATTTAAACAGTTTATTGACCTAAATCGTACAAAATACAGGGATTATAAAGTTGGACATGTATAATTGGTTGCCTATAATAATTGTAACAAATTAATGAATCACAGCAGTTTTATCAGTCATTAACAAAGCCGATAACTTCAAAATAAGACGATTAAGAACCAGTTTAAAGCCCGGAGAAGAACCGACCGCCTCTTTAAATTTCCGAGAGCGGATTTCGCGGATATTCAAGCAACCGGACATCAAAAAGATCGAACGATACGGGTAATTATCGTCCAGAAGGCGCCCCGTCGTAAAATCGCAATCCTGGCATCATTCCAAAACGTCGTTTTCCACTAACAGCGATCGAAATCCACATCCAGGCGCCTTTCCAATGAACCGCACGTTCATGAGTCGAGATCCGAGACTCAAGTTCCCACTTTGTGATGACAAGGAGGCGTTCTCAGCCGTGACTTTTAACCTGCAACAAAATTAGAATAAAATCAGACTACATTACAATACCCACGACTCAAACGAAGAATACGATTTCAATTAGTTATCATCAGCGACAATTAGCGAACTCATTTAAAATTGATGACGTTACGTTCCGTCTCGACTCTGGAAACCGCCAAAAACGGACGTCTATTTTCATGTTAGCTCTGTGACTCGAACCATAGACACGGAGAAAGAAACGGACCGAGATCCATTCTGCCCTTCTATTCACCTCCAAGTTCTATGAACGAAATTTGACAGACAGCGCGCGCTGAGACTCATAGAAAAGGAAAAAAGTAGAAAACGACTCACGGAGGCGCCAATTTCGAACGGACTCCAATCCCGTTCTACCCACCCCTTTTATCTATGAACGAAAAATGACAGCGCAACTAAAAAATCCCGGAAACCTATAAAACCGACCGAAAACATTCCCTAGGCGCGTTTTCGAGGGATTTTCGACCGCAAAAAAAGACGCGATCGAATTGATGAACGATAGAGAAAGAGAAGGACGAGAAACGAGACGAGGAGCGTCCGCGGGTTCACGTAACCGAACGAAACGAGCCAACGACTGGGCTTTTCGCCTCGGTTTCTTCGCTCCTTCCGTCAGTCTGAAAGCGTCGATCGCGCCGGTGGTTTCGGCACGGGACGGTCACACATCTCGCGACGTGCACGCACGCGAAAACCGAAAAAGGTGCGCGAAAAAACCGCCCGACTGTCAAACCGTCACAATTAATTTTTTTCGGGTAAGTCGAGAAATCACGATTATCGTGGGAAGGGCGCCCAGTCTCTTCCCCCGTACGTCCACCCACAGTTTCGCGTTATTATTACCAGTTACCACAGAGACCCACGGAAAAAGAACCGCACACGCTTTCGAAAAACCACAGACACGATTAGGGCCTTTCAACATAGAGAGCGTACGCGAAAATTAACAGATTCAATTATTTAACGGGCCAATTTAGCGCTAAAGTCCGCTCGTCTCGCTCTGGTGGGCCGTTAAACCGTCCGATCCGTAATAATTTTATTAATAAACGCGCCGAAAATGATCGCATTTACGCGGGGGGGGAGAAATCCGTGATTTTTGTATATTTGCACGGGCGATTTCCGGGCGGGCAGACCCGAATTTTATCACCGCGACTACCAGAAACCGTAATAAAGGCGAAAAACCAGACCCGGTTCCCGGTAGACGCTCGGACACCCGTAAATTATTTATAAACGTGACATAACCTCAAAACCGCGTTGACAGCCCTCCTGTCACCTGTCACCGGGCGCCACGCCCACCCGATCGGTCCGCTATCCGTCCCTCACCCGGCGATAGCGAATTGGCGAGTTGAAAAAGTCAAACTATTTTTAAAACGATTCAGAGATAAGCGCCGTGATTTATAATCCGACGACGGGCAATTAAATCGGCGATTTTCCCCGGGGGCCCTGACCGCGGGAAAACCGTATTTTATCAAGTATTCAAGCATAAACTGGTGTATAAAGTAAAAGTAAACAAATTATTCGGAGGAAAAAATTCGTGGGTCTAGTCTAGCCCGGCGAGGAAATATTTGACGTTGATAAACAGACGAAAAACGGCCTTCCTTGAGGGTTAACGTCCTCTAGAAGGTCCCTCTCTCCTCCTCCTCCTTTATACACTCGCTCACCGACTGACTGAACCGCGATCCTCTTACGCTCACGCATTTTATCGCCGCTTTTCCCTCTTTCATTACTCCATTCGTATTTCTTATTCTGATTCGAAATTTTATATGAGAAAAATATGAAAGGAACGACTTTACGTCATCGTAAACACAACAGAACAAACAAAACCATAGAAGAAAGTGAGAAAGATGGAAGAGATCTCGAGTTACTCCATCGATCTCACGTTTCGTTTGCGGGATTTACGAGAGATGAAAGACTGAGAAGGAAAAAATTTCAGGTTTTTATCACACCATGTGCCACGGGCGTCGTTGACGTTTCAGACGAAACCGAATCGAGGAGGAAAAACCGACTTTCCTCCCCTACCCAGAAGCGACGCCGGCAATTACAGGAAGATGTTTTATCGACCGGACGACTGGACGCGGTTATTCGACCACTTTTCGCACCTGCCGAACCCCCGAATCTCCGACAGATAAAGGACGCCTGCGGAAATTCGAAAAATCGAGAAAAGACTGCCAATTTTATTATAAAGGTCAAATTTTTTTTTTTTTTTTTTTCAAATTTTTTTTTTTTTATTTTTTTCTTTCTCGAATTTTTTTTTCAAAATTTTTTTTTTCAATTTTTTTTTTAGGCCCGTATTGAAACTTCGTCGAGAAAATCGAAAATAGCAAAAGGGCCGCCATGACCAGTTCAAAGTTGCACCGCAAACTGACCACGTTCCTATCGTGCGCGGCCATAGTTTTCCTAGTGGCGGTGATTGTGACAGTTTGGGTGCTCCTAGGCCAAGGCGCCTTCAAAACCAAAGCGACGCCGCCAGACGCCTCACCGTCTTACCGACCGACGCTCCGAAATTCCGTCGAAAAGGGACCAGAAAAAACGACCGGACGGACCAAAGGTAACTACCCGAATGACAGTCCGACTGTCACTTCGAGCCCCGCCCTCTCAATTTGACAGGAGAACTGTCACTGTGGGCCCCGCCCCCTGGATCGCGGATCGGAACGGTCGACGGCTCGCCGTTTCTCGGACGGACCGAAAAGCCGAGTCATCGATTATTTTTAGACTCTCCATATTAGCGAAACGTCCGTGCGTTATTATTTATGTGTCGTACATAAATTTCGATAAATCGACGACCTTGCCTAGAAACGGAACGTATTAACACTTACCAGAAAACCAGACCGAGAGACCCATTTACGAAGCGACAAAAACAATAAAACGCGAGATAAATAATGACGGACGGCGATCGCGATATCCGAGTGAAAACAATGGGAAAACGGCCAAGATGGCGCCCCGAGTGTCATCTGTCACGGTTGACGTTCCCGCCGGCGGTGCGGACCGCTCTATTTTTAAAGCGGAGCGAAAAAAAGCAGACGCGACGCTCCGACGTCAAGGCCGTGACCCACACTCCGTCTCCTTCGCGCGCCGTTCCCGTGTAACGATAATAAACCGAGCGGGCTTTGTACTATACGATGGAGTTCGTAAAAATAGCGAATTTTTTTGTGAAAAAACCGATCCGTATTTTGATGTGGGCGACGTGTATAATTTAAACTTCCTTGACCCCTTTTTACGGACGCACAATCATCTTCCTCATTGAGAGAGTGACGAGACTCGCGCGAACCAGACATGTGTGCGGTGGTACCAACCTCTCCATAGCCTCTCTGTCTGTCAATATCAACCGTCCGCTAATTCTGCGTGAGCATTGGTCTGTGGACCTCTGTCAATTTGCCGAAAGACCCTCTGTCTAGCTATCTATCAATCTATCTATGTCTGTGAACAAATTCTGCAAGGGTTTGGTCTGTGAGACACTGTCTGTCTTTATGAGGAAGGTCTGTGGATTTGTCCCTAGGCTCTCTATCTATCTATTTATCTGCCCATTTATCTATGTCTGTGAACTAATTCTGCAAGAGTTTAGTCTGTGTGACACTGTCTTCCTCATGGAAGGTCTGTAGATTTGTCTCTAGGTTCTCTCTATCTATTTATCTGCCCATCTGTCTATGTCTGTGAATAAATTCTACAATAGTTTGCTCTGTGAGACACTGTCTTTATGAGGAAGGTCTGTGGATTTGTGCCTAGGCTCTCTATCCATCTATTTATCTGTTCGTCTATCTATGTCTGTGAATAAATTCTGCAAGGATTTGGTCTGTGAGACATTGTCTTTATGAGGAAGGTCTGTGGATTTGTCCCTGGCCTCTCTATCTATTTATCTGCCCATTTATCTATGTCTGTGAACTAATTCTGCAAGAGTTTAGTCTGTGTGACACTGTCTTCCACATGGAAGGTCTATAGATTTGTCCCTAGGTTCTCTCCATCTATTTATCTGCCCATCTATCTATGTCTGTGAATAAATTCTACAAGAGTTTGATCTGTGAGACACTGTCTTTATGCGGAAGGTCTGTGGATTTGTGCCTAGGCTCTCTATCTATCTATTCATCTGTCCGTCTATCTATGTCTGTGAATAAATTCTGCAAGGATTTGGTCTGTGAGACATTGTCTTTATGAGAAAGGTCTGTGGATTTGTCCCTGGCCTCGCTATCTATTTATCTGCCCATTTATCTATGTCTGGGAACTAATTCTGCAAGAGTTTAGTCTGTGTGACACTGTCTTCCACATGGAAGGTCTATAGATTTGTCCCTAGGTTCTCTCCATCTGCCCATCTATCTATGTCTGTGAATAAATTCTACAAGAGTTTGCTCTGTGAGACACTGTCTTTATGAGAAAGGTCTGTGAATTTGTCCCTGGCCTCTCTATGTATTTATCTGCCCATTTATCTATGTCTGTGAACTAATTCTGCTAGAGTTTAGTCTGTGAGACACTGTCTTCCTCATGGAAGGTCTGTAGATTTGTCCCTAGGTTCTCTCTATCTATTTATCTGCCCATCTATCTATGTCTATGAGTAAGTTCTACGAGAGTTTGATCTGTGAGACACTGTCTTTATGAGGAAGGTCTGTGGATTTGTCCCTAGGCTCTCTATCTATCTATCTGTCCGATCTATGTCTGTGAATAAATTCTGCAATAGTTTGCTCTGTGAGACACTGTCTGTCTTCAAGAGGAAGATCTGTGGATTTGCCCCTAAGCTCTCTATCTATCTATCAATCTATCTTTGTCTATGATCACGTTCTGCACTACATTACCTCATTGTTATGATTATGATCGCTCCCCGATCCGAATCGCGATATTAAATCAAGAAAAAAAGAAGGAGAACACGTAAATAATCGCAGATGAAAAAGAACATTGATAAAGTACTAGGCGATCGAGGTGTAAACCGCCAAGGGAAATGTTTACCCCAATCGGATGATTCACAATCGAAAAAACCAATCAGCGGGTCCCAATTAGCGATTTTCCGAGCCGAGCGCCAGAAAAATCTGTGTGCTGTTGAACTTGCCGAATTTTTTTCGGCCCAGACTATTTCCGTACCTCGCCCGAAAATAGCGCGACGAGGACGAACAATCCTCGCTTTTTATTCGCGCTCGACCGAACACCCAAGAAAAATCCCGACGAAAATCCAAAGTGGGTGCACGCTCACCAATTGTCTCAGAGACGATCACAATGACCATAAAGCTCAATCATAATTAAGCGCCGTCCGCAATTGAACTCTCCTCTCTTATTACGGACGATGATTCATACCGACGTTCGAAAAAACCGTGCGTAAAGTTCATATAAAATCCACGGGCATTTCGCAATTCACTCACTAGAGGTACTAATTGGAAAAATGCACCCTCGCACACTTTCTCGACTATTACTAAACAAGTTACGTGTATTTTGTCATGTTTGGACAAATCTCTACCGATATAATGAGCAAACACGGCTAGATCGCACGTTCTAATCGCAAATTCCTAACCGGTTCAGCGACATAACCTCACATTTTCGAGTGACAGCACTTCTGTCACCCGTCATCTGTCACGATAACAGAGCAACAGTTTACAGAACTGACCCGACTAAAACCGCGTGGTTTTATAGCCGAACGATCGATAAAACCATGGAAACAACGGAGACAAGACAAAAGCGAATCGTAAACGGGTAATAAAAACGCGAGGACAGAAAGCCGTTTTACGACCCTTTTTCCACAGAGTGCATTCCGGCGATCGGCTTTTTTTAAGCGGTCTCCACGTGACGTCACCCTAAACCACAGAACTCTGCCGAAATAGAACGAACGTCAAACTTTAAATTTCGTAACAGTATCAACCGGATCGGCCCAACCCGAAACGACCCAGTCCAGACCGAAAACCATCACCATAATAATAATAATGATAATGATTATGATAAAGCCGGGAGAAAATTTACACACGAATGCCATCATCGAAAATTTGAATAAAAATTCCGGGCACGTCTTCTTCGAGTATCTGACGGGCATACGAGTGCACGCGATTATGCGCACGTCATTATCCATCCGTCTGCGTATACAGGGTGTCCGTCGACACGCGAAAGATCAACTCCCTATTTCGAGGCAAACCAAAAATTGAACGATTTTTCGAAAAAAATTCAAAGTATTTTCTATGACCAAAAAATTCCAAAAATTCGCAAACCGACTCAAAATTATCACTCGAATCCTTGCGAAGGGACACCCTGTGTATTATAAGGTCCGTACGCGGAGAGAAAGAGGAGAGGCCGAGAAAAATGAAAAATAACAATCGATGGAATTATTGATAGCCGGGTCGAATAACCGGAAGAGGCCGTAATAAATGGCCGCGTAAAGTCAACGACCATATTTGTAAAGACAAGACGTGGGTACGAAAAAATATCAATTTTAATAATGTCCATAAAAGGGAGAGAAAATGAATCACCCCCCCATACCGAGCCACTGTCTCCATTTCGAACTGAAAACCTGTCAAAAACCGTTACCTCCCCTCACGCGGCCATCAATTGACACCCCTGACCTGTCAAAAACTGTTACCTCCCCTCGCCTGTCAAAATCGGAGTTGCCAACCAAACCGTTCGATTAAGTCAAAACCACAGAATGTTAATTAAACCGATGAGCGTATAATTGCGATTCTCGTGAAAGTGTTAACCGTAGGATAGGAAACGCCATTGGATCGCGTTTCCAATGTCGAACGGGTTATTATCGTCATGACGACACGACAATAACTCATCTGCACGAAACACAATCGAATCGATCTTATCTCGAGGTGCACACAGACCGAACCTTACGCGGAACGCGCCAGGGGGGCCAACACACGAAAAATTAAAAAAAACACCCGGAAAAAAGTGACAGATAAAAATGCACTTCACTCGATTCAAGGATGATTACACAATTAACGATTCATTTTCGAGTCTAGACGATCGCTTCCTCGACGGATCGCGCGAATCGTGACCGCTATCCGTCATAATTACCGTGATTGACGTTATAATCGCCTCTTTTTTTTCCCCCCGTGTTTATTAACGGAAATTACGGCTCGCACGGAAAACAACCTGAGCGCGTTTGTACAAATTTACACAAAGAGTGCGCAATTTCCACGTTACGCAAGGAAAAAGCACCGAAACGCCGTAAAAAAAAAACCGTAGTAGAAATTAAACACGGATCGGATTCTGTGACGTCACCGACTGTCATGAATGGAGCCGCACATCATTCACGCCGATCATTTATCGCGAAAAGGTCAAATTTTATCGGGCCACTCAAGAAAACGTACACAAATTAGCACCCGACCGCCAAACGATCGAACAAACAAAGCGCCTGTCAAAAAACCGCCAACTTCACACCCCTCGCCCTGTCAAAAAACCCGCCGACTTCACACCCCTGAATCTATCGAAAACGACGCCAACTTCACACCCCTAGAGCTGTCAGAAACGACCGTGAACAACTAAACGTCTTGTTTTCCCATAGAAATGAGAGAAAACAGAGGCAAGGACGCGGTCCGTCATTAGAATCATCGCTCCTCTCGATTACCGTCATCACGGTAATCGTTCGATTAAATCGCAGGCACCTGGAAGCGTCCTTGTATCGTTACGACCGTCATTATCGTTACGTATTAAATTATTGGTGTAATTGTATCGTTTTCGCTCTCGTTGCGAAACGGCGTCGAAATCAGGGCCGCCAACGTGACATTCCGAGATCCAGTAACGCGAGACACGGCCGACTCTCTTTTTTTTTCTCGCTAAAAAACGGATTCGCGAAACGCGCACTCGGGTGTAAACCGAAACGGTCGTCGCACCCAGTGAACGAACCTATTACTTTATTTTTTTTCGAGGCGAAAATCGAGCCGACTTTTAGCGGTCCCGATAGCGCGCCGATTATACAGCTTAGGGTGGCACAAAAATCGCCTGTCACGACGGAATTTCCACCTTAGGAAGCGATAAAAAACCGATTGAGCAACGCAACGTCCGCCCGGAAAACGCGCAATTCCCAGATCTTTTCGGTTTTGCGCTGCAAAACTAGAATTTGACAAGTTTCGGCGATTTTCTTAATTTTTTACTTTGTAATGCCGCCCTCCCGAGTTCCTGTCGCGAATTTCGGCATGGTGTGAAACGGGATTTTGGAGTTCTGTCAATTTTGAGAAACGTCAAATTTTCGTCTGTTTGAAAATGGCCGAATCTTTGTTCACGTAGATATCTTCTCATTTTGTGCAATTTTAAACAGAATACACTAATTTCCAGTTATAAAATTGGTAAAAAATGAAGTTCGAAATAATTTGTCAAGATTTGCCGAAAAAAGTTCTCTATTAGTGGCAGTAATTCATCATTTCCTACTTATCTGTCAAGGTGCGTTTCTTTTATTATTGCAGATATGTCAAATTACGGGAAATAAATTCGTTTTGGCAAAATTTGAACAGTATTTTGTGCCAAAAGTAAACTGTTTATTCCTTTTCGATTGATTAAGACCCGGTATTTCCACCTCTGGTTACCCTCCTGTTAATAACCAACTGGAACCTTAGACTGTGACAATTCTGCTTAAAATGAATGTAAAGGGTCACATTCAAAGTTCCACTTAGCTAACTAGGGGTTTAACTAGAGGTGAAAATACCAGACCTTAGCAGCAAAACCCATGGTATAAACAGAAAATAGTTAGACTTTTCAGACTGTCAAAAATGCGCATGAGCGTGGCTGTCTGTCATTCAATTTCCAACAAAATAAATTGCAACTGTCCTAACATAGTGAAAACTTCTACACGTCTACACAAAGAATAGTGTTTTCTTTTTAACGTATGCCACGCCACTTTCAAAAACTGCCAGCGGTACCAAACAAGTTACTGTCAAACAGTGAACTGAACGAAACCTGACAAAACCAAAAATCCCCAAAATCGAACCAATAAAAAAACGAAACTGTCAAAAACTTACAGAGTACATCGAGCGGACGCATCTGGACGGCCAAAGCCAGGACCGGACCGAGTTCGTCAAGCCCCTGAAAATCGGACCTCCTCCGTTGCACGACCTCGACCGGATGTTCGACCAGCTGCGCAAACCGGAAGACGGCGAAGAGGAGGAGACGTCTCCGCCGCAGTTCCGCCACCACAGCGGCCATTTCCGTCACAGGACGGCCGAGGTGTGGGACCCGCACCCGAGCTACCAGATCGACGCCTTCGGCGACCGCATGACCATCGAGCTGCAGCAGGACGTCGCCTTCGTCGGGCCCGACCTGCACGTCACGCACGCCTGGGACGGCTACACGCAGCGGTTCAAGCACGACGCCAGGCTCTCCGGCTGCTTCTACACCGGACGCGTCAAGGGCGACCCCGGATCGGCCGTCGCCGTCTCCCTGTGCAACGGGATGGTGAGTTACAGGTTTCTTTTTCACGACAAGTCGATGGAAAGATTAGAAAAGCAACTTCCCCTCGAGCGGCCATGTTTTATTACCTGTTCCCCCTCAAGAGGTCGTGGTTTCGACAGGAGACCAATAGGAAGGCAACTTCCCCTCTAGCGGCCATGATTTTTCACCGGTTTCCCCTCAAGTGGGCGTAGTTTCAGTAGAAAACCAATAGGAAGGCAACTTCCCCTCAAGCGGCCATGATTTTTTCCCGGTTTCCTCTCAGGTAGGCGTGGTTTCTTCGACAGGAGACCAATAAGAAGGCAACTTCCCCTCGAGCAGCCATGTTTTATTACCTGTTCCCCCTCAAGAGGTCGTGGTTTCGACAGGAGACCAATAGGAAGGCAACTTCCCCTCTAGCGGCCATGATTTTTCACCGGTTTCCCCTCAAGTGGGCGTAGTTTCAGTAGAAAACCAATAGGAAGGCAACTTCCCCTCAAGCGGCCATGATTTTTTCCCGGTTTCCTCTCAGGTAGGCGTGGTTTCTTCGACAGGAGACCAATAAGAAGGCAACTTCCCCTCGAGCGGCCATGTTTTTTCCCGGTTTCTCCTCAAGTTGATCGGCCAAGAGGCTAAAAAGAAGAAGCAGCATTCTTCAAATTCTATAAGCGAATAAGTTAGATCGGTTCTTTTGCATAAAATCATTTCAATAATACAAGTATGGAATAATTAATTAACGAATACTTTTGGCACGTCTCTATCTTAATGACAGTTGACCGGTCAATGCGGTACCTCCCCTCCAGCGGCCATAATTTTTGTACCGCTTTCCCCTCAAAATGGGAGTGGCCCTTTGACAGTTACCCCCTCATTACCCTCTCGAGCCCCTGGATCGTCTTAAACTCGATTTTCAAACGCCGATCGTGGATCGAATCGAACTATAGCGTTCGGTCAGTCGAGGCCGTTCCTCGGTGTGCGAAAATAAACCGGACTCCCCATTTAGCGCACGTCTCGAGTGGAAATCGTGACGTTTCCACAAACAAAACGCGATACGTTTTTCCACGCGAGACCAAAACCGAGCACGTTCCCCGAAAAAAAAACCACCAAAAAGGATCCCGGAAAAAAAACGACTTTCCGCATTATTTTGAGCACGATTGCCTCGTTTTCCAGACCGGCTACATCCGAAAATCGGACGGTTCGAGTTACCACATCGAGCCGGCCGAGAAGCAGTCGGCCGGCTCGCTCGGCAGCTTCCTGCACCGGCTGAGCAAGAACCCGCCGCACCAGCCGGCGCCGCCCCGGACCGCCAACGACGTCATCGCCGAACCGGAGAACGTCAACTGCGAAACGGTCGGTAAGTCGGATCGTCGCTTTACCGGCGGACAAAGTCGACAGCCTTGTCCGAAAAGAGTCGTGAATTCCTCGAGAGAACCGAGACAAGGTCTTCCGGTTTCGGAAAAGTTTTCTCTCGGCTCGAGATCGAGGCGCATAAAGGAGCGCGCGTAAAATCGGGGTCACTCAGCCGGCACAGAAATTCCATTCAAGTCCGTTCGGCTCGAGGCCTCAGGTGATCTCGAGAGCAGACAGCGCGGCGACTCTCGCGTCCCGGATCGTTTTTCATCCGAGCAACGGATCTCGAATGACCGCACTTTTATTCGAGTTTTTGAGTTTTTGACAGCCAACGCTGCTAACTTCACTCTGCTGCCACCTTCTGTCGGGCTGTGCTGTGTGAAGTTGCAAATGACTTTTGACCAGTCAAAATCGCTTAAAAATGCTTACTACCCATGTTGACAGCAAACTGTCAAAGTGTCAATTGCTGAAAAGTTCGATATCTGTCATTCAGAAAACGCCGACGACGACCTGAGGATAGTCGAGGACCTCGAGGGAGAAGTCGTCGAAATCCCCAGGGATTACGTCAAAACGCACCGCGTGTACAAACGTCAAACGAGAAACAAACGCGACGCGGACGGATCGATCCAGGAGTACAACGAGGACCGCAGATCGAACGAGTACTTCCTCAAGGTGCTGGTAGTGGCAGACAGTTCGATGGCGCGCTACCATAGGTCCGACTACGAGCTGCAGCACTACATTCTGACGTTGATGTCGCACGCCGCTCTGTTGTTCAAGGACGCCTCCATCGGCAACTCGATATCGCTCTCGGTCGTGCACATCTGGATACACAAGGACCGCGAGTTCAGCAGCTCCAACTCGCAAGGTACTGGCAGCTGTCAACAGTTTGTATCTGTTGTCACCATGAACCGTTGGTTATCCTGCAAATTCATCGTTCTGTCATCTGCTGTCAGCTGACTGCTTGCTTCTGACTTCATAGCATCTTAACTGCTGGATGTTCATCCATCATCAATTGCTGCTCCTACTTCAAGTAACGGAGCTATCAATTGTAGCTGCTAACTGCTCCCGGCAGCAGTTTGTTTCTGCTGTCAGCCTGAGCTATTGACAAGTCTGCAAATCAATCATTCTGCCAATTGCTTCTGTGACAATGATCTGTTGAATGCTTCTAAGCTTCTGTAACTTGCTAACACCCATCGCCCCACCTTTCTGCCATTAACTGCTGTCACTAGTTACCATCTGCAGTCAGCTGATGTTAGTGACAGTTGCATGATTGCTTCAATTTTCAGTAACCGGCTACTAACTGCTCCCTTAACATCTTAACTGCTAGACGTTCGGCCCGGGCGCGAATGAGACACACGGTGGACGTCGTTCTGATTTCAGTGATGCTGAAGGAGTTCTGCGGCTGGCAACAGACGTACGCGCACAAGGGCCAAGACACGGCCCTCCTCCTGACCCGCAACACCATCTGCAAGGACTCCTCCAACTGCACCACCCTAGGCGTCGCCCAGATGGGCTCCATCTGCGACCTGGGCACCAGCTGCTCCATCATCAAGGACCGAGGCCTCTCCTCCTCGTACACGATAGCCCACGAACTCGGACACGTCCTCAGGTGATCACCATCAAACCCTATCAAAACCGTTCAATGACTTGACACCACTCCTTTCTCCGATTCGCAGCATCCCGCACGACCAGGACAAGAGGTGCAACGCCTTCCACGACGGCCTCAAGCAGAACAACGTCATGAGCCGCATGTTCCAGAACGGCACCAAACCCTGGCTTTGGTCCGAGTGCTCCAAGCATTTCGTCACAGAGTTCCTAGAGTGAGTTGACCCACTTGATCCCCCTTCTAGTCCTCATATACGTCTATCGTGCAGATCGGGTAAAGCCCTATGCCTGACGGAGCCCCCGAACCGGAACCACCTCAACTTCACTGCGGACCTTCCAGGTGAGAACTTCGAAGTCAACAAGCAGTGCGAACTGGAATTCGGAAGCGGTTCCAAGGTCTGCTCCTTCATGGTAAGTCCCCAATAAAAACAGCCTGACCGAAAATAGTAAAACTTGAATGATCGGCAGCCTTCCTGCACGAACCTCTGGTGCACCAGAGGCTCGGACGAGGATGACGGCTGCAAGACCCAGTACTCTCCTTGGGCTGAAGGTACGACATGCGGCCCTCGCAGGTGGTGCCACCACGGGGACTGCGTCCCTTTGGACCGGAACGTGCTCAAGCCAGTCAACGGCAGCTGGGGCGCGTGGCTCGCATGGAGCGAGTGCAGCCGTTCGTGCGGCGGCGGCGTCCGCGTCGCCCGGCGTCTGTGCGACCGTCCGACGCCCGAAAACGGCGGCGCCTACTGCAAGGGCCGGAGCGTCCGGTACTCGTCGTGCAACACGTTGCCGTGCGACGGCCGCTTTCCCGACTTCCGCGAGCATCAGTGCTCCGGCCTGAACGGCAACACCATGACCATACCCAACCTGACCGGCGACGTCCGCTGGGTGCCCAAGTACGGCCTGAACGACCCCGAGGACCTGTGCAAGTTGTACTGCCGACCGGAGAACGCCAACTCGTACTACCTGCTCAGGGAGAAGGTCGCGGACGGCACCAAGTGCGGCCTCAACTCGTTCGACATATGCGTCAACGGGATCTGTCGACCGGGCGGGTGCGACAACCGTTTGGGATCGAGCGTGCAGCTGGACGAGTGCGGAACTTGCGGCGGGAACAACAGCAAGTGCGAAGAGATCACGGGGACTTACAACATGCTCACCTCGTACGGTTACAACAAGGTCATCAACATACCGAAAGGCAGTTCCGGTTTGCGTATCAGCCAAAAGGGAAACGACAGCAACTTTTTAGGTCCGTATCGATTCGGTTCCTTTCGGACTTATAACTTGATTCGTCCGGCTTACAGCTCTGGCGGATGCGGAGAGTCACAAGTACATCCTGAATGGCAACAGCACGATCTCGAACTACCAGAAAGAGATCTATTTCGGTGGCATCATCGTAAAGTATAGCGGATCGTCCGGGTCGGTCGAAACCATAACGACGTCGAAAAACGGTAAACTGACCAAAGACCTGGAACTGGAGGTGCTGTCAGTGGGTGCAATCCCTGTATCGCCCGACATAACCTACAGATACGTCATCAACAGAGAAAACGCGCCCAGGTGAGTACCAAACGATTGCGATCGTGATCTACCAAACGAACTGACTTGTTACTACAACATCAAACATTCCAAATTATCAGGTTCGAATACATGTCGCAAAAAAGTAGCTATGGACCGATCACATACGTACCAAGGTATTGCCCAAACCAACAAAATTTCACGAAAATCAAAACGCTTTCGCTGTCCTCTTATTTTAAACCAATGTTGTCTGTGAACTACCATTAACAATAATTTCGGTGTCTACTTTGTGGGGCGACTAATCCGCACCGAACGACCAAACACTGATCACGTTCTGACTTGAAACAGGTACGGATGGCTGCTCCTGGACAAGCAGTGGTCGAAATGCAACTCGATCTGCAGCGGCACCCAATCCCTCGACCCGATATGCGTCGACCTGACGACCCAACTACCCCAACAAGAGAACTACTGCCCTCAATCGACCAAACGGTCTCACACACAAAATCGCGAATGCAACACCCACTGCCAGCTCCTCTGGGAGGTAAGCGTCAGAGGCCACTGCTCCGCCGACTGCGGCGAAGGCGAACGTCCCGTCCACTACAGGTGCATCAAAATCCCCGTCGTCAAGGAACACCTCGCCTATTTGAACGGCCGAGAAGGCGACGTCGTCGACGACAACCATTGCGCCGTCCTCGCCCGACCGCCGGACCGCGAAAAGTGCCACGGCAAATGCGAGTCGACCCGCTGGCGCTACTCCCGATGGTCCGAGTGCTCGACCAGCTGCGGCACCGGCACCCAGAGGCGCAGCGCCGAGTGCGTCGACAACGACGACCGTCTCCTGGACGACTACCACTGCCGAAACTCCGATCTTGTCACGGATCAAATATGCAACAGCCGCAAGTGTCCGACTTGGGCCTCGAGCGAATGGACCCCGTGCAGCGTGACCTGCGGACGAGGTTACCGGACGAAACCCTACTTCTGCCAAGTGGACAACAGGATATTCGACCAGTCCGCTTGCGACCCGCGCAGCCTGCCCTTGGAAAAAGAGGAATGCGAAGAGAGACCGTGCACGGGTTGGAACGTGGGACGTTGGACCGAATGCCCGGTGAATTGCGGTGACTCCTCACAAACCAGAGAGGTCTTCTGCGAGGACACCGATCGACACCGAAGGATGCCAGACGATTTCTGCCGGGGGATCCTCAAGCCCAACGGGACGCAAAAGTGCACCGGACACTGCGACAAGGTCTATCAAAACCGCCGTCCGCCACGACTCCACGAGGACATAACCTCGAATTCGATCGTCGATCACGAGAAGCGTTTCGGCTGGACGACCGGCGCCTGGAGCACGTGTTCGCGTTCGTGCGGTTCCGGCACCAGTTCGCGCAAGGTCGTCTGCCGCAACATCCTCGGTGAGGAGAACGATTACCGTTGCGACGGCACCATTGCACCCGTCTCCACGATAGCGTGCAACACGCTCCCCTGTCCTTACTGGGTGCCGGGCGAGTGGAGCGTCTGCGATTCCGACTGCGAGAAACGCCGGCGGGTCCACTGCCGAAACGGCGACTCCCTGGTCGGGGACGACCAGTGCGATCGCGACCGTCGACCGGAAAGCGAGGCCCGATGCGAGCCGGAGCAGTGCAAGTACTCGGGCGTGGTGCCGGGTGGGTACTTCGCGTCCAAGCCGAATCCCAAGGATCGACAGTTACGGTGGAAGCCCGGCAGGTGGAAGCAGTGCGACAACACGTGCGGCAAGGGCGTCAGGAGGAGGCACATCGAGTGCGAGGACGAGATCAACGAGGTGCTGCTCGTCGATCAGTACTGCCAACATCTCAAGAAGCCGAGAACGGAGAAGCCGTGCGAACGGTACAACTGCTCCCACACTTGGATCGAGGGCCACTGGTCCCCGGTGAGTACTACTCGGATTTTACTGTCGATCCGGAAGCGAACGAGCTTAACCGAGATCATGGGTGGATCTTGAATTGAATTAGTCACTTGCTTCAACTGGATTGGAGCAGTTCTGATCATTCAAGGCAATCAAGAACGGTCATTGAGACAATGGTCTGAATGAAAATTGCATTCAGTTTATAACTGAATCGGTTCAGCTGAATTAAGAAACAGCAGTCAAAGGTTCTGAACCTTATGATCTTGGTTAAACTCATAGAGTCGGTTGTTCAGTCAGGTTAGCTTGACTACAGGTTTCCACTGTCATACAATCCATTGCTATAACAATGAGAATCAACAAAGGTTAAACTCTGCTCAAGATAACCAAGGTCTGAACAACTGACGCATAGTAACAAATCGAAACGGTTGCACAGACAGGAATGAACAGGTCAAATCTGGTTTCCGAGTTGAACCAAGAAAAGCAAAGCAAATGCCAATGATCTTGGTTGAACTTTAACCATTCTTTACCTCATATACAAACGTTTTTTCATCGATTTAGCTATGACCATCTCATGTCCCACGCTCAAACCATTAGGTAGATAGTGACAGAGACATCATTCGTAGCAACTCGACTGAAAAATCATTTGTAAACAGCGTAGAAACGGTTGTTGAGGCAGGAATGAAAGTCACAACAGTCTGAATCTGGTTTACAGCTTCATGTATCATGAGTTGAACCAAGTTGTTGATCAAAGCAAATGTCTCCTACCCAATGATCTTGGTTGAACTTTAACCATTGCTTACCGTGTATACAAACGCTTTAATCGATTTAGCCATGACCATATCTCTGTCTCACTTTTAAACCATTAGATAGACAGTGACAGAGACTTAACTCATGTCAACTTCATTGTAACAGAACAGTTCAGAAAGAGCAAAGTCATAGCCAGATCCATTTTGAAGGATGGATCAAGTCCAAAGTGGTCCTTCCGGTCTCAGTTCCCAACTGGAAGGGTCCGTCACACACCAAACTGATTTTGATCAAAACGGCAAACATGACCTAACTCGTACCGAATTTCCAGTGTTCCTCCGTCTGCGACGAGGGCCTGAAAAAACGCAACGTGACCTGCCACCGCGTCCACCCGGGCGGCATCATCGACCCCAACCCCCTCCCCAAACTCAACTCGAAAAACTTCCACCACGAAAACTACTGCGACCTGTTCCGCGAACCGCCCTCGATCGCCCGCTGCGTCACCTCCCGCTGCACCGACGCCTTCCGCTGGCGTCCGGGCACGTGGCGTCGCTGCTCGCACCCGTGCGGCCGCAAGGGCCGCCAGCGTCGCCAACTGTACTGCGTCGACGCGCGCACCGGCCGCCGCGTGCCCAACCGCCACTGCCCGAAGAAGCTGCGCCCGCCGCTCAAGCGCGCCTGCAACAGGTGGCGCTGCACGCACGCCACCTGCAAGGACGTCCAGGTCGCCGCCCGGACGGCCGTCAACGCCGAGTACGTCCTGTCTTTGGGCGGACGACCCGCCTCCGTCTACTGCTACAAGATGGACACCCCGGAACCGGAAGAGTACGTCAGTCTGCACGGGGACGGCGACAATTACGCCGAGATCTACGACAAGCGGCTCATGGATCCGGACACGTGCCCGTTTGACGGACGCCGGACCGGACGGTGCGACTGTCTGGACGTGGGGCCCGAACGGTCGGGTGTCACCCAGTTTTGGAAGGTCCGGATCAACGTCACCTCTCTCCGAATCATAAGTACGGAAATTCACCGAGGTTTAGGTTGGCAACGGTTGGAGATTTTGGTACCGCTGAGTCAAAATTGGCGCGAAATTCAAATATGACACATGTCCAAAGTTAGCGCGAAATTCAAATATGACACATGTTCGAAAATTGGCGCGAAATTCAAATGGCATGACCGAAAATTGGCGCTAAATTCAAATTTGACACATGTCAAAAAATCCAACCGTCTCCACCGAAACCGTAACAATTCTCCTGACGAAAAATTTGTTTTCCAGATGACGATTTCACGTTTTCGCGCCAAAACCACGGCATGAAGATCCCTTACGGCACCGCCGGCGATTGTTACAGTTCCGTGAACAATTGCGGACAGGCGAGATTCTCAATAGATTTGACAGGAACGTCATTTCGACTGTCCGATCAGGTGCGGTGGATCGACATCGGCAACCACGCCAATTCGCGCATAGAGAAAAACGTAAGCGAGACGGAAACGTCACATTTGACAGGTGTCATTTAATCGATTGTTTCAGGGGCGCAAGGTGATGGGCGTCTGCGGGGGCTACTGCGGGAATTGCGTTCCGGATCCGAATCTCGGCCTCCAGGTGGAGATCACCTGATAATTGTTTCCGACGAATTTTCGAGAGAAAGAAGGAAAAGTAAGAATCTCAATCAGTATTTTGTTCAGAAACTGCCAAATTGTGCCAAGTACTACTACTACTATTATTAAAACTATTCTAAGCTTATTACGATTAATATTAGTAATAATGATTATAATGAAAAATGGCGGTCTATAGAAGAAGAAGGAAGAAGAAGCTCTCTACACGCTCCAACGATTTCTATGGCGCCATCTCGTGGAAAAGACCGTCCCTCTCGAACCCCCCTCGTACTTATTCGTACCTATCTAGATATGTTTTATATGAAAAAGATTTATGATTACGCCTTAATTACGCCTTAATTACGCGTTAATTATCACATGTAATGGTTAAATATCTGCGTATCGGGTGGGATATCTACGTAGGGTTGTTTGGTACCCTTACGGGCCCATTCAGACACACAAGTCGGAGAGACGTTCTTTATTAGAATCCAATGTTGCAGTTCAAGGTGTCGATGCTAACTAACTATTACAGACATTGGTATAGTCGACAATATGCAATATTGCCGACTAGACACTTTGGTTGTTTCAACACTTCCTGTTGACCAAAGTATTTGGACATAGGTTAACGTACCTATATGCTTACTACACCACCAAGGGGTGCCAGAAAAAAAAAATGAACGAAGTGAATTTTTTTTTTAAATAACAATTGACTGAGTAAATTAAGAATAACAATTACAACAAATCAAACAATCATCTCCATTTCCAATAAGTTTTACATTTTTTTTTTTTTTTGTTTTTACTTAATAAAAGTAGGTATGTACTAAAATTAAAGTTCTAAATTTTCAAATTAGGAAATCATCACAATTATAAAAGACAATGCACAAAAAAAAACATTTAAAAGTTACTACTTCTCTAAAAATACATGATTCAATTAAAACTACGCAAGAAAAATGACAAAATTAACGATGACTTTCACTAAGAAAAATCTCGAAATTATCATAAAAAAAATTATTATTATTATTATTAACGCATTAAAATACAAATATTAATACATCAAACATTTAATAACCAATATATTCTCCTAGAACTATGTCGACAAACTAAACTAATAGTGATCGGCGATGTTGAGATGCGCATTAATCTATTTCTTTTCCCCATACATGTATACATATTTATTCTTTATTTCATACCTATTATTTTTCTTTCTTCTGTACGCGTACAATTATATCATCATCATCTTTTCAATTTTGAGAACTGTCAACGACCTAGACTAAGTAGAGACGCCGATCCAGAATCTCAAAAACCCTCATAGGCACTATTTCAAACCATTATTTTTCCCTCATTCTCATCATTCCATTAGGTAAATTATTCATTCTGGGATGTCATTTTTTTCCTTCTTCACTTCTCTCGATCACTGATTTTTCCTATGACTAATTCATATTTCCTACTAATTTTCTTTTTCCTTATCATACATATTCGATTCTATACTCTCAATCGACACAACTGTAAACGCCTAATTCTTATTATTAAAAATACACAAAACTCAAGATTTAATACAACAGTCTATGGAAACCTTTTCGGAACCGCATTTTCCTCCACTTTCGGCAGATCAAAAATTTCAGGGTGATCAATCCCGATCGAAAAGATCCACCTAGGTACCTACTCGACTCTCAAAAATGTTCACTATTCACTTTTATTATGAATTTATCGTTTTTTTTTTTTTAAGCACTGAAAAACCTTTCGGCACCGGAACTAGCACGACCGAATTTTCAACGGGCGTTACACTTTTCCGAACAACACAACGTACACACTTTGAATTTAAGTTTTCCACTTCTTCTTATCCGACTCACATTTCAATATGCCAGGGCTGGCAGGATCGCCATGTAATGCTGAGGAGCGCGAACGAAAAGATAGCCATCAATGTATTCGCAAATGGGCTGCAAAATTCGGAGTTGAGAACGATTGTTAAGGCGCGTAATTATCCAAGACTGTCCGATGCGATTAGAGGTGCGATGGATGATGAGCCTACAAGTTCAAGGTCAGGTAGTAATCAGCAGTTATACAATATGCAAGGTCGGGATAATAACAATAGTAGGTATAATAGTACTAGGTATAATAATAGTGCTAACTACGGGCAAAATAAGTATAAGAATTTTAACGGGAAGCAAAACTATTACAAAAATCAAGGAAATGATTACGGTTCAGGAAACAAGGGTGGATACTCAGGTTCGAATGGTTATTACTCGAGTTATTATAGCCAGAATCGTGGAAAATATGACAATGGCACGGGGAATGATACCTATCGTGGGGGTTATCGGGGAAACAGTACGGCTTATGGGAGTCGGGGTGCTGGTACGAATGGTGCTAATTATGCTAGCAACTCTAATCAGTATGATAAGAGGTATAGCGCTGGTTCTAGTGGCTATTCCAATAGTAATAGTGGGAGAGACAATCGGTCTTCACGGATGTATTATGCGTCCGAAGATAGAGAGTCGTCTGCGAGTGACAGCAGGGATGTGGGACATGTTGAATCGCGTGGAGATTCGTTTTTTCGTGCCCAACAGTAAGAAAGTGGATGTTGAATGTGAGGAAGTGGTTTTGAGTGTGAATGGGTTGAATTTCGTGAGGATGCGTTATAGAGGTGAAGAGTTGTCGATGTTGATAGATACGGGAGCGTCTATAAGCGTGGTTTTCGTGGATGTTGTGAGGGAGGATGAAGTGGTTGACACGGGAAGCAAAATAAAGATAAATGGTGTGACTGGGTCAACTTTTACGTTGGGATCAGCGAGTTTGAATGTGGGATTACAGAATATTGAGGTAGGACATGAATTTATGCTGATGGAAGCCTTTGGGAAAAATATACACGGAGTGATAGGTTCGGATTTCTTGCGGAAATTTTCAGTAGTCATAAATTTTGAGAAGTTTTTAATGTCGTTTACGTTTCATGGAAGCGAAATTTCGGTGCCAATGGAATCGAGTCACAGTTATAGTACAATAATTCCGCCTAGATGTCAGATCTTAACTTATTGCGAGGTGGATATGAAGGATGAGTGTGTGATTTTGTCAGAAGAAATTTGTGAGGGTGTCTTTGTAGCTGGAACGTTGGGGAGACCAGATCGGATGAAGAGAGTGCCTGTGAGATTTTTGAATACACGGGATGAAGAAATAAAATTAAGGAATTTTAGACCTAGGATTAGTAGCTTAAATGAGTACAATTTATGTAGTTTTGGGGGTGAGAGGATTTCATCTGTAAATAGAGTGGATGAGGTGTTAAATTTAATAAAGACTGATCATATGTCAGTAGATGAGAAGTACTCATTACAGAGAGTGTGTGCCAAGTATGCTGATGTTTTCCAACTGGAGAGGGACCCATTATCTGTGACGAATGTGTATAAACAGTCGATTCAGTTGCAAAAGGAAGCGACGCCAGTGTATGTCAAACCTTATCGGTTACCACAGTCCCAGAAAGAGGAAGTGCATAAGCAGGTAACGAAAATGTTGAAGGATGGTGTGATTGAGGAAACGCGATCGCAGTGGTCGGCTCCGCTGATCATTGTACCGAAGAAAATGGATCAGAGTGGTGAGAAAAAGTGGAGGATTGTGATAGATTATAGGCTGTTGAATAAGCGGATTGAAGACGATAAATTTCCCTTGCCGTGCATAACGGAAATTTTGGATTCATTGTCGGGTGCGGTATATTTTTCTCACTTGGACTTATCACAAGGATATTATCAGATTGAATTGGAGCCGGGTAGTCGATCATGTACTGCGTTTACTACAGATAGGGGACAATACCAGATGAAGAGGTTGCCAATGGGGTTGAAGGTGAGCCCGAGTGCTTTTTCTCGAGCAATGACAATTGCAATGTCTGGATTGAATTACGAAAGTTGTTTTATCTATCTGGATGATTTGATCGTTTTCGGGAACAATCTCATAAATCACAATAAGAATCTAACTAAAGTTATGCAGCGTCTACGAGACGTTAATTTGAAGTTGAATCCACATAAGTGTGAATTTTTGAGTAAACAGATATTTTATTTGGGACATATAATAACGGCTGAGGGAATTTCTCCAGACCCGGTGAAAATAAAGGCGTTACGAGAATATCCGGTGCCAAAAGACGCGAATGAGGCTAAGAGGTTCGTGGCATTTGCGAATTATTATCGACGGTACATTAAAAATTTTGCTGAAATGGCGGCACCTTTGAATGAGTTAGCTAAGAAAAATTTCACGTACAATTGGACGGAACAGTGTCAAGAGGGATTTGATAAATTGAGGGAAGCGTTGATGATGCCACCGGTATTACAGTACCCAAATTTTGGGGTGGGGAACGAGTTCATTTTGAAAACTGACGCATCAGGGTTTGCGTTGGGCGCAGTGCTTTCAAATGGGGATGATAAACCGGTTGCGTTTGCTAGTCGGTCACTGAATAGAGCCGAGAGAAATTATTGTACCATCGAGAAGGAGCTACTTGCCATAGTATGGGCAGTTAAGCATTTTAGGCCATATTTGTATGGGCGAAAATTTACAATATTCACTGACCATCGACCGTTAATATATCTGTTTGGAATGAGTAATCCGTCAAGCAGGTTAACGAAATTTCGGTTAGTGTTGGAGGAGTACGATTTCGTTATTAAGTACATAAAGGGGAAACAAAACGTAACTGCAGACGCTTTGTCCCGTATTGAAATAACGTCGGACGAATTAAAGATCCTAGGTAGTCAGACTGAGGGCATGTTGAATGTGTTAACTAGAGCACAGGTGAAGAAGTTGAGTGGGAAGACGGATGTTGGAGCTCAGGCGGGGACTCGCGACAGGATTGATCACCCTGGCGTGGTGGAGTTGTTGGGGCGTCCAACCAAAGTAGTAGAAGTCAAGGATGTCACGGAAGGAGAATTTAAGCGAATAATTAATTTAGGGAAGTATGATTTTCAAGAAGGGAACTGTGTGTATGTGGCAAAGGCCCAAATAATTTTCATAAACCAAGCGACTCGATCAGCGTCTGCATTACGTGCGTCGTTGAGAGACTTGGAGAATGTGTGTAAAAAACTAAATGTTCCGGAACTAGTAATTGTAAAGAGTAAGGAAGGCGCGCCGCTCTTGAAAGAAATTGTACAGTTCGCTAAGGGGTTGAATATAAAAGTGTCCGTGATAAGAGGAGTCCAGAGTGTAACAGATAAAGATACGCAGCAGATAATCTAGAATAATTTTTTTTTCAGTTGCCCAAGGGAGGTGTAGTGTAAGTAGGTTATTAAGGGTGATGACTTCCAAAGATGAAGCAATAAATCATTAAACGCTAATTACCAACTCAGCGAGTTGCTACATCTATGGAATGTGTGGTCGCCTGCACATTAGGAAATAGTGATTGTTAAGTAGGATAAGTTAGCGTAAGCAATATGATATCGGCGACGAAGGGGTTTGTAACCCGTGCACCCAGTAGTGTACGTGGTACCCTCTCGAGTGGAGGTTGCACTGTCTGCACCCATAACCATCTGTGCTGAATAAATTGAGTACTTGCTAACATGAGGGTTTCACTGAAGAGGCCCCACCTAAAGGTCCGTAAGGGCTGTACATGTACAGCCCTTACGGACCTTTAGGTGGGGCCTCTTCAGTGAAACCCTCATGTTAGCAAGTACTCAATTTATTCAGCACAGATGGTTATGGGTGCAGACAGTGCAACCTCCAACACTGCATTATTACCCTCTGCCTGAGAAATAACTAACTCCGCCAACAATTCCTCTACTTCCTTACCAAAGTCGCATACTGATTTTGAACCCTGTTTCGAATTACTGAGACGTACTGATAATACCGCAGCCGACTTAACAGTTATAAAATGTTTTTCCAAATCAGCAATCAACAACGCGTTAGACGCATACGCATTTTTCAACCTAATCTTCGCGCTTTGGGACAGGCGTGTTTTCAATACATATGTAACCAAAAACCTCTTCCCAGCTTCATCCAGCAAAGCATCATACATCTCAATCCCATCTATCAATTGTTTCGTTACATCCTCACTACCGTTCATTACCGGCAACAGGCTTGCCGCAGTTTTCAAACAAAATTTCTCCCCCATGATGGACACACCTGCTCTATCCGCGTCTACAAGTCGAAGCTCTACTTTCATCCCTACTGGACTCTGATGCTCAACATCCTCCTCATCTTCATCCGAAGTCTCCTCTGTTCGAGCACTACTTATACCCCCCGACTTAGACAATCTCTCCTCTAAAATCTGTCTTATGGCTACGAAAAACTTATCAATATACTCAACATACTCTTTAGCTTCCTTCGTTAACTTATCATCATAATCTTTACTATCAAATACTGCTCTATAATCCACAAATTCAGTACTCAACTTATCTAATTTATTTAGCTTACGTAGAGTTGCCTTGGAATCCTCTCTTCTCGGCAAACTATCCTTCCCCAAATTCCGATGTATCACCTTCAGTTCTTCCAACAAATGTCTAAACGGCGTCGTCGCTGCAGACATGTCTCCATCCCGCTCATCATGCTTATTGAAAAACTGCACTTAAGAACACACTTTACAGGCCATAACACTCTCTACCCGCGACTCACTTTTTACTCGCTCAAACCACCGAAAACGTGATACCTACTCCGCACAAACTACGGAACTTAACCAACGCACGACTTAATGTCCAAACACAACAATAACCATGTCACACGTAGTACCACATGAACTTTAACCATCTGCTGACTTCCCACAATCTTGCTCTAGATTTCCCTTCCAACTTCTTCCATCTTCGATAAAACGGCTAAACGACCAACAGGCCTCCTTTTCTTCCCGCCTGAACGCTCATCGTGTTTCCCCTGGACGATGACGTACCCATTTTTGCGTTACGCCACTAACACCATCCAACGCACTTTCCAGAAATCAGGCACTAGCAGGATCTGTTGCAAAGTTTAAAACCGTACATTAACGGTACCATCAAACCCAGTCCAAAAGAGGCTCGCAGAATTAAATAAAATGAAAAAGAAGTACCATCATCATCAGAACCGAACGAGAATCGTGATAACGCCGACGTTAACAGAAGATAACTCGACAAACTTTGGCCTGAGAGTGCGATAAGAGCCTTCCCATATTGTGACCAGACTCGGTCGAAAATTCTTCATTGTTATACCAATTACTGAATTAAAGACGGTAGTATAACAATGAGTGCGCGAATTTATTAATAACAGTGCAAATATTTGTTCGATTAACTCGCGGAACAATTAATAACAATGTTACCGTCATTTAATCCGTGCACCTTGACTCTATACATAGTGTTTGCGTGGTTTTTGGGCATTTGCTACGGTTTCGTCCTGATTTCGTCGGCGGCCGGCCAAAACGGCGAAGTGAGTTTGTTCAACCAGCCGGGCGAACGGCTGAATTACCGCCTGCATTCGACGGTGATCCTGAACGAGAAGGGCGAGAGCCCGAAAAACGTCGGCTTTTACGTGGTGGGCGACCTGGAAGTGCGGACTTTATGGAGTGCCGGAGACGATGCGGTTTTACGCCTTCAGTTGACATCGCCCGAACTGCACATTCGGTCACGCAAAGCGCCGTCGCCCGACGGCTTCATCAAGCACTCCTCCAAGTTGGACGAGTTCCGCTCGAAGCCGTTCCTTCTGGTGTATTTTAATGCGTTAATAATAATAATAATAATTTTTTTTATGATAATTTCGAGATTTTTCTTAGTGAAAGTCATCGTTAAATTACGCCTTTTGGGAACTGGAAAGATGGAACTTTGTCGACTAGGACGATTCAGCATCAATGGGGAAGACGTTCGCCGATGTGGGAGTGTCTCTAGTTTCGGGAAAAGCAGAGTAAAGTGTTTTTTTTTTCATGTTTTTGTTCTTACATGTGTAGTTTGTATTTAATTGTTATTGAATTTTAATTTGATTTTTCTGTTTTAAGTTATCGTTAAAGTGTAAGATGATTTTGGTCATTGGAAAGAAAATTACAAAGAGTATTTAGAAGTAAGTCAAGCGGAATTGATCCCTCCAATTGTATTATGACTTTAGAAATTTTGGAAATTCTTGAAAATGTAATAAAATAAGTTAATTAAGGGATTAAGTTGAACAGTGATCGAGAAAAGGTAACATGCAAAAAGATAATGATGGAAAGTACTTGAATTAAATGAATATTGGAATGTGGAAATATTGAGAATGCTGAGGTTGGATCGGCGTTACCATTACGTGGACCGTTGACAACGCTCTAAAATAATTGGAATGGAATAAAATGTACGTACATAAGATGATAGAAAAAAAAAATGATGAACAATGAATAATGAATGATGAAAAAAAAAAAACCTTTAAATGCGCATAATAACATCTCCGATTGCTGTAGTTTTAAGTTTGTTAATAATTTAATTTGATTTGAAGTTTTGGCCAAACTGAAAATTGTTAATAAGTATACATGAATGAATAGTTTAGAAAGTGATTAAAATAATTGTTCGTGAAAAAAATGTCAAGTGGAAGATTTAGATTATTGATAATTTGTAATCATGAGTTCTTTAACGAAATAGTGAAAATAATTTTAATAAGTAAATTTAAGGAAAAGTAATGTAAAACGATTTGGAATGATTGTGGATTGAATGACTGAATAATTAAGAAACGAAAATTTGAGAAAATTTTTTGAGTTTAAGTATCTGTTAATTTGCCAAGAAAAAATCACTAATTGTGAATTTTTTCTTTTTTCAATGGAAGGGAGGTGTAGTATCCCTATAGAACCATATAGGTAGTATATTGAACCCGACCTACATATAACACCATCGTCAGCTATTGGTAGCATGACTATTTCCCAATTTACCTACGTTGCATTTGCGCGACGTAAGTAATTCGTATTAATATAATATTCGAACTGGAGAGTGATAATCGAACCCTCAACCTGGTAACTACTCCGAATAAACGATGTCTAAACTCATCCCTTGACTCTTCATTTAAAACCCTATAATACAAGATGTAGCAAGGACGATCTTGTTACATTACAGTGATGTAATGTAATGTAATGTAATGATTAAATATCTTCGTATTAGTGCGGGTATCTAGTAGGGTTGTTTGGTACCCTTACGGGTCCATTCAGACACACAAGTCGGAGAGACGTTCTTTATTAGAATACAATATTGCAGTTCAAGGTGTCGATGGTAACTAATAATTACAGACATTGGTATAGTCGACAATATGCAATATTGCCGACTAGACACTTTGGTTGTTTCAACACTTCCTGTTGACCAAAGTATTTGGACATAGGTTAACGTACCTATATGCTTACTACACCACCAAGGGGTGCCAGAAAAAAAAATGAACGAAGTGAATTTTTTTTTTTTAAATAACAATTGACTGAGTAAATTAAGAATAACAATTACAACAAATCAAACAATCATCTCCATTTCCAATAAGTTTTACATTTTTTTTTTTTTTTGTTTTTACTTAATAAAAGTAGGTATGTACTAAAATTAAAGTTCTAAATTTTCAAATTAGGAAATCATCACAATTATAAAAAGACAATGCACAAAAAAAAATTTAAAAGTTACTACTTCTCTGTAGTAAGCATATAGGTACGTTAACCTATGTCCAAATACTTTGGTCAACAGGAAGTGTTGAAACAATCAAAGTGTCTAGTCGGCAATATTGCATATTGTCGACTATACCAATGTCTGTAATAATTAGTTACCATCGACACCTTGAACTGCAACATTGTATTCTAATAAAGAACGTCTCTCCGACTTGTGTGTCTGAATGGGCCCGTAAGGGTACCAAACAACCCTACGTAGATATCGCACCAATACGAAGATATTTAATCATTACATGGCGACCCTGCCAGCCCTGGCATATTGAAATGTGAGTCGGATAAGAAGAAGTGGAAAATTTAGATTCAAAGTGTGTACGTTGTGTTGTTCGGAAAAGTGTAACGTCCGTTGAAAATTCGGTCGTGCTAGTTCCGGTGCCGAAAGGTTTTTCAGTGCTTAAAAAAAAAAACGATAAATTCATAATAAAAGTGAATAGTGAACATTTTGAGAGTCGAGGTAGTGTGAAAGTTTAACACGAATAGTGCGAAAATAAATGGGAGTTTTAAATGGAAGTTTTTGGCAAGTAGGTGGATCTCTTCGATCGGGATTGATCACCCTGAAGTTTTGGATCTGCCGAAAGTGGAGAAAAATGTGGTTCCGAAAAGATTTCCATAGACTGTATAGTATTAAATTTTGTGTATTTTAATAATAAGTATTAGGCGTTTACAGTTGTGTCGATTAAGAGTATAGAATCGAATATGTATAATAAGCAAAAAAAAAAAAAGAAACTTGTAAGGAATATCAATTAGTCATAGGAAAAATCAGTGATCGAGAGAAATGAAGAAGGAAAAAAATGACATCCCAGAATGAATAATTTACCTAATGAAATGATGAGAATGAGGGGAAAAATAATGGTTTGAAATAGTGCCTATGAGGGTTTTTGAGATTCTGGATCGGCGTCTCTACTTAGTCTAGGTCGTTGACAGTTCTCAAAGTTGAAAAGATGATGATGATATAATTGTACGCGTACAGAAGAAAGAAAAATAATAGGTATGAAATAAAGAATAAATATGTATACATGTATGGGGAAAAGAAATAGATTAATGCGCATCTGAACATCGCCGATCACTGTTAGTTTAATTTGTCGACATAGTTTTAGGAGAATTTGATGATTATATAAGATTAAATGTTTGATGTGGTGATACCTAATATTTTAATAAGTTAATAGCATAGAGGTAATAGTAATTATTTGTTATGATAATTTCGAGATTTTTCGTAGTGAAAGTCATCGTTAATTTTGTCATTTTTCTTGCGTAGTTTTAATTGAATCATGTATTTTTAGAGAAGTAGTAACTTTTAAATGTATTTTTTTTGTGCATTGTCTTTTTATAATTGTGATGATTTCCTAATTTGAAAATTTAAAACTTTAATTTTAGTACATACCTAGGTACTTTTATTAAGTTTAAACAAAAAAAAAATGTAAAACTTATTGGAAATGGAGATGATTGTTTGATTTGTTGTAATTGTTATTCTTAATTTACTCAGTCAATTGTTATTTAAAAAAAAAATTCACTTCGTTCATTTTTTTTTCTGGCACCCCTTGGTGGTGTAGTAAGCATATAGGTACGTTAACCTATGTCCAAATACTTTGGTCAACAGGAAGTGTTGAAACAATCAAAGTGTCTAGTCGGCAATATTGCATATTGTCGACTATACCAATGTCTGTAATAATTAGTTACCATCGACACCTTGAACTGCAACATTGTATTCTAATAAAGAACGTCTCTCCGACTTGTGTGTCTGAATGGGCCCGTAAGGGTACCAAACAACCCTACGTAGATATCGCACCAATACGAAGATATTTAATCATTACATTTTTGATTAATGTTGATGATGACGATAGTAATAATAGTGAGTGCCTCATATTGAGGAATCAATACGGTTTTCTCTAAAACGTACAATATTTATTACGTATTTTACTGCCATATTATCATGCTCGACTCCCTCAATCTGTTTTCTATTTTTTAACCTATTCTAATAATAATCTAGTGCCCCTTTCTGTGTATATAGCTACGTAATTTATTCCTTATTTAAATAATCGTTTAATTAATACCGTAACGCAATTAGATTGTCAATACTCAGTTTTACTGCCATTTTTTAAAATGAGGGAAAAATCCGTTAATAAATGTGCCACACACTGTCCATGTTCGCAATAAAGAACCACCCTGTATATGTGTTAGATTAAATATTTTCAAATAACGCGCCTTTTTATATCTGGTGCTTTTGTTTTCTTACTACCAACCAAAAGTTGGTGACTTTTCTTACCGGCTCAAAAATTCCGGATTTTTTCGGTTAGGAAACGATTTCAAGCCAAAAATTACTCGCAAATTGGTTGGAAATTTAGTACTTTTCGTAATCCTACCTTGAGGAAGACTGGATCGTCAAATGCGCCGTGGCTCTGGATCAGTAGAAAAGTGAAGACAGGAAGTGGAACTCCATGAATTTTCACCTGTAAAAATGGAGAAATTCATTTAAAATACTAAATCTACAGTCGCAAAGGACATAAAACTATCTAATACAACTAGATTTACCTAATTTCTTGTCCGATTTGCACGTTTTGAGACGTAAATTGCCAGACGAGAAACCAGTGGAAAAATAAAACGCACTTAACACGGTAACCCATGGCAACGTAAACAAGCGATTGTTTCGCACATGGGGACTAGCAGCACCGGCTTATTCAAGATTATTGGAATTTATTTAACGCGGGAACACGAAGGAACTTAACCCTCACGACAGAAAAAAACACTGAAACACGCTGTATGTCAATTTACTTGTTTTCAATTGAAAAATGTAATACAGGGTGTCCCGTAATTCGTTGGCAATATTTTAATGACGTATTCCTTGATGAAAATGATGACGAAAACTTCCTATGAACCGATGTCCGATTTCTTATGATGACGGAGTTACAGGCCGTTAAAGATGAGGTATCGACAACAGTTTTTCCGAAATAACTTTGATACCATTATCTTTTCTGAGACGAGTCCTTAGGATATCAATGATGGTATAAGCATGCATAATTACCCTTAAATTGACAAAGCTACCTTGAAGGGAAACTGGTAATTGGAGGTCATCCAGATGTTGAAGTGATAAATTTTTTAAATTCCTCTCCAGGAATGTTTTTTTTTCTTAGCGGAATACAAACCGTCATCATTTTTTAACAAATTAGGTATCTTGTAATTTTTCGATTGGACACTCAGTTTAACAGGAAAATGCTGAAAACTGAGGGAGTGCAAACCAAAAGCAAGGGTCGTAAACCGCCAGAAATTTTCTTGTCGCTTAGCATTCGATTTTCAGTACCAGTCAGTACATTATTGTTCAGTTGCTTGATAGACAAAGTGACTGTTGGCAAGTGTAATGACTGGTTCTGAAAATCGAATGCTAAGCAACGTAGACATTTCTGACGGTTTACGACCCTTGCTTTTGATTTGCACCCTCTCGGTTTTTAGCATTTTCCTGTTAAACTTAGTGTCCAATCGAAAAATTACAAGATACCTAATTTGTTCAGAAATGATGACGGTTTGTATTACGCTAAGAAAAACAAACTTTCCTGGAAAGGAAAATAAAAAATTCACCACTTTAACATCTGGATGACCTCCAATTACCAGTTTCCCTTCAAGGGTGCTTTGTCAATTTAAGGGTAATTATGCATGCTTATACCATCATTAATATCCTAAGGACTCGTCTCAGAAAAGATAATGGTATCAAAGTTATTTCGGAAAAACTGTTGTCGATACCTCATCTTTAACGGCCTGTAACTCTGTCATCATAAGAAATCGGACATCGGTTCATAGGAAGTTTTCGTCATCATTTTCATCAAGGAATACGTCATTGAAATATTGCCAACGAATTACGGGACACCCTGTATAATAAATTACTGACGAAAACTCGGAACATAATTTAAAAAATGACAGCGCCAACTTCACTACGAATTATGTTTACTCACTAGCTACTACCAACCTAAAGTTGGTGACTTTTGCTTCCAACTCGATTTTTTCCGTTAAAAAACTATTTTGGACCAAAAGTCACTGCCGAATCATTATGAATGATTCGAAATTGAATGCTTCAATGGTTTTTACCTCTAGGAAAACACCTGGATCGTCGGAGTGGCTCTGGCTCTGCATCTGTAGGAGGTGCGCATTAAACTGCAGGAAATCATACCTGTAAGGATGATCTTCATCAAAAATAACAAATTTACAGTGGCAAAGATCATAAAACTAACCAATAAAACTAAATTTACCCGTTTTTTGTCTGATTTACGCGATTTGAGACGTAAAATGCGATGTTGGCACAAGGAACGAAAAACCAGTAGAAAAACAGAACACAAATAAACACCCAGACCTATGGCAACGGAAAGCGATTGTTTTCCGCATGGGGACTAGCAGCACCGAATTTTTTACAAGTCGCAAATAGAAAAGTCTTATAAATTGAGCGAATATAATAAACAAACGTATCCGATCACCTAAATCACCTATTTAATTACCATGAGCTCACCTGTAAGGATAAAGAATAATACATAAAATTAAACTCACCGTTCGGAATAAATGACAGGAGCCAACTTCACTCTCATCGCCTTAAGGTCGTGGCAGACGTCAGACTGAAGCTTGTTTCACAATCTTGAAGGATCCCGTACTCGATTTAGGTCAATTGATGATTAAAACTAAATTAAAAGGCGAAATGCTACGTCTCGGTTCGTTTCGAGTGCCGTCTCATGTGCAACGTCAAACTGTAACTCTGTCGACAGGCGTACAAACACTGATCGCACTGGAACGGCTTCGAACCTGAAAAGCCCAAATCCAGTAACACCGACCGAACGAAGCGAAAGTGACCGACCTAGATGGATGCGCTCGTGAGTTTTCAGCGTGGACTTCTGACTGAACCCCTTACTGCAAAACTGACATTTGAACGGACGACTGTCCGAGTGGATGCGGGCGTGTTCCGCCAGATGGCTGCGCTGCTTGAAACCGTTGCCGCAAACCGTACAAACGAAAGGCTTCTCACCTGTCGACAGACAACGAAAAAAAACCACAATGACGTCTGTCAAAAAGTGACAGGTGACGTGACCGACCGGTGTGCTGCCTCATGTGCAGCCGTAACTCGACGGCCCTGCAGAACCTCTTCTCGCATATTTCGCACTGGTGCGGCTTGCCCGTGTGCAACTTCATGTGGGTGGCCAGGATGCTCGACTGGGAGAAGGCCTGTCAAAAAACGGCGTTACCGTGGTGACAAAGTCAACAAGATGGCCGCTCACGCTTCCGCATATGTCGCAGACGTGGGGTTTCTCGCCCGTGTGGGTCCTTTCGTGCAGGACCTTGTAATTCCGAGCCGTGAATTTCTGCGGGCAATAACTGCAAACGTACGGCCTCGAATTCGTGTGGCTCCGCATGTGCACCCGCAATTTCGAGCCATTGCTGCCAACAGAAACCCCATGAAAACCGAACGACCCTAAAGATCGTGACTAAATACCTCAATTGTTTTCCACAGACTGTACACAACACTTTAGAAGGTTTTTTATTGGTGGATTTGTGCAACTCTTGTTGAGGGATTCCTGTATCGCCCACCTCTTTTCGACACATGTCATTCATGTGTTCTTCTAAAGATTTTGCGTCATGAAAGGTTGTGTCGCAATTTTGACATTTGTAGACAGGATTATTCTGGATCGATTCGTCGTTGTGCGCCCTCGATAAATGGTTTTTCAGTAGGCGATCGCTTATGTAGCCGCCATGGCAGATACGACACTTGTACGGCCTGTCATCTATCAAAACGTGACCGATGAGTCGGTAATGCAGTTTCCTTGACTGTACTCACTCGAGTGGCGTTTGATGTGTTCGATGAGCCGACCCGTCAAGTTGAAGGGTTTTTGACAGAACTCGCAACAGAGTTTCCTCGGGGCGTGGGTCGCTTTGGCGTGCTCGGCGAGATCGTCGACCAGGTTGTTGCAAGTGGGGCACCACATCAATTTCAGGTCTCTGCATTGAAAGAAAAAATTACAGGAAACTGTAAATCTCAATCGGTTTTTCTCACTTGTGGATGAATTTCATGTGCGTCGCGAGGCAGTGCCCGTTCGCCCCGACGAAGTCGCACTGGATGCACTGTCGGTTGTTGACAAATTGTGCCTTGACCCTTTGGATCGCCTCCTCGACGACTTCCGGATCAAACAATGAAGTAGACTTTTTGGATGCTCTATTTTTTGACGTATCGCACTCTGATTCCAGATAAACGATTTCTATTTCATTATCCGAACTTGGATCTTCCGGTGGTTGTCGTTTGGACTCTTCTAGATTTTTCTGGACTATCTCGGTAGAATTTGTTAAGAGTTGCCGAAAACCGTACGAGGTCTCCAACTTCTGGATGCATAATTTACAGATGAATTGGGGCGCATTCTCGTCGTTATCCGGCTGAAATAACGTATAAATTGTTAGTTATTAGCGTACTGAATTTGAATGAACAATTCTAACCTCAAATTGGAAGAGAAACTGCAACTTTGAACAGTACGTTGGGGTTTTTTCAGTCGCCGAAACCAAGTGCGTCATGGATTCGGACTCCGTGAGGCAACAACGGCACAAATCGGACAAATTCCGGCCCTGGAAATCGGGGAAATCCATAATTTAAGCGGAAAATTCACAACAAACGGAACTTGTCACTTTATTTTGACAGACGACAGCACTGACAGCAGCACAATACCATAGAGCTTTAAATAGAAAAATAGAAGTGCAAAACTAGGCTGCTTCGTATTAGAATAAATTTGCTTTCTAATAAAAACCTAGACCCATCTGTAATAAAACCCCCGGATCGTTTAATTAGACCTAAATAATCTTAAGCTCTAAGATTTACAGTGAAAATTTGAAAATTGGCTGAAAAATAAAAATGTCAACAAACTGAAAAGGTTGGAATTTCCTTTGAAAAATCGCAAGAAAAGTACGAAAACGCGGGATTTATTAAGTTAGCCGGGAGAAAAGTTTATTTACAACAGAATCAATCAGTTAACAGTATCCTTACAAAAAGAAAAACAAGAATTAAATAAGGGCGAGAAAATGAGAAAATCACGCGACGTAACTGTACTCTTCACTGGAGTGGGGCGTCCTCTCGATATACTGCTTATCGATGAGCGACTCGATGCATTTCTTGATGAGCGACACGCTCGGCGCGAAAGAAACCCTCGACTGGGCATACACCTAAAAAAAAACCACAATTACCAACCCTCAAACCCAAATTACCACACGAAAACCGATTCCAAAAAAACCACAGACCTCCTGAATGAGAGCGTTATGTTTGAGCACTTTACGGGACTTCATTATGCGCACGATGGCCGCCTGCAGGTACATCTTCCGGTCCTCCTCGACCGAATTCATCGTCTGCTCCACCTCCTGGGGCGACTCCTTCTGCACGGCCGCGTTGATCCGGAACTTCGTCCTCTTGTTCGAGTAGTCCATGTTCAACCTCAAGACCGACTCGTTCGTCAACTCCTACAACAACCAACGCGAAATCTAGAAAGCCGGCAATTACAGGAAACTGTAACTGACCGTCGAATCGGCCAAAAGCAGCTTGCAATCGATCAGACTGGCCGCGTACCGATTGTACTGCTCGGCATTTAATTGCAAACTCTCCTTTATTTCTTTATAAGTGAGAGAGTCGACGCTTTCGAAAAGCAAGAGCGTCGCCATTTGGAACGTCTGCATGGTGACCAAGTAACTTTTCTTGAGGTGGCACAACTTCAGCTCGGCCTGGCAGAGGTTATGCAACCACGCCAACTTCCGACCGCTGAACCTGTCATGGTAGAAAAACTCGAACATCTGAACGCTCCTCTCGAGTTGCCTAGGATACGTGAATGGCGTCGCGGCTGACGTCTGCCCTAAAGGCCAAGCCCCTGCCTGCAGCACGTATACAGTGAAACCTATCCCTAATTCGACTTTTTTCGACTTGAGACAAGCAGCGAACTTGTTATTCAAATCAGCCGAAACTGACATATCGGTGAACATTCGGTGTAATTTACTGGTGAATTCGTAACCGCACGCCTGTTTGAGCCTGTTGATCATGGCCTCTTCGGCATCCATGCTTTGGGTCTGCTGGTGGATTAAGCGTTTGGCCAACATCCTCGAGTAGAATTTCTGAAAAACGTCCTTATCGTCGATGTACTTAAAAACCGTAATACTCTCGGTCAATTTCTCATCCACTTCCGAGTCGCTTATTCCTTTACTCGATTTCCTCAATAAAGTATCGCAGTATTTAGCCAAAAATTCGGGGCTTTTACAGGTCGCTTTACCGTGGCGGTTATTAATGACAGAACTGCAGGCCTTATCGAGCGCCCCCATGAAATTCTGGTCACCCTTAAAAACCTCCTGGATCATAACCTTGTATTTCTTATAGACTGTCAACATGTTCTCAACGAAAGTGACATGGATGTTATCGGCATCGATATTACCGACCGCCGCCAACCCTTGGGTTTTTATATGTTCTAGCACTGTCTCAACCAGAGTAGCCATAGCGTTTTGTACGCTTTTTAATAAGTCGTACATGTTCGACAGATCCTTTTTCTTTTCGTTTCGGACCATCGAGTGACATTCACTGTAGAGAAAAGGCAAATGCTCGGCCACCATATGCACCTCGCATCTTTGGGCCACTTTGGGCAAGGAGCTGGCGTGCAAAAATCGCCTGGCTCGGAAGAGCTCCTCTTCGATCCGAGCTTTGACTCGTTCCATGTAGAGACTAACGTCTCGCTCTTGTAAAAGCAGGGCTGCGTCTCTTTTAAAATGCTCCCCGCTTTCATTTAGGAAAGACTCCTCGAAAAGCTCCTGATAGAGCTGAAGTTGCCCCTTTTTTTTGTACCCCTGGACTTCTACGAAGCTCAGAATTGTTCCTCGTACTGCATCGATTCCGATTCCTCGGGTATTACCGGTCGCCCGATCTTCCCCGATCGCCTCTAGGAGGAGTTTTACTAATCGGTGGCCTAGAGGGGCGATCATCCCCGATTGCCAGACTTCTAAGGCTAATTCGCCGATTTCCATCTGTTCCGAGCCTCCGTTATCCGAGCCTCCGTAGATGATTTCCGCATCTGAGAGTTTCTGCGTCTTTATGTGCTGCTGGTTCAGGTAGAGGTAAAGGGAGTGGAGGTATTGGCTTCCGACTGAGTACTGGGTCCAATACCGGTGGTAGTTTTTGACGAGTTGGGATTCGCCCTCCGACTGGACCTGTCCGAGTAGGGTGGCGACGTGGTCGATCAAGTATTGCTTGGTTTCGGCGTAAAGACGGTCGGCCATCGGTTCCGGGTGGGCGACGCATAACGAGTAGACATCGCTGTGGGTTTCGAACAATTTTTAGGTGATTTTTTGAGGTTAGGTTTCGGTTTCTGGGTGTTTTACCTGAACCGGTCGTTCCACACGGGCCGGGGGACGTGATCGAGCGTGATGACGCCCTTGATCGTGTCCTGGATGGCGCCCCAGGTGCTGCCGAAGTCGACCCTCCGAGGCTTCAACGACATCGTTCCCGGTTGGAATTTTTCGCTGATTTTTGTGATGAGGAGTTTTCTGGGTAGTGCGTTTCGGGATGAGGCGTCCGGTTTTCGGCGCGGCGATGACTGGGCACGTTTCTAAAAATACTGGACGATAATAGAGCGGCGATTTTCCTTTGCTCACCCTCTTTTCCGGAACTGAAGGGGGGGTGGACGGCGGCGATTCGGGCCGATTTTCGATGGGGAACGCGACGAATTTGGAGTTTCGCGGTCGAGACGGCTCGGGATACCGTTAAACGGGCGAAATTGTTACGAAATTTTCGGATTTGCGACTTCTCGACCACACACGGACTGTCATATTGCGACAGCTGATTTCGCAAACGTCAACAATTTGACAGCCAGGGGCACCAACCAACACACTCGTGAACATTTGTAACTACAGATATCATATCAAAAAGAAGATACATAATGCAGACCTATCGATTATGTATTTATCAATTTAATTACATAACAAGGCAATAAACAATCCAGTACTTCACCACCTTGATTTTTGAACATTCCAAGCTAATCCGAAATATCTTCAAGAAGAAACTAGAGGGAATAAAAAAAAAAATGCCTCTCTATATTTGTGTACAACCTCTATGGAAATGTCAACCGCCGATTATTGGCACCCCAGAAATTAAAAATAGGTTTCTCATAAAAATGGGGTCATTTTAGAGTTTCACAAGCCCCTAGTGGCTCAATCGCTCGAAAATTTCGCCGGTTGAATGGGACAATAAACGTCAAAATTAGGACACGCAGGGCTGCCAACTTCAAATCCTTGAAACTGAATGACTGAATGGCGTAACGCCGACCTTTTATACCGTAGAAACGACTTGCATAATGCATTATCTAAATCTTATCAGTTTTCAAGTTGTTCTGGCTGAAAGAATTGTTATTTATAACCAGATTAACTTATGAATGGATCTTCTCGCGAAAAGCGACAAACTCCACTCGAAAAATCTTGTGAAACCTACAATAAATAATGTGTGGTAATAAAATTTAATGGAACTTTGTATTGCTCGGCATTTTTCCAAGCAATCTAACATATCGGCAGTATTTTTTCATAAATATAAACCGTAGAAAGGTTAATAGGAAAAATGCAGATTTCTGTAAACCCATGCAAAATGGCCGACTTTTTGACATGTGACAGTATCACCAGTGGCGTACCACACAAAACTGTCGACAGTCGCCATATTCCAAACAGTAAAAGGCTATTACTATGATACTAATGCGAGAAACTCGAGTTATCTTCAGGACCTTGAATGGTCCAGACTGACAAAAAACGCAATTTACGATCGGATTAGGGCAAGAATCGACCCCCGATCAGGAGATGACAAACTCGAGTGGCCAGACCACTCGAAAAGCCGATATCGCCGATAAAACCGGTGAAGAATTCCGAAAATTCGCCGACTCTCGGGTATAAATACGGAAACCGCACAGCGGGCGAGCACCAAAACGTCTCAAGATGAACGCCCCGACTCACCTCGCCCTGCTGCTGTGCTCGGTCGCCCTCATCGGCGCCCTGCCGCTCGACAACGAAGAGAGCCCGGCCGCCGTCGTCAAGGCGACCCCGATGCGAGAGATCGGCGCGCGCATTATCAACGGCAAACCGGCCTCCTCCGGACAGTTCCCGTGGCAGGCGGCCGTCTATTTGACAGTCTCCGGCGGCACGTCCTTCTGCGGCGGATCCCTGATCAGCACCACCTGGGTCCTGACAGCCGCGCATTGCGTGTCCGGGTAAGAGACCACCACCTGTCAACTGTCACCTGTCATCTGTCACCTGTCAACTGTCACCTGTCAACTTTAATCTGTCGAAAACAGGGTGAGTTCGTTCCGCGTTCTCTTGGGGACGACCAACCTGAACTCGGGCGGCACCCAAATCGGAGTGAGCAGGGCCACCCCCCACTCCAGCTACAACGGCAACACTCTGGCCAACGACATCGCCCTCCTCCAGTTATCCAGTGCCGCCACCTTGAGTTCGACCATCAAAACGATCGCCTTGGCCGACAGCACCCTGGGATCGGGAGTTTCCGTGACGATCAGCGGTTGGGGCAAGACAAGCGATTGTAAGTATAAACATAACCATGGTTACCGCTCATAACAACGCGATTTTGACAGCCTCGTCGAGCGTCAGTTCCACTCTGAACTACGTCGCCTTGACGACCATCACCAACGCGGTCTGTCAACAGACCTACGGCAGCATCATCGGCTCGGGGATCGTGTGCGCTCAAGGCGCCACCACCCAGAGCACCTGCAATGTGAGTCCAAATTTTCCGAAATTGTCACTTTTTTTACGGTTTTTGACGTTTTTTTGACGGTTTTTTGACGATTTTTTGACGTTTTTTCTAGGGTGACAGCGGTGGCCCTCTGGTGACCAACCCAACCGGTAACACAGTCCAAGTTGGAGTTGTCAGTTTCGGCAGTTCGGCCGGTTGCGCCCGTGGTTACCCCACCGGTTACACGCGAGTCGCCTCCTACAGGAGCTGGATCAAGACGAACTCCGGAGTTTAAACTGAAAAACGGACGAATTAATCATCGACGATTTGCGATTTTTGTCTTACTTACTCAGCTGTCAACTTATGTCAATAAACAGACCACTTGAAATTATCCATTCACCGGTTTTCCGGCGCTTCTTCCATTGTTGTGTGATTAAGATAAGGGACACTGCACTTGAAATGTTTACTGGAAATCGGCGGATTTCTGGGGATCGCTGATATGACAGGTGTTTTGACAGTCGCTGTCATTCACGACGGTTCCGCATTTTCTCGTTTTCTTATATTCAAATATTAATAATAATAATAATTATAGTAATAATCAAAAGTTTAAACCTAGTTTTGCATTAAATTAACTAATTAAGGTCGAAAAATGATTAAAAATTACGATAAAATAAACGGTGGCCTCCACCGAGTTCTCGGAACGAAATTTCACGCACACATTTTTCTTTTCTTTCGACGAACGGAACGATTATCCCATGGAGAACGGATTACTGTAGAAAAGGCGGACCCTCTGTGGGCGAGTTCGGGAACCTCTGCATGTACCGCTCCAACCTCAGATATTTGACAGTCACGAGGTTGCCCGCGTACCTGCAAAAACGTGACAAAATTAAAATCCCCAGCTTAAATTAGTCGTTTTCGATTAGTTATAGCAATCACAAAGAAATTTCCGTGACGTCAGCCATTAGTTCGAGCCACCTGTCAAACCGAAATGACACTGATGACAGCACCACCAGTGGCGTACCGTTCCGACCAGTGGCGTCCCCACAAGGAAACGTCAGAGGGGGGGCAAAAATTCGAAAAAATCGGGAAAAGACCCCGCGGTAACTGACATCATCAGAAAAAAATCAATTTCAGACTAAAAAATTGAAAAAAAAAATCATCTCAATTCCGAAAAATGGATGAAAATCGCTCATTGACAGGTTGGTGTGTACGCACCACCATCCGTGCAGGTTCCGGTAGGCGACGGCGGCGTCCGCCGGGTCGGCGCACTTGAGGTAGACGCACTTGCTGTTCGTCTCGACGACGACGTGCAGGATGCGGCACTGGTCGGCGCACTTGCTGAGCACGGCCCTGGTGATGACGGCCGTGTTCCGCGAGTCGCCGTCCTCGACCATGCCGCGCACCTTCAGGCACGGCGTCGGCGAGCACGGCAGACTGTTCACCGAGCCCGACTGCGTCTCGAACGCCTGCCCCTGCCAGCTCTTGTTGTTCTTCGACCTGCGAAAAGCGAAAGGAAAAGAAAAACGTCAAACGTCACATTTCACATCGACCGAGTTGATCGCATTCGAAGTTGAGAATCGTTACGTTCTTGAGGTTATGTCAGAGAAACTGAATTTTTTAATGAAAAAAAAAACAATTCGAGCGCTGATTCTATCGCCATTGCATTAGAAATGCCGTAAATGAACCCCTTAAAGCTACGGCACTGTCTCCGATAAACGACAGCGTGACCAGTGGCGTATCACATCAGCTGTCAAATCGAAAATCTGGAAGCTAAGTGAGGTTATGTTTCCAAAAACGCCAAAATTACGAACAAAACCCAAATAAATTCTTAATTTTTGAATAAAATAAACAGCACGCGCGTGGATTCTATCTCAACTAGAAACATGTGGTACTTTCGCGCCCGGTAGCCCTAGAAAAATCAAAATTTGACTCTTATTTTCAATGATACGCCAATATTAGACGCATTTTTCTACTCCTGATAACTCAATTGGGAGCTCTTCTAAATTTTCCATCAATATCTCGACTAATAAAGAGGTTACAGTACTTTGAAATTTTTGACAAAAATTTCGAAAATTAAAAAATTGTTTTCGTTGATACACCAATACCTGACGCATTTTTCTACTCCAAATGACTCAATTAGAAACCATTTTAAATTTTTCATCGATATCTCGACTAATAAGAAAGTTACGATACTTAGAAGTTTACGAAAATCGTTGAAATTTGCGTAAAAATTTGACCTCTAAAATTAAAAAAACACGATTTTCGGCCAATTCGAAAGCTTTTCGGATATGTCTAGGGCTTTTTAATAGATTTTTCGATTCTCTTTGGATTGCTGGGTAGCCCGAATCGATATCTCGATCGGTTCAAAAGTTAGACCGGTTTTAATTTTACGAGAAAGATTTTCTGGTGATTTTTCCGAGGCCATAATTCACATGAAAAATTACCTTTTTCCGATGCGCTCTAGGAGCATTTCGTAGATTTTTTGACGCTCTTTCGAATGCGCGGCCGCCCATCCCGATCGGAGCTTCGGTTCGAAAGTTATGGTCGATTGAAAATTTCGAGCAAAATTTGTACCCAAAGTGATGGATTTTCGAAAAAATCGAAAATCACTAAATGTCGTCCAAATCGAAATCCAGACACTTTTCTCGATAGATTTTGAGCTAACTAAGCGATTCCCGGGTCGTGCGACTCGATAGCTCCACTAATAACGAAGTTATGGCCGTTTGAAAATTTTACTCTATTTTCAACGGTACGGCAATATTATACGCATTTTCTTACTTCAGATGACTCAATCAGAACCCAATTTAAATTTGCCGTCGATATCTCAACAAATAAAGAAGTTACAGCACTTTGAAATTTTCAAAAAGTTGAAAATTCGAAAATTCGTACATTTTTTTTTCTCAGATAAACCAATACCGGACGCATGGATCTACTCCAGGTGACACAATAAGAAGCCAGTTTGAATTTTTCATCGATATCTCGACTAATAAGAAAGTTTCGCCACTTTGAAGTTTGCGAAAATCGTTGAAATTTTCGTAAAAATTTCATGTCAAAAAATTAAAAAGCACGATTTTCGGTCAATTCGAAAGCTTTTCGCACATGTCCATACTGTTTTCGATAGATTTTTCGATTCTCTTTCGATTGCCGGGTCGCCCGAATCGATATGTCGATCGGTTCAAAAGTTAGACCGGTTTTAATTTTACGAGACCGATGATTTGGTGATTTTTCGGAGGCCATAATTCACATGAAAAATTACTTTTTTCCGATGCGCTCTAGGAGCATTTCGTAGATTTTTTGACGCTCTTTCGAATGCGCGGCCGCCCATCCCGATCGGAGCTTCGGTTCGAAAGTTATGGTCGATTGAAAATTTCGAGCAAAATTTGTACCCAAAGTGATGGATTTTCGAAAAAATCGAAAATCACTAAATGTCGTCCAAATCGAAATCCAGACACTTTTCTCGATAGATTTTGAGCTAACTAAGCGATTCCCGGATCGTGCGACTCGATAGCTCCACTAATAACGAAGTTATGGCCGTTTGAAAATTTTACTCTATTTTCAACGGTACGGCAATATTAGACGCATTTTCTCACTTCAGATGACTCAATTAGAACCCCATTTAAATTTTTCATCGATATCTCAACAAATAAAGAAGTTACAGCACTTTGAAATTTTAAAAAAGTTGAAAATTTCAAAATTCGAAGATTTGTTTTTTTTAGATAAACCAATACCGGACGCATGTTTCTACTCCTGATGACTCAATTAGAAGCCCATTTAAATTTTTCATCGATATCTCAACTAATAAGAAAGTTACGGCACTTTGAAGTTTGCGAAAATCGTTGAAATTTTGGTAAAAATTTTGTTGTCGAAAATTTAAAAAACAATTTTACTAAATGTAGTCTAAATCGAAATCTGGTCACTTTTCCTGATAGATTTTGAGCAAACTAAGCGATTCCCGCCTCACTCGACTCTATAGCTCTATTAATAAACAAGTTACCACACTTTGAAAATATTTTCACTGTGACCAGTGGCGTACGACACCACCTGTCAACCCAAAAACTTTCAACAAAAATTCGTCTACCTCACAAAAAACGTCAAAACAACCCACAAAACCTAAAAAAACTCAAACTTTCAACCCTCTCGACTCACATAGAAGTGTTGGGCCCTCCGAGCCACCTCCAAACTTCACTCGGCTCGCCCCGAACCACCTGAATCTCCGTCCGGATCCTCGACTCGTTCTCCTGAATGTACTTGACCGCCCTAGCCCACACCTTCTCCTTCGGCTTGCGCTCGTTCACCGGCAGTATCATGTCCCTCAGATGGTTGATGACCAAGTACGAGTCGTTCTCGGCACAGTTCGCCTGCATCGTCTCGATTATACTCTCGATGAGCGCCACCTCGTCGTCCCGCTGCCGGCGCACGTGCCTCGCGTACCGTCGGTAACCCTCGGCGCCCGCCAACAAAATCGCAACGCCGATCCCCATGGAAACCGTCAGATTCAAAATCACCGCCAGTCGGTCGTACAGGTAGCAACCCCACGGCAAAGCGACGTCGACCGCGATTAGCGCGACCTGCTTTACCGACCTCGCCGAGAAAACCGTCGCCATGCTTTTCGGGGGCTCCGGATCGGGCGAACCGTCCGAATCTATGAGGAGCACCCGCAGGGACCACTCGGGGTTGCCGAATGTCAGCATTTCTAGGTTACCCAGGTCCGTCAGGATTTTGTCGGGGTTTTCCGGGGCGTAATTCTGGCCCAGGAACGCCAAGATGTCGCCCTCTGTCATGTGCGGTTTGACAGATCGATCCGTGCACTTGTGGGCGGTCGCGCGTTTCGACAGCTCCGGCTGCAGCACTCGGAGGAGGCTCAGAGCGCCGCGGTCCTCGCCCTCCGCCACGCACTCGACGCCGCGCCTCCTCCGATCGTCCGGCCGGCAGTGCGGGATGCGAGCTGAGAAAAAGGAGCAGGAATCAGAAATACGCACTTTTTCGAATCGTAAAACGAGTTTATTTTGAGGAAAAAAATAATAGAGAGAAAGAGATTCTACCACCGATTGATCGACCTATAAAAATATCCGTGTATTATAATAATAACTGTCGTCGTTTTAAAATACCGTACGTAAATCTATCGAAAGAGTAATAATCAAAAAGTGAGGTTATGTGTGTGAGGGTTCTATTACAAGCGGCGATAATCGCCGTCCTTACCGGTGACTTCGAGTGAGGTCTCCGATCTGATACCGAGATAAACCGCCCCGACCACGAGGAAAAACAGGAAGGCCAAAATCAGCACCATGAACGGCACCAAGTTGTCTTTCAGCACGCTCTCGTTGCCCTGTTGCTGTTTCTGCTGCTGCAGCAGTGACGAATGCTTCGTGTAATCGTAGCCCAAGCGATTCCGGATGTTCCTGTAACTGAAAAAGACAAGAAAATTAGTATTTAACACACAAAACCACTAAAAAAGCGAAAAATCCGTCGTGTAATGTTAAAATCCGACATTTCGGCCATTTTGAATTTCACTTTATTTACCGGTCGCTAAGGAAACGAACGCTCGTTTCTTTCAATCCTCTCAAGTCAAAGTCGCTTGTGCCTAACTTCACGTGATATATTCATAACCTCAAATTTTCCGCATTTTTATTCTTCCCTAACAAAGAAAATTCGAATCAAGGGCGATTACCTGCTGGGCAGAGCGCGAGTGGATCCCCCATTGACGTCGTTCTCCTTGATGACATCACTCGACTTATAATCGAACGAACTCGCAGTCCTGGGACTCTCCGACAACTGAGACAGCCGCTTAGTAAAGTTGCTCAAAAACGGCGTCGACTCATCCGCGCCCCCGTCCGAGTTGACAGTAGGACTCGAAGTGTACAGAGGCCTATCGTAGGCTCCGAGACTCGGCGACGTGTACTGCGACATCCTCGAGCGTATAGCGTTCAGCCGCTCCCCAGCCGCCTCTGCCGCCGTGCTCGCGTTTAAAAAGGCGGCGGGCAGACGCGTCGGCGAAATCGGGGGCGCCGCCGCCTTTTCCGCCACATCGTCCGACTCGGAACCAGTGTCGAAATCGTCTCGAGCGTTATTCAGGATCCGCGTCGTCCGAGTGGTCGTGGTCGAGGTAGTTTTCACCTCCCTTGACCCCCCGGTGGCGGCGCTTAAAAGAGAGGGCGCCACGGGTGAAGATACGGAAGCCGGCTCGAATCTCGTGCTCTTCCGAGTCGTCGGCTTGGAGTTGTTCGCCGGGGGCTGCATCGAGGGCACCGCCATGGTGGCTCTTTTCAATCTGTTGTTGTCTTTGCGGGGCGAAAGGGCGTCGTTGTCGCTCTCCTCTTCGCTCGAGTAGCGCCCCAGTGACCTGTGGAAGGTTTCATAACCTCACTTTTTCGTTTTCGGCTTTTATAACGGTTTTTTTACCTGCGGTCGTCTTTGCCGATCTTGTTTCGATTCTCCATGAGTAATTTCAGCTTCTTGGCCATCACTTTGCGGGTGGTGCCCGTTATCGGCATAAGGGGGAAGCCGAATTCTTGGAGTTTGGAGCGGAGCTCCGCGTCGGAGAGACTGTCCACGTCGACCATCTGTGAAATTCAGACGGTTTAGCGCCCCTGAAATGGCTTTTCGACAAGGGAACGGGCGATTTTCACGGGTTTTCGGCGTTTTCTTCGGAGGCGGGTAAACCTCACCGCGTCCTTGAACTCTGATTTCGCGATTTTCACGCCGAAATCGGCCGATTTTTGTGCAATTTCACCGGGCGTAATGTGGATGCACTCACCTCGACGGTTTTCCACGTGTTTTTCACGGATTTTTCACGATATTTCACAAGAAAAGAAGCGTCGCCTTTTTACGACCATAAATAGACATGACGTTTCACGCCGCACCGCTCACTCTCAACCGTCAAATCAAACCGCGAACTGCTACCAACCTAAATGATTTCAAAAAAATCACCAGAATAACCGGTGACTGCAAGAGTGACAAAGCGGCAAATTCAGGCAAATTAGATTATTCTTAGACTAATTAATAACTGATTATCCATTTTGCATTAATATCTACCGATTACATGTAATAGAACACATACGTCTAATACAGACAATCAAAAGTAAACTGATAAGGCATTTTTTAGCGTGTATGTGGTAAACAAACTGGTAATACAGGTAACCACAAGTGACGTTCAAAAAAGAGCGGCAAATTCAAATTTTAATCATACCCTGTGTACAAAAAAAATATCACACTCCCTTCTTAATTAGCGGATTAATCGCGCTTAAACCCTGAAGGCCGAGAAGGAGACCCGCCACAACTATCAAAGAAGAGATTTTCACATCACCCGAATCGGCGGTGGCCCTAAAATATCAGAAAATTAGCGAATTCAACAAATTCTGGTGATTAAAACTCACGTAGATAACCGGAGAAGGCACGAATTGATCATGTAACCGTTGGAGAACATGAAAACTATCACGAAAACGGCGTAAATCCAATCGCTGTCAAAAACCACCGGCAGATGGTTTCGTCCTTGAACGTTACAGTACATGAAAAGCGGAATAAAACACATACGTACTACCCCCAAGAGGCACAACACATAAATCGGCCCTTTCTGCAATCAATCGTAATAAAATTAAAGATCCCAAAAGGACTAAACAGTAATTACGTAAGGAAATTTGTGTGCAGTCATTCGTCCGAATAATTGGATCAAACCCGCCATTAAAATCGAGACGACCGGCGTAAAGTACAGACCTGAAAAACGAAGCTCTCTACATTACCGGCACGACCTGCCGAGCGTCCATTTTGCCCGATCAGACAGAAGAGTACTCACTATCCCACTCACTGAACCGATCCACAGACCTCACCGAAATCGTCAACCCCGGATGGACCATGGCGTCGGTCCCTGCGACGACCAGAACTGTCAAAAACAGCACCCAGACCTCCTTAAAAACGCGCCCCACCCTCGCCCTGTCCGCCTTTATCTCGGCCTGCTCCTCGATCGCCCTGGAAACGACCGACTTGAAATACGCCGACCTGTCGCCTAGGTGAAACAGGACACCGGAAACGGCCGTCACCAAAATGGCCGCCATCAGGAAGTTGACGAAACCCGCCACTTCCGGATCGGGGCTTTGCGCGCCCACCACTTTGGCGAATCCCGAGTAGATCTCGCCGCACGACATCCCCGTCATCATCACGGCGACGTACAATGGCGGAAATTTCGAACTCAGTTGGAAAAGCGAAATCAGATAGACCGCCTCGGCCCCGCTCGCGAAAAATCCGACCGCCAGGACGACGTTCTCGTAATCCTTCACATCTGCGACAGAATTATACCGGACCGTCTATTCGTGGCGACGTCTGTGGCCGAACTGTCAGAAATAATTACAGATATCTGTAGTATCGGCCAGCGTCAGGACCGCCAACGTGAGGAACGAGACGAAAAGGCAGACCAGGCAGACGTAGAACCGCTTGAAATAGGGCGTCCTGTGGAACCTGACCAAAACGGCAATTGTGAATCCCAATCTCGAAAGGCCTGCGATTAACGAGAATTTCGATTCGAACTCGCCAAATTCGTCCCCTCGTGGAAGTTTGCCATTCACGAAGTAGAATTCGTAGTGGAAAAACTGGAACAAATGAGAAGAAAACGTCATAGTTTGTCGAAAACAATTCACAGAAATTACTGTAACAATGATTCCACTTACCGAGATATAAATCGTCAAAAAATTGACATTCAGTCTGAGCAAACTCCCTAAAAAGAAGAATAAAGTCAAACCGAAACCGTTTCTATCGGTTACCGAATCCATGGTGATCTCGTTATTGTTATTAAACACCAATGACACAATATTCATCATTACACACATTACTTCATACTGATCCAAATACCACACTGATTAAATGTGTATGTATTTAAGCGGAATCTTATCTCAAAAATCTGTTAAACCACTACTGAAATCAGTGCTCGCCTTATCTAATCGCCCGAGTTGTCCAAAACGCACGTGTTTGCGGTAGTGACGTAGGGTGGAGAGTCGCGACATAACCTCAAAGAGAATGACAGGTGACGTAAGAACTGTCAAACTCGCGATTTCATCACTTTAATGACGGTATTCGGTAACACACCTCGACATAATTAATCTGTCTAATAATAATATTGTTTTGTTAATCGATTCTTCGGATTTCCATCTATATGTACATTATTTTCGACACTAAATGTTTAGTAGACGCTACCTGATGACTGATTCGAATTCGAATAGGATAATAACTAACAAGACAGTCCCAAAAACGCGATTATCGTTATGACTTTCGTAAAGGAGGCCAATCACAAAAGGTTATTGCTTCCGTTGATCGACGAACACTTGGTAGAAGACCCAATCTTCGAGGAACGAGGGCACGAACGCATGAGAGGTCGTAAATTTAACGGCCGGCTGCAATTTCATCAATTGATCTTCGTACATTTTCAGCGCATCTCCTGCAGCTGACCCTATAACCTAAAAATTCAAAGTTAAATCGCCTTATTAATAAATAAATCAAGAGATTATTACATGAGTCATGAATTTCCCGTCCGGTTTCAGTATTTTGAAGCTCGTTGCTAAGATTTTATTGATGAATTTCCACAATTCTCCAGTGGGGCTCTCGGAAATGGGCACGTCTGTCAAATCGCCAAAAACATAATCAAATTTGCGTCCCTCAGCGATGTACTGCTCCAAAGCCTTCATGCAGTCCCCGAGGATGATCTAAAATAGCAAAAATTTATAAAACTTGAAAAAAAAACAGTAAATTTGACAGACTTCATAGTGGGGGCCGGCCATTTTGTCCAAAACGTCACCGCAGATGGACCTCATGTGTTTGGCGCACGCTTTCATGACGACATCGTCGATTTCCAACATTATCACTTCTTTCGGCTTCTCTTTAAGCAACTCGTATAAGAGGGCGCCATCTCCACCCCCTAAAATGACGATCTCCTTGTCTTTGTAGTCTTCGGCACCTCGGGACATCAGGGTTTCGGTGTAGACCAAATCGGCCTCGGATATGTCTGAAGAAAAATTAAAGAAATCTACAAAACCCTATCAATTAGGTTATGTTCACTGTTGCTGTCAAATTATTTGAGTGGAACAGTAAACATAACCTCACTAATAAGCGAAAATCGTTACTTTGGAGGTCGTCCAGTACCAGCATGTTCCCCAGAGTTTTCGAATGGACTATCTGCACTTTCTGGAAAGGGGTGCGCTCCTCGAAGACCAGCTCGTCGATATCGTACTCGAGCAACCTGTCATCTGTCAAACAAAACGCCATTAACCGTGGAGAAATTCGAACGGACGTCATCCATCTGTCAGAAATAAAAACTGGCGGGATACGGAAAGAGCCATGCTTGTCTCCTTTACGAACCTGAGGTCGGGTAGTACTTGACGAAGGTGCCCCGCTTGATTGGGACGTACGCTTGACTTCTGTCGGCGCTTAGGCCTTCCGCAATTTCCCGATCAAGTTCACGGCACCTCTAAAAGAACCAACATAAGCCATGCGACAGCCAACCAAAAAAACCAAAGACAAATCGAGCAGAAAACCATCGAAAAAAAGCTCAAATCGGACGGATCATGATCGAAATGAAGGTCTCGACTGTGGCAATAGTTAGTGAGAATGTGGAGTGCGATTCGAACCTGAGCTCAGGAGGTACACGTCGATCGGGGCGCCCCGTTTAATCGCCGGAAACACTTTCGACCTGTGGCTGTTCAACACCGCCTGCAATTTCCGGTCGAGATCCTTCAGTCGCTGCAATCATCTCCAGTCGATTCAAGACGTTGGTTCGTTATCTTACCCTCTTGCAAGGACGGTACTCACCTCGAAACTGAGAGGGTTCGGAGCGCCCGAGTCGAGGAACTCGACGTTGACGGTGACCAGGCCCCCGGCGTACACGCGGACGGTGGCGGTCAGGCCGCCGTCGCCGGTGAACAGTTTCATCAGGTCCCCGTCGAGGGGCAACGTCTGGGCCGGCCGCAGGTTCGACAGGTACTCCTTCAGGACGGTCTCCACTTTCGACACGACCCCGGAGCGCTGAGAGTCGTTTTTTACCTCGGACGGGTTGACGGAGAAATCGAGGAGCACCGTATTCACCGACATTATGCGATTTTACCGTTTAGATTCTTCAAATTGGACCAATTTAGACTAGGAGCGCTCAATTTAATTACTTCCTAACCCCACTTTTCGGGCAATGTGACGACTGACGATTGACAGATTCGCTGCCAACTGCGAAAGTCAAATGTCACCAGATTTGAAATCTGCACTAACTTAATTAGCGAGTTAGCCGATTTATCCGATTTTTCTACTAAAATTCACGATATCAGTGAAGAAAACGCACAAAATCGCGTGAATAGGTACTGAGGTGATTTAATAATACAGCTTTTTAGCTTACCTGAACGAAACATAGTACACTGACGGATTTTGCACTAGATTTACGCTACCAACCATTAAAAACTCACCAGATTTGAAATTGCACCACGAATTCATCTCTTTAAATAAAAATTTCACAATAAAATCGAAGAACACACACAATTCCATGTGAGAAAACACGGAAAACGACGAAAAACGCGGCTTGATTTAAAAACAAATGAATTGACAGACTCTCCACCAGATTTTCGCTACCAACATTGAAAAAATCACCAGATTTAAAATTGTTACCAAATTAAAAGAAGAATTAACTAATTTCAACCTAATTTGACTTGATTTCAAGTCAATTTCGAGTATTTTCTCTAAATTTATCAATAAAACAATAAAGAAAACACTATTCTGTCCTTTAAAATGTAAAACAAATAGAATTTCCGACAAGTGACGGAGCCCATAGGCGCGCCGAAACCACCAGTGGCGTATCACCCATCCGGTGAAAATAAAACGAGAATAAAATTAATAAATTTATTTACACGATACCTAAACGATAAATAAGCCCCCCCGTCACGCCACACTATCGGCCTGCTTCGAATCGAACTCCTTCACGGCCCTCCTGGCCCTGGGAGGAGGCAGCGGCGGCTCGTCCGGCCTGCCCCCCTTGATCCACGCCTTGACCTGGCTACCAACTTGGTAAAAGTGAACGTATAAAAGGGACAAAGTCAAAAACATCACTAAAAAAGACACCAGACTCAAAACGAGCGCCGCGATCGGACTGTACTCCTCCTCGGGCGTCGGCAACACCGCCGGCGGCGACGACGTTGCCACGTCCTCATCGAAATCGTCGACCGTTTCCGTCGATGTCGGCGAATCGGTCACCATGACGTCATCCGTCGCTTTTCCAGCTATCTGAATATCGGCGCACGCGCGAAATTCCTCCTGCGGCCCGCACCCTACCGCGCCAGTGCCGTTCGGGCAGTTGCCCCAGTTGTTGCCGGCGACGTAGCGCCACTGGAGCACGCAGTGGTCGCACCGCTTTTTCGGGAGCCGGTACTTGATCTCGTACACGCGGTTGCCTTCCTTCGGGAAGTACCGGGTCGATTTGTGGTCGACGCCATCTTGGGGACGCGCCAACTTCAGGACGTTGCGGTCGAGACACTGCTGCGTCGTTCGTTTGTGGTCGGGGCAGATCGCGAACTCGAAATGGCCGTGGTGGTTGGCCGTCAGTTCGACGCGGATGTTTATGACGCCCCCAGCGGCGTACTTGCGCACTATCACCCCTTTGCCGTACGTGCCGCCGTACTCGTGCGCCCTCGGGACTCTGAAATTGAGAAAATCCGGAAAATTACTTGAAAATTCAAATTTTCAGGAGATTTTTGGTGAATTTAGCCAACTTTGGTCAACCTCTTTCAATTTTCTAATCAATATTCCCAAAAAAATTCATTTCAACACCCTGTATAACTTTTAGACTGAGGTAAACTTGGTTGAATCATTCTATTTTGACCTCAAGAAAATGCGGTAGCCAGTTGTACACGTATTCCAAAGACACCCTGTATTCGAATGGCGCGAAATTTCAAATAAAGGCGGGAAAATTCAATAGAAAATGTGAGTGGGGGTAGGAATGGCGCTCGGACATAACGTCGCCGTGCTTTCTGCGCTTACTTCGAGTCTCAGGGGTCGCCGCACTTGCGCGTGAAGCCGCCGCAGTTAAATATACAAATTTTTAGAAAATATTCGATGAATTCAGCCAATTTTTGTAGCCAATTTTGACCAAACTTAAAAAAAAAATGTTTTCAGGAAATTTTGCCAAATTTGCCTATCTTTTGCGGTCTTAGCCGACTTGGAAAATGATTTGGGGGAAGGAATCCAAAGACCCTCAGTTTTCAAATAGCGCGAAATTTCAAATAAAGGCGGGAAAAGTGAATAGAAAATGTGAGTGCGGGTGGGAACGGCGCTCGGACATAAGGTCGCAGAAGATTAGTGCTTACTTTGAGTCCCAGGGGTCGCCACAGACGCCGCACTTGCCCTCATTCTTGACCCACTGGCGCGTGAACCCTCCGCAGTACGACTCGTGGTCGTTGTAGTTGTGGGGTGTGTCAAAACCGTAGCGCCAGGCGGACGCCCGACTGGGCGGCTCTATGAGGCGGCCGTGCCCCTCGATCCAGGGCAAAAACGAGGCGAATACGACCAGGAATCGCCCGGGAAACATCCTGAAAGAGTCGCAGAATTATGTCATTTGACATTTGACAGATCGTATATGACGCAACTTTAGTGGGATTTTCTGTTCGGTTTTGTTCTGTGTGTGCTATCGACCTTGTACGGCCGCCTTTATTAGGAGGAAGCTGAATAAAAAGACCATTGACCTCTCTTATAAATACCTATAATCAAATTTTTTGATCTTTTGAATTTGTATATGTCAGCTTCAATGAATTTGTCTTTACTCAAGTTAATAGTCTTTTCCGTATCAGAATTTTGCAGCAAATGATGGATTTTTGAGTTCAATCAATTATTTAGCAAGAAAAACTATTGCAATAAAATTTTATAAACCAAAATTAGTCAATACTGGTCAAAATCATGTTTGAGTACACCAAAGTCACGCCAGTTACAAGAAAAATCAATTACTTTAATTGAAATCACAGATTTTGAGAGAACAATTTCCTTAAACATCCTTTTCCTTGTTCCCACACATTCCTAGACATATTTCAGAATGTTTTGACAATGTTTTAGCAATATTTGAGCAAAAGTTTCTCGAAATCTCTAAAAACGATCCAGTTATTCACAAAAATCGCTTAGAGTGAGTATTCAAATTCGCTCCATTTAAAGTGAAGGAAACGTGAAAATCGAATTATAATGCATTTCGATATTTATATCGCGTGTCGCCGATAAACAGGACTTTCACCGCGAGAGAAATTCATCAATAAACGAAAATTAGAACACCGACAGCCACCTAACATTAAAATCGAATTAAATCCTTGGAGCACTCAAATCTTCAACCCATTAAATGAAACATAATTAAACGCACACTATTCAAGGCGAATTTAAGAAAGATACGTTTGCGTGCATGCACAAATTGCACAATTATTTCAATTAATTTCAATTTTAATAAGGAAGGACGTTAAACCCGTGATTTTTTGAAATAATAATTTCAAGACCACAGACCAAAAAAGTCCAGAAACGCCCACCTAATAACGAGTCATTACCATAAACTTCACAGTCTAGTAATAACTCATGCCATTACTAAAACGGTGGACAATAATAATGGCGATAATTAAACGCTTTCTTGAAAGCACCGGGTAATTTATGCGGGGAATCGATTGGCGTCGGCCTTGTCTGTAAAATTTTTCATTATCAAACCAGTGCAGTGCCGTTCTAATTCCTTCTGCACTCTCGCGAGTGGAGGAAATCATAAAATCGAACCGGTATTTAATCTACAGAAATTTACATTGCGATTTTTCAGCTTGGCACGACTTATTACATTAGTTGCAGTATACTTCACAGAAAAACCGACCACGGATTGACCCCAAAACCTCAAATTACTTATACTGCAAAATCTCAAATGTCTTCGAAAAAACTTCCCTTGATTATTTCTCGATTTGTTTATAATTTTGAAGCACATGCGATAGCTGATCAAAACGCTGAAAAGTTACGTTATTCAGGTACTTTCTAATCGGCCCGTTACATTACCTACTGGTTTTGTTTCGCGCAAAAGTAGGGCGATAATTGTGCTTTACCGTCTATGAAAACAAAACGGAATTGCGACACAATTAAATAATTAACTTCGGCCACTAACTGTGTAAAAATAACGCAACATTATCATTACATAAAGGCCTTTCAAAGAGCGTGAGAAAGGTTTTCGAAAATGCCCACTTCCTGTTTTATGACTCGAACAAGGTGAATGCACACACAAAAACTCCGACAGTACACTAATATTTACAGGTATTTGAAAAAGATTAAAGATTAAAGTGACTAACCTGCATTCGAGGAAGTGTATCGATTACTAATCACATAATCCACGAAAAATCACTGGTTCGTCTTCTGTTATTCGAGAAATCTTCCGTTTTAAAAGCTCGACACTTTTCGGCTTTGGCTTAGCGGTACTGTACAGGTAATACGGCTCTGTAGGTAGCCTACATTTCGTGGGAAGGCAGGCAGTAATAAATTCAGGACCGGATTTCGTTTCAAATACAGCCGAGAGAAATAGCGGCGAAAGAGAGATGGAAAGGTGGGGACTCAAACATCCAGCGTATAATAACCTCCTCCATTTACAACATTTCAGTCTTCAAGAAGACATACATTGATATTTCTCCCAAGTAAAAATATCTTTTTTGAAAAAAAAAAAAAAAAAAAAAAAAAAAAATCTAAAACGAAATATTTAACTTGAGATAGTTTAAATTTATTCGGAATCGCTGAGGGGGGCTAAAACGGGCCCGAGAGTCTTAATATAAGCCTCATGGTCATAAGGAGGCTCGAAAGCCCTCGAAAAAACGATTCTCCCCAGATCGGTTAAACAGGTATCTTTCTTCTCCGAAATATTATTAATGAACGAATCACGTAAACTCGAATCACTATTATTGTCATTACCGTCAAGGAAAAGGGTCTTTTTCTTCACTTTATCACTTGCCCGATTATTGTTATGGACCTTATTGGAGTTTAAAGGGCTCGACCTAGAAACCACCGAAGAATTCCCATCGGAATTTTCATCCACCGTTGCCACCACAAAAACCACTTCGAACGTCGGATTCTTGACTTTCAAAGTCAAAGGCCTGGAAAAGAATTTGCGATAACTGTCAACTGTCACATCCGCCATTTTGAAGACTTTGACATTTTCGAAGTCGCACTCACTTTCCGCCGCATTTGAATATGAATTCGATGTCCAATTTGAAATTCTCGGCGAAATGTATGAGGTTAATCAGTGGTTTTAAAGAGAAATTGACAGAGGCCTCTTCTACAACGTGAAATGCTCCAAAATCGGTCGGATTGAACGTCATGTGACTTCGTACCGTGTGAGAGCGACTCGGTTCACCTGAAATTACAGGAAACTGTAATCGTGAAATCGTGGAAATCGAAAAAATTGACCAAACCTGGGCAATAATTCCTCGCTATGACTTTGGTGGGTGACACATTCAAGGTGATCTCATTATCGGACGATTTAAACATCAATAACAATCGATTATAACAATCCCAACAACTGGTGAAAGTGCTAAAGCCCAAATTGAGATCGTTACTGATCGAAATGCTGTCGTCGTTCATCAATTTCAATTCGTGTATCATCATTATGCCGTCCTTGCGGTACTTCATCTTAATTAAGATCGGATCTTTCGAGTTTTCGTACTCGAACTTTAAGAAATCCAATTGAGACTCTAGCGACCTCTTGAACAGCGGTAAAATGATTTTCATGTGCACCTTGAAGGTGAGGGACTTTTTCGAATCGCCGTCGACATCCGGAACCGAACTCAAATCGACAACGTACGAACTGAAGAAAGTACTCAAGAAATTGAACGAGCCGGACTCGGTGCTGTCGGGATTTAACGTCGTCAACGTCAATTTGTCCTTGTGCGCTTCCAGATAGAGCTCTGCGCCGATTTTCGAGAGAGTGTGGATGGATTTTCTCAAAACTGAAACATTTTCGAAAAATTATAACCTCACTTTTCTGTTTATGACGAAATTATGAAAATTACCTTTCAGATTCTCACGGGGCACCACACAATTCATTTTAATCGCACCGGACCTCACTGATTCAACGCAAATTGATCAAAAAGACAAATATAAACATTTTTCTCGATATTCTTCGGGATTTTCGAGAACATTTTTGTTTAAAAATAGAGAACCCGCTTTTACCGACCCGTTTTGACAGATCTGTCAAATTTCTGTCAATCACTCGGAAAAATTTATAAATCCGCCTTAAAATCACGAAAACTCGCTAAATAATCCGTAAAAGGGCTCGAATTACAATAAATAATAATGGTAAATCGCAAACGCTTTAATTTTCGTTGAAAAATCTCAATTTTAGGAAATTCTAACCTAAAATTTTTTCAGTTGGTCCTAGTTTTAGGCGATTTACACATTCCTCATAGATGCAGCACGTTACCGGCCAAATTCAAGAAGCTACTGGTGCCAGGGCGGATACAGCACATCCTGTGCACGGGCAATTTGTGCACGAAAGAGTCCTACGATTACCTCAAGACTTTGGCGAGCGACGTCCACGTAGTCCGGGGCGATTTCGACGACGTAACGACGTCAATAACAATCACAGCCAGCCGAATAACCGAAAACTTTTCCAGAATTTGAATTATCCGGAGCAGAAAGTGGTGACGGTGGGCCAGTTCCGAATCGGCCTGCTGCACGGGCATCAAGTCGTCCCTTGGGGAGATCCCGAGTCCCTAGCCCTGATCCAGAGACAGCTGGACGTCGACATTTTGATTTCGGGGCACACGCATAAATTCGAGGCCTACGAACACGAAAATAAATTCTACATTAATCCGGGTGCCGCAACCGGTGCTTACAATGCATTAGACTCGTAAGGCACCTTTGAAAAATCGAAATTTTCTAATAAGCTAAGCGTGTTTTGGTTTTAGGACTGTCACTCCGTCTTTCGTTCTGATGGATATACAGAATACGACTGTGGTGACATATGTGTATCAATTGGTGGGGGACGAAGTTAAAGTCGAAAGGATCGAATTTAAGAAAAACTGATTTCTTACTAGGATTAGGAATAAGTTTTTACAAACGCCGTTATGATTTAATAAGGTCTTTAAGATGTAATTATTATTATTGTGTACCGTTTATTATAAGTCTACATTATTGTGGAAAATTTGTCTTTAATTTATAATTATCGAGATGATTATTATCATTATTACATATTATAATCTAGGTTTAAAATGAAATATATGCATTTCTTTGTTAAAATCTGGCCTTTTTTCTCATAATTTATTTTATACAGGGTACAGGGTGATTTAATTTTCATGAACGGAAAGACACCCTGTATAATTTCGAATATTTCCGAGGAATATCTTTCAAATGAAAAATTATTTCTGAAAAATCCACCTTAAATTATGTAAATAACTTTTTTATCGCCCAAGGCTTATAAAATAATCCCATAAAGAAAAAGCACATACGCTTGATAATCATCTACAGAGATCTAAAATAGAGGAGATATTTCGAGGCGGTGAAATGAAGTGTAATTCCCCTCTTCCACAGTTTGAACTCTGTCGCAAATCTCCAGTCTCCAAACAAGACCGCAACGAAATTCGCGATAAAGTTATCATCAATCATTGGAATAAAATTGCATGATGTACGCTGCTCGGCTCGAGAGCGGTGGGGAAACTGTGAAACACTTTCTTTGATAAAAGCGCCAGTTCAAATAATATAAGACTGAAAAACTCTGTAAATCCCCAACGGAATCATATAAAATGACAGGTCTTCTTCAGTTTAACCATCAGTCAACTACAGTCCTCAACAAGCGAAAGGTCTCATCCAACAAAACACCAAGTACCATCAATACAAGGTAAGTCCACCAAGTTCACCCATCATATCCGACCAAAATATCGATAATAATCAAAATGTCTATTACAGAAATGAAAATGGCCCAAATCCAAGGCAGCTCCATTGCAGTACTCCTGCTAGCCACTTCAATGGTAGTTCTATCTTCAGCCTATACAGTTGTCATTCAAAATCCTGATCTATGGAACAATGTCCAAGATTTGGATTTGGAAGAACACGATTTTTACCAGAGAGAAAAACGGTCCCTTCAACCAGGAGCACCCAATTTCCCTAACGCCCCTGGTGGACAAAACCCGAACCAAGTAGGACCATGGGAAATCAACCCGGATATCAAAAGAACTGATGATGGAAACACCCAAGCAGGCATTGGAATCAAACACAAAGGGCCTGGACACGAAATCGACGCCGGTTGGTCCAAAGTTGTCAGAGGTCCCAACAGGGCCAAGCCCACTTACCACGTGACTGGCACCTGGAGATTCAGAAGGTCTCTTCAACCTGGAGCACCGAATTTTCCTAACGCACCTGGTGGCCAAAACCCAAACCAAGCAGGACCCTGGGAAATCAACCCGGATATCAAAAGGACCGATGACGGAAACACCCAAGCTGGCATTGGAATCAAACACAAAGGGCCCGGACACGAAATCGACGCCGGTTGGTCCAAAGTTGTCAGAGGTCCCAACAGGGCTAAGCCCACTTACCACGTGACTGGCACCTGGAGGTTCAGAAGGTCCCTTCAACCTGGAGCACCCAATTTCCCTAACGCCCCTGGTGGCCAAAACCCGAACCAAGTAGGACCATGGGAAATTAACCCGGACATCAAAAGAACTGATGATGGAAACACCCAAGCAGGCATTGGAATCAAACACAAAGGGCCTGGACATGAAATCGACGCCGGTTGGTCCAAAGTTGTCAGAGGTCCCAACAGGGCCAAGCCCACTTACCACGTGACTGGAACTTGGAGATTCAGAAGGTCCCTTCAACCAGGAGCACCCAATTTCCCTAACGCCCCTGGTGGACAAAACCCGAACCAAGTAGGACCCTGGGAAATCAACCCGGATATCAAAATAACTGATGATGGAAATACCCAAGCAGGCATTGGGATCAAACACAAAGGGCCTGGGCACGAAATCGACGCCGGTTGGTCCAAAGTTGTCAGAGGTCCCAACAGGGCTAAGCCCACTTACCACGTGACTGGCACCTGGAGATTCAGAAGGTCCCTTCAACCAGGAGCACCCAATTTCCCTAACGCCCCTGGTGGACAAAACCCGAACCAAGCAGGACCATGGGAAATCAACCCTGATATCAAACGAACTGATGACGGAAACACCCAAGCAGGCATTGGGATCAAACACAAAGGGCCTGGGCACGAAATCGACGCCGGTTGGTCCAAAGTTGTCAGAGGTCCCAACAGGGCTAAGCCCACTTACCACGTGACTGGCACCTGGAGGTTCAGAAGGTCCCTTCAACCTGGAGCACCCAATTTCCCTAACGCCCCTGGTGGACAAAACCCGAACCAAGTAGGACCCTGGGAAATCAACCCGGATATCAAAAGGACCGATGACGGAAACACCCAAGCAGGCATTGGAATCAAACACAAAGGGCCTGGGCATGAAATTGACGCCGGTTGGTCCAAAGTTGTCAGAGGACCCAACAGGGCTAAGCCCACTTACCATGTGACTGGTTCTTTCAAATTCTAATAACATTCATTGGAGGAATTGAATAATCAGTGAAATTTTATTATTAGATTAATTTTATAAGCTTTTCGTTGCCATCCATATTTAAATTATTATATGTATTTATTGTTATTTGTATTCCTACATGCTTTTTTTAAATAAATCAAATTGAAATTGAATCTCCTGATTTTTATACTTCTTAAAAATGGCATTTTGGCAAAATGTCAATGTCAATATTGTCAATAAAGCCAAAAAAACCAGAAATAGTGTTGAAAATCTTACTGATTTTGGTGGAAAACAGAAAAGAACTAAAGTTATGGCAAAATACTATTAAAAAACTTACCGAAATTGAATAACGACTACATTAAAATATGAATTAATCGAAATTAATCCAGAAAACAATAACTTGGGGTGTAAATTGAAATATCTAGTGAATTTCATAATCAACAGTTGGCAACACCCTGGTGTCATCTGTCACCTGTCGCTCACTCATCGGCCATCTTGCGAAAACTGGTGACAATCTTGCGGAAACAACAGAAAATTCGTTAATAAAGCCCCGAAAAAATGGATTCGAACTGAAAACCGATCGAAAAGCGCACCCGAACCGCGAAACCCCCTCAACCGCCCGCAAGATCGACCCGAAACCCCGAAAAAACCCGGAAAAATGGTGAGAGAAAACTTTTTTTTGTAGGTTAAACCACGGATTATTAATCGAGACAAACCGCCCCCAGAGCTTCTTCGGATTCGGCCAGTCCGCCGAGGTCGAGATCTACCTCGAGGGCCAGGAGCAGCGCAAGAGCGCCGAAGTCAAGACCGAGGACGGCAAGAAAGACAAGCTGCTCCTCTACTACGACGGCGAGACGGTCAGCGGCAAGGTCAACATCAGCCTCAAGAAGCCCGGCAGCAAACTGGAGCACCAGGGCATCAAGATCGAGTTCATCGGCCAGATCGAGATGTTCTACGACCGGGGCAACCACCACGAGTTCATCTCCCTGGTCAAGGAGCTGGCGCGCCCCGGCGACATGATCGCGCACACCAGTTACCCCTTCGATTTCGCGTGCGTCGAGAAACCCTTCGAGGTCTACACAGGTAAGCCAACCTCGCCCCGAGAAATCCCCCGACTGAAACCGATTAAAACCCTAGGAACCAACGTCAGGTTGAGGTACTTTCTGAAAGTTACGATCATAAGACGGCTCGCGGATGTCGTGAAAGAGCTGGATATCGCCGTTCACACTTTATCGAGCTACCCGGAGATGAACAACTCGATCAAAATGGAAGTCGGGATCGAGGATTGCCTCCACATCGAATTCGAATACAACAAATCCAAGTAAAGTACTCGAGACTTTGACTCTGTAGTGAGGAACTAGATTTTGACGTTCTAGTGACTTTTGCTTTGTGACAGTGACTTTTCACCCTGAAGTTAGCTGCGAGTTGGGTTTTTGACATTTCTGTCATTCTGTCATTTGTCATTTTTGACAGAAAACTCTCAAATTCCTAGTCAGAGCCTCATTACAAAGCTATTCCGCCTTTATTTTCGATTTTCTAAAGAAAAGGGCGCGTTCTAACTGGTTTCTGTCGTTTCAGATATCATTTAAAAGACGTAATCGTGGGTAAAATCTATTTCCTGCTGGTGCGCATCAAGATAAAGCACATGGAGATCGCCATAATCAAAAAGGAGACGACCGGAACGGGCCCCAACATCTTCACCGAGAACGAGACCATAGCCAAATACGAGATAATGGACGGGGCGCCCGTACGAGGCGAAAGCATCCCGATTCGAGTATTTTTAGCCGGGTACGATCTGACGCCGACCATGCGGGACATAAACAAGAAATTCTCGGTCCGTTATTTCCTGAATTTGGTCCTGATGGACACGGAGGACCGGCGCTACTTCAAGCAGCAGGAGATCACGTTATGGCGAAAGGGGGATAAGGCGAGGAAACCGAATTTGCAGAGTCCCGCCATCTTGGCCGGCACCCAGAACCTGACCAACACCGCCACCATTCCGCAGCAGCAGGCCGACGAACAAGATGGCGGCGTCGATGATGACGAAGAGGACGAGGGCGAGGGGAAAAGTGGGGTCAAGGAGGATTTTTTGCGCGCGCCGAGTGGTTCGCAGTCGGACGATAAGTTGGCGCAGTCGGATCCGTTCGCAGGTTCGCCCGGGGAGGACGCGGACGGTGAGGGTGATGACAGTTCGGCGGGTCGCATCCAGAATATGACGAGGGAGGCCGGGGACGGGCAGAACGATACGACCGAGACCACAGAGTGATACTGATTGATTTCCGGCGACTTTAATCGGTCGAATACTGAACTAGAACAGTTATTGGGCGAGTACGATTACGATGATGATGGGAGTGTACACGTTTTTTGTAAATATTGTAATTGTTATCATATTAACAGTTGAGCTGTCATTCTGTATAAATAACAGGTATATTATTTACACTATTACTATTATTATTATTGTATATTTCTCATATAGGAAAGTAAACACGTTATTATCAAATTTTCTAAACATTTCTTTCACTCATTTTTGGTTACCGACAGTTACAGTGATCTGTAAAATATCTGCTTGGACGGCGAAAATATCACCAAGTTTATTGGAAAAAAGGCGTAAGTCCACTCTATCACGTAGAATAATCGAAAATCATCAACCAAATACGGATAATTGATTTGAAATGATTTGTAAAAGAGATTTACCGACAATTACAGGTATCTGTAAAAATCGCCCAAAAGTCCTATAAAACGATAAATACGACTTCCGTCGCTGAATTTTCCACGTTTAATGGAATTTCAAGGAAGTACGTTAAGTTAAAACCGCAAATGCACTCACGGTTAGCCCGATTATCCAGATTGCCAGAGTCCAACTCTTCCGGTGTAAATCGAAAAGCCAGGAAAATAGTCGGTATTGAATCCCACTAACACTCACTCACTCAAAAAAGGTCACGCGGAACAGTTTGGCATCACTTTGTGCCTGTTTTAATCAATTTTTACACGAAAATCCGTAAATTAGGCGACGATTTTAAAACTTGAAAATTTCAACTGAACAAGATGGCGCTGACTGAAATTTCTGCAGCCAACCTGACGAAACCAAAATACCTAAAACCGATCGAAAACTAATAAAATCAATCATTTGCTGTTATCAAAGGATATTGAATCGATTTAATACGTTGAAATACTGAAACGGCATTCATTTTAAGACGATTTTTGAAGCGGATTGTTTGAATTTGGTGCGCTCGTCCGGACAAGCGATCGGTTGGTACGCGTGCGTGTCGAACCAGTTCCAAGGTTGTGGTGGACGGTGCACAAATGTCAATCGTCTTTCATGTCCGCGATAAAGACTCCGCAACGACCGAATTGGACCGAAATAATCGAAAATGTCCGTGCTGGTGAAGTGGTTTAAATGTTGAACGCCGACCCGTCGATGACAGAGGACGAGACGATGAAGGCGAAGCCGTCGAAACGCGTGGCCAGCATGATAATACGTTCGCGAAAATCGATAACCAAGGATGGTGTTGTTACCGTACGTATATTTCCACCGTAAAATCCGCGCTCGGCCCGCAAATCGGGCCCAATTCTACCCGGCAATACCCGCCGCTACACCTGAAGCGGTAAAAGACACGTCATTTTCCGGGACGTCATAAGAATTTCGCCTTATCTCTTTCCAGTCAGGTTGGGGCAATAATAATGGAAATTGCTCAATAATCGCTCGAATCCGATGATTGATGTCGTTAAAGTTTACATTGATGACGAGGAACGGTCCCCAACTTATCCCGAGCGTTCGGAAAGTCCCACCTTGATCTTTCCGAGGAGTAATCTCTATTCAAAACAAATTGCAACCTTGGACGATCCAGTTTATTGAATTTTTAATTGAAACCCGCCTTATCAAACCACAAATTACATTACTAACGCATTACTAAAATCGCCTGTTGAATAGATGTGACGTCACACGAATCAAAATGGCCGCATTGACGTTACAACTGTCAAGGCCGATAAGTGAGGTTAGATTCGACACGATCTCGCATAAACAGATAAAAACCACTCGACGCGTGACTAATCCGATCTCCGACTCGGATAAGATAATTCCGAATACCTAATTGCCCATCCACGCCGAGTTATCTCGTCCCCCGACCGAATTTATGCCATCCAAACACGAAAAAACTCTTATCACGGGCGTCATTCCGATTTCGCTATGTGTATGTTCGTGTGTTACGTCCTGTTCAGGCGCTACGTCCTCGACTTCCGCCGTTTCCGCCGGATTTACACGCGATTGGCGCCCGTAAGAGTCGGTAAAGCAGGAAATTACCTCACTAACCTCACTTTTACTCTTCCAGACGGCGGGTATCGGAATGCCGAGCCTCTACCACGCTCTGGTCGTCATCTTCCTGGAGTTCTTCGCTTGGGGGCTGCTCACCATGCCCGTCATATCGGTCCTGAACACGACCTTCCCCGACCACACGTTTTTAATGAACGGCCTGATAATGGGCATCAAAGGAATCCTCTCCTTCTTGAGCGCCCCCTTGGTGGGGGCCCTCTCGGACGTCTGCGGGCGGAAGTTGTTCCTCCTGGTTACGGTTTTCTTCACCTGCCTCCCGATACCGCTGATGACGATCAACACCTTCTGGTTCTTCGCCATGGTGAGCATCTCGGGCGTGTTCGCCGTCACCTTCAGCGTGGTCTTCGCCTACGTGGCGGACGTGACCGACCAGAAGGACCGGTCGCTCGCCTACGGTCTGGTGAGCGCCACCTTCGCCGCCAGCATGGTCATCTCCCCCGCCCTAGGCGCCTACTTGATGGAGCGTTGGTCTGTCTCCGTTGTGGTCGCCCTGGCGACCGCCGTCGCCATCTTGGACGTCTTTTTCATCCTGGTTGCCGTGCCCGAGAGTCTCCCGGAAAAAGTACGCGTCTCTCCGATAAGCTGGGAGCAGGCGGATCCGTTTTCGTCCCTGCGCAATGTCGGACAGGACCCGATAATACTGTTACTATGCATCACGGTTTTCCTGTCGTATTTACCCGAAGCGGGGCAGTACAGTTGCATCTTCGTCTACCTCAAGCTGGTGATGGGCTGGAGCGCCCCGATGGTGGCGGTTTTCGTGGGGTTGGTAGGCCTGCTAGCGGTCTGCATCCAATTATGTTTAGGGGCGCTGATGAAGAATTTAGGGTACAAGCACACCATCATGCTAGGGTTGCTGTTCGAGATGTTGCAGTTGCTATGGTACGGGTTCGGGACGACCACGTGGATGATGTGGGCCGCCGGCATTTTGGCGTCGATGAGCTCCATAACGTACCCGGCCATTTCGGCTTTCGTCTCGATAGCGAGCACCCCCGATAGACAGGGGGTGGTCCAGGGGATGGTGACCGGGATGAGGGGGTTGTGTAACGGATTGGGGCCGGCCATGTTCGGGCTCATCTTTTACGTGTTCCACGTCGATCTGAACGACAGCGACGGACCGCAGGACGGGACGCACTCGCCGCCGCCCCTATTCGAGACTTACTCGCAGGTTAGAGCCTTTTTTTCCCGGTTTTTTCAAGTTTTTTGGGGCCCCCGAAAGTTTCCTTGTGGGGACGCCCATGGTCGGAACGGTACGCCACTGGTGATACTGTCACTTCTGTCATTTCGATTTGACAGATGACCATTGGGGGCGCGGTTTTTCAAAGAAAAACGATAAATCGAGTTGCTCACCCTAGTTTTTGACGTTTTTGACAGCTGGTGCCCGGGCCGCCGTTCGTGTTCGGCGCCTTCCTGGTGATCTGCGCGCTGCTGGTGGCCTCGTTCATCCCCTCGAAGACGACGATCGAATCTAGTGAGTTCTCTGTCATTTAAAAGTGTCGCCAACTTGACGGCAGTTTATCGTTTTCCGACAGATGTCACTTTGGACACGCACTACGAGATGGAGCGCGGACAGAAGGTCGCCGGTACGCTGAGTCCGCTGATTCCGAGTCGCAACATCATCGAGAACGCAGCAATATTATAAATCCGAAGGAAAAAGTGTGCGCCCCTTTTTCAGAGACGTTGGATTCCCCCCCCCCCCCCCCCCCCCCCCGGTGATTCCGTAAATAAATTGTTATCGTTTTTAAAGTACTTTTTTCGAGTAGGCCGTGCTTTTTTTACTGTCGTTTTCGCCTTTTTTTTATTACCGTTAGTGTGTTTCGTTAGGAAACGGTGGCATTATTTATTTTTCTATATTTTTGTGATTGTTTAGGTTGGTACTGTTTATTTTTTATGCCGTGAAGTTGCCGCCACAACACCCATAAGCACCGTCTCTACTGTACAATCTGTCACTTTTTCTCGCGTTCACCCGTTCTACAGTGTCGTTAGGTTTTGTTGAGGTGTCCTGCTTTACCGGCACCGTCACTTTGGCGACTGCAAAAAGAGTATTGGTTGAATTGTGATATTTTCTTCTAAAATTTGGACTATTTTTAGCTATTTTAGAATTATACCTACTTAGATTACGATGAGGGAAAAAGTGCGCCCTTGGCCAATCAGAAGGGTCGCCTCATCGGTTCGCCACTTCAACAACTGTCACTCATGTGTCACCCGTCATTAAGAAGCAATTAGCTCGAATTGCATAAAGATTAATAAATGCCTGTTAATGTTTATTAGATTATGATGACGCATATTTCACCTACGTAACTGATAATTACATACATACCTACTTCATGCATTTATGAGATAAAACGAAATTCTATTACTCATTAATGAATACAATGTATTTATTATTGAGGATGATTATTATTGCTATCAAGTAATCATGATTATGGGAATTCAAAATCTGGAGATTATTGTCACAAGGAGATAAGCGGATTTCGGAAGAGCGTTAATTTGAGAAGTTGTGTAATGATTTTAGTTAAGGTTTAATGATTATGTGATGTCCGTCGGTGGCTGAATGATTGACGAAATAAGACGAGAATATAATTAAGGAGAAAAAAAAGTATTTTAGCTATTAATTAGATTATAAAATGAGAATAAAGAGAATGTAAGAAATTATAAAAATAAATATAATTGTTTATGTACGCCAATTTTTCATTCCCTTTCTGAAAATTCGAAAGAGCTCAAACTCCTCAAAATACGCCCCTGTTCAATATGAGAGCAGTGACGACATCCGATGAACATCTGTCAAGTGTCACGAATGTCAAACGGTAGTTTTAATGAACCCGTCAACAGTGTCACCTAACCTAAAAATTCGTCTATCTGAGAAAAATCAACAAAAACACGACAAATATGACCGAAATCGGAGAGTTAAAGCCGGAAACGCTGTCGACAAACGAATTCGATGAAGTATGCAGGTGTTGCCTGTCCAGGAAAAGCCTAGTCGGCAACATAACTTCAGTCCGAATGGACCAAATCGACAGCAACTCGAATTCGCAGTTGACCATGGCAGACCTGTACCAATCGTTCTGTAAAATAAAAGTACACTCACCGAATCTTCGCTCGAACGGAACCGCTTTTACCGACCCTGACGCGTTTCAGATAAACCCGATGCAGCACCTCCCGATGAACATTTGCGAGGACTGCGTCGACATATTGGCCGAAATCAAACTGTTCGAGATGCTGTGCACCCGAGTCGAGGACGGCCTGCAGAAATACGAGGCCAAAATGCAAGGCGACCGCCTGCGAGTCACCGTAGAACCCTTAAAACCGGTCATCCCCGTCGAGGAACAAATCAAAACCGAAACCATCGAGATTTCGGAAACACAAATCAAAACCGAACCCCTCTCAGAATCGACCGAATTCGACGACTTCGTAGTCGAAGACTCGAAACTGCTCTTCTCGAACGAACCTCCACCGGAAACGGCCGAGAAACGAGCGCCGGTCCACCGCGCGACCTACTATACCGACCACACGTACTGCTACCCGACGTTCCCCTGCGAGACGTGCGACGCCATTTTCCGAACGGCGCGCACCCTGGGCCGGCACAAGCACCGGATCAACCACTACGACCCGGGCGAGACGGTGTGCTACACGTGCGCCAAGACGTTCCGGCGGCACCGCCATTTGCGCCGACACGTCAAATCGCATTTTCCCGTCAAGTCCTGCCGGATTTGCGGGGTCAGTTTCCTGGGGAAGGGCGGGCTCCAGCGGCACAAGAGGATGATGCACCCGCGGGGCGGCAACCCCCACACGATCAAGTGCGAGTTCTGCAAGCACCTGCGGTTCAAAAGCAACGACACGCTCATAGTGCACGTGCGCAAGTACCACAAGGACGCCATCGCCGAGATCATATGCGGCAGGGACGTCGACTGTTGGCGCGCCTGGAATCGCAAGAGGCGCTCCTGAACACAATTTTTTTTATTTCGATTACAGGAACCTGTAATTTTTATTCCGTCACGTTGGCAACCTGAAGGTCGATTATAGAAGATTCTGTATTTTTTCAAGCTGTACCACCTTATTAATGTATAAAATCAGGTGAAAACGTTCGAAAAGCGAGAATAATTTGAATGAATTCGCTTTTAAAATTGCTAAAAATCGTAGAATTCTGTAATTACAAGAAATCTCATTGGGTTTGACTTTCATTCTCAATTATTTGATAACCAATGATAGGCAGACTTGAAATGGACGAAAGCCGATAATACAGAAATCTTTGTTCCTAGAATTTGCTCAAAGTTTTAGAACCTACAGATTACAGAAACCTGTAAGCCTGGTTTCGTCACTGTCCATTCACGTTGCCAACCTGAAAGTTGATTACATAGGATTTTATATTTTTTGAGCAACATATGAAATCAGAGGTGAAAACGTTCAAATGGGAGAATTCTTGTTCAAAATCACATGGAAATCGTCGAATTCAGCGCTGACGGACATTGTGATGGGCTCAATGACAGGAAAACCTGAAATGAACTCGAGCCGATAATACAGGAATCTTTAATCCTACAATTTGTACAAAGCTTTATAACCTACTCCAGTAAAAATAACTTGAACGAGAAACCGTCTTTATCGACAAACGCGAAAACCTAGAAAAAATCCGCCGCCTTTTGCCTCTTCGGCAGATCGATTTTCAACAAATCATCTGTCAAACTGTCATCGCCGACTTGACCCGCCTTTCGAATCCCCAAACTGACCTTGGACGGCGTAAACGGCCTACTCTTCGGCGTCCTCGGCGTCTTGTTCGACCTCAAACCCGGACTCGGAGAGTACGAACTCCTCAAATCTAACCTCAAACTTGAAGAAGCCAATCTTCGGGCTGCAGGAGACATGGTTGCCAACCTCTCGCTGCCGTTCCTAGGCGACGGCGACGCCAGTTGTCTTCGCGCCGCATCGATCGCCTTCTGTTTCCTATCGCGATTCTTCTCCCCGACTCGTTCGGCCAGGGCGATCGCCAGCTGCTCCCTCCGAGGCGGCTCGGACATCTTGAACGAGGGCCCCTGCGATTTGGGCAGCGGCGTGTCGCCCCCGTCTAGTCTGAAGGGCGTCCCCTCGATTTCGCCCCACGTCATGAGCGGCGTCGCCCCCAGTCCGGGGTGAGGCGAGGGCGTTTTCACGAATCCGAACCCCCGAACTCTCGGAGAGAGCCCCGTTGACAGTTCCTTCCCGTCTACGCCGATTTTCCCGTCCAGCACCTTCGCCTGCGTCTTGGCCAGCTCGACGATCGTCTCCTTGCTCTGCACCTCGTTGAACGGGTTCAGAACCTGCGAAAAATCCAAAGTCGGTAAAAAAGAAAACTGCAATTTCAGTGAAAAAATCGACAAAATCGACCCACCAGTAGCGCGGGACTATAAAAAAGATGACCCGATAAAGACTGGGACACGAAATCATGCAAAAACAGCAAAGTCGGTAATGCAGAAACCTGTAATTTCGCTAGAAACCTCGACTTACCAAGCGCGTATTGGCGTGGACGACCTCTTGCTTCCTCTTATTCATCTCTATGATCTGCTCGTCGGTCAGGGGCACCCCGTCCGGAATGTACATGATATAATTGTGGTTTTTGTAGCCCCAAGTGTCGATATTCAGCTTCTTTTCAGGTAGAGCGGCCTGTTGCTCGACTGAAGGAAGCGCCAATTGATCCATACGGTCCTGGTCGCTTTTACCCTCTTCGTTATAAAGATATGAGTACTTTGATCGGTGTTTTCGTTCGGATTCGGCTAAAATCTCGCCGAAACTCTGGTTGTCTTGCGACGTGTGCGAATTCAAAAACTGGTCAAGTGATAATTTCCGTTCGCCTTCGTCCTCTGCCGAAATCGAGGGTGTTTGGGGCATTTGAGGGGTGTCTTCTCGGGTCTGGTGGATGTTGGCGGGCGTTTCGAAAGTCGCAGGGCTCGGAACTGAAATCGAATCACTCAATTAGTATTCAGGTGACTTTTAGAGTAATTGGGGTTCACTTCGATGGGTTGGAGGCCGATTTCCGCTGTATTTCGCGTACAGTTGCCTCATTTTCGTCACGTCGTTCTTCTCGACGGCGTCGAGGTACTCGTTTTGCGCCTTCAGTTTCTCTAGGTCGGGGAAAAAGTCGCGCTGGATTATCATACCGATTTCCTGTAAAATTACATGGGGTCAGATAGGGGCGCAGGGTGAATGCTAGGCACTTACCTCGACGTAAGTCTCGTCGTCCAGGATTTTCTCTTTGCGTTTTCTCCGGGGGGCGCTTTCGGGTTTTTTGAAGATTATTTCTTTGTGGATGTCTTGCATCACGGCCAGGGCTTGCCGCCCGGGGGTGCCTTCGCTCATTTTTAGGGGAGATTACGACGAATTCACGCAAAATTTGTGGGTTAAGTGTGTTGTTGTTGCTGTCACTTTTGACAGTTCATTCGATCTACTTGATTGACACGAACTGTTCATCGGGTTTTTCGTTCAGTCACTTCTACCCTTAAAAAAGCAGGACTAGGCTAGGGCATTACTCGAACTTGAGATTATTATGCAGTTATGAGCTGATTTCGTTAATTTCTTTATTTTTCTGAAGAAGAATTAGTCAAATTTTACATAATTTTTCAATTTCATAATTTTGACAGATGAAAGGATCAAGTGAACTACTACCCTTCGTAAAGGCAGGAGCAGGGGTGGATTCGGGAATAATCTGAGCCCATATAATTCGGACAGATCGTCCAGGACCGTCTTAGAAACGCGATACCCTCAAGAAATTTTTAGGGCCCGATCCGAATTTTCAAAAAGGCGTCTTTAGCTCTTCACGGATTCTTCCCGACTGAATAATTTCGGTTTAGACTTTAGGAATGCATCGACAAACAAAAAGTGCGTTCACCCAAACCGAAACGGGCGAAAACATCACGTCCAAAATCGACCTTTGAAAAAAAAATTATGATCAAGTTCACGCACCGGAAAAATTCAATAACAATCCTCGCCGTATAAAACGATCGGCCGGAATCCAAAGAATCATTCCAAAATCGATCACCTCATCGATCCGCAATGAAATTCCTCACTCTCTTACCACTCCTGGTAGCCGCATGTGCGGTAAGTAAAAAACAACCCCTCCAAAAAAAAAAAATAAAAAAAAAATAAAAATAAAAATAAAAAAAAAAATAAATAAAAAGTATATTTTTTTATTTCATGAAAATAGGCCCAAAATCCGTTCTTCTGCTCGAACTGCGGCCTGGGTTCCGGCGAAGACGTCTGCAGCCACGGCGCCGGAGGCGGCGGCGGTAACAACCCTAAATGTCAACCCCTAGTGGTCCGCCCCCAGGAGCTCCCGAGACCGCCCCTCCCGGGTTCGGGCGCCCTCGCCGCCGCCGCCCGTGCCGCAGCGGCCGCCGCGGCCGCCGCCATCCCGGCCGCCGCCGCCATTTCGTCCCTTCAACCGATAGGAAGCCCGTGCTCCTGTCAAAGCCCGATAGTCAAACCCGCCGTCATCCCTCGTCCGAACTGCGCCGTCTGTTGCGGCCGTAACACCCAAACGTCGACCGTGGTTACCAATCAACAACAACAACAACACCAATATTTCGGTTGCCAAGGCGGCCACGCCTCCACCCTCCCGGTCTACGTCGACCAGGTCCGCGCCCCGGCCAACCCCGCCCAGTACATCCCTGCCGACGCCGTCTCCATGGCGATCGCGTACAAGATGGCGCAGGACGCCTGCCACCACAGCGAGGACAAACTGTCGTTCGGGTTCCGCACCCTCCCCAAGGAGGTCACCCAAGTCCGGGTACGCCAATGACTCAAATGACAGGAGAACTGTCACCAATGACAGGAGAACTGTCACAAATGACAGGAGAACTGTCACTAATGACAGGAGAACTGTCACCAATGACTCTAACCTAACTTTTACTTCCAGAAAAAGGTAAACAACATCCCTGAAGAGAAACTATACAAACTGAACGGCCAAATCGTGGAGTTGAAGCCAGTGCAATGCGGTAGTCAATTGAGCGTCGACGAAGAAGCCGCTGAAGAACTTCTGAACTTATCCGAGGAAGAACGAGTGGCCCCTGAAGAAGTTAGACGTGTCAGTTTGGGTGAAATCGGATACGGCCCTGCTAAAAGTGAGACTTCAGATTTGATGGTAGATTTGAACTAATTTCGATTTTTCTTCGTATACTTATAGTCCAAAGTGCGACGTTCGTGGACGTGCCGCTGGCCAATCCGCTGGAGGCGGCCGTCGATGCCCTGGGCAACGCCATCGGTAAGGCGGCGTCCTGCAATGACGGCTTCAAGGCGGGGGCGGTGCAGATCGTCAACTACCCCAAGGCCGAGTCGCTGGCTATGCCGGTGCCTCTGCCCGAGCCGTGCGATTCCGACGAGGACTTTTTGCCGCCCGCTCCGGTCGTGCCGCCCCAGCAGCAGCAGCAGGGTTGCGGCCCTTGCGGCGTCTTCCACCATTCGAGCTCGTCCAGTTCCAGCTGCAACCAGAAGCAGACGCAGAACGTTTTATTGCAGAAGTTGTGGTGCAATTAGAAAAAGAATGCGCTTATTGTAAATTGAATTGTTGGAAATAAAAAATATTATAAATTATAACACTCTGGAAATCATGTATTTTGTCTACTCTGTTCTAATGGTTTTTGGTTCGTTTGGATATCTCTATTCGTTTTGGATTTGGAGGCGAAAGTGAAAAGGTTCGTCGCTTATTCCCCCCGTTTGGAAATAGAGTCTCCAGGTTTTTAAGGACTTTGCATGCTGAAAACGCACATTTCTCATGAGTTATGGGTATTTTTGAAAAGCCCAAATCCTCCTCCTTCATGTATTTGATATTTTATTCCGAAATCTTGAAACGTTTGGACTCAATTTAATAAATGAAAAAGTGACGAAAAATAGCAATCATACCGTTACAATGAGCTTTTTTTTTGGCATTTTGATACCTCATTTTCAAGTGATCAGATTTGAATAGGAGAACTGATTTCCGAAAAAAAACTAAGTAAAATAAATGTGAAGGGTTCGTCGTTTGACCTACCCGGACTAAGGGTCTCCAGACTAGTAAGAAATTTGCGTGTAGAAAAAATCATTTCCAAACGTCAAAATGTATAACTCATGGATATTTTTGAAAAACACTGTCTTTTCTATCATGTATTTTATATCTTATTCCAAAAACTGAGCTCATTCAAAATTTGATAGATAAAAGTTTGACGACGTGCAAATTCAACTGAAAATAGCCAGCAAACAGTCTAATTGACCGAATTTTTCTCATTTTGATGACACATTTCTTGAAAATTCAAGTAATTTGAACTAGAGAACCGATTTTTTCAAGATTTTACTACAAAAAGTTGGAGGTTCGTCGCTTGTCCCCCCCGTTTCAACATAAGGGTCTCCAAGCACATTGTAACTTTAACCTAAATAAACAAATAATTTCAACGATTCAACGAATTTTTTGCAAACCCAGAACCTCCCCTATCCCGTGTCGTTTGAAATATTTCAATAACTCAACGCATAATAATCTGACAGATGATAATATAAACGGGTACGAATTTTTAAATAAAAATAACCCAATCAAACACAAAATAGCCCAAAATTCACCGGGAAAATCATGAATTCTTAGGTATTTTGAGCCGGGGAATCGATTTCTGTTCGATTCAGATCGATACCTCAATCCGTTCAAAAGTTACGACTGGTTTATCCCAAAAAAAACACCATTTACCAAAAGTCCCTAGATCTAGGAGAAAATTCCTGAAAATCACACGACAATAGGTGCTAAAATTCCTGCAGTGCTGCATAAATTCCACCAAGCCTCTGTTATGAAACGCGACGCATGTCCGAAAACTGCGAACGCATCAAAATAAACAGACAAATAAATCGACCTTCACCTTCACCCCAAGAAACCGCCAAACAGCACACTCGATCATTCAACAATCAAAAGAGACGGGAAAATCACGAAACCCGCGCTTATTTACAAAACATCCCTTAAAACAATCCCAGTATATAAATCACCACCGATCTAAAAAGCGATCAAAGAGAGAACGACCACAGAACACTCACTATGAACAAATCGATCGCCATTTCGATCGTATTAGCCGCGGCAATTTTGACAGCCACCGCCAACTGCGGCTGCCTTAAAGTGAGTACCAACCTAAAAACCGAAAAAAAAAACAATCCCTAATAATTAATCCGAAAATTCCAGTGCAGCAAACATCTGACCGTCGTTTCACCCCCGCACCAACCCTGCAAGATAATCTACAGGGACGGACCGCACCGAGACGTCCACAGCTGCCCCACCCCTCTACCCTATAAGGTGCAAACCCCCATCCCCATCCCACCCCTGGATTGCCTCCCGAGATCCCTAAATTACAAGGTTAGAAAAAACGACGAAAATCTGGTGACTTTTTCGATTTGGGGATTTTATTTCCGCAGATTGCCCTCCCTGTTTACACCGTCAACACGTGCAACGGCGGATCCGGATCTCACTCGGGCGGTGCGGTCCACAACATCCAAGTGCAGACGCCATTACCGTTACCAACCGCACTACCCTGCACCTTTTTGACGAATTTGATCGCCAAAGCAGACCGGGTGGTAATCCCGCGCCCTCCGTCAGTTGGTACGCGTGAAAACCCCGAATTTCCCCCAGAATCTAGTGACTTTTCGTTTCCAGCCTGCCCGGACGTTAGCAACGGCGGAAACAGCGGAAATGGCGGCAGTAACCAAGGAAACGGCGGTTGCTACTCGATTTGGCAACAAATCCCGACCAGGAACCAGATAATCATCGCCGAGAACCCGCAGTACCAACCCATCATCCAGAAACTCCCCGAGGACCTCTACAGGTGTGGATGCAGGTACGGTACTACCAACCGAAATCGGCGAAAACGCAGTTACCTCTCTCGCGATCACGTTGGCAACCCTGACGATTTAATCAGGAGCTCGTTGGGCCTCCTCCTGGATCTCGTGCCTAACTTCATCAAGACGCCCCTGCAGAGAACGGTGCGAAATTGGCGCAACCGCCAGGAGCTGGAAAATCGCCTGTGCCAACGTCACGACTATCACGACCGCCAACTTCACGTCGATCGGTACCACCAACCGCATCCGGTCGACAAGAAATACTCGGTCGTCATGGCGAAACCGTGGAAACCGCCCCCCAACAAATACCTGTTGCTCAGGAAACTCAAACAGCTGAACGACGACGATTATCAACGACGCCATCTTGGTTATCACCACGGTCACGGTCGAGACAAGAGGTCGACGGTTTTTGACAGTTCCGACTTGCAGATGCCGTTCTTTCAAATCAGGGACTACGAAGATAGCGACGAATCGGTGGAAAGTAACGAAATTAGCAGCGAAGAAGAAGAGGTGGGGGATTCCGGGAATCGTCATGGTTACCGGGGTAAAGTCGGGCCGAATTTGAGCGAGGAATTTCTGGAACCTTTCGACGCAAAAAATTTGGTGCCACATAACCCAATTTTTTACTTACTGAACGCACCCATTAGATTCCTGCACCACTTTCACAATTTGGGCCGTCAAATTACGCCAGTTTTCAAGTCGGTTCCGCAAGTTTTCGTCAATTCCCGCCGCTATTTCCGCGATTTCGGTCGCCATTTCAAAAACGACGTCTTATCGGCCGCCAGCGACTTGATCGGCGACTTTGACGACTTCGGCCGAATCCGCCATCGCCGAAACGTCCCGGAAACGGACGAATTCGAGCCGAACTTTGACGAGGTCGAGCCGAAGGCGCAAAACGGCGCCGAAAAGCGCGCCAACAACAAGCAATGGCTCAAGAAACTGACGGACGTCATGAAGACGATCAACAGGCGACCGAAAAAGCGCGACGTCAGCCCAACTGTCAAAAATGACAGTTCGGACGAGCACTACAACGACGGATTCTTCCAATTTCTGACCCAATTCGCCCAGAACGGCACCTCGAATCCCACAGACTCTTCACTAGAAGATGAAAGCGTATTTGACAGCTTATTGACAGAACTGGAGGAGAACGACAGTGCTGCCAACTTGACCGAACCGAATCCCACTGCAAACGTCAAATCTGACAGTTTTCTGACAGATCCGGTCCGGAATGACAGTGTCGCCAACCTGACGAGGCCCCTGGAGCCTTACGAGCCGGAATACACGTCAGTTTTCGGTTTAAATCCGGAAAACGAAGGAAATATCAGAGAAAAACGTTTCATTTTGAAGGTCGTTGACGAGGACGAGGTCCAGGACTTTCTCAGGGAGAAACTGAGTCGCGTTTACGGTGACAAGCAGTATGACAAACCTAAAACCGTCAAACCGAAAAGCGTTACCAACCGAAATCAACAAACCAGATCCACCCAAAAGAAAATGCTCGTCGAAAAATTATCCCCCAAAGTGATCCTGGATAACAACGGGCTACCCTTCATGGAGATTAACGGCGTAAAGCGCCCTCTGTTCCCCAGAAGAAAATCCCACAAAAAAATCAAAAATGACGAAGAGGAAAAATCGAAGGAAACCGAAAACGTAGAGAAAAAAAGTGAGGAAAAGGAAGACGACGACATTGACGGAGACATGCAGACGAAAATCACGAATTTGATCGAAAAGGCCCGGAAAAAGATCGGCCCTGTCCAAACCGGATCAGGGGTGCCAACCCGCGAAGTGTCAACCCAAGTGATCCGCGATAAAATCCGGCAAATATTAGACGAAATCCAAGACTTGATCAACACGGATTTCGACCGCTACTCCACGATCAACAAAAACCTGGCCCAATTGGAAAACTTCAAAGATTTCGCTGTCCAAGACTGGAAAAAGGTGTTGGCCGATTCGAAGACCAACGACATGGGTAGCAAGATCCGGATTTTGGACCACTTCAAAGAGCTGCAGCTTCTCAAGGACGAAACTGTCAAAAACGTGGCAGCGGTCCTGGATGAAGGCAGCGACTTCATGCTCAAAAGACTGATAAAAACGTTGGTACGCCTGCAGAAACTCCAATGCGTCATTTATCGAGTCGTGGACGATTTCGGGGAGAAAATCAAAATGGGCACCCTGTTTGACGTACGCAAAGAACTAAAATACGTCGAATATTTAAACGATTTGCACTTTTCCTCCCTGGCTGTCAAAGATTTGCACCGAGAGCGCGATTTGGCCCTCGAAAATCAACTGCAATTATTGGAGGATCTGCGTCGTCTTCTGGAAAACTCCGATGCTGATCTCCAGGAGGAGGCTGGGCTTCTGTGGGAGATCAAAAACGTGGAAAAGCTGCAAAAAGACGCCATAATCGAAATGAACGCGAAAATTTCCCGAGGGCAAAAGGTCCGGAAGGAACTGAAGATCCTCTTCGATTTATTGCGGCAGCAGGAGAATTGCGAAGAAAGGCAGAGGAAGCTCTTGCACGAGATACGCCCTAGTAACCAGAAACGTCATAATAGCGATGAGAATGACAGTCGGGAGGGAAGGGGTAAAAATCACCGGAAAAACTGGAATAAGTCAAACCGGATTGTCAAAATGAAAAATGTTGACACTTTCGGGGGGCACTCTGGGAATTTCAAGGCGCATACGATAGTCGAGGATAAAAGGCCCGTGAAAATTGTGTCGAACGGGTACACGTTGAATGCGTACAAACTCAACGATTTTTAGATGTTTAAATTGTTTGACTTTTGACAGGAGAACTGTCACAATGGTTATTTATTTATGTTTTTTTTTCTAACGAAAGTTTTGTATCTGTAATTTATTTGTGATTGAGACTGTTGGCTTTTTCTCTTCTCTGATATCCATTGCAAAAACCTTTCTAATGTTTGACTTTTCTGTTTGTTTTAGGGCATAAATTTCGTTGAGGGCTATCCGAATAAAGCAATGGGAAGATGAGAAAGGCAACAGCATCAATTTGAAACACGAATTCAATGTTTGAAGAAATTCGAAAATAAAAATTATTTCCTGAAAATATTGTTTAAATAATATTCAACTTTCCAAAAGACACATTTCTAGGTGATTTGAAATGGACTATCGATTTTTTAAAGATTTCCGATAAAAAATAGGAGGTTCGTCGCTTATCCCATCGTTTCTATAGGGTCTCCAAGCATATCCTAACTTTAACATGAGGAAACGCATTCTTCCAGTTATCCGTTTTTATCGATTAGGGGTATATTCGGAAAGCCTGAAGTGTCCCCTTTTATGTCCCTTTTAAATTATTCCAATAACCCAACGCATAACGACCTGACAGATGATAATGTAAAAGAATGCTCTTTTCGAAGAAAGCAAAATCAACAAAATTGCCCAAAATAGTCAGATTTTTAATAAAAAATTGACAAAACCGTGTGTATTTTGAGCCGAGAAACCGATTTCCGCAAGATTTGAATCGATATCTCTATCCGTTCAAAAAATACGAAGCGTTTATCCAGAGTAAATCAATATTTACCCAAGTAGCTGGGGGAAGTACCTGAATACCTTCAACTTTCAAGGTTCAAAGCGAACAACGGACAAATCTAGTGATTTTTAGTTCTCATAGTTGTCAGTATGAGAGTGTTTATCTTAAGTCAACTCACCAACTAAACATTTCCGACTGTCCCCTGGTTTCCGAGTTCCATTTGGGGTTTCGTAGAGAGCAGACGTGTTTTCCCCATTCTCACCAAATGGGCACAACTATCCTGCTTTCCGCCATTTTCGGCCCATCTAAGTCATCATGTGGTGTCCAGGATTCTCCATCTTTTCTCTCCTTTTTTTCTCAATCAGTCTTCTTACGTTTTTTAGTTTCTTCTTTTTTCCTGCTGACGAATATTTTATCGCCTTCCAAGACGGATGTATCCGGATGGTACGGGATGTGCCCTACAATAATTTCATTTGATTTTATGTGGAATTTCAAGAAGTTGAGAGATTGTATCTGAGAGGGGTTCTCTAACTATCCTAGCCAAGATAGAAGTCAATTAAACGGTCAGAAAAAGGAGAACTCACCGTTTCTGAAGGCATTTCCAGCGAAATTAACCTCGAAGGGACCCTCTGGATATTCAAAATCTAGAAAACAGGCGATAGAAATAGAATTTTGAAGTTTCAAAACAAAACCTAAGCAAATCTAGGGACTTTCTGATTACACCAACCCAAAACTAGGTTGGCGTCTTGTCACTATTCTATCTCTTTTCCACACATGACTTACACATAAGTCTGTTTCTTTCTATCACATTGACAGCGCCTTCGCCCAGCTCGCCGTTTTCCCCCCAAGCCACAAACTAAAACCCAAGCCAATCCGATCGACCGTTCATTTGTGTAGTGAGACCATGATAGTGAGACGCGTAAATCGCGCAGGGGAATTACCTCATTTCGTATCAGCATAATTTCCACACATTCCCCGAGTGGCACAAGTTCCACGACACTCAACAAGCCAGCACACTCGAATTCGGGTAAGTCCTAGCCGTTATCAGCGACGAGATATGCCGAAAAAGCGCACTCGAACTCGTCCTAACCTAAAAATCACAACCGACTCATCGAAAATTCTCGCAATTCCAGCACTGGACGGTATTCACCGAGCGATCGGAGCACTCGAATCGATAAAAACGCCGAAACAATGTCGAGCGCCGTCGATAACAACGCGGTCGCCGACGGCGACCCGCCACAACAACCACAGACGTTGAAGAACCTGCAGAAGGTCCAGGTCCAGGTCGACCCGATCAACGGGCGCAAGTACTTCCTGAAGGACGGCAAGCGGTTCGAGATCCTCACCCAGTCGTCGGCGGCGGGATCCAACGTCACCGTCCCCGTCACGAGGCCCGTCACCATGAACACGGTCCGAAACATCGTGCCCGCCCCCCCGGCTCTGACACCTCTGGGGAGTACCAACCTGATAGCGCGAAACGCGAGCGGCAAGATCACCGTCCTCCCTTTAGGCTCGCTGCCGGTCACCCTGCAACGGTTGCAAACGCCGAGCGTCCGGATCATCGACAACCGCCTCATCAGCGCCGCCAACGTCAACGTCACTTTCAACCCGAAACCGGTCGAGGCGCCCGAAAAAAACGTGACCGAAATTGCGCCCGTCGAAGAACCGAAAACTGTCAAAATTGACTCGGTGAAGTATCACGTGGTCTCGATGAATGTCAAAAACGACAAGGCTACTGGCACCGAAGGGCTGATCGAGGAGCCGGTTCCAGTGGAAAAGAACGAAATCGGGGTGCAGACGGATCCGATGGAGGCGCCCATTATTAACGAGGATTTTCTCAAGTTTATTTTGGACGATTTGGGGAAACCGCCTACGCATGAAAGAAACGTGGAGGAGGTCGCGATCCCTAGGCCGAAGAACAAGGAAGACAGGGAAAAGTTCAACTTCTTCCTGGACCTACGGAAGGCGCTCATCTGGGACAAGGCGGGAAATCTGTGAGTATTCCCATGGACAGGAGATTTTTGTTGATATTGCCTAGCAACTGATTTGTTGCTAGGCAATATCAACAAAAATGGCCGCATTCGGGCAGCCATTTTGTTTAACCGAATTCGCGAATTAGACAGGAACGGAAAATATGGCGAAAATAAAACGTAATCATCAATTCAGTCAACTGAAATGTGCGAAAAACAGGAAACTGCAATTTCGAGTTCATGATTTACTCACGGTGTAGCGCCACGTGTAATTGCAATTTGAAGTCGACAATTTGTTCAAATTGACCGAAATTACTTGGCGTAAAATGACACAATTTGAGTGCACTCGAGGAGAGACCGTTTGACGTCTGTCATTAAAATAAACAAAAAATATCCAAAAAGTTCTAATGACAGACGCCAACCTGTCAGCTGATTGTCATTCCCTCATACGGTCCATCGCTCCCACGAGCCGTCTCTCCTACGTCATAAACCATAGACAACATAACTATTATGAGTGATAGAATAGTGGGAATGGATTCAAAATGGCGTCCGTTCCAGGCCGATCCACGAGAGCATCCTGCAGGACAACGTGCGCGACCTGACGCGCCACTGCATCGTGCTCAAGGCGCGACGGACGTCGATCGACGTCCCCAACGCCAACCGACGGACGCCGCTGCACCTGGCCATCGACATCGAGGAGGCGAACCCGGCCATGGTCAAGACGCTGCTGTCGTTCGGCGCCGACGTCTACCGCCTCGATCCGGACGGCAACAACGCGTTCCATCTGGCGGTCGAGCGAGGCAGGCCGCGCGTTCTTCAGATGTTGCTGGAACGCGCCCATAAGGCGCCGGGGGGCTGTCGCCTTGACGACCTGAACTATGCCGGGATGACGGCGCTCATCTTGGCGACGGTCGCCGGGTCGGTCGAGATGGTGCGGATGCTCTTGCGGCATGGAGCAGATCCGAACGTCAATGATGGGAAAAGTGGGAGGACGGCGCTGTTCCACGCCGCACTCAACTGCGACGGTAAGTCTACTGTCAAACTGCTGTCAAAGGAGCTAACCATAGGATTAGGGGAGGGGCACACATGACGTAAAAGTCGGAAACAGTCGAAGTTTCGGGGTTGAATGGCTGTCTTCAAGATGGATGCTATGTAATTGGCAACGCTGGATAGCTGAGTGACGTTTTTTATTTGGCATTTACTCAACGTTAGACGAAATTTCCGATTAGGTATAACGGTATAACGTTCCGGATTGAATTAAGATTCTATTTTCTTAACAGTTCTTTAGTCGATTCCCATGAAAAACAAATCTCTACAAAAAATGAGAATGGCTGTATAAGTTGCAACTTCCGGCAACGTCGCAGTTTAAGTGACATCTTGTTTATAAAGTGTCAAAAATACAAAAACTGTTAAACCAAGGTTTGATCCTTGGTTTAGTGGTTTGATCCGTATTCTCAAAACGGAATTAAACTGATAAAAATTGATTGTTCCCTTGCGATAAAGACTGATAATAATCATACACAAAAAATACGCACCCAAAAGTCACGGTGTGTTGAATCAAGGCGTTGAACCAGGGTGTTGAACTCAATAAATAACACGGAACCACAAGGAAAAATTACACAAAATATCGAAATTGACCTCAAACGATGGAGGAATAGCACAAAACATTGCAAATTAGCACAAAAATCCACTTCTAAACACTCCAAATGCCGGAGTCGATTTTAAAACTAATTCAAATGACGGTAGATGCGATTTTGTTCGAGCCGGAAAAATGCACCAATCAGTGAGCGCCATCTTTCCGCGCGGAGAAAAAGTAGTCACCCGAGACACGAACCATATCTTTGTTGTGAAGTTTGAACCAATAAGGCAACAAGATTTTTCACCCCCGGAGGCCGGGGGTTGAAAACTAAACCCAGAAACCTTCCAATAATTGTACTGGGGTATTAGAAGCTCATTTTTCGTCAATCCAATTTGACAGCTGTCAAAATAATTTTGTTTGTTTTTTGACAGTGCCCATCGTGCAGCTGCTGATGGAGTACAAGGCGGACCCGAAGAAGCGCAACTTCTTCGGGACGAGCGCGCACGACGCCATGTTCGAGATGGACGACATCCCGTCGACGATAAAGTCGCTGATACTGGTGCGCGAGTACCGGAAGCACCTGACGAAGAAGACGGAGAAGCGGCGCGACGGGCGGGGCGGGCGCCGGGGCAAGCGGCGGGCGCCGCCCTCGTCGACGTCGCCGACCGTCAAGAGGAGCCGGGGGAGACGGATCGCCGAACAGACGATCGACGTCACCACGATGCTCGAGTGCGTCACCGAGGAGGTCGACATCGACGAGCAGTTCACCGAATGATTTCTGACACTTTTCCCCGTTTCATGAGCGACCGCACCTTTTTTTCTGTATATATTCGTTCGCCGGTCGCGTTTTGAGGTTAGATATACGCCTCATCATACTCGGAGAACTATTCTTTACGTGTATAATTTCGAATTAGTTAAAAGTGAAAAGTTAGGTTAAGTACTTACAGTAATAAATATAAAGCATACTAAAAAGAGGACTCGCTCTCACTCACTCAAGCTGCCAACTTTGCAACAACAAATATAGCCTGTACGTGCTCGAAACGTCGAATTTGACAGATGAGAAAAGTTTTCAGGTAAATAAACATTTATTAAAAAACAATCATATCATAATAATTATTACTACACGGAAACAAGACGGCCGGGACGATTTGACAGCTGTCAGTGATCGTCACGGCCGACAATACAAGAAATGGTACCTTAATATTTGGATTACAGTAATAAGGAAGATAAATAATCGAAACTAGAGTCGCTGGGTCAGTATCCTGGCGAAGGCGTAAACCGTGGCCGCCTGCACGAACTTCTGGAACCAGTATAACCTGCAAAAACCACAGTCAAAAAACCGAATTTGACAGCTGTCAAAACTATCCACCTGTTCAGTTTAGCCTTGGCTTGCGGCAGAGAGCTGGGGTCGTCTTTTAAGACGTACCGCCTCACTCCCAAGGTGAAATCCTTGAGGTAGACGTCCCAATCGAACCCGTTGCCGGGTCTCAGATCGACCTCGAAACTGGCGCCATCTTCGGCGTCACCGACCGCGCGCACCAGTTCCGCCATGTTGGCAGCGCCGAAATCCCACTCGTTCACCGAGAAAAACCTGCCCGCGTCTAGAGCCGAGAAAAACTTTTTACTGATTTTCAACATACTAAAACAAAAACAAGCCTCAATCATTACAGAACTGTCAAACGTTTAGGCACTCACATCGGCTTCTGCCTGGTGCAGTAGAGGAACACGTCCAAGATGGCGGACGGCGCCAGCTGGAACATGGCCGCCACCAGCACGTGCACGAACCGGTTCGTCCTATACACAAACCCGGGATACCAAGTGACGTATTTACTCGGGTACTCCAGCCAGTATTTGTGCGTCAGTTCGCCGAATCTCTTCCACGTTATGGGGTTGATCGGGCCGCTCGTGCAGTTGTAAACGCGAATCGCGTTAGAACTGTCAAAAAATCGAATTAGAGCCGCCATCTTGTCTAGGTAATGCAGTTACCTGTAAGCGACCGTGTGCCAGGCGGCCGTGATGATCGTATTCACGACGATATCGACCGGGATCAGGTCCATTTTGCACTTTTCGTCGCAGATTATGCTCTTTATCGTGCCTCGGCCGCACTCCATGAAGATCCCTGTAATACCGCTCACGTTGTCGACCCAACCGGCGAAAGGCTCCTTCCAGGCGGCCGTGACTGTCAAAGAAACGTCATAATTATTGAAAATCATAGTTTCAGATAGGCTATGACGAAAAATACATGGAAAATTGTTCGTTTTGGTCGATTTTCACGAAAATTACTCACTTATCGAGGGGCGAACGATTGCGGACGGAATGCGGGCGGAACTCTCCAAAACCAAGTGCTCGGCCATCGCCTTGGTCAACGTGTAGGTGTTAGGGTGGTCCCCCTGCAAACCCGAAACGTCAAAACCGTCCCTAACCTCACTTTTCGCGAAAATACCATCAATTTCGGCGCCAGATCGTCCAGGGCGTCCTCCGGCAGCACCTCGACGCAATTGATGACCGAACGGGGGTCGTGCGGGGGCGGATACACCTTCTCCTCGATGCGCCCCCTATCGGAATTGCTGTAAGCCGTCGAAACGTGGACGAAACTCCTCAATTTCGCCATCGAACCGCACAATTCCAGCACCCGTTTAGTCCCCAACGTGTTCAAAACGACCGCGTTCTTCAAATCTTCGTTAAACCTGTCAAAACGATTAGCGAGTGTCAAACAACAAGTGACAGCGACCTAGGTGAGAGCGTACTTGACGGTGGCGGCCGAATGGAAGACGATGTCGGCCGAGGCGATCAGGTGCGCCCGATCTCGCTCGGAAAGGGCCAAGTTCGGTTGGGAGACGTCCCCGGCGATCGCCCGGACTTTGCCAAACGCGTCCGGGTCCTTCTCGCGGACGCGGTCGAACACCTGTCAAAATTGCGACGGTCATTTCCGGCGGGAAATTAAAAAATCTGTCATTTTTACCGGGTTGCGGAAGAGTTCTTCCAGGCGTTGGTCGACGGCCATTCCGCGTTTCGGCCGGACGAGGACGCAGATCGACTCGATCTCTTGACAGGTGCGCAGGAGTTTCTCGACGAGCGCCTTGCCGACGAAACCAGTGGCGCCCGTTATGAACACGGTCGTGCCTCGGTAAAACTCGGAAATGTTGCGGGATTGGGACGTCCGGTGGTGAAGGGGGGGCGACTGGTAGAAGTCGCCGGGGGTGCCCATTTTCAACGAGGACATGCTGACTGATACGCTGGAATGCTGGAAGGAAAATGAATGACAGCTGCTGTCAAATTGACTGCGCGTTTCTTGGAGGAATTTCTACGGGCGACTGGTGGCCGCATTTCGGATTATTTCGGTTTTAGAGGTTTTAAAGCGATTGGTCGGTTCATGGTCGGTCTTACCAGGAGTTTTCGGTTATTTAAGCAGATTACCGTGAACAATGGTATCGTCACCTGAGAATCATATTGTTCTTCATTGGATTTTAAGATAATTACTTTTCAAAATATGTATGTAGGGCTAATGTGTAATTAATATACTGAGCAGGTCGAATCTTTCGCTTCTGATTATCCTGATTGGAAGAAACACCGAAATGTCGCATTAAAATTCAAGAGGAAAATCACAGAGGTGAAAAGATCTCACCGTAACACTAATTAACGATTTAGCTGTAAATTATGCGGATCCTTTTCTAAAAAGCAACCAACTGAAACCGCTAAAGGCGGACGATACAGCGTGTCCTACTAACTTATTGGCCCAGTTCACAAGCGCAGTCAAATTCCTCGAGATTAGAACGTGCCATTCAAATTATCAGCGAAAACGTGAGATTGTCGCTTTTTATACATTATTTAAAGCAGGTAGATTACTTTGAACGACACAATTACCAATTATCGTTATTTTACAAGGATTTTGGTTATCCAGGATGCAAAACGACTCGAAAAACGCTAATTTCCCATGGTTTACCAGTTAAGACAAATTCAGTGTAACGGCAAACTAACGGGGCTTGAACTTTCGTACCAAATCCGAGTACAAAATTGAAGAAATGCCACGAAAATCACAACAGTAGGCCATCTATGACCGCTATACAGCTCTGTGACCCATTTTGACAGCCGCCAAAAGATGGCGCTACTATCGCAGCGCCATCTCTTGGCCTACATGACGTTTAGTGCGATGCATCAGTACAATTTGAAACGTAGCCACTTGGGTGCTAACGAACGAAAATTCGGCGTTTTTGTCCCGCGCCCAATTATCCAATCGACCGCACTTTACGGTCAATTGGAGAGCGAGGGCCGGCGCGCACCGGAACCGCCGATTTCTACGCGATTTCGTGCAAAAGGCCACCCCGAAAAATCAATCTACCCGGAAAATGACAACTTACCTGTCGAACCGTTGACAGGTCTGGCGTCAAACTGACGGAAAATCGCACTTACTTGATGCGGGTCCGCTCGGTGGCGACTTTCTCGATTTCCTTCGCACTTTCCACGCTCCAATCAGACGGCCGTTTCCATGGCGAGTTTCTCTCGATCGTCTCTTTTCTTTATCTTGAGGATGGCTCGTTGGGTGTCGGAGATGGTCCACTTCTGGTGCACGGTTACTGACGACTGATGCCGACGGTTGCGGCTGTCGGGAGGCCGCGGACGGGTCTCTCCGCTCGGACGTGTTCCACTTTGACGGAAATTACGAGCGCTTGTGACTCTCTCGGTCGGCCGAAAGGAGAAAGCAGGAAGAAAGCGAAAGTTACGTAACGGACGGCGCGGCCCGTCGCGTATGCAAAGAGCGCACGGAGCAGTGAAAACGCTCGAAACGGTCTCGGTCATGGACGGGGCACGGGAAAAAACCCGAGAGGTTCGAGCACCCGGATCGAAACGGCCAGAAAAATCGCGTGCCCCAGAAAGCGGCGATTCCGGTGTCGAACGATCCGGATGAAGATCCGGAAATGACGAAAGGACGAAATCGTTTCTGATCTTCTGAATTGGGCAACAAAAGGAAAGGCGAGAATGGGTTTCTTCTAGGCGGACGCCACTGGATCGTTAGGTGGTCGCTTCTTATTGAGCAACGTCGGAATTTCTGGAAGTTATCGCTTCCACCACATGTGAGGACGTTTGGGATTTTTCCAGCGTTCCGATTTTATTGGGCACTCTGTAGGCGAGCCCGTGGAATGAGTGTCACGCATTTATGGCAGTCGAAAGGAGGTCGTTTATTGAATCATACATCGAACGGATGACAATCGGAAGATCGCCATGACGACATGGTAACAATCGACATATCAAGTTATTCCACAAAAGAGACTACCATGTCTTATTCATGAATGAGACTATTTTATTGATAACAGTTGGAAGGTTGCCATGACGACCTGACAAATTGTCCACACAGGAGACGGCTTCATTGATAACAATTGAAAAGTTGTCTTGACATTATCAAGTTAGCCAGAAAAGAGACTATACGTTACTGATGAAGAGACTATTTTATTGATAACAGTCGATAGATTGCCATGACGACATGACAAATGATCAACACAGGAGACTGCTTCAATGATAACAATTGAAAGGTTGTCATGACATATCAAGTTATCTACAAAAATGAGACTATTTTATTGATAACAGTTGGAAGATTGCCATGACGCCCTGACAAATTGTCCACACAGGAGACGGCTTTATTGATAACAATTGAAAAGTTGTCTTGACATTATCAAGTTATCCAGAAAAGAGACTATACGTTACTGATAAAGAGACTATTTTATTGATAACAGTCGATAGATTGCCATGACGACATGACAAATGATCAACACAGGAGACTGCTTCAATGATAACAATTGAAAGGTTGTCATGACATATCAAGTTATCTACAAAAACGAGACTCTTTTATTGATAACAGTTGAAAGATTGTCATAACAACATATCAAATCGTCAACATAGTTGACAGTTGAAAGAATGAAACACAATGTTTCACTGTTTTATCGACAAACAGGTGAAAAATTGTCATGACGACGGATGCAAAAAGGAAGCGAACAACGACGCATCACCGCTAAATTTCGGCATCGGCGAGTCCTTGACTTTAAAAATAATCACGAGAGCGGTGCACACACTCGACGGAATCAAAATAAATGGAAGAAAGTTTAGGGAGAATCCAAAACAAAACGGAATCGACGACGACGACGCCCGTCGATTGTTTCCGGGCGACGTTTGCGACGAACGCCCCGAGGATCAAAGAAAAAAGAAGGTTAACGTCGAATTTCCTCGTACGTTTTTGGCGAAAATCTAAATGTAAAACAAAGGAGGCGCGAGGCGCAGTTTCAGCATTGGCCCACGGCCAACTCCGACCGAGACGGCAAGTCTCAAAGACCGTCCACCGAAAACAAAACGCAATCGCCACGCGTTACCACGGATACAACGGATACAACGGCCGTATCGCCATTTTGGAGCCAGGTTGTGATACCGAAATTTCGACACTTTTCGCCCGTTCTCCCAGTCCGAAGGGGAGTTTTGGCGAAAACGGCGCGTGATTTTCGGTGCGGTAAACACGCGCGCTTATAAATAGGAACGGCTCTGGCCGAACGGGATCAGTGCAGCGCCATAGTGTCCGCCGGACGCCACGCAGGAGAGAAACCGTGATATTTCGAAAAAAACAAAGTGCGTCGTCTTCGAATCGAAATAATCGGAAAAACCAATTTCGAAAACAAGAGGTGAGCTCATCGTCATTCACTAGGGTCGATGTGGGCGATTTTTCATCCGACGAGGGCCCTTTGATCTGTGACGCATCGTCCCTTTGTGTCGTCTCGTGCCAAGAGTCGATTTGGCGAAAGGTGAACCGAGTTCGTTTTCGTTTTGGCAGACGTCTCGCGGTCATTACTCGTGCATTGATACTAATTGTAATTTGGAACTCCTCTTTCCGCAAATTAGTACCAGTCTGATGTTGCGGAACAGATTCCCAATATTTATTTGATCTCATTTTCGTTGTTTCTTGATTTTGAAAAATACCAAAAAATTGAAGATTTTCCTCTTGTTTATCAAGAAAATTATTCTCTTACGATCCCGTTGAAATTTATTGCATTTTCGACAGGTTTTCCCACTGCCCGGGGAATAAATTCGCAAAAGTGACAGAATTTTGACGGATGCCACCATTTTGATGTCTCTTGCTTTTTTGGGAAAAAACTTCCTCCACGTCAACCTCACATCGTCCACACTTTCATGCGATAAAGAGTGAAACATTTTGTGCCAATTTTTCGAGCATAAACCATATTCATCATTTTTGAACATTTCCTTGCCATTGTCCTTCTTCAATTTCCGGTGCAAAATTCAGGAGTAAATCACCCGGTTCGACTGAAAAATGAAGATTGTTCTTTTATTTGCCAAGAAATTGGTATCCCCACTGTCCGGCAAATAAATTCACAAAAATTGACACAATTTTGACAGATGACACTGTTTTGACGTTTCTTGCTTTTTTGGGAAAAAACTTGCTCCACGTCAACCTCACGTCGTCCACACTTTCATGCTATGAAGAGTGAAACATTTTGTGCCAATTTCTCAAGCATTTCATCATTTTTGAACATTTTTTTGCCACTGTGTCCATCTTCAATTTTCCTGTATCGAAAAACCGACCGAATTCGGCGCAGTTTTCGCGAGTGGTCCGCCTTTTAGCATGTAATCTTGCCCTCTCTTTTTTCTTTGTGATCGACCAGAGAGCAATATGAGATCCCAGTTGGTACTGTCAGGCGAAGTAATGCGGGCCCTATTACAGATAATGCCGACCGAGTGCATCACGAATCCGCTGCAGCGCGAACTGGCCGACTCGATCATACGGATGGTACCGCTGGACGAGATCCGCATCCTCCTCGCCTGCGGAGCCAAGGTAACCAAAACCAAAACAAAACCACAACTGTCATAGTACCCATAGTAACCACCCGAACAATCGAAGGTGAACGAGCCGGTCACCCAGGGCCTGAGGCCGCTCCACTACGCCGTCTGGCAGCGGTACTACGAGGCGGCCCAGCTCCTGCTGACCAGGGGCGGCGACGTCAACGCCACCGACGAGTGCGGCTACAGCCCCCTACACCTGTCAGCCGAGCACGGGTACCAACTTCAACACCAAAAATCCCCCAGATTATGACGTTTCGTTACTGATTGACAGGTTCGTGGACGTGGTTCGCCTTCTGCTCAAATCCGGTGCGAAAGTCGATTACCGGCCGAACACTGACGAGGACTTCCCGAGGACTACCCGATGTGACGAACCTCTCCGTTTGGCGATTCGTAATAAGCACACCGAGATCGCCCGGCTGCTTTTGGAGCACGGGGCCGATCCGAATAAGCGGTACTTTTTCGGTTCCGAAATTAATCTGGTGACGGATTGCAATTTTCTGGAGTTGCTTTTGACTTTCGGCGCCAATCCGGACAGCAGGGACCGGTCGGGGTTGACGCCACTGATGAAGGCCGTCAGGCAACCGCAGGTAACTTTGGCACCGTTTTGGGACCGCTGGGAATCGTCTCGGATTTAAAAGTAGCGCGAAATTCAAATTTTAAATGTCATATGTCAAAAAAATCACAGAATTTTTATCAAAAAACCATGGAAAATGACGAGAAACCACTAAAACTCAAACTCGCTACACGATTTAGGCATTATTTCACTCTGCAAATGTTTTTGTTTGCGAAATTTCGGCTGAAATAGAATGACAGCCACGCTTTGACAGCCATTGAGATCAGTGGCTCTCAACATGTTCTGCGTCTTGCACAGTAGATGACAGAGTCCGTAGAAAACTAGAGTACCGAATTCTAAATCTCGGCGGCCTTTTAATATCTTCTGAGCAGCAAATTAATGAATGAATTTAAATGAAATACTCTATAAAGTATGAAAAACTTGGTGTTTTTAACAATACATTGATACTGAATGAATATTTCGATGAAAAACACACACAATTTTCCGTTTACTACAAAAATGGAAGATTTTCCTGCATCTGACAACTCGCAACACTGTCCATAACTGACAACGGATTCAAAATGGCGCCGGTGACAGATCAAAAGAATCCGGTACTCCATTTATCTACGCACTCTAATAACGAAAACTCCGTGTCTCCAAAATGGCCGCTTCTCTTTCTCCAGGGCATGGAAGCGGCCCTACTCTTGTTGAAATACGGCGCCGACGTCAACGCCACTGCGGACGAACGTCACGACTACAGGACCGTCCTCCATTACGCCGTCCTCTCCGGCAACTACGAGATAATCAACCTCGTCATAAAGCAAGGAGCCAAATTGAACTACGACGAAGAGTACGACCTGGGAAAACCGAGCCCCCTCGACCTGGCCATCCTCAAGGGCGACCCGAAGATCGTCGAGTTGCTCCTGAAAGCCGGTAAGTCCCTTTGACAGCTCAATGACGTTTCTACTGTCATCTAACCCCACTTTTTAGGTAGCGACGTCAACTGCAGTTCGCCGATAATCGGGTCCCCGCTACACGTCGCGTGCGCCGACAACGTCCCCAACCGTTTCGACATCCTCTCGATGCTCCTGAAAGCGGGCGGCGACCCTAACCTCAAAGTCTACAACGACACCGATGACAGGAACTCGCAACTGAGGCCGGTCCTGGTCGAATATTTGGCCAGCAACGAGGTGCCCAGTTACGCCGTCGTTAACTTGTTGATCAGGTGAGTGCCACCATGGCAACAACAACAACAAGATGGCCGACGACAAGACGGCTGACTTTTTCGGTGTTTGGAGCAGGTACGGAGCCAGGGTGGTGATGAAGACGCAGTTCCGCGACCCGGACGGCGTGCTGAACGCGCTGCACAACGTGACGGCGCCCGACCGCGACGCCATCTTCCGGCTGCTGCTCGAGGCGGGCGAGTCGTTCGACCGGTGCATGATCCGGCGGAACGGCACGATGACGGCCGAGCAAAAGTGCGCTCTTCTCGAGCTCGCCCAGTGTCCGCTCACTTTGAGGCGGCAGGTGCGCCTCTTTTTGAGGAGGCGGCTGGGCGGCGGCGCCCTCATAAATAGCGCCGCCGCCTTCGAGCTGCCCCCCACCCTCGAGAAGTTCCTGCTCTTCGACTACAGCTGAACGACGCGATCAACGCTCGTTTTGGTCCCGAAAGGCGCGATAGCGAAACCGCAACACCTCGGATTCACTCGAAAATTATCAGTTAGTATCGGAAAACTCGTAAAAGACCTCGTAGAGGGCTTCTGTGCATTAGAAATGCGGAAAATCGCCGTTTTTCTCGGGAAAATCCGTTCGGAAATGCTTCGGGTGCGCTCGGCTCGACTCGACCGGGTACGCTCTTAACATGGCCTAGAGCGGCCATCTTGTGATCCGTCAAAGTTTCGGTTTTTCGCGGTTACGCCTTTTCGCGACCACGGGCATCCTTCTTATAACTCTTATAACCTATGTAAGCTTTTGTAACCTTGGTAGTTTTGTATATTTTTATCCCCGATCTATTTGTGCATTATGTATCGGCAATATTATTGTTATCATTACACGTGATCACGTAAACAAACCGTCTTTTCTTCACCATTCAATAACCGCACTGTGTTACTGGGCCTAATCATCAGTCAAGGTGAGCCGTGCTCATCTGTCAAAGCACTACGTGACCACCCGTCGATAAAACGACCCGAATCGGCCTAAACGAATCAGTTTACCTTTGACTTGAGACGCATAATGACGTTCCCTTTCCCGCCGTCCGTCGTTTTGGTGGTGACGTTCGCCGCCATCTTGTCCCCGCAGGTTAGTACCAACCCTGCGTCGCCAAAATCCCCAGAAACTGTAAAGCCACGTTTCCAGGTCGACTGCGCCCCTAGCTGCAACCTGAGGGCGATTTTCCGCACCCCCAGGAAAAACACGGACGAGTTTGAAATACTGGAGCGGTCGAACTTCGATTCTGACAGTGACAACCAGGATAGCCAACCTAAAAAACCGGAAGACCCCAGATCGTACGCCAACGCTCAAATTTCACTGAAATTCAACGACCCGCCTACGAGGCAGTGCTCGTGCGGCGAAAACTGTCAATGCAGGAACCAGCATTACCGGCAGCAACCACCTGTCATTTACCCGATTCCTATTTTCATAGCGCCCTACCATTTACCCCCTCAACAGTATCAAAATCCGCCTCAGAGTAAACAAAACGAATCTCCTAGCAACGACCGGAAACAACAAGGCGGCACCATGGAGACTGCCATCAACAACGACAATGGAAGTCCGGTAGTTCCCCATGACAACCATCCGGAAATAATGAAAGACGTGGAAGTGTCGATCCAAGAGGGCACTGAAGTGACAAACGACAAAATCGGGGACGACATCCACAGGAAACAGTTGAAGGAGGAGATAGCTAGAACAATAGAAGGTGCGCCTCCCGGGCACACGAAAATCGAATTCAGCCCTCTCGATTCGAAAAATGTCAAACCCGAAACCAAACAAACGAATGAAAAATTGCGATTGGAGGTGTCGGAAGCCCTCGTGCCCTACATGGCCAATACGATGACGAGGCCGAAACAATTGGTGACGTTTCCGGTTTTCAATAAACAATCGAACCGCGAGGAAGTCTGGGGGAAAAACGCCTATCAAGTCGGCGGTTACAGCGTCGACCCTCGAGGGATGAGCGGGGGTTACAACATGGTCGGAGGGGGTGGTTACTACAGCAACCCCCTCCAAGGCTTGGGTGTTTACAAACAACCGACGTTGCTATCGTTACTGATCCCCTCCCATTACCCCTTGATGACGCACGGGGGTTACGAAGATGGCCGATCGAGGGGAGGTTACGTTTTGACAAACGACAATCAGCAGCATGTGAATGACGTGGAAGAGGTCGACTGTCAATGCAATTGTTGCACGAAATACGAAAAAGAACTGAACGAATGATCGTTTTTAATGTTTTATTTATGAATGTTTAGTTATTTATTGGAATAAAGTTACGATTTCTCTTATATTTTGCCAGATATTTCGTTCAGAATTTGCCCCATTTCCCTGGTGAAATTTTTCCTTTTATCCAGATCCGTAGCGACCCGTTTTATGGCGATCTTGGTCGACTGTTGGGCCGTATTGAGCATTTTCGCGATGAAATTCACAAAAGATTCGGTTTCCGCATCGGCAGACGAACCGCCCCTGGAATAAAACGCTATCTATTTCGATCATCACTCTGTGACGTATGTCATACCTGTCATTTTGAGGGTTTGACAGCACCAGGCCCATAGAAATTACCAAAATCACGCAAAATGAGACGAATTTCGACATTTTCTACTGAATTTTCGTTTGGAACTAACGCATTTCGATAAAAATTATGCAACTAATGCGAAAAATTCGCTGATTATCAAAAATATGAGGTCGCATATTCTTTGCTTTCGCCGCAAAACAATAATTTATGACAGGTGTCATTAATTTTCTGTCTAATTTCTAGTCGTATCACGTGCGAAATTGTTTTCCTAGCGCACTAATAAAATAATAAGGCGTACTACCATTTTCGAATTGAATTCTAAAAATAAATCGATTAAATTAAACGGAACTCACTATAATAACGATTTGATATTATTCATCTGCTCTTTGTATCAGTAAAATTAACAGATAGGGGCCTCCGGAGAATGACTTTATCAATCCGTAGTACATTTCAAAGGTCACCGTCATATCTCAAGTCAATAACATCGAAGTTGACGCAACAATGACGAATTATTCACCTTAAAACAAAATTTAAAGAAAACCCCATCTCCCTTATCGTCGCCATGGAAATCAACAACAAAACCAAAAGACTATCTAGTATCAAAAATCGAAAAAATCGGATATTTCTAGAAGTCGTCGACATATTCAAGTCCCACTGTACTGGATAATGCGATTACACGAGATTAGTTATAATAACGAGAGGATGGACGAATTGGAGCTCAGTGTTAACTCGATCCAGTTACCAGCAGCAACGAGCCAAAATGACAGCCCGATTCGCCATCGTTTTCGTCGCCACCTTGATCGTCTTCCAAGTGAGCAAAAACGCGCAAAAAAAACGCGCCAAAACTATCACGATTTTGACATTTCGCAGGCCCTGACTTGGTCGACGGACGCCACTGCCATCCGTCTACCCCGTGACGTCACCACCGAAAAGGCGACGGACGCCGCCAAGACCATCGACGACGCCATCGACTCCCTCAAGACCGGATTCGACGACCTGGTCAAAAACATCCAGGTAACCATGGCGATCCGACTGTTTTTCGTAGTTTTATTGACTTTTTTTTTCATGTGCCGTTGCCAGGACAACGAGCTGTACCAGAACGTCTCGGCCCACGTCAAGCAGTTCGGCGAGAGCGTCCAGACCCACGGGAAACAACTGGTGGAGAAGATCAAAACGGCCACCAACACTGACAACAAACAATAATTGACAAGGGAATCAGCCAATGACATTTCTTTGTACTACCTATGAAGTTAGCAATAAAACTATTTAACAATTTCTGTGGGATTTCTTGTAAAAAGCATATTTGGGACCTATTTCTACTTTCCGGGGGATAAATTTGAAGGAATTAGAAATTTTGACAGTTGAGATTGTTATGACGTTTCGTTTTGGGGAAAAACTTCCTCCACGTCATCTCACGTCATCTGCACTTTCACGCGATGAAGAGGGAAACGTTTTGTTCTAGTTTATTCGATTTCTTATCGTTTTCGAACGACCTAAATGATCCTATGACCTTTCTACTGTACACATTTACGGTTTCTGATCGAAAAATCGACAAAATTTTGCTCAATTTTCACGCCAATCCGTGAAAAGTTTGCGACAAAGAAGTCTACACATGAAATGAGATGAACAATAATAAGATTTTCAATTATCCCGATAATAGACCGCACAATTACAGAAATTAGCCGTTCCCGTCGACCGAGAGTGACCAAGAGTAACCGCGAAACGGAACCGATACGTAGTAACCTTGTAACGGATCTCACAGATCACTGGATCGCATCGATCGACAGAAATGTTACGAATTTTGCGCATAATCCGCACCGAAAACGTTCCAGATCAACGAGAATCTCCGCCATTATCGTTCGGAGAAGAAAGAGACCAAAGGGCAACTCTCCTAATCGCAGATCCGGGTTCCATTCCCGAGAATCTGCAACATTGTGCTTTTCGGGTTTCTAGAAAAAGAATTTCGAAAAATCGCCAAAGTTCGTCGAAAAACCGACCGGTCAAAAGTCAAATCAGAGTAAACATTTGACAGCCATGGCGGACAAATATTTGGAAGCCGAACCATTTTTCCACTGTTTACGTCGAATCGAAAAGATCCCATCTAATCACTCGAACAACCACAGAACTCTCAGATAACGGAAGGCACAGAGGTCAAGGAAGGATCCGCGTTCGGAACGAACGCGGGGAGGACATAAAATCGAATCGCCCAGAGCCAGGAGCACAGTCGACCCGAGCTCGCTCCCCAATCAACAACTGGTAACCTAGCAACACCGTCAACAGTCCCAAATTCCAACAAAAGAAAGCCAAAATGTCGAGAATCACCGCCGCCATCTTGATAATCGCCATCGTCGCCTTCCAGGTGAGCCAACCTAAACCTAAAAAACCTAAAAACCCCCAAAATAACCGAATCTAAACCGAATTTTCTTCCGATTCAGGGTTGCCTGGCCAAGCCCAAGGGCAAAGCGCCGGCCGCCGCCCCCGAGAAATCCGCCCTCGAGGACCTGACCGAAAAGACCCAAAATTTGGTCAATAACGTGACGACCTCTTTGGGATTGGACAAAATCCCGGATTCCAAGCAGGCGGCTGAAGTTTTCTCGGCGAACGCTCAGAATTTGGCCAACAAAGTCGAAGAGACCGTCCAGAAGTTGAAGACGGAACTGAAGGCCCATCAGCCGCAGCTGGACAGCGTCATCAAGTCGGTCGAGCAGAAACTGAGCGAGACGGCGACCAGTCTGAAGAACGCCGCCGGACCGGAGGCGCAGGCCAAGGCGCAGGACATCAAGACCAAGTTCGACAGCGGCCTCAAGACGGCCGTGGCCGAGATCGAGCGCCTCGTCAAGGCCGTCGAGCCGGACGCGACCAGTGAGTCACTTTTGACACTTCATCTGTCACTTTTGACAGTTCTTCTGTCACTTCTGACAGTTGTTCTGTCATTTTAGGCAGTTCATCTATCACTTCTGGCACGTCATCTGTCATTTAGATACTTCTCCTGTGATTTCTGGCACTTCTTCTGTCCTTTTGGACACTTCATCTGTCACTTGTGACACTCCTTCTGTCATTTCAGACATTTCGTTTACCACATTTGATCGTATACCGACGGTGTGACGGTTCATAGGTCATTTTAGATGTTGCATTCATCTCTTCAGACACAATTTCTCAGTTCGACACGTCATCTGTCACTTTTGACCCTTCATCTGTCACTTCTGACACTTCATCTGTCACTTTTGACACTTCTTATGTCATTTTAGGCAGTTCTTCTATCACTTCTGCCAGGTCATCTGTCATTTAGATACTTTCTGACACTTCATCTGTCACTTCTTATGACATTTCAGACATTCCGTTTACCACATCGGATCGTATACCGACGGTTTGACGGTTCATAGGTCATTTTAGATGTTGCATTTATCTCTTCAGACACAATTTCTCATTTCGACACCTGATCTGTCACTTCTGGCACAATCCGTCACTTCTGACACTTCTCCTGTCGGTTTTCACATTTCTTCTGTCATTTTGGGCACTTCTTTCGTCCCTTCAGACATTTCATTAGTCATATTGGATCGTTATGTCGCCATTTCAGACCTATGATGATACTTTTTGTCATTTTACATAGTTCTTCTGTTGTTTTGGACACTTCATCCGTCACTTTTGACACGTCATCTGTCATTTCAGACACTTCTTCTGCCTTTTAGATGGTTACGCCGCCATTTCGGACCTGTGTTTTGTTACATGACTCTCTCTGCCAAGTTAAAGGGTTCTTCTGTCATTTAAATAACTCTTTCGGTCACTTTTCCGTCATTCCGTACATTTCTTTAGGTACTTTTGACCGTTCACGGATTGTTATTGATGTTTCATTCGTCACTTTCGATAAGAGTCCTCATTTCGACACATCACCTGTCACTTGTCACTTCTGACATTTCATCTGTCACTTCTGACACTTCATCTGTCACTTCTGACACTTCATCTGTCACTTCTGACATTTTTTCTGTCACTTCTGACACTTCTTCTGTCATTTCAGACACTTGATCTGACAGTTCGCCTGCGTTTTTTGACAGTTCTAACCTGACTTTTTTTGCAGAGGCTAAGGCTGACATTGAGAGCGCCGCCAAGGCCCTCCTCGAGAACATAGGCGAGATCAGTACCAACCTCAAGAACCAAGTCGACAAAACGATCGAGGATCACGAAAAGACCCACAAACATTGAAGAAAAAAAAAATCACCAAACTAATTTAATCCGCATATACTAGGTAGCAACCAACATTAATTATAACAAATGTGATTACAATATTTTTCGACAAAATAAAAACGTCAAAAACCGTCCATTTTATCCTAAATCGATTTTAAAAAACGAATCGAGTCTTCTTACTCACTGTCAACGCGACGAAGAAACGTCAAGTCTCGGCTTGGCGGCGACAGAAGTCCTGAACCTCTTCGCCAGCTCCCTCTGCACGGCCTGCTGGTCCTGTCGACTCGCTTTCGTTATCTGCTCCATGACCTCGTGATTGTAGGTCGAGTGCAGCATCAGGGCCAAAACGCCCGCCCTGTTCGCCATCGACGTGCGGATCTGACGCTCCTTCTCCAGCAGCTCGTCCATGCGCAGCCACTGCCTGACCCGCTCCAAATCGATCTGCAAACGTCACAAAACATCACAAGAAACGTCAGAAAAATCACAAGACAAACGTCACAAAATGGCAGGAGAAATGTCACAATCTGACAGAAGAAACTTCACAAAATGTAACAAATAAATTGAAATTGTACTTACTGGGTCCCTATTATCGGCGTTAATATTCCCCAATAGCCTATTTATTGAATTTCAATTTATTTCTTACAAAACGTGTCCGTTACGTAGGCAACCAATAATACAATCCAGACTAATTCGTGGGTCTAGGGACTTTTCCTGAAAAGACGGATGTTGGTAATGCCCTCCAAAAGTCCCTAGACCCACGAATTAGTCTGGATTGTATTATTGGTTGCCTACTTAACGGACACGTTTTGTAAGAAGTAAATTAAAATTCGATAAATAGCCAATTGGGGAATATTTACGCCCAGGAGAAACGTCACAATCTGACAGGAGAAACTTCACAAAATGTAACAAATAAATTGAAATTGTACTTGCTGGGCCCCTATTATCGGCGTTAACATTCCCCAATAGCCTATTTATTGAATTTCAATTTATTTCTTACAAAACGTGTCCGTTAAGTAGGCAACCAATAATACAATCCAGAAAAATTCTTGGGGCTAGGGACTTTTCTTGAAATGACGGATGTTGGCAATGCCCTCCAAAAGTCCCTAGACCCACGAATTAGTCTGGATTGTATTATTGGTTGCCTACTCAGTGGACACGTTTTGTGAGAAATAATTTAAAATTCAATAAATAGCCAATTGGGGAATATTTACGCCCAGGAGAAACATCACAATCTGACAGGAGAAACTTCACAAAATGTAACAAATAAATTGAAATTGTACTTGCTGGGCCCCTATTATCGGCGTTAACATTCCCCAATAGCCTATTTATTGAATTTCAATTTATTTCTTACAAAACGTGTCCGTTAAGTAGGCAACCAATAATACAATCCAGAAAAATTCTTGGGTCTAGGGACTTTTCTTGAAATGACGGATGTTGGCAATGCCCTCCAAAAGTCCCTAGACCCACGAATTAGTCTGGATTGTATTATTGGTTGCCTACTCAGTGGACACGTTTTGTGAGAAATAATTTAAAATTCAATAAATAGCCAATTGGGGAATATTTACGCCCAGGAGAAACATCACAATCTGACAGGAGAAACTTCACAAAATGTAACAAATAAATTGAAATTGTACTTACTGGGCCCCTATTATCGGCGTCAACATTCCCCAATAGCCTATTTATTGAATTTCAATTTATTTCTTACAAAACGTGTCCGTTAAGTAGGCAACCAATAATACAATCCAGACTAATTCTTGGGTCTAGGGACTTTTCTTGAAATGACGGATGTTGGCAATGCCCTCCAAAAGTCCCTAGACCGACGAATTAGTCTGGATTGTATTATTGGTTGCCTACTTAACGGACACGTTTTGTAATAAGTAAATTAAAATTCAATAAATAGCCAATCGGGGAATATTCACGCCCAGGAGAAACGTCACAATCTGACAGATGACAGTAGAAACGTCGCTCACCTCGGCGCGCCTCAGCTTCTCCCAGACGTGGTGTCGTCCGCACGACTTTTTCGGCGCCCGACAAAACTCGCCGGTCTGATCGAACACGTTCGTGACCAGCGGACAGCCGCACACCTCGTCGTCCCCCACTTTGGGGTCCTTGCAGTGCTCCGGACAGAGGACGCGCAGCCGCTTGCAGTAGGTGCGGCTGGTGGCGCTGTAAAAGTCGCAGAACATGTTGTTGCCCTCGATGCGCGTCTTGAATATCGAGCCGAAGCTCGCCTGCGACTCGAACTTGTTGAAGCACTTCTCCATGTGCCGCACCGCGACCTTGGCGTGCACCTCGTGGCCGCACGTGATGCAGTGCATCGAGGCGTCCGCCTCGCCGTCGTCGGCGTCCGGGTCGCACGTGTCGTCTGTGCGCGCGTTGGCGGCCCGCTCGACGATGGCGTCCAGTTCGCGATGGCGGCTATCGAGTTCTTGCAGGATCTGCCTGACTTCGAGTTGTTGTTTCCTCACTTGGTCCAGGGCTGGAACAAATTTCTGTTTTCAATGATCTGTCAATATCAGACGCATTTGACTACTCCTGATGACTCAATTAGGAGCTGTTTCAAATTTTTCATCGATATCTCAACAAATGAAGAAGTTACAGCACTTTGAAATTTCTCAAAAGTTGAAAATTCGAAAATTTGTTTACGTAGATACACCAATACCCGACGCATTTTTATACTCCTTATGACCCAATTAGAAGCCATTTTGAATTTTTCATGAATATCTCGACTAATAAGAAAGTTACGTCACTTTGAAGTTTGAGAAAATAGTTAAAATTTTCGTCAAAATTTGACCTCCGAAATTAAAAAAATACGATTCTTAGTCAATTCTAAAGCTTTTCGGATATGTCTACAGTTCTTCCAATAGATTTTTCGATTCTCTTTCGTTTGCCGGGTAGCCTGAATCGATATCTCGATCGGTTCAAAAGTTAGACCGGTTTTAATTTCACGAGACCGATTTTTGGGTGATTTTTCGGGGTCCATAGTTCACATGAAAAATTACCTTTTTCCGATGCGCTCTAGGAGCATTTGGTAGATTTTTTTGCGCTCTTTCGAATGCGCGGCCGCCCATCCCGATCGGACCTTCGGTTCGAAAGTTATGGTCGATTGAAAATTTCGAGCAAAATTTGTACCCAAAGTGATGGATTTTCGAAAAAATCGAAAATCACTAAATGTCGTCCAAATCGAAATCCAGACACTTTTCCCGATAGATTTTGAGCTAACTAAGCGATTCCCGGGTCGTGCGACTCGATAGCTCCACTAATAACGAAGTTATGGCCGTTTGAAAATTTGACTCTTTTTTCAACGATACGGCAATATTAGACGCATTTTCACACTTCAGATGACTCAATTAGAACCCAATTTAAATTTGCCGTCGATATCTCAACAAATAAAGAAGTTACAGCACTTTGAAATTTTCAAAAAGTTGAAAATTCGAAAATTCGAACATTTTTTTTTTCTCAGATAAACCAATATCGGACGCATGTATCTACTCCAGATGACAGAATAAGAAGCCAATTTGAATTTTTTATCGATATCTCGACTAATAAGAAAATTTCGCCACTTTGAAGTTTGTGAAAATCGTTGAAATTTTCGTAAAAATTTCATGTCAAAAATTTAAAAAGCACGATTCTCGGTCAATTCGAAAGCTTTTTGCACATGTCCATACTGTTTTCGATAGATTTTTCGATTCTCTTTCGATTGCCGGGTCGCCCGAATCCATATCTCGATCGGTTCAAAAGTTAGACCGGTTTTAATTTGACGAGACCGATGATTTGGTGATTTTTCGGAGGCCATAATTCACATGAAAAATTACCTTTTTCCGATGCGCTCTAGGAGCATTTGGTAGATTTTTTGACGCTCTTTCGAATGCGCGGCCGCCCATCTCGATCGGAGCTTCGGTTCGAAAGTTATGGTCGATTGAAAATTTCGAGCGAAATTTGTACCCAAAGTGATGAATTTTCGAAAAAATCGAAAATCACTAAATGTCGTCCAAATCGAAATCCAGACACTTTTCCCGATAGATTTTGAGCTAACTAAGCGATTCCCGGGTCGTGCGACTCGATAGCTCCACTAATAACGAAGTTATGGCCGTTTGAAAATTTTACTCTATTTTCAACGGTACGGCAATATTAGACGCATTTTCTCACTTCAGATGACTCAATTAGAACCCCATTTAAATTTTTCCTCGATATCTCAACTAATAAAAAAGTTACAGCACTTTGAAATTTCTCAAAAGTTGAAAATTTGAAAATTCGAAAATTTGTTTTCGTGGATAGACCAATACCGGGCGCATCTTCCTACTCCTGATGACTAAATTAGAAGCCAATTTAAATTTTTCATCGATATCTCAACTAATAAGCAAGTTACAGCACTTTAAAATTTTCGGAAAAAAAAAACTCAAAAATTTGAAAATATCATTTTTTGTTTTCAAAGTTACGCCAATATTGACCGCAGTTTCCTACTCCTGATGACTAAATTCGAAGCCACTTTAAATTTTTCACCGATATATCGACTAATAAAAAAGTTACAGCACTTTAAATTTTTTTTTTTTTAATTGGAAAATTTGAAAACCTAACCAAACTAAATCATCATTCAGTTTGTCATTAGAAGAAAATAGTAAAATCCAGTTCGACTCACCCTTGATATTGGTCTCTTCAGCTGCACAAGGGCTGAGCGCCCATTCCTGAATCCGTTGCGGCAGCACCTGCAATATCCGGTTCGTCGCCAACTTCAGACCGCACTCATCCGAACAATATTTCGACCCGAATCGGGCGCTGTTCGTACAAGTCGGCCCATAGCACTGCCTAGGATAATCCGTCTGCAAATGGGCGTTAGCCGGGACATCCCTATCCGAACTCGAGTCGCGCCTCTTACGTCTACTGCCCCTTAAACAAGAAAAGTCAACATAACCTCAAATAAAATGACATTTCTAGAATTTCTACCCCAATTTCTATTTTCTCCTTATTTATGTCAAAATTGGTGACTTACCCGCCGTAATTGATGCAAATACGTTGCTTGCAGCGCTCCTTCTGCTTGGAAGAGCCGTGCCGGCTGCGACTTCGGGTGCACACGTCGCACCTGCCGCAGTCCTCGGTCCGGAAGCAGCCCATGCAGTCGCCGCACTTCTTCGACTTCTTGTCCGGCTTGCCGCCGCCCTCGGCGCGCTCCTTGCGCTTGCGCGACCTGCGCGCCTCCGTGTTGGTGCTGGCGCCACCGACGCTGTGGTGCTCGTCCCGTTTCGTCTTCCAGCGGGTCTTCAGCGTCGGGTCCTCGTCGACGCACCGCATGCAGATGTACTGCTTGATCATCTTGGCGTCTTTTTCGGAGATGTCGATGCAGTCGCCGTGGTACCACTCCTCGCACGCGTCGCACGCTATCATGAAACGGGAGCTGTCCGACGATCGGCACACGCAGTACGCCTGCCCGTCCTGCTTGAGGAGCGTGTCGATTTTGGACTGGCGCTCGGGCAACAGGAACTGCCTGGCGATCTCCTCGCGCTGGAAAAGACACAAATTTGAGTCCTTTTAGCATGAAATCTTGGAAGAAAATGTCGGAAGGGAGAAAACTCACCGAAATGTCTCGTTTTCGCGACATGGTGCTGAATCTAACGGGGAATTGTACGGAAACTGACAAAAGGGCACCGTGGGGGCTTGAAATGGGCTAATTTTCGATTAAATCTGCATAAACTGGCACAATAAATTCGTTTTCAACACTTGACAGCATTTTGACAGATCACTGACAGACGACAGCTGTTTTGTTCGCAGTGTTGCCAACTCTTTTTCCAAGTAAAATACCTGAGAATAGAAAAGTTACTTTTTGGCTCTAAAAAGTGCTGTTATCTACAAAATGTCCTACAGAATCGAATTATTTACAGTTTTCTAATAATAGGAAGAGTCTTAGGTAAAACATCGACGCATAAAACATGAAAAATATACCCAATGTCAAATTTTGAAGAATTTAATCACGAGTTGGCAACACTGACGTAAGTACCTCTAAAATGCGTTCATAAATTAAACGACGTGATTTCATCCTCGTTTTACTCACGGCAAGTCTATGAGTTGTTCTCTCTCTAATCTCGTCAGTGATCAGCGTATGAACGCTTTGTACAGAAAGCATAGCCATAGCCGGAGGGCGAGGGGGGCTGCAAGGGTCTTTGTTATGTATTTTCAAACCATGATTCACTGTTATCTACCTGTTGATTCGGGCGTGTTCCCAGCTCTTCGCCCGGACAATTTCCCATTTTCTACCAGAAAATTTCGCTGATTACGACGCAAGAAAAATGACGACGGAAGAGGGTGAAAACATCCCCGCCCCCAATTGGTTGAAAGAGCTGGAAGCGAAAAGAGAGAAAAGGGTGATAGCGAAATTGGGGCACGAGGCAGGGGCGGGCGCCCCCTGCCTAACGTGCGGCGAAAAATGTCCAGGTTCGTACAAAGTTACAACTTATAAACTCAAAAACATTCATCGTGACGTCACTGTCACCTGTCATTTGAATCTCAGGTCTGGACTTGCACTTTTGGCGCAAGATTTGCAAGATATGCAAATGCTCAAAGGAGAATCACGACGTCCCCGATGACGACATATACGGCTGGGCCCAGTTCCAGTTGCTGGGCCAGAAACCGAACAAAATCAAGCACAAAATCGGTAAGACGTAACCTCACATAACCTAACTTTTTCCCAAATCGATGAATTTCGTAGTTCTACCGGGAAAAAGGGACGAGGTCGAGTTGGAGTGGGCGCCCAAGGGCCAAAGCGACACGGTCGAGTCCTACCTGAAGACCCTACCACCGGAAACGCTCCCTGTCAAAGGCTCCCAGGCGGCGCAAGAGCGCAAAAAGCTCCTCCAAAAACAGATCCCCGTATACGACACCGACCCGAACCTGTGCCATGACTTGACCGAGTCAGAACTCCAAAAGATGTACGACTACATCGAGCACATGCGCACCAGTAGCGTAGGCGTGGGCCAGGTGGTGCAACTTCACCCCAGACACCCGGAAATGTCCAAAGACTTGACGTCCCTCGGCAACCGGATAGAAAACATCACTCTAGCCGGCCGTAACCATAACGACCCGACGATAAACAACCCCTACGATTACGACGTGATCAACTCGAACAACGCCAGAGCGGGGTTGCCAACTTTGACACCTCTAAACCCGATGACAGTCGAGAACGTCAACCGGGAACCGAACCAGATTCGGATAGGCGCAATCAACGACATAAATTACGACCACCGAAATCCTCATCATTTAGATGACGGTTCATTGATAGGAGAGCGAGTTACTAAGGAGGTGTTACAGGTCGACCCGAGTGTCGGTAACAAAACCTGTAAAAAATGTCACCTGTCATTTATCGATGGAGAGTTTGCGATTTTCGTCGAAAGGTCAGGCGCTCACTACCATCCGAAGGACTGTTTCAGGTGCAAAGGCTGCAACCAGAACCTAGCCGATATGATTTACTTTTACGATCGCGAAAGCGATGACGTTTACTGCGGCCGGGACTTCGCGAAGATCCGCGGAATTCCCCGATGCAAAGCGTGCGACGAGCTGATTTTCCTGAAAGAGTACTGCCTAGCGGAACATGACACATTCCACGTCAAGCATTTCTGCTGTTTCGAATGCGATTTGCCATTGGCCGGGCAGAATTATGTCGTCGAAGAGGGCCAACCTTTGTGTCTTCCGTGCTTCGAAAAGAACAAGGCGAACGCTTGTGCCGGGTGTCAAAATGTCATAAGGCCCGACGAGCAGGGGGCGGAATTGAACGGGGTTCACTTTCACGCCACCCCCGAGTGCTTCGCTTGCGTCAAGTGCAGGAAAAGCCTGTTCGGGGCGAAATTGCTGCTTCGGAACAGGAGACTTTACTGTTCGCATGACTGCTATGGCCTCGATTCGCCCCAAAAGTGACGAAATGTGCCTTTTTATGATTTTAGAATGTTATCGCTGGAATGGGTGCCATTTTGATATAGATTTGTACCAGTTTCTAATAAACATAACCTCAACATGACTAGTTTTATTGACTATACGCCTCGAATGTGACTCCTCAAGTCTTCAGAACTCCTCAAGTCTTCAGAATCATCTTCGATGAGAGTGAGGGACGTTTTGTGCCAGTTTTAGTTGAACATAACCTCAATTCTTGATTAGAGAGATTTCTATAGGTAATACAACCTGAAAACACGAATTCTCGATGAAATAGAGTAGATCCCTTGTTGCTTTGCCTTTTAAGATGGTAATTCTTGAGAAAAACTGCAAATTTGTGCCGTTTGGGGTGATCGTAACCTCAAAACCGCTGTGAAAAGATGGCGGCGCTGCGTTTCCGGTTGGCGGGTCCGATTTGAATTTTGGCGCGCTCTTCGCCGATGGCTTATCGCGCCGACTGGTTTTTCGGAATCGGAATTTCCGCTCTTTCTGTGTTTGTAAACAGGTTTAGTGTCGTCGAAGCGAGCATGTGGGTGCGTGGTGTCCTCTAGTCGACTCTTAAATGAACAAAAAATCGACGCTCTCTTAGGAAAACTCGCGCAAAAGTCCCGGAAAACGACAGGAAAGTGCCAACGACTGATGGTCCCGTTTCCCGGGTGAGTTCCCCCGGAAAAAGACCAAAATTTCCGTCATTTTCTCGACAGAAACCGTCGTAATCTCTAATTAATCGACCCAGACCTCGAGCGCCACTCTCCGCTGCACAATACGTCAAGAGTGCTCGTAATTGCCGTGGAGACGGATCAACAAGTTTTCCGTTGCTTTTTTCATCGGAAACCGGGGGAAAACCGAAAATCCCCCACGATTTGTCGCATTCTCCGTACTCATAACGGTGCACGCATATTTTCGTCGAGAATAATAAAGTCCGGTAGCCCTGAGGGGTCAAGACCCCACCAATCCTCCCAATAATTGCCGCGTATTACCGACGAGAGCAGATAGAGATAATGGGAACGACTGCGATTACGCCACGCCATTAAGATTATTATAATAAATAATGATAAATAATGCGTGTTTTTCTTGGTTTCTTCAGAACTGGTCTTAGTACGGGAACATCGTCGAAATGACGCCGAAATTCTTTGTGATAGCCCTCGTTTGGGGCCTCGCGAGGTCCGCGAACGCCCAAAAACCCTCCCCCTGTCCCCAAGTCTTCTCCTACGAACCCAGAGGAACGGAGAACGACAGATGGTACGGCACCATCGCTCTGCAGACCAACGAGGACCTCAGCGGCATATGGGTGCACGTCACCCTCGACAGACCCGCGGAACTGCTAGGGGTGAGTTTGACGTTTCAACCCGCGGCCGGGATTTACGAACGGACCCGAAATCCGAGCGATCTCATTGGTCGAAAAACCAAAATGGAAGAAACTGTTCAAAAATCCTAATAGTCAAAAACATAAAAATAACGACACGTACGCTACTGTCGAACGTCAAAAGTGACAGCCGAGTCCTCGAGGGGCAATTTCGTGAAACCTCCAGCCTTTCCGGTCTCCAGTAGAGTGAGGAAAGGCGGAAAACCCTTCAGGTCTTCAGGATTGAAAAAATTAGGCGTTCTGTCATCTGTCACTTGTCACTTTTGACGTTGTAGCACAGTGGCGTGCCTTGATTCGACCGAATGTCGACAGAATTGGTTCGGCGAGGCCACGTCCACGGACAACGTCGAGTACACGATCAAGAACTCGAAATACAAATTGGAGGCCGGCCCTCCGGTGTCCGTCCGGTTCTTCGTCAAGTACAACGCCGCCTCGACCATCCCCAGTGTCAAAAGCATCCGCCTTAACGGCAAAAACATCTGCAAGCAGAGCGAAAGCAGCTCCGGTTCCACAGGGCAGACGCTGCACATAAGCGAAATCAAACCTGTCACCGGTCGCCCTAGCAACGGCAACAATAACAACAACAATGACAGACCTAGGCCTAGCACCGGAACCGGAAGTAGCGGGTAAATAACAGGCTACCAATCTGACGAAACGAAAGTTCCTATAATTTGACTTATTGATGTTTTCCAACAGAATAAGTAGTAGACCTTCGAATTCGAATGAGGATTTCGGTAATTCCCAATCTGGTAGACCGTCGTCATCGTCGTCGTCATCCAATACCCAAACTCAAAGGTGAAAGTTCATGCGTTATTACACCGAACTGGGGATTTTAGTTTTCTAACGTTGGCAAATTCCAGACCTGTCAGACCGAACACGAATTTCGGCAACAACGACGATTTCGGCAGCAATTCGCAACAACCGAGCAGGCCGTCCCGCCCCTCCAGTAGCGACAACTTCGGATCGTCCAACACCCAAAGGTAACCAAAAATCTGGGGACTTTTCGTTTTAGAAATTTCACGTTGGTACGATTTGACAGACCGAGACCGTCGTCTTCTGTGGACAGCGACGACGATTGGTCGAACCGCCCCCAGCCGTCCAATCAGGAGCAAGGACTGTCAGTCGGGGACGATTCGGAATTTTTCCCGGGGGATTTCGCGCAAGAGCGGCCATCTTTGAACCGGCCCAGCGTGTCACGTCCGACTGTCACTCAAACGTCAAACGTCAAATGCGGCACGGTTGCCATGCGACCGAGCCCCCTGATCTCCCACGGGCAGAATACGACTCAAGGTGACCAAAAAACCCGAAAATCGCGATTTTCCTAACCTCACTTTCGATTTGACAGGACAATTCCCGTGGCACGCCGCCCTCTACCACTCGCAGGGCATCCAACTGCGGTACACGTGCGGCGGCACCCTGGTCTCGGAAAACCACGTCATAACCGCCGCCCACTGCGTCACCAAACCGCAAACCAACCGCGCCATCAACCCCCAGGATCTCTTAGTGTACTTAGGTCGGTAAGTCAGTTACCTGCTTCCGAAATTCTAGAAGGGGGATTTCAGGTAAATACGACCTGAGGAAGTTCGGGCCGGAAGTCCAAGACAGGGGCGTCTCCGACATCCACGTCCATCCCCAGTACAACCACTCGGTCTACTTCAACGACATCGCCATTTTGAGGTTAGAAAGGTCCGCCGACATCACGAATTTCGTCCGGCCCTGCTGCCTGTGGGACGAGAGCCCCGAACTGGACGACATCTTGAATCGCCTCGGTAACCACTCGTTGATAACCGTCACCACGGTAACTAATAACATATTGTTTGTTTACGTTGCTAGGCACGGTAGTCGGGTGGGGTTTCGACGAGAACCGACAGCTGACGAACAGCCTGATGCAGGCGCAGATGCCGATCGTTTCCACAGTAAAGTGCATCTACTCGAACCGGGAATTCTTCTCGCAGTTCACGTTCGAAAAGAACTTTTGCGCCGGATTCAAGAACGGTAAATATCGGGTTGAGGTGGCGAGCCGTTGGGAGAAAATGGCGGATTGAAGGGAACTTTTTCGTAGGGACGTCCGTCTGCAACGGGGACTCGGGTGGCGGCATGGTGCTGCCGAAGACCGGGACGAGCGGGGCGAGCACCGTCTGGCAGCTCAGGGGGTTGGTCTCGGTGGGGGTGGCGCTGCAAGGGCAAGGAGTGTGCGACCCGTCTCATTACATCGTCTTCACCGACGTGGCCAAGCACCGAAACTGGATCGCGCAAACTATGGACGATTGAACCGCCCACTCGTAAGGACATATGTGATAGTACTTAATAACTGGACGACTTATCGCTGCAACTTTCATCTTATTTTAGTTTATAGGACTTTTTTCTCAATAAAAACTATCTGTACATGTATCAAATCCGCGATTTTTCGATAACCTAACCTCACAATCCTGAGCCGCTCGAAAATCCCCCTAGATGGCGCTAGTGGTAGTCGCCGATAAAGACGGAATCCGGAACTGGAATTGAGAGAAAAGCGACCGAAAATGAGATAAAACACGCTATTTTCAAGACTGATATTACTTATAATGGAGGAACTCAATGGGAGTAGACGAATCGTCCTTTCAGAATGCGGTTCATCAGGATCCTGCGACCGGCAGGGGTCGACATGCGTTTTTTCCATCCGTGCCTCAGGATTCTTCTCCTCTCGTTCGGTCTGGGGAAGTGGCATCGCATTATGGTGCGCACGGAAGACGTGAAGCCGCCCCCGGCTTCGGGGGCCTCGCGAGCTGCATTTCCGAGTAGGGTGGAATAACTACTCAGTCCGGACCTGCAACCGAACGAGATTAATACGGGGAATTAACGGGGATTGAATACTTGCCTCAAATTGGTTAAAACGCCGGGGAAAAAGCGCAATAACGAAGTCATTTTCACGAAAATAACCAACAATAAAAAGACAACTGTCAAATATAGCGAGACTGTCGAAAAGCGGTGTCGCCATCTAGTAGTGCTACAGAATACCACGTTTTTACAGAAACCTGTATTTCTTATTGGGATTTAATTACAATTCGGACTTGAATTAAATGGAATTAAATCGAAAAACCGCATTAAATTACTTTAATCGTTGAAAAAATTGTGAAAATGCTAGTAGAATGAATCTGAATGGAATGCTTTCAAGACTACCATCTAGGGAGAAATGACAAACAATAGCAATTACAGGAATCTTCACCGGTGACTAGTGTGATCTAACCTCACTTTTACAAGTGTCAAATGTGCTCGAAAAATGTCGAATTTCCTCTTAAAACTCACCAAAACAGTGTCAAACCTCCCCAAATCGCTCAAGCTTTACTCAAACGTTGCCCTAATCACCACCGGTTTAACTGTCAATAAGAATCGGGTGAGTCAACTATCACCTAACCTAAAACGCCGGACTTTCGACGGTTTCAAACCGAATTTCGTCTCATCCACTCGCCTGGTGCAATCGAACATCGCCTCGTCCCTCCAACTGAAGAAGCGCGCAAACCGCAAGAAGAAACTCTTCGAGGATGACGTCAAACGTCCCGGCGTTTACAACGTCGTCGCGTTCGCCACCGCCGAAGAGTACGACCTGCAACGTCTGATAAAAGGCCTGAAAGCGCAGGACCTGTACGACCCCAGGACCATCGAGAACGCCAACGACGTCGTGCACGCCGTCGCCAAATACCGGGTCGAGAACGAACCCCGGGAGCTGTTTTTCTTCCGAGAGGGCTCGGTAGTCCTATGGAACGTCACAGATCTAGAAAGCAGCAACGTCCTCTCGTTCCTGAAGGATTTCGAACAGGACAGCTACTCGGAAGACCTGGTGCAGAAGGAGAGCGAAGTGATGAACTACCGGATGCGACCGGAAACCGACAAAGAGGAAAACCGTCTCGTTCCGAGTCGCCTGGAGAAATCCGGCGATTTTCTGCTATCACAAGATAACGACGTCACTTTGGACAAGTACACGTTTTCTAACGCGATGGTCTTGTCGGTGAAATTGGGAATGTGGGAGGCGCTCTTAGAAAAGTACATCGAAACTATCGAATTCGTAACTGAGGATTTGAAAGACGGGAATAAAATCAAGATGACCCAAGAAGAGGTTTTGAGGAAACACGGCGAATTGTTCGCTTTAAGGCATTTAATCAACCTGAGTTCTGATCTATTAGACACACCCGATTTCTATTGGGATAATGAGGAACTCGAGAATCTCTATTCGCAGATTTGTTCGTATTTCTGCATTTCTAAAAGAACCAGGGTGAGTATCCGCCATATTTGACAGATGATCTGTCAAAAAAGTAGGGTTATGGGACTAAAATCGCCTAATTCCAGGTGATGAACGAGAAAATCAATCACTGTGTGGAACTGATTGAGCTCCTGTCATCGCATCTGAGTGACAAACATCACGTACGTCTTGAGTGGATGATAATAATCTTAATTATGGTCGAAGTGGGTTTCGAAACTTTACACTACATCGATAGGTTTATGTCTTAAAACCCAAAATAAACGAATAAAAGTTGTTATTTTCTCTATCAAGTACAAGTTTGATTAATGTCTTCCAATTCGCCGATAATCACGTCGCCCCTGTGGTCGCCATGGTGATGAGACTTGTTTAGCGTCAACAAATCCGGATCTATGGCTATGTCATCACCATGTGACGTCATCAGACCCAAATCGCCGTCGTCCTCGTCCAACAGATGGCGCGACTGATGGATCGCCGTTATCCTATCGGCAATCAGGATGGTCTCGTTCAAATCGTCGCCCTGGATCGGCTCGAAGTGAACAGAGGGCGCCACCGATTCGGATGACGAAGACGGCGGCCATTCGAGGCCGAGGAACATGGCGGACTGGTTCAAGTCGGGCGCGAAATTCAAAATCGACTGCTCGTTGGTCGACTGTGACGTCACGTATCCTCCGGATGACGATTGCACCCCCTCCATGGATGACAGATCGCAGCCCCCTTTGATCATTAGGCTCTTCTCCTGTTTCCGCCACTTGGCGCGTCGATTTTGGAACCAGACTTGGACTCGAGCCTCGGTCAGGTCGATTCTTAAAGCGAGCTCCTCTCGGAAGAAGACGTCTGGGTAATGCGTCTTGTGGAAGGCCCTCTCTAATTCTTCCAGCTGGTAATTCGAGAAAGTGGTCCTTAAAATCACGGAAAACGTAAATTTTTGACCGAAAAGTTGGGTTATGGTTCACCTGTATCGGCGTTGTTTCCGCTTGTTGTTGTTGCTACCGGAAATCGACGCGGATTCGTCGTTGGAATTGTAGTTCAGGAGGCACGAAGACGACCGATTATCGCCGTAATCTTCTGATGGTCGCCGATGGAAGGAATAATCGCGTTAGGTCCATAATTAGATAAAATAATTTGCTCGTTTTAATTCGATTTGGATTTTTACCCACCCGATGCGAACTTGCTGGCGCACTGTTCCTCCTCCTTGTCTTCGGTGAGGGTGCCGAGCAGACCCCCGATCGTGTACGACGTCCCCGGCAGACATTCCAGACATTCCGCGTCCAGATTTTGACCGATCAGGTCGGAAGATTTTTCGTCCATCAGCATTTTCCACAGAATTTTCAAAGCGTTTTACCCCATTTTCAGTGGCGCGGGACGAATTTTCAACTGAACATTTTCCGCCGTAGGAATTTCCACCACCACCGGAGTATAGTAGCTTGTAAGCGAACGAAACCCCACAAAACGCGATATACATATCCAAGGATTTAGCGCTTTTCCGACTTCCTAAGACCGTTTTTTTTTCGACCACCAGTCTCACGAATGACCGGAATCGAATATGAATCATTTTTCATAAGGAATCCTAAAATATGCGGAAAACCCTGTACAACATCGAAAACCTTGTGATTACCCTTTGTAGCAGATCTATTTCGTCGATACGTTCATAAACATCCATCGCATGATGACGAGAGAGAGAGACATAATCATAAAACAACTGTATCAGACAGAGACAACATCACTTCTAGCTTCATTTTCAAACGAGGTTAAAATTTTGACAGTTGACAGTTAAAAAGGAAAAAGTGAGGTTAGTTTTTTGCACAAAATTCAAAATGAGGCTGTTTGGGGCCCTTTTACGGCGAAGGAACATGCCGAACGGCAATATCTGGACCGGGAAAGACCGATTGACTCGTAACGTGACTGTGAAAGACCTGCAAAAACTGAGAAACGAGTTTGAAATCGAAGAGCGCAACATGTTCCTGCTGAGGCACTCCTATTTAACACCCGTAAGTCCTAGATACGCTTTTGGGGCTTCAACTAATCGAGATTTTCTGTAGGAACAATCTTTCGGGCACGCTCGAGCCCTGGGGAAACCGCAATTGTGTTACGAGAAGACCGTACTCAAGAAACGGGACTACAAAGAAAACATCACTTTGGAATCGCAACTGGGCCACTTGAGGCATAAAGAATGTTGGGATTAGTTAGTCTCTTTAAGGGGGCGGTATTCTGAGTAGATTTGGCTTTATTAATCTAGTAATAATTAATAATAATAACGTTGGAAATATAAATACAAAAATATCTGTTCTGTGGTAATAACAATAAAACATCTCTTTAAAATAATACTGTGCTCTAATAAGTATCACTGCTCGTTAAAATGATTATTTTTGGTTCAATATCCTTTTGGTCCAGGCTAAAGCGTCCCCTTCCAAATCCTTCCGTTCCAATTTCTGCCCCTGAGCTAAAAGTTCGGCGAATTGGGAGACCACCGGATCCCAACCCGAACTACTGGCGGCCACCACTTCGTCCCCATCCAAATAAAACGCGACGAATTTAAACCCATCAACGTCACCATGGTAAATAATATCATCGTACGACCCATGCCCGGCATACCGGATGCCTTTGCCGAAAACCATGGTCCAGAAATAAGGCACCGCTTCTAGTTTCTTCTGTTTCCCCAACATATTAAGCGCCGCCATCTTGCCGTGGTAATGGGCCAAAGGGTAATGGCCGATCGTCGATTTCCGGTTACCATAAGACCAAACCGGAGCATGGGCTATATCGCCACCCACGTAAACATTCGGGACGTTACTTTGCAGGTATTCGTCCACTTCGATCGAACCGTCCGAGCGAAGTTCCAAACCGGAACCCTTCAGAAAGTCGGTATAACAGGAACTCCCCACTCCCATGACTACCAAATGCGCATCGAGCAGGGTGCCATCTTTGAGCTCTACTTTACCGACTTTGCCGCTCCCGTCATCCAGACATTTCACGAGCCCCGAATTCAACACAAAGTTCACCCCTTTCTCCTGGAAGAGCTTCAAGACCGCCGCCCCGATTTTGGGGCCCAGGAGCGCCTTAAACGGAACGTCCGCCCTTTGAACCACCGTCACCTTTTTGACTTTATTGAGGCAGTAATTAGCGGCCTCGAGGGCGACGAAACTCGAGCCCAAGACAACGACTTCTATGTCTTCGCTCAAGAGGGCGTTAGTGTAGCGAGAGTGCTCGTAATCGCGGAGCACCATGACGTTTTTCAAATCAGCCCCCGGGATTTGGACCTTATTCGCTCTTAGCCCTGTTGCTATGTACAACCGATCGTAGTCGAGGGTCTTGCCGTCCTTCAGGGTCACTTTTCGGGCCGAAGTGTCGACCGCAGTCGCCTCGTTGCCCCTGTACACCCTTATGTCGTTCTGCTCGTAAAATCGCTCCGTCCTGAACTCGGCTTTGCCGATTTCGAAGTCCATCGCCTTGCTGACTTTCACGCGGTCGTAGGGCAGGCAGTCCTCCTTGCAGATCATCGCGATTTCGCCCTTGAAGCCCTCCTGGCGAAGGGCCTCGACGCAGGTGGCCGCCGAAGGGCCGCCTCCGATTACCACTATGTTTTGGGCGTCTCGGGTGTCCTTTCGGCACATCGACTTGACCCGCTTGTTCGACTCGAGTTCGGAGCGGCGCGCCCTGATTTTCACGTCGCCGTTTTCCGTCACGTTCACCTGGTAGCAGGGGAGCGAGTCGAGGCCTACCGGACGAACGAAAAGTTAGGTTATGTTCGACCAATTTTATCAGGATGATGATGAGAATCACTCTGGGTACTCGGATGGGTTCACTGGAGCCACGAATTCAAGCAAACGGAGGAATAATCCGGGGATAATCGTGAAATAATCGCTTTTGTGGAGAAAATCAAATTTGGGACTTTTTCGTTTTGTTAGGTTTCTCACCAAGTCAAGTCAAGTCGTTCAGGGTTGCCATTCATAAGAAATTTTACATTATCTCTAGATTCTAGATTTCATGATGAAAACCCCTCAGAAATCGCTAAATGGTGACCTTTTCAATAATTGATGACTAATTATGTATTAATTCTCGAGAAATCTACGGGGAAACCCCGACTTTCTCGAGCATTACCGCGAAAAATCTCTGAATTAGGTAAAAATCTCCAGATCTGGCAACACCGCGTAATGTTGCTAAAGAAGGAAACTGTATCATAATTGTCATCACTTTTGAGTCTACAAATCTGGTTTTTCACTACAATAAACAATAATGGACAGGAACTGCGCGGCAGATAAGCGCGTTTTATCTTTGCACATTCCTCTGATTACTTTCGTCACGTAACCGAGCTCCAATTACCTGGGAAGTCCTCAATGTCGCCGGTTTTGATGTTGAAGCAGGCGCCGTGCCACTGGCAGCGCACCCTGCCGTCGCCCAGGGCCCCGTTGGCCAGCGGGGCGCCGTAATGGCTGCACTTGTAGCCGATGGCGCTCAGCTGGCCCTTCTGCTTGATGACCAGCACTTTGCCGGCGTCCTCGAGATCGAAAGCCTTCATTTCGTTCTCCTGCACGTCCGACTCCTTGCAGACGACGCCCTCGACGAAATCATCCTGCTGCTGCTGTTCCTCGGACCCGGTGGCTGAAAACCAACGAAAACCCTGGTACAGTTTGAACGCGTACGCCGAATAGGCCAACACACTGTGCATTATTCGAATTCGGGAGGATTTGGAAGGATTTTGGGGTCAATGACGACTGTTCGCCCGCGCGCGAAAGGACGGGGGATCGATGAAGCGGAGAAACCCAAATACTTTGCACTTGAAGGTTATGAGGACTGTCAAAATAAATGCGGATGTCAACAAGCATGTGGCACGGTGGGTGGACGAACGGGCACTCTACTTACATCTGGAAACTGTCACTTTGGATGTGGAGCAGCCCATTTTGCCCTTCGATAATACTGTAGGATCGTTTTGTGCGCTAAATGAGAAATAATTTCGAACGGATATTGCGGCGCGACCGCAATTCTTACTGTCGGTCGACGAAATCGAGTTTTCTCTTGAACGGTAAAAATTCCTAATACCGTACACTTGACGATAATGTTGTCTGAGTACTAATAATCTAAGTGAAAGGAATTTCCTACTACTCATTGTAAAGATACCTCTTTCCAGCTATCTTGTTATGACGTAATAGTACTTGTATCCTCGGGCCGTCAATATTAGGAAAGAGTTCAAGGCTCAAGAAAGAAACTAAAAGTGAGAAAACAGGTAGAAAATCGAATAATTGGAGGTTTGAATTGAGATTGTGGTAGACTTTTGTAAAGTCGAAATTATTACTAAAATAATGCATTCAAATCGGAAATAATTCACCAAAAGTTGAAAAAAAGTACCTGTTACTTGTACCTTTATCGTTTCCGCAAAATTTAGCAATTTTAAAGGCTCAAAACTCGTGATTCGGGGATGTTTTTAATAATTTTTTCAAATATGGTGGCCATGACAGATCATTGACAGTCAATTGGGGTTTTTCGTGCCGTCAAGTTTTTAGACGTGTAAAAAAAGTACCGGACGAACGTCGTGCCTGTGAAAAGAATTTTCTCGTAAAATCAGAAATGTTTAATATTTTACACAAATCAAATGGCTGATACGTTTTTTGGTTTCGATGCGTCGGTTAATGTAAGTACCCCTACAAAGTTCCTCGAAAAAAATCGCTAGAAAAAAATCCTCAAGTGTTTTCAAACATGAAAAAAATCACTTAAAACCACAAAAAAACACTCGAAAACGAACCATCGAATCCTTATCTATCCAAATCTAATTAACCGCGACATCGTACGGCTGGTTCGAAAGCTTTTCGAGCGGTTTTTCCGGGAATTTCCGAAAGTGAGGTTATGTGTCAATTTCGTTACATTTTCGCAAAAAAAAACCAAAAACGCACCGATTTCACCCTTTCGAATTGCAGAACGGAGACCACCTGCTCCCCCCCGATGACGACGACTGCGTGGAAAACGAGGAAGAAGAGTACGACGCTCTCAACGACGAAACCTTCGGGACGCTCGAGGACACTTCGTGTCTAGAAGACTGGGAACGTCAGCACGAGCAGTATGCCGAGTACGCGGCCAGCAGCAAGCAGTCGGAACGGATCGAGGACTCGATCTCGAGACTCGTGTTCGACGACGACACCGACGGCCGACCCGAGCCGATTTCCTCCCTCTCGAAGAACAACGTGTGGGCCTACACCCCGCCGAACAGAAACGGGGACCTCAACACCTCGCTGATACTATCGTCCCTCGAGAAGGCCTCGAAATCCTTCATCGAGACCCGGATCGAGCCGAACAGCCGGATCGAGCCGCCCCGGGGCTTCGCCCCTCTACCCCCTCCTCACCACAACCTGCTCGAGCAAAACCTGAAGCAGTTCTGCACGGTCGAGGAGCTCGAGAAGAACCTGATTAAAAATTCGAACGCGAAACATGTACCGGGTCCGAATATCAACAAACCGATCGGCCCGGGGGGGCCCCACGGGCATAACCCTTACCAGCACCACCCGCTCTTTCCGATGATGGGCCCCCCTCACGGCCGGTTGCCGCCGGGGCTGCCACCTTTAGGGATGCGCCCGCCGCAGCCACATAACCCCACTTTTCGACCGATGGGCAACCACCCGCCGATGCCGCCAGGGCTGATGCACCACATGATGCCGTTCATGCCCCCGAGGGGACCGCCGGGGCTCATGTACCCCCCTCACCACAACAACGCTCAATTTCCGGTATTTAATCAATGACAGCTTGACAGCGAAAATCACTAGATTCGAAAATCTAGGGGGTTTTGTTTTATTGTTTTGATTTTTGACGTTCGACAGGTCAATCATCCCTACAATTTTCCGCCGCCTTATCAGCAGCAGCAGCGCAATATGCCGCCCCAGATGATGAACAACAACCGAATGCCGATGGGGATGCCCCCTCAAATGGCGCAGCAGAACCAGGGGCGCGTCCGGAACGACAGTTACACTCGGAGCAATCGGAGGTCGTCCGAGAACGACGATTACGCCGGTCTGATGACGAACCGAGAGAAGCAGTGGCTTCTCAACATCCAGATGCTGCAATTGAACACCGGGACGCCGTATTTCGACGATTACTACTACACGGTTTTTAAAGAGCGCAAATCGAAGATCAACTCGGATAATTATTTGAACAACGGACGTTTTCCGATGAATAACAACAATAACAACAACAAGAGGAACGGGCAGCAGCAGCAGGACGGCAGCACGCTCACGCCCAAGATTTACACGCCGCTGCAATTCGAGAATTCGCTCGGGAAACTGCAGGTCGGTACTTAGCGTGATTACAGTTTCCTGTAATTCTACTATCCGGTTTTTCAGTGTGGTTCAGTCACGGCGCCTCGGAAGATCATCGACATGGATATAGTGACCCCCGATAAAGATTCCGAAGGGGGTCCTGCGGTAATAGTGCGAGATACTCGTAAAACCAAGCAACTTTTACTAGAATTGGAGGTTATGTACTCGCTTTTGCTGAAAGCGGAGGATTTGCGTAATGCTTTGGCGATCGGTAACCTGGAGAAGTTGCGCGAGATCAAGCAGAAGCAGCGCCTTCGTGAATTGGAGTTGGCCCCGACTCCCGAACAGAAGCAGGAGGTTTTGAGGTTATTGAAGTCTGACAGCGAGCCAGTGGTGGAGAACCAGCACGATTACATCGTCAGGCTTGCCAACGGTTTCGTCCAGGAGGAGAAATTCGCGAGTTTCTTGAATATACGAAAGGGGAAGATGCTGCTTTTAAGACTGCTGCCTCATTTGACGCCCGATATGTTCGGGGCTCACCTTCTGGACTTGTGGAGTCGGGTGCTTTTGAGTATTTCGATAATAGGCAGGAGGGACACGTCCGGTGACCACATTTTGCCGAAATTGCACCCCTTTTTCAAGCGATTTATCCAGACTTGCACCATGGCGGACATTTTGGATTTGGTGACTGGGTTGATCGAAGTCGCGAGGTTGGAGAACTCTAGGTCGACGCCTTTGAGTCATCAGGGGAAGACGCCGCTCTATTTCGTTCTCTTGAACAAGGTGGGTGATTTTTGACAGGTGACAGGTGTCTGTTATGACGTTTTGATGTTTTTTTGACAGTTTGGGGTTTCGGCTTTGGTGACGTTGCTGATCCGGAGCGAGTACTTGATTTCGTCGGATTCGGCGAGCGAGAAGCAGCTAAATGACTGGTCGAATTTCCTGGTTTCTTGGATGGAACTTACGAAGAGTCTCGGCGCTGTCAGGGGGAAGGTGGCCGTGCCGATCGAGTCGATTCCGCTTCAAATTCTGGAGAAGCATTTCGTCCGTTTCAAGGATTTCATCAGTCAGAATCAAGTGTCGGATTTCCAACGGTTTTTCGTCGATTTAAGTTTGTAATTTCCTCATTTTATTTTTTATTTTTTTATCATTAATTGGGCTTATGTATGTTTAATTTATTGTATTTTTTTTGTTCTCTCACGTTTGTGATTATTATTACGAATTCGATTCATTATTATGTATTATGTAAATTACATAGGAAATTATGTTTTTTTTTTTGTAAATTTGTATTGGAAAAATCGATCCCAGTTACTATAAAAACCATGTTAGTTGACCTCCTAATGCAAAAATATTTGTTTTAAATTGCATTAGATGATTTTTTTATTCTATTGTGCCGAGGTTATTAATTTGATTAGGATAATCCTCGAAAATAATCCCATACGACAAATACCTAATTATTAATTGATTACGTCTCCCTCCTTTTTATCTAGACTATACATAAAAATATCTATGTTATTATTAGTATCTATATAATAATTAATTGTGAAGAAACAAAAATTAATGAAAAGGTTTTATTTCAAGATATCTAAATATGTTTGAAAGATATCACGATATTATTAATTCATTAATTATTACAATTTTACTTAAACTTTTAATGCTTTTTCTAATAGTTATTAGTCGATGTCAAACAGATATATGTTAATAAAATGTTTGACCTACAATAATATAATCCCACGTTTTGATTTATCACCCAAAAACTTCTACTAATAGGCCCCTTAAAGATTAAGAAATGTTACGCCACTGGATAAAGTCAATAAGCGAGCCTAATGACATCTATTGCCAACCTTATAAACTTAATTCAAAAAATTCTTATAAAAATCAATTTTTAATGATATTCAGCTCGATATTGATCACACAAACGCATAAATGGGTTGATACGAATCCATTCTCACGCACTATACTTGAAATTAAACGATTCTTGAGTAATTTAATCGAAAATTCATCGACAGGTCTCGCCCCCTAGCGGTGGCGGTGGCGCTCCCACCAAATCAGTTGTTTGACAGCCGCGACGTCGTCCTAACCAAGAAATTAATAATAAAACGTTATTACTGGAAAAAAGAGCGATAATCGTGTAAACAAGTGTGTCGGTGTACGCCCTACGAGTGAAAATTCAATGAAAAACCACCCGGACACGTAAGTAAGCGCCCCCGTTTCAGTAGGCGCGACCTTTCCCCGAGAAATGCCCACACTGGCGGTGTGGGTGTCAAAGGGGACACAAACGCGTATTTTTAGCCTTTATTTATTTTTAACGCGACCCGCGATAACGACAAACCCGCCAGATCACCCACTTCCCACGGCAGCACGACCCCAAATCGAATTCAAACCGAAAAAAACCAAAAGGGGGCTCCCCATTTGATTACCGTATAAAGCGATCCCGATCTACACTAGATAAAAATCCGTGTATTTTATTATCGCCTGGGTGTGAATTCAATCCCGAGTCTCGTTTAGTAATCACGATGAGGCGAGATGTCTTTTAATGGACGTGAGTCATCAAAAGTGACCTTAAAAACTCAATTTGCATCATCTGCTTCCTGAAGCTGCACAAAGTAAAGTGCGCCGATTGCGACGGATCCCTGACAGTGTTCAATTTCCAGCCCGCCCTCGACGATGGAGGAGCCCCTCGACCGGAAGTGACCCGAATCGGAGGAGCCACCATGTGACCCGGAGCCCTTTTCGCCGATTGTGACTTCGTCCGTACGTAAGATGGCGCAAGGGGGCCACGACGACAAGAAGAAGTTCTACTGCCGAGAGTGGGCCTTCCAGAAGCTGTCCCATTGCCTGGACCAGCGCCCCGTTTCGAAAACATGTGGGGCCCTCCTATTAGGGGGCTCGGGATGCGGCAAAACAACTTTTTGTTCGGAACTGTGCTGGCCCTCGCAAGGCCCCAGCGGCCGCCAACAGAGGGCGCTGAATCGCCGCCTGCTTTGCTACCACTTCCTCCAGGGGCACAACGAGAAGAGCCTCAGCTTGAGCGAGTTCGTACGCTCTTTAGTTACGCAGATCCTCAACCATTCCACCGAAAGCCACAAAGAGAGGAGCACTAGACGTAAACAGTCTACGAATAATCAAGAAGACGGTTGTAATATTTCGTACGAACAAAACTTATCGGATAATTGCTTGAACGGTGATCAGCTTTACGGTAATCTGACAGAAAGTAAGAAGTCGCAGATTCCTAACTTACCGATCAACCCGCGCACTGTCATAGCGGACGCCTACTTGGAGAAACTCAAATCGGATCCGGAGATCCAGATTGCGCTCCGGGCGAAAAACATAGAGTCGAACCCGGACGATTGCCTAAAACGCGCCCTACTCTTCCCCCTGTTGGAGATCGACCCTCCGAAGACGTCCCTCTTTATTTTGATCGACTCGATCGATGAGCACTCGTTTGTCTACTCGAATTCTACACTTACGAGGTCGAAACCGAGGGAGAGGAGCTCCCAGTCGAAGACTATCGCGGAATTATTAGCGAATCATCACCATCTGTTCCCGCAATGGCTGCTTTTGGTGTGCACGGCCCGGAAGCAGTCGAAGAGTATCGCGAAAATGTTCACCGGCTTCCGGAAGCTTTCGTTGGATGACTTACGAAAGAGCCAAGTCGTTCGGGACGTCCAGCAGTACATTTTAGCTCGTCTCGATCAGGAAAATTCGCTAAGACAGCATATTAGTAGAGATACAGCTGAAATGCTCAACCAGTTGCATATAAAGAGCAACGGTTGCTTCCTGTACCTCGAGAAGGTCCTCGATGGCGTTTCGGATAACTTTATCGTCTTGAGAGAGGTGCGCGAAATTCCTGGCACTTTGAACGGGTTGTATTTGTGGTTATGTCAGCGGCTTTTCAATCGGAGGCAGTTCGCCAAAGTGCAGCAGCTTCTTAATGTGATTTTAGCAGCGAAATGCGCCCTAAACGAGACGTTGCTCTTTGATATCATGAGGATCGCCAATGCTAAAATGTCTCGTGACGATTTTAAAAAGAGATTTGCGCTTTTGAAACGGGTCGTCGTGGTTGGTAGGACTGGGTCGATAAGGCTTTTTCACCATTCTTTCGCCGAGTGGCTCCTGGATATCAAACATTGCACTCAGAAGTATTTATGCAATATTTACCACGGGCATTGCGTTTTGGCTATGTACTACACGCTTCACGCGCGGTATTTGAATAATCAGGAGATTTACGATTACTCTTTTCACCTGACGAGGATGGAGCAGTATCTGTGTGAAAAGCCGGCGCAAAAGTGCCCGACTTTGATGTATAAACTATCGCAGGAGCGCCAACTGCAGCAACAACAACAACAAGCGCTGTTATTGGAGGAAAAAGTTGTTGTTAAAGATGGCGGCGGGTTGCTACTGGAGACGAGCTTTGTTGAGACGGAAACGTCACTCGACGACGTGAAGTTGGAGCCGGTCGCTTTGACGGAGGAGGCGGAAGCGGTGCCGGTGGTGCTGCCGCCCTTGCGGGCGACTAAAGAGATGCCTATTTACGCGGAAGTCAACAAAGTGCGGAAGGAGGCGAAGGAGGACGATCGCGGATTGGACGTGCACACTTTGACGGTCTTGTGGTTGATTTCCAGTGGTTGCAATGTGGAGGATTGTCTGCTGGAGGGGAACGAAATGGCGGGTGTCAATTTCGGGGCGTTTCTGCCGACCGATCAGAAGGTTCTGAAGTTGCTGCTGGAGGCGGGCGCCGTCGAGCAGGCCGACGTCGACGGCTGCGAATACGAGAGCCAGGTAAAAATCTGTTTTTTTTTTCGATATTTTTCCCGATTTTGGTAAGTTGGGGGATTTTAATGAGCGCGCCACTGTGTTTTACTTCAAGCGTTAATCGGTTGTCAAAGCGACGATTTTGTTTTTCGTTTGTTGATTTGCGAAATTTTGAATTTTTCATCATTTCTGGAGTTTCCTCTGTGTTTGAAGGTCGATAAATAATCCTCGTTCCTCTTTTTTGAGTAAAAATCGGCAAAATTCTAGTAATTTAAGCTGATGTTGACGGTGCGAATACGAAAGACAGGTAAAAATTCATTTCCTTGAAGTTTTTTCTGATTTAACGAGTTGGCGGCACTGTTTCACTTCAAACGTCATTAGGTTGTCAAAGCGACGATTTTGTTTTTCGTTTGTTGATTTGCGAAAATTTGAATTTGCCGTAGTTTCTGGTGTTTCCTCTGTGTTTAGAGGTCGATAACTGATCCTCGCTCCTCTTTTTTGAGTAAAAATCGGCAAAATCCTAGTAAATCCGACCGACGTTGATGGTGCGAATACGAAAGACAGGTAAAAATTCATTTCCTTGAGGTTTTTCCGATTTAGCAAGTTGGCGTCACTGCGTTCAAACGTCAATCGGTCGCCAAAGCGACACTTTTGTTTTTAATTTGTTGATTTCAGTTGATTCGCGAAAATTCGAATTTCTCCCTAGATTTCCCATAATTTCCGCCGTTTTCTCCGTGTTTACACGCAAATAAAACCCTCCCTCCCCTTTCTCGAGTGAAAACCGCCGAATTTCCAGCGATTTCCGGTGACAGAATGACAGATTGTGCGGTTTTGTGCAGATGTCGCTGGCGTCCACGTCGAGCGAGCAGAGTCCCGAACCGCTTTTCGACCTCCACGACGTCCACGGCCAGGCCGCCCTCCACGTGGCCGCCCGCCTGGGGCAGGCGCAAGTAGTTAAGGTCCTTTTGGAGGCGGGCGCGAACGCGGATCAGGCGGACGTCGACGGCTGGACGCCCCTAAGAGCGGCCGCCTGGGGCGGACACACCGAGGTAATACCAACCGTCAATAAAATCCCCAGATTTCGGTAACTTTCTTTATTGAAAATTCCAGGTGGTAGAACTGCTGGTTTCACACGGTTGCGCCTTGGATTCGGTCGACGCGGAGAACCGTACCGCCCTAAGGGCCGCAGCCTGGTCGGGGCACGAGGAGATCGTCAAGATTCTGCTGCAAAATGGCGCCGACGTCAATTTGACGGACCACGAGGGCCGTACGGCGCTTATAGCGGCCGCCTACATGGGGCACGCGGAAATCGTCGAGCATTTGCTGGATTACGGGGCGGACGTCGATCACGCAGACGCGGATGGACGGACGGCACTGTCGGTCGCCGCCCTGTGCGCCCCCAGGACGCCCGGAGTTAACGTCGTCAGTACGCTACTGGAGAGGGGCGCCACCGTCGACCATAACGACAAGGAGGGGATGACGCCGCTGCTGGTCGCCGCCTTCGAGGGCCACAAGTGCGTATCCGTCATTTTTCTGTCATTTTACTGTCATTCTACTGTCATTTTACTGTCATTTTTCTGTCATTTCACTGTCATTTTACTACTACTACTTCTGAAAGTGAAGCTTGTTAAAAAATTTGAAGCCGGTGGCTGACAGTTGACAGCTCCCGGCTTGTCATTTGGTTGTTACGGTAACAATTTTGTTTTGATTGTTGACTTAGTATCATTTAATATCATTCAACTGAAGAGACTGTCATTATAATATCACAAAACTGCCTCCGGTGGTGATACATTCGATATCCGTCACCTGTCATTTCGCCTGTCGGTAATGCAGTTTTCTGTACGCAGGGACGTGTGCGAGCTGCTGCTGGAGAACGAGTCGGACGTGGACCACTGCGACCACAGCGGCCGTTCGCCCCTGTGGGCGGCCGCCTCGATGGGGCACGCGCCAGTGGTGGCGCTGCTGCTCTTCTGGGGCTGCTGCATCGACTCGATGGACTCGGAGGGGCGCACCGTGCTGTCAGTGGCGGCGGCCCAGGGCTGCGTCGAGGTGGTCCGACAGTTGTTGGATCGAGGATTGGACGAGCTGCACAGGGATAATTCGGGGTGGACGCCACTGCACTACGCCGCCTTCGAGGGGCATGTCGAAGTTTGTGAAGCGCTCCTGGAGGCGGGGGCGAGGGTTGATGAGACGGATAACGAGGGGAAGGCGCCGTTGGCGCTCGCGTCTCAAGGGGGCCACGCGGCGCTTGTTAGTCTTTTTGTGGAAAAGTATGGGGCGCCTGTGGATCAGAGGCCGCACGATGGGAAAACCGCTCTCAGGTACTTGAAAGAGGGTTTTTTCGGATTTCTGAAATCGAAATTAAGCGATTCCCGCCTCATTCGATTCGATAGCTCGATTAATAAAGAAGTTACAGCACTTTGAAATTTAAAAAATAAAATTTCTTGAGTTTTCAAAAATTGAAAAATCACTAAATGTGATCTAAATCGAAATCTGGACGCTTTTCCTGATGGATTTGGAGAAATCTAAGCGATTCCCGCATCACTCGACTCAATAGCTCCATTAATGAGGAAGTTACAGCACTTTGAAATGAAAAAAAATAAAATTTAAAAATCACTAAATGTGATCTAAATCGAAATCTGGACGCTTTTGCTAATAGATTTGGAGAAAACTAAGCGATTCCCGCCTCACTCGACTCAATAGCTCCATTAATAAAGAACTTACAGCACTTTGAAATAAAGAAAAATAAAATTTAAAAATTGAAAAATCACTAAATGTGATCTAAATCGAAAGCTGAACACTTTCCCTGATAGATTTTGAGCAAACTAAGCGATTCCCGCCTCACTCGACTCAATAGCCCCATTAATAAAGAACTTACAGCACTTTGAAATAAAAAAAAATAAAATTTAAAAATTGAAAAATCACTAAATGTGATCTAAATCGAAAGCTGAACACTTTATCTGATAGATTTTGAGCAAACTAAGCGATTCCCGCCTCACTCGACTCGATAGCTCCATTAATAAAGAAGCTACAGCACTTTGAAATGAAGAAAAATAAAATTTAAAAATTGAAAAATCACTAAATGTGATCTAAATCGAAAGCTGAACACTTTTCCTGATAGATTTTGAGCAAACTAAGCGATTCCCGCCTCACTCGACTCGATATCTCCACTAATAAAAAAGTTACAGCACTTTAAAATAAAAAAAAAGTTTTCGAAATAAACTTTTTTTCAGGTTGTCAGCCCTGGAGGGCCATTACGAGGTCGTCCAGATCCTGATATCGCACGGGGCCGACCTCGATTCGAAAGACGCCGACGGCCGTAGCACCCTGTACGTTTTGGCCCTCGACAACCGACTGGCCATGTCAAAGTACTTCATCCAACATGGCGCCGACGTCGAAACGCGCGACCTCGAGGTACCCAATAGAATTATTCACAAGTCTGTGGTCGCACTTTCTATCAGAGTGCAGCTCTATGGTTCTGACTTGACAGCTGTCATTTTATTTGACAGCAGCTGTCAAGCAGCTGTCATTTAATTTTTTTCTCCCGATTCGAGTAAAAACGAGTAAACGAGGTGTTTTTCGTCGCAGGGGAGGACGCCGCTGCACGTGTCGTCGTGGCAGGGCCACACGGAAATGGTGTCGCTCCTTTTGACGTACGGGAAGTGTCAGGTGGACGCGTGCGACGCGGAGAACCGGACGGCGCTGCACTCGGCCTCGTGGCAGGGGCACAGCGACATCGTCAAGCTGCTGCTGGAGCGCGGGGCGCTGCCCGATCACACGTGCAACCAGGGCGCCACGGCGCTCGGCATCGCCGCCCAGGAGGGGCACGAGCTGTGCGTCGTGGCGCTCCTGGAGCACGGCGCCGACCCGAACCACTCGGACGCGTGCGGCAGGAACGCGCTGCGCGTCGCCGCCAAGTCGGGCCACAGGGGCGTCGTGCGGCTGCTGGAGGATTACAACGCGAGGACGCACAAGATGGCGGCGCACACGAGCAGCAGCGCCAATTCCATCACTTCCGGTACGATTTTTTAGCTGTGGCGGCCATTTTTGGGTTTTCTTCAGTGAAATGGGAGACTGGGGAAACTTGGAATAGTTGGGGAATTTGGAAAAAGTGAGGGAAAAGTCGGGGAATTCACCTTTTTTTGGAGAAATATCAGAAATCGTCGTGAAAGTCTGTAAATCGGCTAAAAAATGACGAAAATTTCTAAATTTCACAAATCAACAATCAAAACAAAATTGTCGTCATAACAACCAAATGACAATCCGGGAGCTGTCAGCTGTCAGATCCCGTTTTGAAGTTTTTGCCGAGGTTTTTGATGGAGATTCACTTCCAGTTGTACTGCAGAGTTCCTGGAGATTTTCTAATAAAATTTTTGTGTTTTCTAGCGTCCACTGCGGAGACGAAACCCTCGTGCGCCGTTTTGTACCCGGCCAACACGGACTGGTGCGATCAGCAGAGACGCTCGATGGTCTCCCTGGGCAACCACAGCTCGAATTCCAAGTCGAGTTCGAATTTGACAGGCTCGAGCCATTCGAGTCGGCACGATGACAGGCCCGGCCGAGATCCGACGCAAAACTCCCAAGTTCGTACTCTTAATCTGTCAATTAACTGTCATTTCGATTGCGGTTGAAGACTCTGAACTAGCAGGGTTGCCAACTAATCTAGTTTCAACTGTCATTTAACTATGATCAACTGTCTTTTGAGTTTTGACAACTATAACAGTATAACTGTCTTTTAATTGTCATTGACTGTCATTTACCTGACGGTGGTTTGTTTTTGCAGCCGATGTCGTTCACGCAGCAGCTGCAGCAGTGTTCTCGGGGTGGAAAGACGCGCCCGCTCTCTAAATTGTTGTCCCCCCTCCAGAGTGAGCCCCAAAGTCCGATCTACGCGTCGCCCCCCCTGAGTCCGGTTCACGATTCGCCTAACAATGCGTTTAGTAAGTATTTTTAGGGTGTTTTGGATTTTTGGTGTTGTTCGGTTGGTATTGATGTCATTTTCTTTAGGTTTTCTGGCAGCCATGAACATTTACCAGCCGGTTTTGAGGCACAATAACTTTGCGAAAGCGCCGGACACGCATTTTGCGCGTGATACGCATATGAGGATCATTTTGGGGAATAGCAGTTCTGGTTCGGGTCTCGGCTGCAGCAAGTCGGATAAGAAGAACGACTCGAATGATGCGACGAATAAATCCAGGTAGTTTTCTTTCTCTCTGTCTTTTGAAGAGTTTTTTAGGGTTTTTCGTTTTTTTATTGGTTGTTTTGTATTGTTGTAGTCAAAAGGCGAAAAGGAATGGGATCGTGACGAATCCGGCGCTGCGATTGGTCGCGAATGTCAAAAACGGTTTCGATAATGCGGCCGCCAATTTGAGAAAGTCGACTTCGGGGAATAATCCCAGTACGAAAACTAACAGTTTTCATTGGAGGAAAGAGACTCCGCTTTAAAACTACCTAGTCAATATTAAAACAAAAGGTGGTTTTGACGTTTTTCTATAGTTGAAATTTTATTTGTGGTTTGATTTGTTTCAGGTTGATTTAATGGAATTGGAAGATCCCACACGAGCTATAAAGATTAACAACCACTCACCTAGTCTTAATATATCAAAGAATTTCGAGTTTTATTTATGATAAACATTTTCTATTATCTAATAGGCCTAAGTTAAGTCAACGATTGATTTTCTTCATCATTTGTAACTTTTTTTCGTTTCTTGTATTCGTTAATGAATAATGATATTGTGATAGATTTTAGAGATTTTTAGCGATTTCGATTATTATGGTGACGACGTATCAATAAGAAATAAGGATCTCATTTTCGGTTCTTTTTATTCTTGTATCTCAAGTATTTTACGATGGTAAGATAATAATAGCATCAGTCACTAATGTATCTTTTTTATGATTTTTCCCCGCCTATTATCATTATAATAACAAAACTATTATTATTACAATATGTATACAGCTTTAGTTTTGTACTATTAAAGTTGTGCACTGTGTATAATATGTTTGAACAGTATTAAACTCTCGAGACATTTAAATATAAATAAACACATGTACAAAAATCGCATTTATTAATTTTCAAAAATGATTAATTTCAATCAGATCTGATGAACAACTGTTGCTGTAACATCCGATGAACAAAACAATCGTGAATCTGACAGTTGACATTTGTTTTCGTCGTGTCAGTGTTGCCAACTTACAATTCAAAAAAGTGGAAATGGTTTTTCCGCAATTTTACTGGGAAAAAGTGGGTTTTTCTCCCTGCAAACTACCGAAAATGACAAATTGTGAGTGCCCTAACACTTGAAGATAATTTGCGCCGAAATTCCGGTGAGTTTTTACATTATTTACATAATTTCACTCTTCATATTGAGGTCAATGACCCCTAGGAGGTGAGCTCTAATTTATCGCGATTTTTCCTCTCGGGCCTCGATCTTGGTCCCGTAACCCCTCGAGAATTGAATACCATGCTTCTGTCGACATTTTCGTATGGGATTTGATTTTCTCTCATGCGATTTTCGCATATTTATACTCATTTGAAATTTCAAATAGAAAATTGAGAAAAACCCGAGAAATCGACGAGATATCGATCTGAAACTTACGGGAATAGATCAAACGCCTCAAAATACCCCAAGAAAGTGCATCAAGAACTATTTATTCATTCAGTAGATTTTTTTAGGAATATTTATAGTTTGAGGCTGAAAATCGGGACAAGTTTCTGGCGGAGGCGCTCCCATTTCCACAATTTCCAAAATTTCGAAATAAAAACAACAAGGATTTAAAGCCAAGACTTCAAGCTTCAATTTAAAGCCAGTTTCATTCAAATCGCACTATTACAAAACGGTCTTTAGGGGCTTCAAAGTTGACCCTCATTTTGAGACAAGATTTTTTCTGGCTAACACCGCGTTTAATATTACCTCTATGGAATCGACCTACATCTCTGTCATTTGTCATTTGCTGAAACGTCAAATTTCAAAACAAGTTTTCCTATGGTGTAGTGATTTCATTAGTCTGATTTAATTAAAATTATGGTGGACGAGGGCACTAGGAAGACCCTGAGCAGCATACCCCTGCTCAAAACGAAAGCGGGCCCCAGGGACAAAGAACTGTGGGTGCAACGTCTTAAAGAGGAGTACCAGGCGCTAATCCAAGTAAGCAGTCGCGACATAACCTCAAAATCGCCCTCAACATATGTTTTCTTTCCGGAAATCTGCAAATTTAGTACGTGCAGAACAACAAGGGGGCCGACAACGACTGGTTCCGCCTGGAATCGAACAATGAGGGCACCAAATGGTTCGGCAAGTGCTGGTTCATCCACGACCTCCTCAAATACGAATTCGATGTAGAATTTGACGTAAAATCGCCCAGAACGAATGACAGTCGATCGGTTTTTCTCTAAAAAAAACGTCATTACAGATTCCTGTAATGTATCCGACGACCGCCCCGGAAATAGCCCTCCCGGAACTGGACGGAAAAACCGCCAAGATGTACAGGGGAGGCAAAATATGCTTGAGCGACCATTTCAAGCCCCTGTGGGCCCGAAACGTCCCGAGATTCGGAATAGGACACGCCATGGCTCTAGGGGTAGGCATCACATAACCTCAAATAATCAAGCGATTTGAAAACTTCAATTTTCCAGTTGGGTCCGTGGTTGGCGGTGGAAATTCCGGATTTGATAGCGAAAGGAGTGATCAGTTATAAGGAAAAAAGCGAAAAATCCTCATAATAAATAATTCTAATTGTTATTATACCGTATTAATTATTATTCTTATTAAAATAAATATTTTCGATTAAAATGTCGCCCTTTGGCAAACGAGACGTCCCCTCGGGTTCATCGGTAGAATTGGCGTGAAAGTCTTTGTGGGCTGCGTTATTATCGAGATTACAAGGAACGAACGCAAAAGTCTCCGTACTTTCTCTTCCGCGGACGGAAACAACTAGATGAGAATTGAGAATGCGCTCCTCTCCTTCGATTCGATCATTTCTGGCGGCCAAAAGGTTACCAAACCGTCCGCTCTTCTCTAACCTAGTTACTTTCATTTTCCTCAAGTTGGCGACCGTTCATAAGCCACCCCTCGATCACCTGTCAATCAAACAAATCAAGACGTGGAGGGGTGGGGGAAGGGCGGGTGTTGAAAGATGGCCGCTCGAGGGGTGGCGATTTTATCATTTAATTGAAATGGTCGTGTCGAAACGAAACGAGCGCATAAATAAAACGCGAAACAATGGACTGTTGTCTTCATCACGTCATTACGAATGGAAAGATGTGGGAAAAAGAAAATCCGGTACATTAATTCACATGTGTGTGTCTCTCGAATGGGTGTATTTAGCGAGAACGAGTGAAATTAAATGCGAATTTCTCGTACCTAATTGTAATTATCATCATTGTCGATGCCCGAACGCTAATTGATTCGGAATGGAATCTCCTAATGCGTTCGGGAAAACCAAAATGGCGCCTCGAGGGGAGGTCGCCGTTTTTCAAGATGGCGGTTCGAGGGGAGGTCGCCCTTTTCCAAGATCCAAGATGGCGCCTCGAGGGGAAGTTCCGTTGTTGACAGGTCGTTATGGTGACGGATTTGTTGATTTACGAGCACTTTCGCGGATTTTTCTCGGTTTTCCTCCATGATATTGTGAAACGTGTTACAAAATAACGAGGAACTGGACGAAATTGAAAGCGCTACTCTCTTTCGTCGTTATTTTTTCGTGTACCGAGAGGTGGACTCGATATTTTTCCATTATAAGGTCATCGTCTCATATCGGACCGTTCCTTTTCGCGTCTCACATCGGCTTCCAGACTGTGAAAGTGTAATATGAAAGCCCCGTTCGACCTATTGCCTTCAGGTCGAATGAAACGATGTCGGTTAGGTGGCGTACCGATTTTACCGGCCCCCTTCGGAAAAATTCGCACGTTCTATTGTCACACACCCGTCTCTATGGTAACCGTGCATGGGCGTCCGGATTTCGTTCACGCGAATTCGGGGGCAATCCCACGCCTCCTCCGCCGTTGGGACTTTTTTAGGAGATCGCGTTGTTCATATCCTCTCTCATTATTATCAGTATTATTATTATTATTATTATTTAAAAGTTAAGTGAGTTCCTTTCATTTTCGCCTCTTTTGCAATTGAAAGGTTGTGCAACTTTTGACTTTATTCCAGCGATTTGACTCGAAATTACGAATTATTCTAATCGGACGATCCATGAGGAAGAAAAAAAACTTTTACTTATTGTTTTATTATTCATGGAGTGTCGCTTGTTTCGCTCGTCTCTTGTTTATCCGTTATTCTTCTCTTGTTCGGCGACGGTCGTTTGTTTTCATTATTGGATTGAGTTTAGAGGAAGCGGCGACGAATGCGGACGGGTAATGTCCTAGGAGGAAGAGTCTCTCTCTCTGTATATGCGAGTTCGTGTTTTTTATTTTTTATTAGATGTTCGGATTTACTTTCACATAGTTTAGTGACCGCACGCTCTTTTAACGAGCGTCCATTTCCGATACGTCACCGCTATTCGTCTGTTATTGCGATATCTGTTTATTTATTTCTATCGGGTTGCCACGGGTAACTGTCACGAATTTTGACATAATTCCGATAGGAGCCGCACTTTTTCGTTTCGCACTCGCCGCTAATTTGTTTATCGAGGTAATTAACGCGACTTTCTACACATGCCGTCTCAGAAAATGGGATTTTCACTCCTCCACTTTATTTATTAATTTATTTACACACATCGCATCTTCTCCGCGTTCGCTCGGACGTATAATTACGACACGGATAATTCCTGAGGTCGCCTCTCGCTATTTAGAGCGTATAATTTTATTTAGTGTTGCATAATATCTCATCTAGAATACGAATATGGACATTTCGATTAATTTTCTTCGTCCATTTTAAGAGTATTTGGTACGCAGATGTCATAAATTTCCCATGGTGTACTGATGAAAAAGTCGCAAAACGCGATTGCGTCCTTTTATTAATATTGTTTAATCCGGCGCAGATTGCGCAAAAATTGGGGAAATAACGCGTCTCGTAACGCGATTTCGCACACAATACAAAACGGCGACCTGGATCCCATGATGGCGGCCACTCCGGGGGATCTCCCTGGTGACGAAATCAACAACAGGGTTGTTGATAGCCGGTCGCCCCTGGTGATCGAAGATGGCCGCCGGGGACTTCCGGTACGCGATCGCCGATTGTCTACCCGATTTAGTAAAAGTAATTTTTCTTTTATGTCGTAAAGTGAATGTAAAAGCTCTTTCTGACGGTGCATCGGGTATACAGAGAGGCTCATAGATCGCCCGGTGTGAATCTTCGTTCCGTCCTCTCCTCTCCTCGCCTAATAACATTATCGTCATGGCGATCATTACGATGTGGGTAAGTTTCTGGTGGGGCGGTATCTATTTAAAGTATGTGGGATGAATGGTGCTTCATCATTTGATCATAGTTTAGTGGTTCACCAAGATGAAACCATTTCTGGTACGTACGGTTCTCCTCTTATACCCGCATAATTCGTGTGTTGTTGTTATTGGACGTTAATTTCGGTTTTTTTTCTAATTTTTACGCGTCCCATTGTTCGGAGTGGATTCGCACGATTTCTAGTCTTTGATTCCCGTGTGATTTTTTCTCTCTTGTTCCATTCAGATCCGGTCGCGTTTGTAATTTTCGCGAAAATGGTCTTCCTCTTTCCGGTCTTGAAAAAAGTACGTATCGAACGCTCGAAATTGCTAAATAGTCCTGGATTTTTTTTTTGGATTTTCAAGTAATTTCCGCGTTTTTTTCATCCATCTTAACCTGGTATTTATAGAGTGTTGAGGTGAAAGAAATTCGCGAATTAAAAGTAGCCCGATGCTTTCTTAATCGTTGTTGACTGTCGATCGGAGGTCTAGGTCGCTTCTTTCATTCATCCTTTCTTTAATTAAATTCCCAATGTGTTTGCTCATAATTTTCGGAAAAACATGATAATTTTTTTTGCAAATTCTTGACCATTTTAGGCCCTTGTTAATCCTTCTGTTAGCTAAATGGGACCTTAGAGTGTGACAATTCTGTTTACCATGAATAATGAAGAGTCACATGCAAAGTTCCAGTCAGCTGGAAGTTTGACTGTGACGATTCTGAATGAAACAGCCAATAACATGTCACATTCCTAGCCCCATTTGACTAACCAGAACATAACCAAAAGTAAACCGGCCGGGCAATGATTTTTAGAAAAAATAAACATTTTCGCAAAAATCAAATTAAAGAAAAAAAAATTGAAAAAAAATATTTGAAAAAAAAAAATTTTGAAAAAAAAAAAATTAAATCGTTTATTTTGCAGTTTTTGACAACGTTGGTCGCCGTGGCGACGGCCCGTCCGGAGGCCGGCTACAGTTACAGCCCGCCGTCGAGTAGTTACGGCGCCCCGTCCGGGGGCGGCGGCGGAGGCGGCGGATTCGGGGGTGGTTTCGGCGGGGGCGGCGGCGGAGGCCACGGGGGCGGTCTAGGAGGCGGTCTCGGAGGCGGCCATGGCGGCGGCTTAGGAGGAGGAGGCGGCGGAGGATTCGGCGGAGGCGGCGGATTCGGAGGCGGTAAGTCGACCTAAAACCGCCTCTTTGGCTCGGGACGTTTTTAACGGACTTTTTTCTTTATCTCGAAAGGATTCGGCGGCGGCTCTGGAGGAGGCGGCGGATTCGGAGGAGGCGGCGGTTTCGGGGGAGGCGGCGGATTCGGCGGGGGAGGCGGCGGAGGCTTCGGGGGCGGCACCACCGTCCAGAAGCACATCTACGTCCACGTCCCCCCACCAGAACCGGAAGAGTTCAGGCCGCAAAGGCCGATCTCGGTCGGACAAGCCCAGAAGCACTACAAGATCATCTTCATTAAGGTAAATTGATTGAATTATTCGTTTTTTTGGCGCCATTTTGATCTGGCGTTTTGGTCTTACGTCATTTGGTTGATATGGTGATATTGTTGATTTATTTGCGAGGTTTCCTGTTTGGAACGGTTTTAGAACTATTTATGACTATTTAAAACTATTTACAACTATTTACAACTATTTAAAACTATTTACAACTATTCAAACTTATGGAAATTTTGATGTTTATCGAACTAATGGACGACTTGAAGAAGGTTTCCTCGTATTGTTTACTTATTAAACTGTTTAACGCGATTTAAAACTATTTAGAACTGATGAAAGCGATTAATTTTTAATAATTCATAACTGTTGAAAAATATGGAGATTTCAATGTTTCCCAAAATAGTTATCGTCACTTTGTTGACATTTAAAACACTCTAGCACCTATTTCAAGTTACTCGGAATCATTTTGGAGATAATTAGCTTGATTTAGAGCCACTTGGATACATTTCAACTATTTACAACTATTTTAAAATACGGAAATTCACATATTTTTTAAAATATCGTCCCAGATAAAGGGAGTTTCGTCAAATTTTGGACGTTTAAAAGTATCAATGATTATTTGAAACTATTTAAAGCAATTGAGTGGTGTTTTAGAATCACTGAGAGCAATTTTGAACAATTTCAAACTATTCAACGCTTCTCAAAACTAATTTCTAGATATTTTAAAACAATTTAGCGTGCTTCAAGGCACATTTACGGATATTTTCACTACTTAGAGCAATTTAGAGCTATTTAAAATGATACAGAACAATTTTCAACTATTCAAAAATATTTTTTTTCAAGGTTTTCACAATTACAGATGATTAAAAACGACTTCTGTCATATTGATGACGTTTGGAACTATTCAACACTATTCATAACTATTTAGAGCTATTTAGAGCTATTTAAAACGCAATTTAAGGCGGTTCACAACTATTCACGACTGTTCAAAATGCCGGAAAGAGTCGGTTTTTTCAAATTTCTCTTTTTTCCAGGCCCCGAGTGCGCCCGCACCGACCGCTCCGGTGATCCCCCTGCAGCCCCAGAACGAAGAAAAGACCCTGGTCTACGTCTTGGTGAAGAAACCGGAAGAGGCGCCCGAAATTAACATCCCGACGCCGGTGCCGACGCAACCCAGCAAACCGGAAGTCTACTTCATCAGATACAAGACCCAGGTCGGTACCATATCCACCCCTCCATCTCGAAAAGCGATGACTAATAAGTTCGTACTTTCGCGTCTATGGGAAAGAAAAAAACCGTCGGATTTCTCTAATCATCTGCCGAACGCGGAGTCGCGTGAAAGTTTTTAATAATCTTTATGCAGATGCGCTCTCGAGGCTCCTCTGCCTTTGTCCGTTCCCGATTCGGAATAACTTTCATCCGTGAATTACCGTTACGCTCGCTCACTTGACACCGTTTACGGGTAATTTCGCTCCGGAGGAATTTAGGTTGGCACCACTAGTCCCACCAGATGATAAACAAGCGAGTCGTCATGGTTACTGACAGCTCGACCACTGATCTGTTATTTATTATCACGCATACCGAAGATGGAACCGGATAAACAAACGGATCGTCATGGTTACTGACAGCTAGACCACTGATCTGATGTTATTCTCCAGCTGAATTATTTTTTATTTTTATTTTATTTTTTTGTTGTAGAAGGCCGCAGGAGGCGGCGGAGGATTCGGAGGCGGCGGCGGCGGAGGATTCGGAGGAGGCGGCGGTGGAGGATTCGGAGGCGGCGGAGGCGGCGGATTCGGCGATGGCGGTTTGGGAGGCGGCCATGGAGGCGGCTTAGGAGGCGGACTCGGAGGCGGCTTAGGAGGCGGTCTTGGAGGCGGTCTTGGAGGCGGCCATGGAGGCGGCGGTGGGGGCGGCGGTGGAGGGGGTATCTCCTCCAGTTACGGCCCTCCCGGCAAGTCCGGTCCTTATTAATTTCCGTGATGATTTTCTAATTATTGTCGGAGAAAACGGAAAACGCAAAGTTACCTCAAATTTTTCAAACGAAAACGTCATAATTTCGACCTTTTTTTGACGTCGACGGTCGGTATTTGACAGTTGGGTGGTTTTTTCCAATTGTTTGAATTATCGGTCGTCGATTATTATTTTTTGGTGGTTTAAGAGATTCGTCGATTTTGTTCGAGACTTTCCGATTCGTTTTCACTTTTCCTATAACGAGACTTTTTAGCGTTCGCCGTATTTTTCCTTCCTTGCTTTATCATGACGAAAGTTTCCTGTATTATCGGCCGTTTTTTTTAATCGCCTCTTGTAAATATTACGTGCAATGTGTTATATTTTATATTTTTATATTTTATTTTTAATGATTGATGAATACGGTGACAAATAAATGTATTTTTTAATGAATTCCTATTCACACAAAAAAAACTAGCCTCAATTGGTCCTCTATTTTCATTGTGAGTGCTGTGGGATATGTATTATTGGTTGCCTATGTAAACCCTTAATATTTATTTTCAAAATTTTCGGCTCTTACTCGGAAATCACAAAATTTTCGATCGCATCTAAATGTAAGAATCGATTTCTTAATATCCAGAAGATGCGGTGCTATGATTAGTAATAATTTAATGATTTTACAAATTGCTTTAAAAAGTAGCACGACGTCACATTTTTACCGATCAAGTCTGAACGGATTGGGATATCGGAATGAATTGAAAATCACTTGAAAGAGGAGACTTCAGGCTTTCCACTGATACCCCTGACTGTGGAAATCAGACGTCAACAAGTGCCTTTTTAATGCGGTCAAAGTTGAAAAATCTTCGGAGACCCATACAGGCGATCGAACGACGAACCTTCCATTTTCATCTGGCGGTTCTTATCGGTTCACCAAACTGGTAATAATGAAAATATAATGTTGGCGACCCTGAATACACCTGTCAAAAACCATGGCAACCTAAATTTGAATGATAAACAATGATTTTTTGCAGTTTTATCAGGTTTTATAGCGCAATGTTGGTTGCCTATAAGATTCGGTCGTTCTTTAATTCACTCGTTTTCGCCACTCTTTTGATTTGAATTGTAAATTGCGCGAAACGCAACTGCGTCCATGTAACAATAAACGCAATTTCAAATTCTCGTTTTGTAATCATCCGGGATATAAACCGGGCAATAACTTCACCGCTAACTTACTCAAGCAGTCTTCAAAGTACTTTCAATTGTAAATTATAACTTTCCCGTTGCATCTTCTCTTTTATTTATTTACTGATTATTTATTTTACGCTAACTGACCCACCTAAGCACCCATTCAGATTTAGAAATGCTCATCAAGACGAAGAGCAATAAAATAAAAAGTTACGACGAATTCTCCATTATTCCCAACTGGAGGATACTTGAAATTATGGCCGTAAAATAAATATGAAAGATTTATTATCTCTTGATTGATTGATATAAAAATACAAAATTACTCAAATACTACACGTAATAATAATAATCATAATAATAATTATCAAGTATAAAGCTTTCGGTCGATATAAGTTAATAAACATAATTGACTATTTACAAGATGACGTAATAATACATTTGCACCGCACTTTTTCATAAATGTATAAAGCATACCCTATAATATTATCGAAAAAAAAAAATATAAATCACATTATTCATCCTTAATACAATTATTAATTATCGATCCAATTTTTCATAGGTTAGTAACCACCGGAAGGAGGACCACCGCCGGAAGAGGGCGCTCCGTATTCACCGGAAGGCGGCGCAGGGGGCGCTGCGGGCGCGGGGGAGCCATATTGATTCTGAGGCACGCCACTGTCCGGATATCCCTGCTCCTGCTTCTGGAAGAAAAAAAACACGAAAATTCACGAAAAATCCCCGAAAATCCCAAAAATCACCAAAATCCCCCATAAAAGGTAAGCGAAAATATCTAAATATACAGGGTGTCCCACTCACTTGGGTCTTGTAGCGGATGAAGTAGACTTCCGGTTTGCTGGGTTGCGTCGGGGCGGGCGTCGGGATGTTGATTTCGGGCGCCTCTTCCGGTTTCTTGACCAAGACGTAGACCAGGGTCTTTTCCTCGTTTTGGGGTTGCAGGGGGATGACGGGGGCGGTGGGGGTGGGCGGCGTGGGCGCCTTGATGAAGATGATCTTGTAGTGCTTCTGGGGCGCCGCGACGCTGATGGGGCGGTGGGGTTGGTGGTGCTCCGGCTCTGGGGGCGGCACGTGGACGTACACGTGCTTGTGCACCGTCGGTTGTTGCTGCGGGGGGCCGTACTGGGGAGCGGGGGCGCCGTAGCTGGCGGCGGGGGCGGCGGGGGCGGGCGCCGCGGCGCTGGGGTAGCTGTAGCCGGCCTCGGGGCGGGCGCAAACGGCCGCCAGGCACAGACCGAAAATCTTTTTGGAAAAAAAAGAGGAAATGAAGAAAAATTTTGAGAAAAAATTTTTTTAATTTTTTTTTTATTTTTTTTTCATTTTATTTTTTTCAATGTTTTTTTTAATAAACGAAAACGGATATGTAGGCATGATGAAAATTCATCTTGTATGATCGAAAAATTATGATTTCTTCATTAGAATCAACTTGAAATAAGTAATTTATCACTATTTTTGTCTACAGAAAATCACGAAAATTTACTGCATTTTTCAAATTCAAGAAAACGATTAATAATTAATAATGTAATGTTTTTTTTTATTCCAAATTTATTCTTATTCTTGAAATGCTTAATAATAGTCAATGAAAAATATTTGGTTTTCTGAATAAAATTCATGAAAATAACCTCAAAATCCATAAAATCTGTCTGTCTGAATCCATTAAAAATATTTGAAAATCCGTTGCAACTCAACAAATTTTTTTTATTATTTATTTTAACAACAATAATCATTGAAAATTTCTAATTTCTTTTCCAAATTAATAGCAAAAATAACAATTACTACGAAACCCATTAAAACAACAGAATTTCAATGAAAATTAACTACTTCCTTATTACTCTTTAAATCTTCAAACTTAATACAAAAAACAACTAGAAATTAATTGACGTTTTGTTTTTTTCCAACTAAATTGACCAATTTCTAAAACCTATCAAATATTTTATTACTATTCTTTCTAAATTAAAATTATTATTGAGAAATTTCAATTTCATCCCCAAATTAATTGGAAAAAACGACTACAAAACCTATGACAACTGAAAATCCATGAAAAATAATTATTTCCTATTTTAATTTTTAAATTTATAATAGAAACAACCGGAAATCAATTAAAATTTTGGTTTTTCTCATTTAAATTCATCAAAACATTTCTAAAAACCTACTTTGTTCTTTCTAAATTCACTAAAAATCTATAAAAATTAATGGATTGCTGCCTTTTTAAAATAATGCATTAAAAATCACCGAAATTCAATGAAATTTTTTACACTATTGATTGATACAACCAGTGGCGTATCTACTGGCGGGGCTTTCGGGGGTCAAGCCTTCCCCTGCAAACCCAAATTTATAAAAAAAAGTTATCAAAAAATCGAGAAAAAAAAAAACAATTTCGCTACCTATCTGAATTTTACTTTCTGGAAAAGACATTTTGCTAAATGTCATCCGCTCTTTAAAAAATTCGTGAAGCAGCCACTGAGAACAACCCCGAAACGCGATAAAATCACCATTATAGGTCATTTCCCCGCATAATTCATCAATTTTGCGGGTAGAAAGTCGCCTAATTCGCTTATAATTCGAGCGAATTATTATCGAGTTTGCGTAATTGCTCGTAACGAATTCGTTTCCTCCTCGATTATTAATCCTGCTCGAAAATCCTCTCCAGACAACAATGACGGAACGGACGATATAATGAAATTGCAAAACGAAGAATATAATCGAGCCTCTTTTATTTTATCGGCGCAATTTCGCCGCTCTAACACCGTGAAACGACTCGAAATAACGCGCGCCGCTGTACATTACCCGAATTTTTCACGAGCCGCAAGAATTTTAATTGCGATTACGCCATAATTCCAGGTAATTGGTAATTAAATTTCACCCTATCCACTCCCGGAGATCATTAAAAACTTTCAAATATCTGATCCGTTCCAGGTCACCACGGCAACGATAATAACAAACTATCTGTACTGTGTATAACTGATGTGTAAATAAAAACACAGCGCGGCGTATCCATAGAAACGGGGCACCTACCACTAGGATCTTCATTTTTTTCCGTCGACAATGGGCACTCGTTTTTTCCAGTGGTACCAACTTTTCAATGACTCGACTTGACTGTACGGGCAATCACGAACTAATAACATCCAATCCCACCACCCCCGGCTATTTATATACGAAACGGCGTTCGGCCCGTAACTGAATTAATTTTTTTATTATTTTTACCGTCATCTATAAGCGACCAGGGGAAGACAATGGAAGGGGAATCGTCTAGGAGACGTCCCCACCTCCTCATTATTCCATCCATTTCTTTTCTCGTAATGGGCATCTCGAAAAAGGTGACGAAAGGTAAAAGCGCGGCCATTTGTTTGGTCCGTCGCCAAGGCACCGTCGATTATTATTTATCGCCGTTGCGTAACCCCTGGCTACCATAAACAATAACAATAACGAAGCGATTAACATATTCGTCGAAACCCGAAAGAAGAGCCCTGTAATTTAACGGAGCGTGAATAAAGAGAGCGATTGTTCGAATAATATGCAAAACACAATAAAGTTCCTGACTGTTCGTAATTTCCCCGTTCGGAAATTATTCGCCGGTTACATAAAACGCGGGCAATTTGCCCGCCTCAATCCCGTGCATTGCGCAACTTAACATTTTCATAATATCACAGAGTACTCATTATAGAGAGTGACAGAGTGACGTCACTCGGTGAGCTACAGTGTACGGGGGGTGGGGGAGACGCCGTTCGGGCTAGGCGTCGCGACGCCGGCTCCCCGACGACAAAAGGCGCGTCACGTGACCTTACCCCCGTTTCGGGCGAGTCGATAGGGCGCCGCATTATACCGGGACGCCCCCGGACGCATCTCTGGACACCCCATAACCTCACTTTTATCGCGGAATTAGCCATGAAACTTGGATATTACAGGAATCTGTACGTGATTTTACGATTTAATCCTAAAATCGCCCCTAGAGGTTTCATAAATGGTCGGGTTGACCTTGTTCGTGGAGGACCCTGTATATACCGGGTGACTGTCATCTCGGGGGCGGATTTATGGCGGTTTTTCGCCCACGTACGCCCTATGCGGGGGGTATAAAAGCGAGGGTGCGCCTCTTCCTGGATCAGTGCTTCAGTTGCTTTCTCGTAGTGAACTACCCTTTCGTTATTATCGTCTTTAATTATTATACTTACGAATAATCTAAATAAATATAAAGGTGAGGTTTATATCAGTGAGGAGTTTCTAGGATGATTTGTTCTGTTTTTTTTTAGGGAAAAATGTTGTCGAAAAAATTCGCGTTTTTTGCTGTGATTTGCGCCCTTTTCGCCCTCTTTTCGCTGAATTGCGAAACGGACGCCCGGTACTTACCGACCAGGGCCAACACCGATAAACTGGATAAACTGAGGGAAATGTACAGAGAAGTGAGTAAAGTCATCCAGGTACTTGAATCATTCTCATTTCCTAACTTCGGGTTGTTTATACCGTCACCATGGACACTCTCATTACTAATTTCGGGTTGTTTATAACGTAACCATGGACATTATCATTACTAACTTCGGGTTGTTTATACCGTAACCATGGACATTCTCATTGCTAACTCCTGGTTGTTTATACCGTCACCATGGATATTCTCATTACTGAGTTCGGGTTGTTTATACCGTCACCATGGACATTCTCATTACTGAGTTCGGGGGTTGTTTATACCGTAACCATGAGCAATTTCATAACCGAGTTCGGGATGTTTATACCGTAACCATGGACATTCTCATTACTAATTTCGGGTTGTTTATACCGTCACCATGGACGCTCTCATTACTAATTTCGGGCTGTTTATACTGTAACGATGGACATTCTCATTAAGTACTGAGTTCGGGTTGTTTATACCGTAACCATGGACATTCTCATCACTAATTCCGGGTTGCTTATACCTACCGTCACCATGGATATTCTCATTACTGAGTTCGGGGGTTGTTTATACCGTAACCATGGACATTCTCATTACTAACTTCGGGTTGTTTATACCGTCACTATGGGCATTCTGATTCCTGAGTTCGGGTTGTTTATACCGTAACCATGGACATTCTCATTACCGCGTTCGGGTTATTGATATCATCACCATGGTGACGCGCCGTTAATTGTCGTCGATAATGACGGAGCGTCGTTGCCGTTTCGTTTTCGTGCCGTGGGCGTTTCGGGCCGGTAAAGTAGGAAACGGACGTGACGAAATCGTACTTTCACTCCAGTTTAATGACGAGACCTTCGTTTCTGGATGTTCTCGGCGCGCCGGGCAATCGGAGCGTGTCGAAAAGTCGTCGGATGATCCGGATTTCGTAATCCGGGCGGCCGTGAGACGGAAATTCCGGGCATTCTCGATGCGCTTTCGTTTCGGGCCGGATTTTGAATTTTTATCGATTTCGTGCGGTTGATCGATTGCAGCTGCTGGAGAACGAGATCGAGAAAGAGGAGTACCAGGCGGACGCGCCCCCTAGATGGCACCCCGAGTCGAAGCTGTTTTACAAGAGGGAGGCCCCTTCTTTACCGGCGAAACACTAATTCGGCCCTGGATTTTATATACGGGCTGAATGAAAGACCGCGCACCGACCCTGGATCAAGATTTCTTCTCGGACTGTGTTAATAAGGTCGATAGTCCCGCCCTGGATTGGTCTCTCAATTTGTAAATATTTTCTCGACTTATTCTTCTAATCGATGTGACGTACGGTAGATTTTAGTAAAAATGTGACAATAATTATATTCGATAATGGCGATCATCGAGGGCGGAATTATCGATCACTTCTCTCTGATGATAATAAACAAAGAAGAAGTTGGTACTTTTTCAATTCCCGATCGAGCAATATAATTGAGGAATTATTCTGTGTGATTTTAATAAATTAAAATGTGTCTTAAAGCAATTTACTGAATTATAACGATTATTATGATTGTAAAATAATTGTGCATGGGAATAAAAATATGTCGAACATTTACAATTTCTCTACTAGTTATATCGATTATTAAATTACCTTGATGATTTATTACTTTCTGATGGTTAATGGTATTGTGGGTATTTCTCGGTTATTGTGTTGGTATTATGTGCTCGTCCGGTATGATTACGTGTAACAATTCGTCGATAAATGAAAGTGATCCCAATTTTACTTTCCGATCATAAGTCGCATCACGAAATTCGCATTATAAATACGCGGCTTATTATTGCGTACTCGCCTATTCAGTGCCGCACTTTTACTTTCCCTTTACACCCTGTATAATAATGCGAATGATGCATAATCAAACTGACATCTTCGCATTTTATCAATCTTTCACCATGGTTTATTCGGAATTGAGACAAAGGGAAGTGGCGGGTTCGTCGCTCGATCGCCTATATGGGTCTCCGAAGACTTTTCAAATTTGAACGGTTTTCCGGTGACCAATTTGAACACTTGAGGGCATTTTTGTAAAGCCTGAAGTCTCCTCTTCCCTTGGGTTTTCAATTCATTTTGATATCTCGACTCGTTCAGATTTTATCAGTGAAAATGTGAAGAGGTGCAATTTTTTTACTGAAATTCAATAAAAATGTTTTAGTTTGTCTCTACACCCTGTATAACGATGCGAATAATCAAACTGACATTTTCGCATTTTAGTAATCTTTCACTAGGATTTATTTGGAATTAAGACAAAGGGAAGTGGCAGGTTCGTCGTTCGATCGCCTATATGGGTCTCCGAAGACTTCTCAAATTTGAACGGTTTTCCGGGGACCGATTTCAACACTTAAGGGCATTTTTGGAAAGCTTGAAGTCTCCTCTTTCATGTGGTTTATGATTCATTCTGATATCTCCACTCGTTTAGATTTTATTGAGGAAAATATGAAGATGTGCAATTTTTTCACTGAAATTTATTGGTACAAATGCACGAATTTTGCTCTCCATATCGAAACCGATTATTTGACATCCCGATAATCGTACTTTTCCGTATCTTTACGTTATCAGACCTCAGGAATCGATTCCTGTAAGATTTTTGACATTTTCCAACGTTGATATTTCAATTAGAGTTTGAAATATTCGCTAATGGAATTTCCAGAATATCGAAAACCGTTTTGACTCATCAATCGAAATTCGGTCGAAAAACCCAAATGGGCGACCTCGTCAGTAAAAATGCCACCAAAACGACTTTTAAAATACGGCAATTAGCAACAATAAGTAAAACCGAGCAAGACCCAAAATCGAAATTACTCTAGGTACCAGTTCAGTTAGTAAACAACTTTAAGTAAAACCACAAGTGACCAAAATGAAGTTGACGACGGTAAGTAAGCAAAAACAAAACCCAGTCTCCTAAATCACCAAGCGACCCCTAAAAACACAAAAAACAATTTTGACAGATCCTCGCGGTATCCTTGACGCTGACGATCGCCATTTTGGTGCCAACCGTCATCTCCCAGGAAACGAACGACACGACCCTCCCTCCAGGATTCGACGACCTGGAAACCTCAGCCAGCACCACAGACACCCACAACCACGACTTGGGCATATCGATAGTCCAGGCGTTGCTAAGCTCCGAATTGGTCCAGCACAAACTCCAGAAGCTCTTCGATTTGATAGATTTGAAAGTTCGCCTCTTTCGCCTCATAAATTCGCTGCTGACTCGCGAGAATTTCCTTCTGGTGCGATCCGTCCTGGATTTAGTCGCGAGAGTTTGCAATTTCGTCATCAGTTTCCTGCCCGATCCGGATCCAGTGGCAGACACCAGTGGCGGGTTCTTCGCCAGCCTTTTCCCGGTGTTGACCGCCACCCCCGATAAGGAAGAGGAGACGGTGGCGCCCCCACCCGCCGCCACTGCCGAGATCTACGTGGGGACTAGCATAGGCCGTGTGGATCGCAGCGCCCAACTGACGGAAAACGAGAAGAAGCTGCTGGAAAGTCATAAAGATGACGTACAGTCGCTCGCAAAACTCATTTATAACACTAATAAGAAGTAGTAATAAAGTTGTCTAGTCTTAAAACGCTCTTTTATTCGTTAAATCTACGTTTTTATTCGATTTATCACCCCCTAAATGTTTATGGACCGGTTCGCAACCTGTCACTGACTGTTTCCGGATCTTTTAGTGCCCAGAATCGACCGTGGCTGAGTTGGTGATCGGTCAGAAACTGGTCAGAGTAGCAAAAACGCATTTTGAAAGTTCAAGTGTCAAAGTTCCGACCGCTTTGACGGTTTGCAAACGGTCAGAAACTACTACGAGGGTTCCTGCCCGAACACCGGACTCTCAGTCAGAAACTGGTTGGGAACCGGTCCACGACTATTGCCCGAACAAACCTAAAGTCGATTTGACATTTGACAGGTGCGTTCGTCCAGTCAGTCCTGCCAACCCCATCACGCGTCATTGTGAGACAAAGACAGACGATGAGTTTTAATGAGTAAGAGAGAGATGACTGAAATGTGAGCATTATCTGAACAGACTTGATCGGTTCGTGATACGTTATGACTAGAGTGTAATTAAGGAAAACCGCCTAAATGAAGGCAATTATGAAGCGATTAAGGCGGATTTTGCGAAATTTTACTTAAGCGCGTCATTACTCCTAATAATTTTGAGGAATTCGGAAAATTTCGATGGTTGGAAAGTATCGATGGGTCATAAAGTTGTAATAATCGCAGTTCGATTTGGTCTTTTCGTCAGTTTATCCGTAAATTTCAAAGAGTTAGGTCGTCTGTCCTCTTATTCCATTTTCGAAAATGTCTAAAATCGTAGTGTGGTTTGTGCTTTTCCATCTTTTGATCAATACCAACTGCAAAAAACACGAAAAACGATCGCTGATTGACAGATTCACGACGAATCCGCTCTTTCACAAGTTTTTCCATCATCATGACGATTACGATTACGATTACGCACCCACCTATTACTATCACCATCACCATAGCGATGACTGCGATGATTTCGATGACGATAACCAGGTGTACCAACCGCACGAAGAGTACGGACCGCCACAAAATCCCCCAGAAGGTATGTTTTAATTTTCTTTATTTTTTAATTAATTTTTGTAATTTTCGTATTATTTTGACAGTTCATCCGTGGTCTGGTACCAACATAATAACCGAGGACCCAAAAGTCCCTGAGATTCAATTTCTCAAGGATAAATTGACGGAATCGGATAATTCCATCCCGGATTTTCACCGGAATCCTTGGCCTCAAGCGACCGAAATCAGCGTTACCAACCATGCCGAGGAATCTGGGGAAAATTTAGACCATTTCGTTCCGGATTTCCACCGAAATCCCTGGCCGCAAACCAGTGTTGCCACCCACGGCGACCTAAAACCACTAGAACCAGTCCGGATAGTTGAAAATCCGTCTTTCGTCCCGGATTTCCACCGGAATCCTTGGCCTCAAGTGAGGGAATTCAATGCTGCCAACCTGCACGACTCCAGACCCCAAGAGAGTATCCGAATCGACGCCATGAGCGAATCGATCGGGGATTTTCACCGAAATCCCTGGCCGCAAGTCAGTGCTGCCACCCACAGCGGGCTGAATCCCCTAGAAGCGGTAAGAATCGTCGAAAATCCGGATTTCCACCGGAATCCTTGGGCGCAAGTGGCGGGAATCGGTGCTGCCAACCTACAAGACTCGAATCCCCAAGGAACCATAGAAATCGAGAGGATGGGCGAATCTTTCGGCGATTTTCACCGAAATCCTTGGCCGGTTCAGACGATCTACCCGCAGAGCGCTTGGCCTCAAGTCGGGGCGACAAATTACGAGGTCAGTCCGGCAGTGGTACCAACTTCGGCTGTCAAAAGTGACCAGATCGAGGGACTGATCGATTTCCGGCAAGGGATGCCAACTTTAGGGACCGATTTTCACCGAAATCCCTGGCCTGAAGCCGTCACAACCAACCAGGCGACAACAAATTCCCTAGAATCGGCGGACATCGGGAAAATGGGCCAGTACGTTCCGGATTTCCACCGGAACCCTTGGCCGGTCCAGGTGAATTTGCTCGAACCGACCGGAGCCGGCCCTGAAATTGTGACAGATGTCACCAATCACGTCAAGTTCGCCACCATTGAAGACTCGCGGCAGGATTTCCATAGAAACCCTTGGAACCAGATCAGTGCTGCCAACGGTTTCGGAAATTCCGGTGAGGTAACCGAAATCCCCAGTGAGGTCCCCGATTTCGACGGAGACGGCAACCAAATCAGTGCTACCAACTCCGAAGTTCCCGATTTCAATAAAAATCCTTGGACGGTACAAAATTCGTTCGTTTCGATCGGAGAGCCGATTATTCAGACTGTGGAAAATCCGAAATCTGGGGATTTTTTCGTCCCTTCGAGAAAACACCAGATGATCCAAATTCCCCTAGAAAGGGCGCTGGTGAAGAGCGTCATGAGCCCTATCTTTAGAGAGGTGAAGCCGGCGAAAAATCTCGGTAAGCCGAAAAAGGTACGGGTAAAAGTGTTCAAAAAGAAACTGATCGAAAACGAAGAAGAAAACGTTCCCGTACCGAATTTGGAGCACACGATTCAATTTCTGAATCCGAAACAGGAGAAATTGTTGGGCAACAGTGGCGGCGTGGACGTCAGCGAGTATTTCCGGGGCGATTTCGGGCAGAAATTGGACGTGAGTTCGTTTCCGCTGGATCTGGAGCACACCAAAGGCGTCGAGGCCAATTTGGACTCGTACGGCAATCAATTAAGAGTTAAACGGACCTGAATCGTCCATCATTCATCTCATTTAATTTAAGTTATTGTAGTTTTATTCAAAATATCGTAATTTATTATTTATGTAGCTAATAATGTGTGCCTAATTTATTGGATCGAATAAATGAGTCGTCCGGATCCGATGGAGAAAAGTGAATGTCTCGAGTCTTCTTTCCTAATAACTAATTCGATCCAAGGCTGAATTCTTTTCTTCTTCCCTTCCCTTCTTTATTATCGTTATTAATCCACCGCGATGCTTTAGGTATACTTACTTAATAATTATTTTTGTGGAATTTTTTAAAGACGCGGTATTACGGGAGGCGTAGAGGCGTCTTAATGCGAGTTTAAAGAGAGAGTTGTGTAACGTTTTCACGGCTCTCTCGCCGCTCGGTTGGCGCAACGACTCTAGGAGTACGTACTTATTCGCCTCTCGTCACCATGTTTTCATTTGAAGATGTTTCGCTGATGAGGAAAAAAATGATAATTGGTAAGATGATCGCAGAGTGAAGGTAACTCGTAAAGTAATAAAGTGAAAGTTATGTAAGAGCCGGCTTTGCGGATCTCGTGATAGCGACTTCGAGTGGGCACTCGATTTTACAATGGATTTCCACACAAAAGCTTTCTCGGTAAAATAATAATGTCGTGTTTAGAAAACGCGGAAAACTTTGGATCGATTTGAATTTCGCGCCATACCCTTTCAATTGACAATTGTTGCGGTCTCCTAGCAACCCTCGGGAAAATGGTGGTTGTCGCGGTTTTGCTCCGTGTACGTCTCTGAAAAATCAAGAGAAACCATGAAGATGCGACAAATTCGGAGGTGAGCGAGCTCGAATCGTCTTCAACAAGGTCCTTACTACATTTTGCGATATTAATTTCAAGTCGGGCAATTTTTTTTATCCGGATAAACTCGATTTAAAGTTTGGAAATTTTCGGAAACTTTTTCGATGGCTGTGAGCAAGCGCTGCCAACCTGCCGGCACTAAAACTCAGTTTCGCAATTGTAATTATTGTAATAATTAGGAGTTTAATCAGTTTCATCATCAAAAAATTAATTTAATGATTTGAATTTGGCAGGTTCCGCTTTCAATTGTTGCCGTCTCCTAGCAACCCTTGGAAAAAATGGTGGTCGCGTCGATTTATTTTGGTGTTTATCAAAAGTGGTCCGGGAAAATGGAGATAAATTATGAAAAACGTCAAATTGGGAGGTGAGTGCACCCGAATCGTCTTCACCAAGGTCCAATTGACCTTTTACGGTAATAATTCCAAGTCGGGCTATTTTTTTTTACTGGAAAAACTCGATTTCAAGTTTGGAAATTTTCGTAAACTTTTTCGAGCGAATCAAGATGGCAGCCATAAGCGTTGCCAACTTGCCGTCACAAAAATCACTAGATTTTCAAATTTTGACAGATATTTCGAAAATTAATCTCTTTCTGTTAATTAATCCACAGTTCCTCCTTTCTTTTCCTGCCGTATTAGCATTAATTAGCTTCAATCAGAAACGTTTTGTTGTTAATCATTATCTGTCAAAATCATATCTCGTGATTTTTGTTTGTTTTATGACCCGGGACCTAACCTAACAGTTCCTAATACATTTATCGCGATTTTTACGACTCGGGAGATTTTTGTGAAGTGAATCATCAGTTTCCACATCCCTAGTATCAAAAAAAGGTACGAAGATGATCGACGAAGTATTATTCCAACAAAGACTCGAAGAATTTGACCCGGAACCCATGGTGGAATTTGAAGGGGACCCCACCGTTCCCATAGAGATCCACATGGTCAAGGAGGACGAAAACAACATCGATTTAGCCAAAGCCAACTATCTGAACGTGCTGAATTGCCCGGAAATTAAAAAAGTCTCAGAGGACGTGATCCGAAAGTACGGAGTGGGAACTTGCGGTCCCAGAGCCTTCTACGGTAATTCTTCTTGATTTAATTATCGCAGTTTTATGATAATGATTAAATTTTAGGTACGACGGATGTGCACTTGGAGTTAGAAGAGGCGCTGGCCGACTTTCTGAAACTGGAAGAGTCGATCGTCTACTCGTACGGATTCGTGGCCATCTCCAGTTCGATCGCCGCCTACTGCAAGAAGAACGACGTGATTTTCGTGGACGAAAAGGCGAATTTCCCGATTGAGCAAGGCCTGCTAGCCGCTAAATCCAACGTGATCCGTTTCCGACACAATGATCCGGAAAGTTTACGATTTGAAGCCGAAAAATTACCGAAGAAACTCGGTAAAGCGCGGAAATTTCTGATTATTGAAGGGATTTCGTGGGCGACGGGAAAACTGGCGCCTCTCGTCGATTTCCTGGAGGTCGCCGAACGATTCAAGATGCGCGTTTTTCTCGAAGAGACTTATTCGGTTGGAGTTTTCGGAGATTCGGGTCGAGGATTGACCGAGCATTTCGGGGTCGATCCGAATCGAGTCGACATGATTTTCGGGACTCTCGAAGGGCCGATCGGTTCAATAGGAGGATTTTGCGCAGGATCTACAATAACCATAGAGCACCAAAGATTGTCCGGATCTGGGTACATTTTCTCGGCTTCTTTACCGACTTATTTGGCTCAAGCTGCTAAGAAATCTATCGAACTGTTGGAAGATAAGCCGAAAAAGATCCGGGAGTTGGGGGTGCTTTTCCACGAGTTTCTCCAAAGCGATCGATTCAAATTTGAGGTTACCAGTGATCCGGAAGCGCCGTTTAAATTATTCACCAGCGGCTCCAAGGAGAAAGACAAGAAGATTCACGAATTTTGTAAATCTAACGGGGTCCATTTCATTAAGAAAGATGATTGCCTGATGATTAACCTAAATATTAATTTGCTTTATGATAAATCGAAACTGGAAAAAGTTTTCAAGACGCTCGAAGAAGCTTCCGATTCGACGTAATCGTTTTATTATACACTCCAATCAGTTCAATCGTTAATTATTCCATGGCTTTTATTGTTTTATGTAATTTACACAAATAAATTATTTAATTTAGTACACATGTCTGATTATTACTATTATTAGAGATTTAATCTTTGTATTCAAATTTCGCGCTTCTTTTTCAGATTGCTGCCGTTGCCAAGGTGATCCGAATATCAAATCCGAGTCAAACCGACTAGTTCCGAGCAGTTTGTTTCGCCGTTTCAGAAAAATGCGGAAAACTCGAGAAAAAACGCCAATTTTCGAGGTAAGTTTACTCGAATCATCTTCGCGAAGGTCTTATTAACATTTTGGGCTAATAATTTCACACGGGGCAATTTTTTTAACGTGGAAAACTTGAATTAAACTTCAGTAAAAATTTCGAATAATTTGACTTATAATCCAAGATGGAGCCGAATTTGGGTTTGGCCATCTTGACGGCATAAAAGTTCCTAGAAATGTCACTCAATTCTTATCATTTTCTAATTCGATTTTGGGGCTGTTTTCAGATTGGAGACGATGCAAGGGAATCCAAATGACAAATCCGACTAGAGTTAACTCATGCAGAGCTGTTTGATTCGCCGTTGCAGAAAAATGCAGAAAATTTGAGAAAAAAACGTGAATCCCAGGGGTAAGTCCACTCTAATTATCTCCCCCAACGCCCTATTGACAATTTATGGCAATAATTTCATAAGAAACAATTTTTAAACGCAAAAACTCGAATTAAACTTTGAAAAATGGAAAATCCAAGATGGTGTCTATTTTGGATAACTTGACGGCACGAAAATCCCTAGATATCGTTGTCATTTTCGAATTTTGACGTATCATTTTAGAAATCCTTAAAAACCACCTTCCCACCCTTAGATTTAAATAACTGAGAGTTTTAAAGCATAATAATTGTATTTAATTTGAATCACAAAGTACTGGCGATTTTGTTATTGAAAATCTCGATCCAATAACCATCGGGATCGGTGATGAACGCTATATCCTTCATTTTCCCATCATCCGGGCGTTTTATAAAGTGGACTCCGAAATTTTCGAAGCGTTCACAAGCCTTACGGACGTCAGGAACCATGATACCAATATGGCCGAAACCTCTAGGATCCGAATTACCCGTGTGATATTTACATTCGGGATCATTTTCTGTACCCCAGTTACTGCGATTAATAAAAATCTAAATTATCGGAGGTTACGTCTTTCATGTGAAGAGCTTACTGAGTGAGTTCTACTGTGGCTTTTCGCGAGAAAGCCCATTCGCCCCTAGTTAGCGTTCCGAGTTCACCTTGGAAATTTTCGGGGTCTTCGTAACCCATGAAATAGAGCGAGAATTTCATTGAGGGAAAGTCCATTTTTTGTAACAGACTCATACCGAGGACTTCGCTGTAGAACGGCAGACTTTTACGGGGGTCTTTTATTCGGTACATGGTCTGTTGGAATATAAAATCCTGGAAGAAAAATTATTAAGATTACGATTACGGATTTGGAAATTCGGGGCTCACTTTGGTTTCTGGGGGTTGTTGTTTGCATAATTTCGAGGCCTCCTCGTGAGAAATCGGGGGGCCTTGTTCGTCTCCCATTGTACACAACTAAATCGCGTACGTGATCCGTCAACAATTTCGCCGGTTTAAATGGAGGACGTGCTCTGTTTTGACAGGTGACGGGTAAACAGCTGATTGCTTCAATCAAGTGTCATCGAAAATGTGCTAAGCGATTTTTGTGATTTTTCGGTGAAAATGGCTCGAGACGATAAGTTATTTTTCCACAAAACCGTGCAACATTTGGCCAGATCGCTAGCGGCTTTGGAGAACTCTCCGTGGGATAAGGTGAGGTTCCCGAAACGATCAAAGGTCAAGGTTTCCTAAATCGATTTTCGAACAGGTCAAAACGCTGTTCTCGTTGTGCCCCCACGACACCACCCATAATGGAACGATAGCGTTAAATGGTCGTCATCAAGAGGCCGTCCTCGCTTTGGGCGTCTATTTCCTCGATTCGGGGCTCCAACATGGCGACAAGATCCTCCCGTACTTACTAAACATAGCGAAATCGCTGGGAAAAGCGACCTGGCCGGACGAGATTCGCGTAAATGCGACCGATCGAATTCCGGTCGCCGAAAAATTCAGTTTTTGTCTGCACACCTTATTAAGTGACATTGCGGTGAAATGCGAGTCTTCGAGAGAGGAGATTATCGAGTTCCAAGTCGAATGTATGGTTCGACTCATCGACAGCATCTTAAAAGTCAAGGAGAATAACGTCAACAGCGCTGTCAAGCTTTTCCTTTGTAAAACCACCATTCCGGTTTTGATCGGATTGACTCGAGCCATGGGTCGGTTCTGCCTTAACGATCCGCCTCTGATTTGTCGGTTGTTCCCGAAACCTGAGCCTCCTTTGAGTCAGCAAGCGGCCGATAATCGGAACGTCTACAAGAGGAGTTTCAGTAATTTCCGGTCGATCATCCCGAGGAGTCTTTCGGGTAATCTGGCAGCCACTGTAGATATCGTCGCTTTGACTCAAGGTTACGACACTACCGATATCGCCTACAATTCCAATTCGTTAAAGAGGGGATCTTTTGTTAATCCGAATGGGGTTGGTAACAGTTACGATCCGACCACGTATTTCTTCTCGAAGTTTGGTTCAAGTTTCAACCAGTTTCCTCACATGAGAGTCAATGATTTAAACGATAAAGCCAAGTTGATTCTGTTTAGTCTGCCGCAACTTCAGACGATTCTGAGTTTGGCAAAGAAGTTGCTCACTAAGGAGATGTTGGAGTTTTTGGACGAGCAATCGTTGGAGATTTATTCGACTGGGAAGATTCAGATTTTCCCCTACAAAACCTTTTCGGAGACTGTCAATCTGGTCATGGTCACTCTGATGCGGGAACTGTTGCAATCGCAGAAGAATCTACCGGGTCCTTTCACGAAAGACGTCCAGGAGTTTGTGAAGGGACTGTATTTGAACGGGCAGACCGAACTGCAGAGTCGTAACCATGACGCCAGCGAAAAGGAAGATCGGGAGAGCAACTACGCCCTCGTCAACAAGTTCAAAGTTAACGTGATGGCGAACGCGGCTTGCGTCGATCTGCTGGTCTGGGCCATCGGCGACGAAACTGGTAATTACTGTTCTTTTTTCAAGTCGAGTCAAAGTCCTTGTTTAAATTGTGTTCTGTTTATTACAGTCGATAGGGAGTATAATTTTTCGACGCTGATGCGATTTTTAAACACCGTCGTAGGTGATAAATGTGTGACGTGACGTTCTTTTTATTTTCTGTTGATTGGTTGATTGATCGATTCCCGTAACCCGTTAGAGCTAGATTAGTCCACTAACGATAATTGCTCGGAGTGAAATGCGAGAGGTCGTGACGAATTTACGTAATTTTAGGTGCAGACAGCCTCTGCGGACGGCTGACGGAGAAAATCAATTCGAACCACGGTTACAAATTGGTGCTGGCTCACATGCCGCTGCTCATGGTCTGTCTGGAAGGTCTGGGCAAATTGGCCCAAAAGTTTCCCAATATCGCGTCGACTTCCATCTACTGCTTACGCGATTTCCTGATTAAACCCTCGCCGATTCTGTCGAAACTCCATCGTCAGGCCAACGATAAAGGCACCAAGGAAAACTTGAAGATAATCGCGCAAGGTAAGGATCCGAAAGTGGAGAATGCGGTGAAAACGATGACTCCCACTCAGGCGGCTTTCGAAAAATTGAGAGACGCCGCCATAGAAAATCTGTGCTACGCTTTGGACGCAGCGCACGGTCTCGATCCGGATTGCGTACGCGCTTTAGTCGCCGCAGTCTCCAATCGGCTGTTCACAGCGGAAAAGAGCGATAACGAGTCGACCCTGATTTCGACAAACATCGTCATAATGTTGGGTCACGTGGCAGTGTCAATGAAGGGCACGCCCAAAACAACAGACACGATTCTGCAGTTTTTCCAGCAGAGGTTCTGTCGAGTACCGTCCGCCCTTGATAGCCTAATCGTCGACCAATTGGGTTGCATGATAATCGCTCAGTGCGAACTTCACGTCTATGAAGTAGTCATGAAGATGTTTACGATGATCACTGTAGAGTCAAGCAGCGTAGCCTATGGGCACGCAGCAAATGACAGGGCTCAATACAGGCACGTGTCCAGTTCTGTCATCAATGCTCTTGCCAACATTGCTGCCAACATCCAAGGAGAACCGCAGATGAATGAGCTTTTAGGAAGGCTGCTAGAGCTTTTCGTTCAGTTGGGTTTGGAAGGGAAGAGGGCCAGTGATAAAACCCCTGGTGCTCTAAAGGCATCAAGTCATGCTGGTAGCTTAGGGGTTTTGATTCCGGTGATTGCGGTGCTTTTAAGACGTCTGCCTCCTATCAAGAATCCGAAACCTCGGATACACAAGCTCTTTCGAGACTTTTGGTTGTACTGCGTCATCATGGGGTTTACCGCTTCCGATTCCGGCTTGTGGCCTCAGGAATGGTACGAGGGTGTCAAGGAGATTGCCGTCAAGTCACCCACTCTGGTCAACCCTAATTCGTCCCGTTCCGAGATGAGGGAGCTGCAGTACACGAGTGCCGTACGCAATGAGAGTGTCTCCTTTGCCGAGTTGACGGAGCTTCGTAATCAGATTTTGGATCTGCTCAAACATCCGGCGGATGTGACGGCGTACGTGAATAAGTTGTCGTTTGCTCAATGCACCTTTTTGCTGAGCGTCTACTGGGTCGAAACGTTGAGGGTGCAGCATTCTGGTGAACCGAGTCTCGTTCCGATCATTGCCGACTATTTGAGCGATTCGGCACTGCAGAAAGACAAGAACGGGATGTGGATCTGTGTGGCTTCCGTCAGCGAACGAGTTTTCGAGAAGTTTCTGCGTGCCATGAAGCATAAACCTAAGAACGAGGCTAGAGAGGCGGAACTCGAAGGGCATGCCCAGTTCCTTTTGGTTTACTTCAACGACCCCCACAAGCAAATCCGGCGCGTTTCTGATAAGTACATGTCGAGTTTGGTCGAGCAATTCCCTCATCTGCTTTGGAGTCGACGGGTTTTGTGGACGATGCTGGACATACTTCAGGTTTTGTCTTCTTCGCTCCAGTTGGATCCCAACCAGGAGACACCCACTTTGCGATTACCTCAGACTCCTTACTCGATCCAGTTGATGGACACTCTCGAAGCGAGAGAGGCGATCGTCAAAGATTTCGCCGATAATTCCGAGAGGATCATCAAGGAGGCGACCAAGTGGGCACCTCAATGGACCCGTTCGCACATCCAGGAGTACATCAACGAGATTCCGGACAGCGGCGGTTGGCACCACACCGGCCTATCGATGGCGCTCGAAACTGTGCTGCAGTTTGGCTCCTTGAACGCTTACAGCGCACCGTTGAGTTCGACCATGTTGGAAAAGAGGCCAAAGTGTGTCAAAAGTGACAGTTCGAAGATTATGTCGACTGCCGTGATGAGGGCCAAGTACATTGGTGAAGTGATTGGTATGCAGCAAGTCTATGGCGGATTCGTCGACGGTAAAATCAATAGGAGACAGTTGACCAGGAACATCCAGGAAAGAGTCTGGGACGCTTGCAAGGAACGTTCCGATTCGCTCCACAGGGACGCCATTTGGCAGGCGACCGCCCTTTTGATTTCGACCTCGGAATCTGATCGTAATCTCCTGCACTGCATCGCCTGGTCGCAGGTCGAGTTGTTTACTGTCGAGGCGATGAAATCGGCGGTCGAGTGTTGGCAATGGTTGATCACTGCCAGACCGGAATTGGAGATTAGGTTCTTGCAGGAAATGGTTTCGGCTTGGAACTGCACCGTTCAGAAGAAATTGGGGTTGTTTTCTGTCGGTCTTCCCCAGACTAGCCCCCTGGCTGCTTACGAAGGAGCGAGATTGGAACCGGATCCGCCTTTCGTTAGACCGCACGCCGTTTGGGTTCAGTTCATATGCGAGTTGGTCGAAACCGTCAAGTCGAGTTCGTACGAAAAAGTCGAAATACTGGCAAGTCTGGTGCACCGTTCTCTGGCTATGAGTGTAGGAAGCGAACCAGCCTGTCTAACCAGACACGTTTCAGCAGTGGGAGTTCGGTTCAAGTTGCTCACTTGCGGTTTGTCCTTGTTGCAAGGGGACATTTTGCCTAAAAGCTTGGCCAAGAACGTGTTGAGGGAACGGATCTATTGCAGCTGCCTGGATTATTTCTGTAAAGCGGTCGCTTGCCCCACTCAAAGTTCTGGAGGTCTCAGAGAAGACATTACCACATTGGTCAGGTTCTGGCAGACACTTCATTCTGACAAGAAATATTTGAAAGCAAGTGACGTGGGTGATTTGGATATCGGTGCTACCACTCCCATCGGTAATCCCCTGCATCACAACCAACCCGGGAGCGATCTGGCTAGGACCAACGATTTTTCGCGCCCTACCAGTGGTTGGATCAATACGGTACCGCTCTCGACCAGTACGGCAACGTTGAGTAAACGTTCCGCCAAATCGAAACGCGTTCCCATGGCGGACAATTTCGTCAAATGCTACCTGAAGAAACGCAACTTGATTCTGGAACTGCTGGCAGTCGAGATCGAGTTTTTGGTCATGTGGCATAATCCGACTTCTCGATTGGAATTGCAAATCCCGGGTGACGAAAACATTGCCACTTGGCGAGTCAAGACGATCACAGAGAAGCAGTGGCACGACTACACCCGATTGGCTTGGGACATTTCGCCTGTTTTGGCTGTCTACTTGCCGACTCGTTTCAAGACGAACGAAGCGATCGCTAGTGAAGTACGGATTCACGTTCAACAAGATCCGGTCAGCGTTTCCCACATTCCGGAAGCTTTGCAATATCTGGCAACCACGGAGCACATTTTGAATGACAGTCCGAAATTGGTGCACATGCTGACCTGGGCCAGGGTCTCACCCATCCAGGCTTTGGCCTATTTCAGTCGACAGTTTCCGCCTCATCCGATTTCGGCCCAGTACGGGGTCAGGGTGTTGAGTTCGTACCAGGCGGACGCCGTTCTCTTTTACATTCCGCAATTGGTCCAAGCGTTGAGACATGACACGGTAAGTTACCTCGTTGCGGAGCAACAATGGTCTTTTGATTTGGGTTATTGTAGATGGGTTACGTCAATGAGTTCATCAAGTACGTTGCGAAAAAGTCTCAGATTGTGGCGCACCAATTGATTTGGAATATGAAGACGAACATGTACGTCGACGAGGACATGCAGCAAAAAGACGCGGATCTGTTTGACGTGCTGGAGACTCTGTCGCAGGCGATCCTCGGCGACATCTCCGGCCCGGCCAAGCAGTTTTACGAGAGGGAATTCGACTTTTTCGATAAGATCACGTCGATTTCTGGGGAGATCCGTCCGTATCCGAAGGGACCGGAACGGAGACGGGCCTGTCTCGAGGCACTCAGCAAGATTAAAGTGCAGCCGGGCTGTTACCTGCCCAGCAATCCGGAAGCGATGGTCCTCGATATCGATTACAAGTCGGGGGTGCCGATGCAGAGTGCCGCCAAGGCGCCCTATCTGGCCCGCTTCAAAGTCGTCAAGTGCGGCATAAACGAATTGGAGAACATCGCGATGGCGGTGTCTGCAAACGAGGTACTTTGCGTCAGCTGCCTTCTCGATTTCAATAACGAGGTGTTTTTTTTGTGGTAGAATCACGAACAGAGTTTCGGTCCGGAAATGTGGCAAGCGGCCATTTTCAAGGTGGGGGATGACGTGAGGCAGGACATGTTGGCCCTGCAAGTTATAGGCATTTTCAAGAATTGCTTCCAGACCGTAGGGCTGGATCTCTATTTGTTTCCTTATCGAGTCGTGGCAACCGCTCCAGGGGTATAGTAACAACTTTGACCCCCTTTTTATATATGATGCTTATTGGTTTTCTCCGGGCAGTGCGGGGTGATCGAGTGCGTCCCTAATGCCAAGTCCCGTGACCAACTGGGTCGTCAGACGGACATTGGGATGTACGAGTACTTTTTGAAAAAGTACGGCGACGAGAGCACGAAAGAGTTTCAGATCGCCAGACGCAACTTCATCATCTCGATGGCGGCCTACAGCGTCGTAGGTTTCCTCTTGCAGATTAAGGACAGGCACAATGGCAACATCATGCTGGACGCGGACGGGCACATCATCCATATAGATTTCGGTTTCATGTTCGAATCGTCTCCGGGCGGTAATCTCGGTTTCGAGCCTGACATAAAGTTGACCGATGAGATGGTCATGATCATGGGCGGGAAGATGGAGGCGCCTCCTTTTCGCTGGTTCTCGGAGCTGTGCGTGCAGGCCTATCTGGCAGTCAGGTGGGTAATGAAGGCGATCTGTCATATTTGACAGCTGACACTTGACACTGCTGACTCCTGACTGCTGATACTGATGACTTGATGACTGTTGGCTTTCCAAGGTTGAGAAATGTGAATTTTTGTACTTACTGCTGACAGTTCTTACTGCTGATTGCTGACTTTTGACAGTTTACCCTCTTGACTTTTGGTTTTTGGCTCCTAACTGTTAATACTGATGACTGTTGATAGTTGAGAAATGAGCATTTTTGTTTTAACTGCTAACAGTTGTTACTGCTGATTGCTGACTTTTAACAGTTTATACTGTTGACTGCTGAGAGTTTATCCGCTTAAGTTCTGGTTTTTGACTTCTAACTGCTAATACTGATGACTGTTGACAGTGTTAACTGTTGATAGTTGGGAAATGATCATTTTTGTTTTAACTGCTGACAGTTGTTACTGCTGAATGCTGATTTGTAACAGTTTATGCTGTTAACTGTTGACAGTTTATCCTCTCAACTTTTGGTTTTTGACTCCTGACTGCTAATACTGATGACTGTTGACAGTGTTAACTGTTGATAGTTGGGAAATGATCAATTTTTTTTTTACTGCTGACAGTTGTTACTGCTGATTGCTGACTTTTAACACTTTATACTGTTGACTGCTGACAGTTGATCCCCTTGACTTTCGGTTTTTGGCTTCTGACTGCTAACACCTATGACAATGTTAACTGTTGGTAGTTGAGAAATGTGCATTGTTGTTTTTACTATTGACTTTTATTATTGCTGATTGCTGACTTTTGACAGTTTATACTGTTGACTTCTGACAGTTCATCCTCTCAATTTCTGTTGTTTACTCCTGACTGTTGATAGTTGAGAAATTAGCATTTTGGTTTTTGCTGCTGACAGCTGTTACTACTGATTGCTGACGTTTGATAGTTTAACTGTTGACTGCTGACAGTTAAACTGTTGACTGTTGTCATGGTGACCGTGGACACTGTTGACATTTGACAGCTGCTGCAGCCAACATCTGAAAAATTCCTTGACGTGTCGGTGTTTTTCAGGCCCTACCAGGAGGCGATAATTTCGCTGGTGAGCCTGATGCTGGACACTGGTCTGCCCTGTTTCAGGGGGCAGACGATAAAATTATTGCGGGGCAGATTCAGCCCCAACGCCACCGACAAAGAGGCGGCCGCCTACATGTTGCAAATAATACGTAGCAGTTTCTTGAATTTCCGAACGAGAACTTACGATTTCATTCAGTACTACCAAAACCAAATTCCTTATTAGATTTATTAGTCTATCTAGTCTTTATTCTGTATTATTATAGATATATCGTTATCATCGTGTGGATGTTCGTAATAAATACTCGGTTTATGTGTGTATATAATAATAATATAACAACCTGGATGAGAGGGCGCTCTTTTATTTGGACCGACGGCGGCGAGAGCGCGGCGCTTTTCGCCTTCCAGTGAGCGTCGCGACGCCGTCCGTTGTGCACGGTTCTCGTTCGAATCTCGGTCTCTAGAAGACGTTAAAGTGGCGCGGAAGTCGTTAAAATGCCGTAAAACTCGCCGAGTCTTTGATGTCGCGCCTAATTGATCGGTGATCTCGCGACGTTTATCCAATTCGACGGTTTTACGATGATCGAAGTCTTTTGCGGCGAGGACTCCGGTAATTAACCGGCAGCGATTCGGTAATTTCCGTTTAATTTAAATTCTCCGCTCGAACTTTAAACTCGTAATACTCGTAATATAACGGAGCGCGTGTCGCGAAATGTGCTAAGAGGTTTTTTTTTTCGTAGAGGTGCAATAAAGTACTCGGATTTGTTTTGGCCGTTCGGTCGGCTCTTTTGAGGGTCGCCGGTGGGTAAATATCGGGTGTTTACGTTACCGAGGAGCGCGGAGACGGAAAAGAAATAAAGAAAAGTGCGAATTATCGCGAGTGACAAAAGATAAACTCACATTTCTGTTTAGTTTACGCGATCTAAACACAATCAGAAATGCTATAAACAACGAAGAACCGGTGGGAAACGATTTTTTCCAATCGGAGCTATGGCGCCGATTCCTGTTTTCGTCCTATCCTTCATCACTCTTTTCGGTAAGTAACAGTACCTACTAACAATGATAAAATAAATAGAAAAATCGATTGAGCCGCTTTGGCTTAATTCGGCATACTTGTGGGGGAATTAGCGCGCCTAGTGCGGAATAATACCGAAAAGCCCGCTGATTAGAATGTAAATTAACCCCACCTCTATCCCGTCTATCTATCCTAGAGACTAGAGAGCTGTCAGGGTCGGTTTATATTGGACGCCCGATAAGTCCGGGCTGTATGGCTTTCTCAATTCGCACCCTAATCCCGCCCTGTGGACCGAGTTGTCCGATATTCGGCGATTCTTATAACTACGTGCCCCTCGTCACTCGAGAGCTTATGGATTCCGTGTCGTCGATCCGAGTTTAATTCGAGTTTTAGTCTGCGCCCGTTTTTATTTTACCCCTTTTTTGTTAATTAAATTCTGCGTTCGATTTTTCTTTGTGCGCTAATTAGTTGTAATCAGACGAGAGGCGAACCTCTCCACCTTTATTGACTTTATATCGTTTTTTTTTTCTTCTTTCGTTATTTCCACGTTCACGCCACCCAGGCGAAAATCCCTGGGGTGTCGAGGCGACCGTCCCGGCCTGCGAGGGTGGGCGATTCCGGTGCGGCAATTCGACCGTCTGTCTGCCGAAATCGCGGGTCTGCGACAAGAATTTCGATTGTCCGGATTACAGCGACGAAAACGATTGCGGTGAGTATAGCCGGTTCAATTTTCTGGTCACCAACTAGATTTGACGTTTTAGTGACTTTTTTCCGTTGTAAAACCGTCTTTTTACAATATGAAGTAGTCGCAACTTTGTGATGAGGAACTAGTGAACTAGATTTTGAAGTTTTAGTGACTTTTGCTTTGTAACAGTGACTTTTCACCCTGAAGTTGGCTGTGAGTTGTGGTTTTAAAAGTTGGGTCACCTAGCAATTTTTTCTGTCATTTTGTAATAACTTTGAATTTTCCCTACAACAAAGATAGCAATAGTCTAAAAATAGAACGTGATCTGTTTACAAGGGATCTTCGTTGATTCAACAGGTTAGCCACCATTAATTTTTTGGTGCCAAAACTGTCAAATTAGACGAATTATAACCCAACTTTCATAAATTGTCATGTCCCGCTTGAATTATGTGTATTTAGGGTTGTTTTGATTGAAATTTCTCGCTGATTTCTCTCGATTTATCCATGTTTTCTCCAGTGGACAGCGATGACGATTATTTCTGGGACCACGCGTTCGTGAAACACCCCTCGGCTCAAATCGACGATCTAGAAGATGTCTGCAATTTGAATTATAACGACTCTTTATGCGGATGCAAGCAGGAGTCCATCTTTTGCGGATTCAGAAATCTCGACCGAATCCCTGAAAATCTCCCAGATCGAATTGATCTATTGTAAGTCTCTTTTTCTTGGTTTGGTTTGGCGCTCAATTTTTCATCGATTTCTCTGATTTTCCGATGATTTAGGCATTTGGACGGCAACCGCTTCGAAGTTTTGACCGGAGAACTGGTGACGTCACTGCCGGCCTCGGTGAATCAACTGTAAGTGCCTTATACCCCCTCTATGTGATGGTATTTGACAGGTGTGCAAACAAAAGCGCGTCGAATTCCTCGACTTTTAATTGTTGTTATTATCATCGCTATGACGATGGTGAGAGCAGATGAGTACCGTTTCAGATGGGTCTCGGTGAGGTGTAATGTCATTAATCAAATTTTGACGCCTTTTCGATATCGCGGCGAAATTAATTCATAAAAATGCTACTAGCTGCTACTACGCCACTTGTCGCTCGGTTAATAACGAGGAGATAACGTAATTTACGACCAATCGAATGGTACTAATTTTTTTTATGCGAGGGAGTTCATTAAAACGATGGTTATATTGCAATCCGGGCTTTATAATTGAGAAAAAGCGAGACGATTTTGTTTTTTCGTCGAAATGGCGCGAAATGAGAATCAAAATGGCGGCGATTGTGTCAAATTCGAATCTGGGGAATTTTGCGGTACCAACTTCAAATTGTCTCAGAACGAAATCTTCTGTGGGACTCTAATGTCAAAATTGGTTATGTCAAATTGAAATCTTGGGGATTTCGCGGTACCAACTTGAAATTATTTAAAAACGAAACCTGCAATGTCAAAATAACTGAAAGTTGGTTATGTCAAATCGAAATCTGGGGACTTCCGCACTACCAACTTGATTTTCCGCTACCTGGAAAAGGTGAAACCGGCACTCTATGCGATAATCGTAATTTTGATGGCGGGCGTAAAAATTTGGCCGGTTTTAATTGGACGTGTAATTAATTAGTAATGCTAATCCGGGCGTGTGCTCGTCGAGTGGGCATTAAACTCTCGCCGTCGTTTGCGGCCGGTAATCGGATGCTCAACGCCTCGTGTAATTGGCTCGTTTTAAGTTTTGCACGTGTAATTTGCGCCCCCCATTACGTCGAAAATTTCGCACTTTTCCGGCGCACGAAAAATCGCCCCCGATCCGTCACTTTCGCCGTCGTTTTAAGGGCGGCTTAGCTGAGCGGAACTTTGACTGTGACCTGGTGAGCGTCCTGTCGTGGAGGTGCGTCACAGTCGTGGGTCCTTGGTAACCGTTTCGTTTGCGCGCTATCGCAGATGTTTATCGGGATAAACGGTGCGTTACTATGGCGATTCGAGGTGTTTTGATGTTTTATTGTTTTTGACGTGTCGAGGAGGGAGGAAATTAAGGGGATGAGACCGGGACTCATCATCTTTCGCCGAAACTTTTCTCATAAGTTGCCACTTTTCCACGTCGAAAATAATCCGGCGTGGGAAAAGTTCCACAACTCCTTGACGCCCTTTCGGCTTCATTTTTTTTTCCTCATGAAGTTGGTGAATATTTCGTCATTACCAAATGTGCTGATGATGAAGAAGATATTTACGAGTTTAGTTTTAACCCTGTCGAAAAGTAATTTGAAAGTATACTGGCCGGTAATGTAGTTTCCGATACGTCATATAAATCGATTCGATTTTATTTATGTTCGGGAACAATCGGCCATCGTACGGCTTTATCTCTCTGCCTTTTATTATTATTACTATTATTATTATTTGCATAGGGTGATGGGGTATAATAAAACGTAATGTAAAGATTTGACGATGTTGATTTACGTCGTCAAGGCAACGAAACAAGAGAGTCGCGACGTTTATCATTTTTTTTCCTCCATTTTCATTATGATTTTTTCAAACGACGGGTTTTGTAAAAGTCATTTTAATTGCCTAACCTGTTAGGAAATTGCTCAGGCATGATCAAAGAGGAACTAAATTAGAGAGCCTTAGAGGAAAATCCGTCACATAAACACGTAATAACATGAGTGACATGGTAATTAATTAAAATGACGTAACGGTTATGAACCCCATTCAAGGAAACTCCACACTTCAACTAGAGATGGGATTCGGTCGCCATTTTGAAGCCTAGTTTTGACGGTTTGCCCTTCAGAATTGTCATGGTGACAGTTTTGTTTATAGACGGACTTTCTGTGGTGTTTTTTTTTTACTTTTTTGGAATATTACGACAAAATTGCGGTGAAGTTTCCGAAACGCGAAACGTCAAACGATGTCATCCGTCAATTTTTTTAATTTCATCGAATTTAATATAAGGGAATGTTTTCACCAGACAGGAGAATTATTTTATTGATAAATATGAGGAGAATCTTGGATAATTTACAAATATAACCTAAACAATGTCAAAATGACAGCTCGACTGTCACTTTGACAGTTCGACTGTCACAATCCGATGCGCGGACCAATCGGTGGAGAGTGGGGGCGGGTCCAACGACTGTCATTCGTCCTTCTACGCTTTCTTCGGCGTGTACAGTTCAGGCGTGACGTCACGTGGAGACGACGCCATCTTGCCGTTCTTCAAAATCTGCTGGATCTCCTCCAGCGTCTTTCCCTTGGTCTCCGGCACGTACCTGATGCAGAAAACCAGTCCCAGCAACTGACAGAAGGCGAAAACTGTGAACGGGACCGCCAGACTGACGTTGTCCGTCATGTACTGGTAGAATTTCGTCGAGGCGAACATGGTGACGGCGAAAACGACCGTCAGGAAACCCAAAGCTTTGGATTTGACACTGGCCGAGAAAAGCTCACCCACGATCAAGTTGACGACGCTTCCAAGGCCCACTGAGAAGGAGCAGATGAAGACCACCAGGCCTACCAACGGCACGAAATTTAAACTTTCCAAATCGCTTTGGAGATAATCCAGGCAGACGAAATAAACTGCTTCGATAGTTAGCGCGATTAGGCAACCGGAAATCGACGTTATCAGTAGCGGTTTCCGGCCTACTCGATCAACAAAAAGCGTCGCCATGACAGCGAGGAGAGTCTGCAAGCCTAGCATCAAAATGGCGGCCAAATCTTCGGGGATTAAGTCGGTGGTTTGCCGGAAAAGCAATTGGGAGTAGAGGGTGAAAGCGCTAACTCCGCTGAATTGTTGGATTATCCTCAATCCGGCGTTGATGATCGTGGATTTTCGGTTGGATTCGATTCGGATCAAGTCAAGATGGCCGCCCGGTTCCGACATTTGCCGATCGACGTCGGAGGTTAACGAGGCGAGTTCGCTTTCGACGTTCGTCTTGTTCCGTAAGAAAACGAGGGATTTTCGGGCCTCCTCGGTCCGTTTCGTCATTAAAAAGTAGTAGGGGGATTCGGGCATTCGCGAAAATGTCAAAATGAAGATGACAGGTAATGACAGGTAGATCAAGGCGCACGTGTGGATGTCCAGGTAGCTGCCGATGACGTTTGCTACCATCATTCCGGTTCCTAGGGCGATGGAGAAGGAGATGCCTAAGACGCCTCGGATTTTCGGTTCGGACACTTCCGCGATGTAGATCGGGAGGACGGTAAAACAGGCACCTTCACTCAATCCGCCGATTATTCGAGCCAGGTAGAGGAAAGTCTTGGTTCGGCTCGAAAAGTAGATGAATAGGTTGGAGACGATTTGGGGGGCGGCTATGGCGAGGATGGTAGCTTTGCGGCCTACTTTATCGACTAGGAGGGATGACAAGATGGTGCCGATGACGTCACCTACGGGGCCGATGACGGTAATGTAGGACGCTTCTTCTTCGGTGACTGTGTGGGCGTATTCCGGGCTGAGGATTTTCGGGAGGGATGGACTAGGCCAGCCGAAGTGAATCCCGGATGTGAACATCGATATTAAAGCTGGAATTTTGGTTATTTTAGGTTTATTAGGTTTTTACACTGTAGTTTTTGTAATTGATTTTTACCTGTCAAAACTGCCAGGTATTGCGGCCATGTTTTGCCGATTTCTTTGGGGTTTGGTTCCATTGCTGTTGTTACTTGTGTCTTCGTGGGGATTTCTTGTAATACTGGATCGCAATTTTGTTTTTAAGCCTTTGCCGATCAAGGTTATTAGGCGAGATAAAGCGGCGATTATAATTGCTTATAAAATTATGCACTTTTACTCGTTCGCTCCATTTAAATGCGTTCGTTTTTTTAATGAGGAGGAGTGGTGATTATCGTTTCGAGATGAAATCGTAATCCCGATTACGTTATCGTCTATTGTGATTTTTTTATCTCGTTTTTTCAGGAGTCTGGCTCATTGTAATGTGGATGCGATCGAGGAAGGAGCTTTTCGAAATTTGACCAAGGTTAAGCAATTGTAAGTCTCATTTAGGCCTAATATTCATGTATTTTATCGAAGTATTGCGTGAATTGGATGAAAACTTTTTCAGCCGTTTAAACTTGTCTAGGATATATTTTAAAAATAACTCTTTGATGTGGAATGATATTAAAATTTATTTTTCTACTGGATGTTTATTGGTGAAAATTGCTTATTTTTCCGCAGGCATTTGGGGAATAATAACTTGAGGATATTCGGAAGCGGTCTCTTCTCGCCCGGAAATGAACTGGCGACATTGTAAGGTTTTTATGTGTTGTGTGTTATTGCGATCGATTTAACCTTTCGTTTGAAGGCATCACATTTGAGGTTGTTCGGTCGTTCATTTTTCTTTTATTGTTCACAGGTCAATGATGCATAATCGCATATCGAGGATTTCGCCCGACGCTTTCGACGATCTGCGCCGCTTAATCAAACTGTAATTAACCACTCTTTGTCCGGATTTTGATTGATTATCCTAATTAATTAATTTCAATTTTCCCAGCGATCTAAGAGGAAACCGAATTGAGACAGTCACCAATTCCATGCTCGAAAACTTGAAAAAGTTGCAATTCTTGTAAGTCTCATGATAAATTATCCTTGATTGGCTATAATTAATGATTTTTAAATTACAGGTATCTGCAGGATAATAGAATTCGCCATTTGGATTCGTCGAATTTTCCCTCCATCCCCGTGATCGAGCTCTCGTTGGCCAGCAATCGCATCGAATCTTTGCCAGAGGGAACTTTTGCGAAGTTGGCACACCTGAATCGTCTGTACGTCCATCTGGGGGAATTTCGAGTCGTCAGGTTGGCTGCCATCTGTCAGATGTCACTCGATCGTGACAGTCGCACGTCGATCGTGGCGTTGCCAACCTGACGACTACAAAATGTCCGATTATGTACTTGTCGGTATTACAGATATCGCTACTTCCATCTGTCAGATTTGACGTGGGTTCTCTATATTTTCTTATGTCAATTAACCGAGTTCGTGAGGCTTTACCCGAGTTTAAAATGGCAGAATTGTGATTGCCGGTATTACAGGTTTCGCTACTGGAAACTTTCAGAAATCACGTAACGTCACTCTTATTGACAGTTGAGCGTGGTGCTGTCGGTCTGACAACTTCAAAATGTGAAATAAGCGATTTTGTTATTGCCGGTATTACAGGTATCGCCACTTTCATCAGTCAGATTTAACGTTTATCTCGTTTTCTGATGTCAGTTGACCGAGTTGATATTCTCCACCGGCTTAAAATGCTGAATTGTGAATGTCGGTATTACAGGTTTCGCTACCGGAAACTTCCAGAAATCACGTAACTTCACTTTTATTGACAGTTGAGCGGTGGTGCTGTCGGTCTGACAACTTGAAAATGTGAAATATGCGATTTTGTTATTGCCGGTATTACAGGTATCGCCACTTTCATAAGTCAGATTTATCGTTTATCTCGTTTTTTGATGTCAGTTGACCGAGTTAACACTCTCCACCGGCTTAAAATGCTGAATTGTAAATGTCGGTATTACAGGTTTCGCTAACGGAAAATTCCAGAAATCACATAATATCACTGTTATTGCATTTGTGTAACAGTGTAACAACTTAAAAATGTGAAATAAGTGATTTCCTTATTGCCGGTATTACAGGTATCTGTCGAATAACAGTCTGGTCCACGTGGCGAACGGCACTTTTTACAATCTTACCAACTTGACAATACTCACCCTGGATAGAAACGATATCGAGACGTTCGATAATGGCGTCTTCATCGATTTACCCAATTTGAATTCGCTGTGAGTATTATTTAGAAATTTAAATTCCTCCGAGTACTAACTGTATGTATTGTTTCAGGAATTTGGAAGGCAATCGCTTCGATAAACTGGACGCTCGCGTCCTGAAGCCGCTGAAAGACCTGGAATTTATGTAAATCCCTGGAAATTCGCTTTATATGATAATATTGATAATCGAACGAAATTTCCAGCTACTTCCGGCGTTTCGAGATGTGCGAAACGGCTCTACACGTGCGCGTCTGCTCCCCGAAAAGCGACGGCATCTCCAGCCGCGAGCATCTCCTTGACAACCCGATCTTAAGAGTCAGCGTGTGGGCCATGGCGACCGTCGGTTGCCTGGGAAACGCGATCGTCTTATTCGGCCGGATCTTCTCGCCGACCGCCAACGTCGTCCATTCGCTCTATTTGAAGAACCTCGCGTTCAGCGATTTGCTAATGGCGGTCTATTTATTCGCCATAGCCATAGCGGATGTCCATTACAGGGGCGTGTATTTGGAGCACCAGTATCTATGGAGACGGTCGGCCCTTTGTAACGCGTGCGGTTTTCTGGGGACGCTCTCTTGTGAATCGTCTGTTCTGATTTTGGCTTTGGTCACGTGGGACCGGTACGTGTCGGTGACGCAGCCGTTGGCAAGGAAACAGCCGTCTCCCAAGGGGGCGCTCGTGACGTTAGTGGTTTTGTGGTCAGCTGCGCTGGTTGTGGTTTCGTTACCGTTTTTGAAAGGGTATTTCGGGGATGAATTTTATGGGAACAATGGGGTGTGTTTGCCTCTGCACATCCACGAGCCTTATGCGATGGTGATTATTTAGTTTGGAGTAAAAGGGATGACGTTTCAGGCTGTCAAACATGGAATTTCGACTTTAAACTGCGAATTTTGACTTATAACTAGGAATTCTGTTGAGAAAACGAAAAAACTGTGAGGATTCGAAATATTTTCTAATTGACAGTTCGAAAATCAACAAGATCGGTCGTCATGGTCACCTCACCGGTCGAGCTGTCAAGGTTGACGGCTCGAAACGTCATCGCCTGATAGTAGAGGTCGTCTCACTGGGGATTTTCTGTCGGCAGGGTTGGCAGTACTCCGCGGTGATGTTCGTGCTGGTCGACGCGCTCGCCCTGTCGTTCATCTGTTTCGCGTACGTCCGTATGATCGAGGAGATTAGAACGAGCGGCGTCGCGTGCCGTTCGACGCGGCACAGCCAGGAGAGGGAGAAGGTGGCGCGACGTTTCGGCGTCATCGTCCTGACGGACGCCACCTGCTGGGTGCCCATCATCGTCGTCAAGTTGGTAGCGCTGTTCGGATGTCCGGTGCCGCCCACCCTGTACGCCTGGCTCGCCATCTTCGTTTTGCCCATCAATTCCGCACTCAATCCGATTTTGTACACCCTGACGACCACCGTTTTCAAAAAACGGGTAATTTTATTCAGTAACCAATTTTTTATTTTATTTTTTTATTTTTTATTTTTTTTTTTCATTTTGAATTTTTTTTCTTAATTTTTTTTTACTTCGGTTTTCTCATGGTTTTTTTTATAGGTTAGGTTGGCCATGAGTCGTTGCGTGAAGAAACGGAAGAAACGCGATAATTCCGCGTCAGAATCCGGGCTGAGTTTGAGTCTGGGAGCCGGAAATTTAAACGGGAGCGGGAGGAGAATCTTGAGTCACACTGTAATTATTTTCAAAAACTAGTCAATTTGGTGTTGTCAGGTTCGGGGGGGGGAAATAAGTTGGCAACACTGGTTTTAGTGACAGAGCTGTCAGAAACCATGGCGACCGCGATTCAAAAAATCAACAACTCGTTTTAAAGGTCTGTTCGGGCAACTCAAATGTGGACCGGTTCGCAACCTGTCACCGACTGTTTTCGGATATTTTCGTGCGCAGAATCGATCGCGCTCAAGTTTGCGATCGGTCAGAAAGCGGTCAGAGTTGCAAAAACGCATTTTCGAAGCTAATCGGGATGTTCTGGCCACTTTGATAGTTTGCAAACAGTCAGAAACCACTCCGAAAGTTCCTGTCCGAATACCGGACCGGTCAGAAAGTAGTTAGAAACCAGTCAGTGCACTTGCTCGAACTGTCGCAACCTTAAAAATCAACACGTCGTTTTGTTTGTTATGGTTACTACAAGCCAGTGTTGCCAACTCATTTTCCTGTCGATCTGTCAACGTCAACGACCATAGACAAGGATTTGGTTTAGATTTTCGTTGTTTTTTCTTTAAAGGGGACCGTGAGCAGCTTGACGACTGGGAAAAACAGTTGGAGGAGGCACATGTCAACTGTCTGATTCAGCGAGACCTCTATTCGTTAATTATTTAATTCGTATACTCTCCCCCATCCTTTTATCTGTTGAAATTGAGTGTCGTACGATTTTCCCACATGCCAATATGATTTCAAGGATCGAGGATGAAAGTAAACTCGGTCGGTAAGTATCGTAATTTTTATTCATAGCAAAAATACATAACAAAATAATGTATTTCTAACTGTTATCACACGATTTTTGCAAAATTCTCTCAATAATAATCAATTATTCGCGATTATTGCTAAGCAACATGGACGCCCAAATGTTGTTGCCGTTACCTAGCAACCAGTATCGATAACTTACAAACAAATGAGTTGCTAGGCAATATCAACAAGAATCGCCGCATCTCGGCGGCCATTTTGCTCGGCCGTGATCGCGAACTGTCATAAAATCAACTGTCAAAACTTGAACGATCATAAAAATTCCAGGGTGTTCCTGGGCGCCCCAATATCCGGCAGCGCCTCGAGCCGATAGGGCCGCCTCAGGTTCGACTCGGTCGCTATGGACGACGTGCCGCTCAGCCACAGGTTGTTTATGCTGCCGCCCAGGTGTCGCCTCGGACTGTTCCGGCCCTTTCCGCCCGTCAGATCGTCGGTCGACTTCGGTTTGTTCCGTCGGGCGAAATCTGCGAAATTATCGGCGACGCCGCCGACGACGACGAGGCCTGAATTAATTCGAGTTGCCAGTGAGAAACGTCATCGAATGACAGGTCCGCCATTAATACCTCGCCATTTGTTGAACACCTTTCCCGTGTCGAATCGACCCGATTGGCTCAGAATTTCGTCCGCTCGCTTGGTGGCCGGTTTGAAGTAGTTCGTGATCATGTCTGCACCCTCGGAACGCTCTAATTTCTGCAGAATAGGGGAAGATTTTTTGGGGTTTTCTAGGGTTTTTATTTTTTATTATGGTTTGGTACCTTTTTTAATTGGTCTTTGTCGAGGGTGGGGTTCGGGTCGTCTTCGATTATGATCGAGTCGTCGTATTGGAGACGTGCGGGGGCCGTTTGGGTGTCGTAAATGCGACCTATTCAGAAATTGTAACCGTAAAATCGGTTTTATTGCTTGTTATTTGGTGAAAATCTTACCAGGGGGTGGTAATTTCGTTCTAGGGGTCACCAGTTCGGGTAATTTGTATTTCTGGGAGTCCTCCAACCAAACGGATTGTTCTTTTATCGTTTCCAAGTCACTGGAAACGTCAATTAGGGATTTGTGTTAAAATGGCGCGAAATAATCAGTTGGCAATACTGATTTTCAGTGACTGGGTTGTTGATTTTTTGAATTGTGGTTGCCATGGTTTCTGACAGCTCTGTCACTGAAAACCAGTGTAGCCAACGTATTATTTCCCTCAAACCTGACAACACTAAATCAACTAGTGTCGCCAACTCATAATTTTCTCAGAATTGAATTAGTTTGTGACAAAATGGCGGGAAATAATCAGTTGGCAACACTGACTGTCTGTCACAAGAGTTGTCAAGTGTCGCCAACTTATCTTGTTTTCGAAATTGAATGAGTTTGTGTCAAAATGGTGGAGAATAATCAGTTGGCATCACTGACTTCTGGTGATTGAGCTGTCAGAAACTTGAACAATGAATAAAACAACCGAGAAATTCAATAGCTGTCGATTGTTACTTTTTGAAATGTGACCTGTCATTGAAACCAAGTGTTGCCAACTGAAAAATTCCCCCAAACCTAACAATCACTAATAACTTGATGAAGCTGTGTTTTTACCAATAGTTGCATTCCTTTTTCAAGGTGGTCGCGATTTTCTCGCATATCTGCGTCAGCAATTTGACGGATTTCTCCTGTCTTCTTATGGTTTCGAGGTAGTCTTGCCTTTCGCTCTCGAATTCGCTGGAAATGTCGGCGATTTCTTTATCGAGCGACTTGACTTTATGCCGGTAACGTCTCAAAGCTTCCGTTTTGAGGTTCAACTCCTGGCTTATGTCTTTGTACTGGTTGTGCAACAGTTGCCGGTCTTCGTTCATGTCTATTTTGGCGAGCAGGTGGGCGATGACGCTCGCCCTCTTCTCGGCCGCCATCTTCTTCCGTTTCCGCCTCTCTGACAGCTCGCGATCGTCAGCTTTCTCGCCCCCAATCATGGCCGCCTTGAGCGCTTCGATTCTGTTAAGGATTTCTTCTTTCGAGCACAATTCTTTCGAAACCTTATCTTCGTTCAGCTGTTTTAGGTTTGATTCATATTCGCTCTTCAGCTGTTCGATCTGTCGGATGGTGTCGTCCTTCTGCTGTTTCTCGTCGCGATGGAGACCCTTCAATCGTTCCATCTCGTTTTCGTACTCGCGCAGCAATCGGTCGCGTTCGTTTACCCGATCCGAGTCGACGATTTTTATTGATTCGTTGCCGTGGCTACCGTTGCTATCGCCACCGTCGTTGTTGTTGTCTCTTAGTAACCGCTTCAGCTGTTCGATCTCTTCTTGGTACTGTCTCAAGATGGCGTCTTTCGGGTCCTCGTTGACTGTCGGTTTGTTGTGGATGTTTTTCGCTCTGTTGGCGTATCGCAGTGTGGATAAAGTCTCGACGTAGTCGCGACTCGACGGGCTTATGCAGGCAATCATCAGAGTGCGCGTGTTGCCACCTAAAGAATCCTGTAATACCGACTCTGAAAATTACTCGGTTTTGGTTGTCACTTAGATCGGTACTTGTAATAGTCTTGTCAATTTGGAGTCTCGGTACGGGATGTGTTTGGCTTTGCCGTCGACCAGGGCGGAAATGACGTTTCCGAGGGCGCTCAATGACAGATTGATTTTGGTCGCTTCTTTCAGTCGGTCGCCGGTCGCTCCGGTTTTCGCCTGACGTTCCGAGCCCGCCAAGTCGACCAAATTCAGTTTACCTGCGTGTACGCGGTTTAAGATTAGTGAGAAAGTCGGTAAAGTATCGTGCTTTTGTTTAGTTTCGTTTTTTTTTTGTTTTAAATTTGGGATTGATACGCCACTGGCGGCGGAATAATTTTAGGTTGGTAGTAAAAAAAATCCCCTAGATTTGAAATTGACGTCATCGCCATCTTTTTTTCTTGTGAAGTGACAACATTCCGAATTTCCTCGATTTTTCGGTTATTTTCAACGTGAGAGGACGAAATCGGTGAGTTTCCGTTCAATTAAATAGCGCGGATTACGATTATCATCGCGGTTCATCACAATTCGTCGGAAAATTTAGTAAATCTTGGCTTGAATAAAAATGGGGTTATGTTACTTGAAAACATCACGAAAATTTCGTTATCTCGGTCAGATTTCACCGGAATCACCCGGAATTGAACTAAATGAAAGCACGAAACGCGATGATTATGATAAATCGTGGAAAAGCGTGAAAAATCGTACCTTTTCGAATAGTTTGGTTGTTATTATTATTTAGGTTGGTAGAAAAAAAAGTCCCCAGATTTGATTTGACTTTGACGTAATCGCCATCTTTTTTTCTTGTGAAATGACGGTGTTCCGAATTTCCTCGATTTTCCGGTTATTTTCAACGGGAAAGAACGAAATCGGTGAGTTTCCGTTAAATTGAATGGCGCGGATTACGATTATTAGTGCGGTTGAAAGAAATTCGGCGGAAAATTGAGTAAAACTCGTCTTGAATAAAAGTAGGGTTATGATACTTGAAAACAACACGAAATTTACGTTATCTCGGGTAGATTTCACCGGAATCACGCGGAATTGAACTAAATAAAGGCACGAAACGCGATGATTATCATAAATCGTGGACAGGGGCGTCAAAAGTGGTACCTTTTCGAATAGTTTCGTTGTTATTATTGAGATCCCCGATCTGTTCGACACTGATGGTGAAAATGCTGTGCGATCTCGAGCTATTTTCGTTCATCAGCGTGGCCCCGATCATCCGGTTCTTGGAGCCGATGTTCAGAAAGTGTTCGCACTCGGAAGCGTCGTGCACCGGATGCGCCGTCAATCCGGGCACAGTGACGCCATCTTGGGGACTCTCCTTGAGGTTCAGCGTGTTGTGTGTCGATTTTTCGCCGGTCAGCAACAAGTCCCTGTCGAAAAATCGTTTAAATCACTTCAACTGTGTACGATTGAAGTTACCTGATTTGTTCGTTGTATATTTCTAGGTAATTGACGAGGACGAGGTACTTGAGGCCGGCGGTGACGGCGATCGCCTCGAAGATGTGCTCGAACGCCCTGGAGATGACGCCCTTTTCGCCGCTCCGGCCCTTTTCGCCCTCCATCGTGTGCGATTTGCCGCATCCGGTCTGCCCGTAGACGAAGATGGTGGCGTTGTAACCCTCGAGGACGCTCTGGAATTGATTTGAGATTGGGAAATGGAATCAGTGAAATTATGAAGGTTCGTACCTCGACTAGAGGGTAGCAGATGTCGTTATAGACGGTCTCTGTAATCGAGTCCTGGTCGTAGGTCGAGTCGAACGTGAACTGCTTGGGAATCGATGGGGGATTTTCGTTCGGGTCCCAGATTTCCACCATGCAGTTCTTCATTTTCACCACGGCCTGTGTGATTTAATTATTGTTTATTATTATTCGCTATTGTGGTTAAGCAAAATGGCCGCCTAAATGCGGCGATTTTTGTTGATATTGGCTAGCAACTAGTTTGTTGATACTAGTTGCTAGGGAATAGCAACAAAAATCGCCTCATTTTGCCTAGCAACTAGTTTGTTGATACAGGTTGCTAGGCAATATCAACAAAAATCGCCGCATTTGGGCGTGAAAGTTGAGTCGGACCTGGCATTTCAAGTCGTGCTCCTTTTTGTTCATCGGTCGACATCTCACGATCACTTTGACGTTTTCCGCCATTCCGGTTCCAATTTTAAAACGTCATCAGTGGTGACATTCCCTGTAAATTATCGATTTTCTCGTGTAGTTTACTCAAGGGTTAGAGGGGGGTGATGGGGGCGTAATTTAAGCGACTATAAATAATACAAATGAATAAATAAACGATCGATTTGACGAAGACGGGTCGCGCGAAGGATGAATTTCTCTGTAGTAATATCCGACGGTCGATTGTCGGTCACGCGTGTTTTGTTTTCGCGGAAAAATCGATTCCCTTATCTGGGGATGATATGCAAATTCGATTTTCCGCGGAAAACTCATTACGTCATCGATTTTTCCATGAATTACTCATTTACTTAACAAAACGAAGTCAAGGTTGATTTGTATATCGTAGGATGGTCGAGTTAGTGCCCTGTTTTATCGACCCATTTTTATCATTACTCTGTTATTTGATGGGTTTCAATTAGAGATTGGTGTGGATGTATGAACTTGAGAGGGCGGTTACCCCGGCAACGGCCCCTCCACGATCACAACAACTTTTATTTGTTTTCTTGTCATTTGTCTATGGGATCGAATGCTCACCTAGATTACCGTGTTTCCTGCGAAAATTTGTTTTGCGATTTGTTTTGGTGGTTTTTCTGTCGATAATCGTTGGATCATTTGCGGTAACATTTCGTTTTTCTTGTCATGGGGTATCGAAAATGTGTGTAGAGGGATGTTGCACTTTTCGCGTCACTTTGGTAACTGAAACTGGCTGACCGTCGGTCAAGCGACGGGGGTGGGGGCGTGTGAAAGCACTTGCGCTTAAAATGAGCGTTTCATTTCCCCCATCGTGTCGCCGTTTGTTAGTAATGTTTGTATGCATGATTGTGACCCTTTTTTCTATCTGTTTCAGAATTACGGGCCGTGCAGCCTTCCAGAAAGTCGTCCTACCCTTGGAGGAGCGAAAATGCGATTGGTTTCGTTAAGAACTCGTTGTATTTGTTAAGGGATGATTTTTCAAAGTAGATCGTTTGTCTCATTGTGACTATTTACGATTTTTCGTCTTTTCTCGATTGTATGAACTATTTATTAAGCGATTTACCTCATATTTTCATTATTTCATTAGTTTCAAGTGAGTTATTACTCGAAAATTATTCTCCTAAGTGAGGAGAAACTGATTATACCTGTAATTGTTTATTTCTTGTATTTTGCACCGTTTAATTTAATAAAAATTAATTGAAAGCTCACTTTGCGTTTGATTTATTCATCGGGTGGTTTTGTGGGAGGAAACGACGGCCCTTCTGTTATCCTGGTAGAAATTTGGTCGATTGGCGGGAAGCGGGGTATCAGGAGAGCATATTGGCGATGAGGCGACCCTCTTGCGTTCATGTGTTCCTGGTAGAAAGTTGGAAATTTGGTTGAAATCCGCTGGGGTCGAAATTTTGCCGTGGCGGGAAATGGCAAGGAGGCGACCTCTTTGCGTTCATGTGTTCCTGATAGAAATCTGGAAATTTCGTTGAAATCCGCTTCTCGGGACGAAATCGCGCCGGGGCGAAATGAGCGACCAGGATCACATGAGTTAAAAGAGTCATGCCGTCTACCTCGCCCAAGCGGATTTTAACCAAATTTCCAACATTCTACCAGGAACACATGAACGCAAAAAGGTCGCCTCATCGCCATTATGCTCTCCTGATACTCCGAATCCCGCCAACGTCAAATTTCGAGCCCAAATCGCACCGAGAAGCGAATTTCGACCAAATTTCTACCAGGATAACAGAAACGTGAAAGGGTCTATCGCACGTTCTCGCCAGCATGTTCTCGTGATACCAGAAATCCAGAGCAGCCCTCCCACGCCCCGAAATTCTCCTTATGAGATTCGGGGACTTGAAATCAAGCGGACAGGAGTGCCGGAAGGGCTCTAACGTTATTCCCCATCGAAATAAAACACGTAAAGACGTTGAAAGGTAAAGTTTATTCAAGAAATAGTTCACAACACGATATTGGAGCCTATTTAAAAGATTCTTCGTGACTGAATCCTCTTCGACGGGCCGCCACTGCCGGAAGTCCATGTAGCAACCGCACTCTTCAGAACATCCACCAATCCACGATTTTTGCAGTTGTAACTGTTGGAAAAAATCTAATTATTGCTAAAATCATTGTTTATCTGATAAATAATGCTAAAATCGAGTGACAGAAGCGACCATCTTGAAATGTTCAAAAGTGCCAACCTAAATTGAAACCTAGTGCGATCGGAGCAACCAACTTTGACCTGCTAAAAACATGACCCGGTTTGGTTACTTTTAATTCACTCAAAATGACGCCCGATTCAAACGTACATTAAATTAATGAAACTCACCGTGTTCCTGACGAATTCATCGGACGAATTTGCGAAGAAACGACGCCATTTCGTTCGGAAGTCGAGAATTCGCCCGCAACGATAAAACCGGCCAATGACAGGAGCAGCCATCTTGGAATTCCCAAAACTGCCAACCTAAATTCAAATTTAGTTACTTCGGGATCCAACATCGATCTAAAAATTCCCCAACCAAGTTAGGTTGGCGGCCGTTCAATCAACCGCTACCAACATAACTTTATTGAAAATAAACAGACAGAAATCAAGGATCAAGGTGAAAAATGTCTAAACGGCGAGTGCGAGAGATCTAAATTCGACCGATTAGTCACTATCTTTCGCAGATTTAAATTTAGTCCGCCGATCCGAATAGTTTAAACGGATTTTCGAGAGAAAAGATGATATAGAGAGAGGGCCGAAGTGCGGAATTCTGACCGCAGATGTCCGCACGGTCGCACATTGACGTTTCGAAAATTTTCGCATAACCAAATAAGGGATTCCTCCAGTCGAGCCGAGACGACTCGAGTGCGATCTCCCGCTGAACCAGATATGAGGTGCGCGTGAAATCGGCCCGAAATCATCCAAAGACGACCCCAAAAAAACCACCAAACCACAAAAACCCCACCGAAAATCGCCGACGCACCCGTCAAACGCACACAGAACCAGAACCAGGTGAGAGAGCCCAGGAAAACGCCCCCTCTTTTGACATTTTGAGGTTATGTCGCCGTGTTGACGTCCAGGGGGGCTCCCGGAAAAAAAGACAACCGCCGTCTCGATTTTGACAGTCCGCCTTCGATTTCAGACATGTCTTTCCGCGTGGTCCGCAGCTCGAAATTCAGGCACGTCTACGGCCAGTCCCTGAAACGGGAGCAGTGCTACGACAACGTCCGAGTCAGCAAGAGCTCCTGGGACGCCACGTTCTGCGCCGTCAACCCCAAGTTCCTCGCAGTCATCGTCGAGAGCGCCGGAGGGGGCGCCTTCATAGTCCTGCCCCACAACAAGGTACCCCACACAAACCGAACGATTCGGATACTAGAAATTCGAAAACGAAATGCTTAGGGGACGAGAGAGAAAGAGCCGCGTTTATTTATAATTAGGTCCGGTTTATTTTTAAGCGAAAACTGGTCTAATTCCGTTCCTGAATTCGTGCCAAAACCTCGAAATACGACCGTGCGATTTTCACGCTTTCTACCTTCTCCGCATCGAACTTTTCCCGAAAATTAACAACACTTTCAATAATTTTAATACTTTTAATTGATACACACAAGACACAAGCGAAAGTCCATAAATTATTCAAACGAAGATTTCGTTTCAAACACCTCCATTTCGTCTGTCAAAAAATCTAGTAACTTTCTGTTCCGGCTGTCAAAAATCTAGTAACTTTCGTTTCCACCACCTGTCAAAAAAACCTAGTAACTTTTCGTTTTTCGTTTAGGTTGGCCGCCTGGCGGCGGACCACCCCCTAGTCGGGGGCCACAAGGGCCCCGTTTTGGATATAGCGTGGTGCCCCCACAACGACAACGTCATAGCGAGCGGATCCGAGGATTGCGTCGTCAAAGTCTGGCACATCCCCGACCACGGTCTACTGAAAACCCTAACCGACCCGATAGTCGACCTGGTCTACCACCAGAGACGAGTCGGCCTGGTCCTTTGGCATCCCACCGCCCTCAACGTCCTCCTGACTGCCGGAAGTGACAACCAAGTCGTCATATGGAACGTCGGTAAGGCAGAAAACTACTCACTTTTTTTTAAATTCCTTAAACGATTTTCGTGGTTTCTCTTCAGGAACCGGAGAGGCTCTGGTTAAAATCGACTGTCATCCGGACATAGTGTACAGCGCCTGCTTCAACTGGGACGGCTCTCAGCTGTTGACCACGTGCAAAGACAAAAAGATCCGCATGATCAATCCGCGGACGGGCGAGGTCGAATCGGACGCCATCTGTCACGAAGGTTAGAGCTCACTGGGACCGAATGACAGCTGTCAACTCCTCGATACCAACAAATGTCATTCAGACAGTCGGTTCGGTTATCTAGATTTTGACGTTTCGGTGACTTTTGCTTTGTAACAGCGACTTTTTGTACTCTGAAGTTTGCTGTGAGTTAGGCTTTTAAAAGTGGGGTTAGGTATTTTTCTGTCACTTTTGAATAACTTCGAATTTTCACCTCACTATTCATTTTAATTAATCTGATTAATTTAGTAACAGAACCCAACAATTCTTGAATTTTTAGTCAGTTACTCACTACGAAAATCCGTCTTTAGTTGCGCACTACGAAAATCGCGGAGCTCTACGGTTAATTGACAGCTGTCATTCCACCGCCACTCGAATGAGGCGTTTTCCCGTTGCCGACCGTAACCGCAACCGTAACCGTGGTTTGTTGACCGTTTCCAGGTTCGAAGGCGACGCGCGCCATCTTTCTGCGTCACGGTCTCGTCTTCACGACCGGCTTCTCGAAGATGAGCGAACGGCAGTACAGTCTGCGGACGCCGGACGCGCTCGCCGAGCCCATCGTGATGGTCGAACTGGACACGTCGAACGGCGTCATGTTCCCGCTGTACGATCCGGACACGAATCTGGTGTTCCTGTGCGGCAAAGGCGATTCGGTGATACGGTATTTCGAGATAACGGCCGAACCGCCCTTCGTCCACTACATCAACACGTTTCAGACGCCCGACCCGCAGCGCGGCATCGGCATGATGCCCAAGCGCGGCTGCGACGTCACCTCGTGCGAGATCAGCCGGTTCTACCGGCTCAACAACTCCGGACTGTGTCAGGTATGACCGAACGTCACGTCAAATGTCACTCTCACGTCACCTCCTGTCATTCTATTTTCGTGTATAGGTCGGTGGTTAAATTGGGGAAACATGTGCGTTTCCATGACGACCGCTTGTTGAATGTCAGAAAATAATATGCAAATGGCCGAAATTCAAGGTGTCAAAATAAAATGTCAGAGTGAAATATTTCAGAACGAACGATCATGGTCGTTTTTATTATCGGATTTTCATGCGGTTTTCACTAAAAAAAAATTTTTGTTGCGTTTTTCGACTCAAAATGAACTATATTTTCGTTCTCTTTACACATTTTTGTTTACCGAATTTTTCACTTTTTTTTTTTTTTGGTCCGATTTTAATGCAGTTTTCACTGAAAAACATTCGTTTCTTAACACGATTTTCATGCGGTTTTCACTGAAAAGATATCGATGCACAATCCGAACTTGGTTTTGTCGTGTTTTTCGACTCAAAATGAACTTTTTTAAAGTTTTCTTTACACATTTTTATTTACCGAATTTTTCACTTTTTTTTTGGTCCGATTTTAATGCAGTTTTCAATGAAAAACATAAGGTCAGAGTCAGGTCAGGTCACGTCTAGGTACACGACTCCGTTTTCATCCGTTTCTCACCTCGATACAAACATTTTTCGTATCTTTTCTTGCCTGTTTCAATTTACTGAATTTTCTGCATTTTTCTTGACCGATTTTAATGCAGTTTTCACTGAAAAACATCGCAGCGCGTTCGGGAACACGATTTTATGCATTTTTCACCTCAAATTGAACAAATTTATAAGCTCCTATGAAAAATGTGAACATTTCTACTTTGTTTACCGGTCGCCATGGAAATGATCACCCCTCCATTTAAAAAAAATCTGTCACGCCAACTTCCGAGTGCACCTACATTCATACATATTTCCATACAAATTTTCCCAGTTTTTCGTCATTTTTTCAAAATTTCTAATTATGGTTTCCTAGGTGATAACGTTCACGGTGCCTAGAAAATCCGAGCTCTTCCAAGAGGACCTCTACCCCGACACCTTAGGCGACACCTCCGCCTTGACAGCCGAAGAATGGATCGAGGGCAAAGATGCCGAACCAATCTTAATCTCCCTAAAAGACGGCTACAAACCACCCGAATCCAAGGCGACCATAACCGTCTCCAAGCGCAACATCCTCGACAAAACGTCAAAGGCGGGCAAGGCGGCGGCGGCCGCCGGCGGTGGCGGAGCCGCCGCCCAAGTGTCGGTAAGTAGAAACCTGTAACGCGAATTTCGAGCGCCCTCTATCCGCTATCACGGTCAAGCCAAATGGCCGCCGCCCGAATGCGGCCATTTTTGTTGACACCGCCTAGCAACCAGTAACAACTACCTAGCAACCAGTAACAACTACCTAGCAACCAGTAACAATTACCTAGCAACCAGTAACAACTACCTAGTAACCAGTAATAATTACCTAGCAACCAGTAACAACTACCTAGCAACCAGTAACAATTACCTAGCAACCAGTAACAACTACCTAGCAACCAGTAATAATTACCTAGCAACCAGTAACAACTACCTAGCAACCAGTAACAATTACCTAGCAACCACTAACAACTACCTAGCAACCAGTAACAATTACCTAGCAACCACTAACAACTACCTAGCAACCAGTAACAATTACCTAGCAACCAGTAACAACTACCTAGCAACCAGTAACAATTACCTAGCAACAGATCAGTTGCTAGGAAATATCAACAAAAATGGTGATTCTGCGCTTTTTGCAGGACAAGACGCTGCAGGAGTTCGCGGACGAGATCCGGAAGCTGAAGGCGATGATCGTCAAGCATGAGAACCGCATAAGGGCGCTCGAGGCGGACGTCGCGCTGAACAAGGCGAACGCGACGGTCGACGTCGACGGCGCCGGCGGCGACGGCCTCAACGAGCCGACCGCCCCGACGCTCGCCGCCGACGAGGTCTGAGAACGGCCGGAAACGGCCGAACCCGAACGAACCAAGAGAAAACGACGCTCAATACTTTCTTCTCCTCCCCACTCCCCTCCGCTGTCTCATCATCGCCATGGTTACGTTTACTTGAAAGACGAAAGAGAGCCGAATCCATTTTCCTCACCACCATTACAAACGACATAACCTCTAATTTATTTCGTCCACCGCCATCATGGTTTTTTTTCTACATTATTATTGTTATCACACTGTCATCATAATCGTTGTCATGACGTTTCACGAAAGTGTCCTTATCGGTCGTCGCAATTGAAATTGTGCCGGAGAAATCGTGATCATCTACTGTATTTGTTCTGTGTATCTTCTAATCTAATCAAAAGTTGAGAATTTATCTTTTTATAATAACAAATTTCCGAGGCGGAACCGAAACCGAGTGGCGCCCTCTTTCAGCGACGGTGTTTTACATCACCCTGTACATATATTTTTTTGACGATTACGGTGGCGCCATCTTCTGGAGGGCGAATTTCGCTTCGCTAATATTTTTTGTGTGTTCCATGTTTAACAACGAAATCCTATTATTCTTATATTGATTAATTATTATTATTATTGTAAATAAATGTATAAAATATTGTAATTGCATTTTTGTTTGAAACGGATGAAAAACGAACTAATAATTGTTTTATTAGAATTTTTACCAATAAAAGTTTTCAAAAACGACCCTCTCTTCATTCATTTGACAGCCGACAGAGAAACGCGGGAAAAACCATTCGAGATAAAGAAAACAAAAAACTACTCACATTCTGTTTATCCGGACGAAGAAGGAGCCGCCATTTTGGAGCCAGACGAAACGGAATCGGCGTCGCCAACTCTACTGCAATGAAATAACCAGAGAAACACTTTAAACGTTATTCTTTATTAATATTACTTTAATAATTAATTAATAATAATCATTATCATTACTCTAAGTGTAAGACGTACAGCAGAAACACAATTTACATTATGATGATGATGAAGACAACAATAATTCAGAGCAATATGAGAGAGAGAATACGAAATAACTGTATAAAAACCAGAGAAATAACCCAAAAGAAAAAACGTATATTATTCAATAATCATAATCATAATAATAATAATTAAAAGGGGGTAAATTTATCGAGAGGGCTCTACAAAAAAATCAAATCAATCGTCTAAACTTTGCGACAGGAGAAAATTGGCGGCCAAATTTTCGTTCTTCTCGCAAGCGAAATACGCCTGGATCACCAAATGTTCGGGAAAACCCAAAGCCTTCAGTCTATCGATCGCGTCCTTGTCCTGCGGCGTAAACTGGATGGTCCCGGGGGGCGCAGCCCCCTGCTGACCCCCCAAAGCGGCCAACGACACGGGGGGCACAGCGGGCGCCGTCACCGCCCCCCCAGCCGTCGCCGCCGCCCCAGCCCCCGCAGAAGGCTCGTTCAGCAACCTCACAAACGACTCCTGATTTTGCGAAATCAAACTCAACAGTGCCGGGTTCGTCTGCCCCAATTGCTGAAGCACCGCATTCAAGAGCTGCGGATTCTGCTGCACCACCTGCTTCATCTGCTGGAACTGCGGCTGATTACGCAGAAACGCCAGCGGATCGTTGACATCCGACTGCCTTTCGTCTATTCCCGACATCGAAGGCGCCTGGAATAAAGAAAACTTCATTACCGACCTCAGTACACAAAATAAAGTAAGGCCATGACCATAGTTCTGTCTCTATCCCTCTACTAGTCTTCATATGAGACAAGAACGAGACAGAATTACATCCATAACCTCACTTTTACTAAGAATTCGAATGACGTCTCCTGTATCACAGTCTAAACGACTTACGGCTTCCTGTTCTTCGGTTATGGGCGGTATGCCGGTGATTAGGTACTCGACCGCCCTGTCCGGGTTGTTGTAGCTGGCTCGGAGCGCCTGCTCGACTTGGTCCCGGGGATACCCCATGTCTACGATGTTCTGGACCATCCCCTCGTACTCCTCCCCCATTAACAGGGCCGACTCGGCTGCGCTGCTCAGGTTGGCAGTGGGCGATTGCGTCGCGGGTGTGGGGGCGGGCGCCGCGGGCACTACAACAGCGGCTGGGGCTGCCGGGGGGCTCCCTCTATCGAAAAAAGCCTATAAAATCTCCCGTATGACGTTCGAGTCGATTAATTACCCGGTCGGTTGAGTTTCTACTGGGGTGGCGGCCCCCGAATCCCCCGAATTGGCCAGCGGTTCCACGTTATCCGGTTTCGAAACCATGATTACGATAAACTTGTCTTCGTCTATGTGGTACTCGGAGAGGGGTGACGCGTCCTGCAGGATTTTCCCTATAAGCAGGGTAGCAAATCAGACTTGATTAAGAAAACGACTAGATTCGGTACCTCTGTAGATTAGCTTCTGGTAGTCCCATCGATACTCTTTCCCTTTTTCCGCTTCGATTTGTTGTTTCAGGTCTTTAACCTGAAAATCGCGGAATCGCTCGTGATTAACGTCCGAAGCGGAATCGATGGGGTTTTGCGCTTACCGTTTTCGTCGGTTCTATTTGTATGATGAAGTTTTGTTGGTATAAATTTTTCACGGTGATTTGCATGATTTTTTTTTAATAGCAAACACCGGACCCCAAATGAACACAAAAACTGGTCGATTCAACGTCGGAATTGTCGTCTGGGTGCACGGGGTGGCGCAATTCGCTCTATTTCCAGTTCGAAAACAACACAATTCGTAACGAAACCGATGAGAAAGCACAACTCACGCATTTGTGCGAAATGTCAACTGTCAGGAATTTTTAATGATGGCCGACGCCGGCCGGCCGGCACCAACCGACAAACCTGACGGCACGAAAGTCACCAGACTTTCCGAAAAAAACGCCGCTCGCCGGAAAATCGCACAAAATTACAGAAATCCATAAATTTCAACACTTCTCGGTGTAATTAATACAAAACGGCTCACCTGCAACCGAAATTACGCTAATATTCGTCAAAATCCGACGAAAAAGTTACATGAAATGTAAATTTTGTTATTAGTGACCAGTGGTAGCATCCATAGCCAAACATAAGAGCACGGAAATCCTCAAATAATTCCAAAAGGCGTTTAAACTTGGAAAATCACAGTAAATCACTTTGCATTCGAAACTAAATCAACCGCAATAGAAATGAAGTAAATTCCCGTGCAAATCCGGAGTGAACTGTCATTAATAATAACCAACCAGCAAACTTGACAGAACAAAAGTCCCTAGATAATTCAAAAATACCCGCCAAACACTAAAAACCACAGATTATTGTAAAAATTCGAGACAAATCGATTTATTATAGAAAAAATCGAAAAAAATCAATCGTCCGCGGCAGAAATGACGACGATTATGACGGTGCACATGACGTCGATTCGCGTATCCAGACGCGAAACCAAATTCGTCACCCTGAAACGGCCATTGAAATGCGGTATCGTTATCGTGCTCAACGGCAAAAGCAGATTCCTCACCGAATAGTTACCCTGGAAAGTCGCAAAAGTGAGGTTATCTCAACGTAACAGTGGCGCCACCTACCGCCGGAATCGGGCACTGATCCGGGTGTCGAACCCCGGCCGCTTTTTGCGTTTCGACCCAAACCGTTTTGAAATACTTCAACATCTTGTTGCACATGTCGCCCTGGAAGGGCAAAAACGGAATCGACGACCATTTCGCGTCATTTTCGTCCCACTTTTCGACGCCGATCGCCATGCCGACGTGATCGTCGAGCGGACGCAAGTACGTCACGTCGTAACTCAACAGTTTTACCGTCCGATTGAAGCGCGACATTCGCATGTTCCTGTAGGGGCTCTCCAATTGGTCGTTATTGGGGCACGGTTCGACCACGTCGACCTCGATTTTGCGTTTCAACCCCTAAAAATGGCACGCCTTGAAAAAGTGAGGTTATGGCGGATGACCCACTTACGTTCGAGCGCAGTTCGGACGGATTCGACAGGGCGAGAATCGTCAAAACGATCACCGGAATCGTCGACATGCTCGGAACTTGTGCGTTATGTCACGGAAAAATTTGAATCGCATTAGAATTTTCGATCGGATCCGAGATAGACATCTGCCGGTGCGGATAACGAGCGTAATTTACGCAATTACCGACCTAGTTAACGATAAGATCAGTGAAATAACAAGAAACCTTGAACCATAAATTATCCTCTCGATCAGATTATTCGCTTCCCGGTTTGAAACAGACTTGTCGTAGGCCAGATATGATGCGCCAACTTCACACCGGTTCGGAAAATTGACAGAAAAATGTAAACAAAGCGAAAATCGCTAGAAATTACTCAAAATCTACTAAAAACCCACGAAATTGTACCGAAAATCATCATAAATCTAATCTAATCATCGAAATTACCTCTCGGTCTCTTTTTATAGTATAAAAAGTAAGTTTTAGGTTATGTAACAGGAACGAAAATGAGTCAAAATCTCCGCAAAGAAGTCCTGAAAGCGTACAAATCGCTGCACAAAATGAGGAAACGTGTCTTCGAAGGTGACGATTTGGCCCTAGCTAAAGCACGATTCGCTATCAACGACGAATATAAGAAGTGTAAAGAGGTTACCGATAAAAGCGCAATCCAAGAATTAATCCTTTACAGCAGAAATATCGAAAATGAGTTGAAAGAGACCGTGATACAGGCCAGACAGGTCGAACCGGGGAAATTTCAAGTCAAATTGAGAGAGGACATCATCAAATTGGACAACGTTCCATTCAAAGATTGTAGTAGCAAAAAATAAATAAATTAAATTAATAGAAATGTATTAGGAAATATTCTTGGTTTTAATTTCAACACAAATTCCTGAAAACGCTATTCGCGACTTGTGACCAATCAAAGGGCTAAGGGCATTCCATTAGCCAATCAGCGCTTTATGAGGATATCCAGTTTCAAACTGGGACAAATCAATCAAAGTCCACTGGTATTCCGAAGAAATAAAAATAATCACAGGGGCAAATAAATCTGACCCTTCCTTTCTCAATAATAACAATAATTGCGATAAGATAAAATAGAAATTTGAGACTTTGTAAATAATTGCCGCAGTTAATAATAATTCGACTCCGAAACTGTCGTTAAAAATGCGAAAACCGCTAAAAATCGCAATCGTATTACTAACAACAATTACAATAACTAAAGCGAATGTAAACGTAAGTAAAAACCTATAAAAAAGTTGAAAAATACCAACAATTCTTTATTCAGACCGTGAACAATCAAAATGGGATTAAAACCAGCAACCTAAAAATCCACCACAACTACAGCAAAGTCAACTACCAACAGAAAGTCGACGAAATCCCTAGCCAAAGCCCGATTTACAATGGCCACTCATACGGGCAACCAACTTCACAGCAATCGACCGCTAATGGCGCTAATACCAACGTTCAAAACGAGAAACTGATCACCTACTACAGGGTGATCAACGGAACGGTAGTCGGAGAAACCCGGCGCGACCCGAGCGCCCCCACTGTCATAATCCGCCGAAAAAAGAAGCAATCCCCGGACATCGAACAGTACACGAAATGCCCCCCTGGCGAGACAGGTCAATTCGTCTACGAATTATCCTGCAACCAGTTTTTGAACTGCTGGAAGGGGCGCGGCTACCCCCAGAACTGCGCCCCCGGAACCCTCTTCAACCCCAAGACTTTGGAGTGCGATTTTCCGGAAAAGGTCGAATGCGTGAGCGGTCCCAGGGGCAACGCGCCCGCCGGACCAATCAGGAGCGAGAATCTCAAACAGGCCACGTGCCCGCCGCAATTTTCCGGCATCATCCCGGATTATTTCGATTGCGCCAAATTCATAAACTGCGCCAACGGGGTGGAATATCGCATGGATTGCCCACCGGGAACTCTGTTCGACGTCAGACGCAATTTATGTGATTTCCCTCGAAATTGCCAGTGTTTCAATCAGGGAACCAATCAGAACCAAGCCTCGGGACAGTCGACCAATCAGGGGCAAGGTTGGAGCGGGAACTCCCATCAAGCAATCAGTCAGAATCAAGGTTCCGGACATTGGGGTACTAGCAATCAAGGAGGTTCCCAGACGACCAATCAGAATCAAGGATGGGGGCATACGACCAATCAGGGACAATCACCTGATCAAGAGCCTGACCAGACTTTGTCAGGAAACGATCAAAACCAACAAAGTTGGCAGCATTCAGTAGGAAATCAAGGAACTAATCAAAACCAACAATCGGGAGGAAGTGACACCCATCAGGGTCACGTCACAAGCCATGGACAAAGTTGGCAGGAGTCAGGTGGCAATCAAGGAACCAATCAGAATGGACAATGGGTACAGAGCACCAATCAGCATCAAGCTGGGGCCAATCATGCACAAAGTCAAGGTTCCGGACATTGGGTTACTCACAATCAAGGAGTCTCTGGTCAGACGACCAATCAGAATCAAGGATGGGAGCAAACGGCCAATCAGGGACACTCGACTGGAGTGACAGGAGTCGATCAAAACCAACATAGTTGGCAGCAATCGGGAGGCAATCAAGGAACCAATCAGAATGGACAGTGGGGACAGAGCTCCAATCAGCATCAAGTGTGGACACAAGGGCATAATCAAGACTCCGGACAGTGGACTGGTAACAATCAAGGAACTTCCAGTCAAACAGCCAATCAGAATAACCAATGGGGACAAAGCACCCAATCGACCAATCAGAATCAGCAAACGACAGGACAAGACAATGACGAAGCCCGTTGCCCCCAAGGAGGCGTAGGACTTTACCCCCACCCTCACGATTGCGCCAAATTCCTGAACTGCGCCAACGGAATCACCTACGTCCAAGATTGCGGCCCGGGCACCGTTTTCAATCCTCTGTCGCAAGTTTGCGACTATCCTTACAACGTCAAATGTGCGTCCGGTCTATCGACCAATCAGAATCAAGCAGGAACCAATGGTGTACAAAATCAAGGGTCCGGACAGTGGAGCACTCACAATCAAGGAGGTTCCGGGAGCCAGGCGACCAATCAGAATCAAGGATGGGGACAGAACAGCAATCAGCATCAAGGGCAAAATCAAAACTCTGGACAGTGGAATCAAGAGACCACCAATCAGAACCAAGTAGAGTGGGGGCAAAATCAGAACGTTGCCACGACGACGAAAACCGTTTCTATAGGCGAATGGCAACAAAATCGCTACCCCAGCTCGACGTCAAACTACCCCCAAGTCAACTCCAATGATTATGACGATATTGTCGGCAGTTCTTCGGGTAAATACGTCGTCGTCATAGCGACGACCCCCAGAACGGACGCTGTCAAACAACCGTCATGGCCGCCGCCGTTTCCGTCCACTGACACCAACGCCGACTACGTTTTCGAATATGAAGACGTCGATGACGAAATCACTTTGCAAGCCGAAAATTCCGTAAACGTCAATCGAGTGTCCTGCAACGATCGAAACGTCTTCAGATGTAATAACGATCGTTGTATAGACAAGACGTCGGTTTGCGACAACGTCAAACACTGTCCAGACGGTTCGGACGAAATCTCTTGCGCCCCGAATTTAGGGAAATTCAACTGGACCGAAAACGTCAAGTTGGCAGTCCTGGAGAAGGAGCGTTGGGACAACGTCACCATAGCGACCTGCGCTTACCTCTGCCTCGCCTCGACGAAATTCCCATGCAGATCGTTCAACTATCGGTACGTCCACAAATTTGCGTCCCGGACGATAATAATTTGCGTCTTTCAGCAAAATCGACAAGACTTGCTTCCTGTCCGACACCAACGTCGGCCTTACGGGCGCCCTGATCTCGTACTACCCTTGCGACCATTACGAAATGATAACGGAAATGATCGATTGCACCGATCGATTCTTATGCGCCACCTCGAAATGCATCGACCGGTCGCAAATTTGCGACGGCTTTAACGATTGCGGCGACCGCCAGGACGAAACCGATTGCGACCCGAAAAAATTCGCCTACACCATCAAACTAACCGGAAGCGACCGAAAAAACGAAGGCCTAGTAGAAATCACCGCTTTCGGCCGTTTAGGCCACATATGCGACGACAAATTCGGCATAACCGACGCAACTGTCGCATGTAAAGAACTCGGCTTCCCACTAGGAGCGGCGCAAGTCCTACCATCTCGGTCGCAAACCCGAAATGCGACCTACCTGATGGACGACGTATCTTGCGTCGGTAACGAAACTTCTTTATCGAACTGCCCTTTCGCCGGCTGGGGAAATCACGATTGCCGCGAAAACGAAGCGGTCGCAATCGTTTGTAAAACTCACGAAAGTCGCAACGAATGCCCTAGCGACTACTGGGCGTGCGCAAAAGCGAAAGAGTGCCTACCATTGGCGTTCGTCTGCGACGGCCTCCTAGATTGCACCGACGGTTCGGACGAAACCCCCGAAAATTGCGACTCCCCCACCCAATTGCGCCTAGTGAACGGCACAAATCACCGAGAAGGACGCCTAGAGATCCGCCATAACGGCGTATGGGGGACGATTTGCGACGACGACTTCAACGAGGACGCAGCCAAAGTCGCATGCAAAAACCTAGGTTTTTACGGATCCGCCCTAGTGAAAAAAGACGCACATTTCGGCCCTGGCAACGGCCCCATATGGCTGGACCAAGTCACTTGTTATGGCAACGAAACCGCCCTAGAAAAATGCGTCCGCTGGGACTGGGGCGAGCACAATTGCGACCACAGCGAAGACGTCGCAATCGTCTGCGCCGACTCGATCCAAATAGAGAAACACCTAGGCAACGGTAATCAACAAACTCATTCGCCCTTACTCGGATTACCGAAAAAGTGCGGATTTACCCGAGACGACATTCTGGCAAACGACGACTCCTTGATAAGGGCGCGAATGGTGAACGCCCCTGTCGCCAAAAAGGGCGACCACCCTTGGCAAGCCTCGATCCGCATAAAAGGACGCAACAAATCGGCGCACTGGTGCGGCGCTGTCATAATAACCCCGAATTTCGTTTTGACAGCCGCTCACTGCGTCGTCGGTTACCCGAAAAGCGCCTACGTCATAGCGGCGGGCGATTTCGATTTCGACTCGATCGAAGGGGGCGAACAGGAGGCGCACGTCGACGATTACTACATCCACCCGAACTTTCGCGAAGGACACCGAATGAACAACGACCTGGCCGTCGTAAAATTAAAGGGCACCGGATTCCAGTTCACCGATGACGTCCGACCGATCTGTCTACCGCCGGAAGACGCCGACTATTCCCGAAGTTTGAATTGCACGATTTCCGGGTTCGGTTCGGTCGAAAACGGCAAATCCGCGTACTCGCATCGGCTCCGGTCGGGTCGAGTGCCCTTGGTACCGCGAGACGTCTGCAAAATGCCGCACGTCTACGGTGGCGCCCTCACCGATGGCATGTTTTGCGCCGGCTATCTAAAGGGCGGCGTGGATTCGTGCGACGGAGACAGCGGCGGACCTCTCGACTGTTTACACGACGGTAACTATGACAGCTGACAGGAGAACTGTCACTTTTGTGACCAGGCGACCGCAGAACTGTCACTTTTGTGACAGAGGAGACAGGAGAACTGTCACTTTTGTGACCAGGTGACAGGAGAACTGCCACTTTTGTAACAGAGGTGACAGGAGAACTGTCACGTTTGTGAGAAGTGACAGGATAACTGTCACTGTTGTGACAGAGGTGACAGGAGAACTGTCACTTTTGTGATAAGTGACAGAAGAACCGTCATTTTTGTGACAGATGTGACAGGAGAACTGTCATTTTTGTGACAGGTGACAAGAGATGATTCGTTTGTTTTTCCAGGGGTGCACACGCTGTATGGTTTGACGTCTTGGGGCCAGCGTTGCGGAGAGGCCAACAAACCAGGGGTGTACGTGCGGGTGGCGCATTACAGAAAATGGATCGACGAAATTTTGGAGAGACATTCCTCTACTTGAATACTCGAATAAAGAATAAATATTTCGTTGATTTTTTCAAAAGTGATTATTATTCTTCAACTGTTTCGGGGTTTTCTGCAATCGCACACGTGACTCGAATCGTCATGGTGACATACGTTGTTCTGGGGAATTTTCGTAGTATTTCGATTATTTCGACCCGCCGGGTGATTTCCGAAAAATGCTAATTAAAATTTGGGTTTTCGATTTAGTTATTGAGATACCTATTACAAACGGAAACGTTTCGTCATTACGTTAATTGCCTTAGTAACGGTAATCGTTTCGGGTCCGAATTATGGAAAAATCCGGGAGATTTCTCTTTCTCTCTAATTAATGCGGTTCTTCGATTTTCGAGCAGAAAAATGAGTGACAAGGTCGTGAGGTCGACAAATCGCTTTTATTCAAAGTTTGCTCAGTGGGTATGTGAGCAAACGAGAAGTTTACTCACGGTTTTTTTCACCGCGTGAATAATAAAAGGACTTATACAAAGTGGACGCGACGTTACAATGTCCGACTAAAAATAAAATAAAAAATCATAATAAAATAACGGTACGTGAATAAATAAAACACACACTACGCAGGCATAGGCGGCTTTGAAATTAGTCAAGGCTGACCAGATTAGGACAGGCACTTACCTATCATAATAATGTGGAAGGAAAAAGAGGTCGATGATCCATCTTAAACATCTAATCTTCTCGATCTAGTGACCGGGTACTCTATAATAATCAATTCCCAAAAAAATCCAACCCAGAATCTGATACAGACTTTTCAAGAAAAATACTTCTGAGAGCTTCTAACTTTCGAAACGTCATTTAAAAATGCAGGAAATTGTCAACTTTTGCCACATTGCCACAAAATAAAAGAGGGCCTTGATTATGGGGTAAAAAAGTACCCTACACTTATGATTATTAGAATAACAATAACATTTTCAATGAACGAAAAAAGTCACGTCCCATCCCCCCTTTCCCTTTTTCCATCACCTATACCTGTTGAAAAATAATCGAATTTTCCTATACTGTGAGATAAAGACGATCGGGCGTAATAGACGGTAATACCCACGGCACTTTGCCGCCATAAAACCGGCACGCATCCACATAGAGCCGTCACTTTCGATCCGAGAATCGTCAGAGAACGACCCGAAACCCGTCCGTAAAACAAATATTTAAAGTGACAGATCGGTCAATAAATTAGCGCGATCACCAGAAAAACCACCCTTTTGTTGACACTACTAGATCCGTTTTTTCCATCGACAAATTGTGACATGGATAGTGACGTTATGACCGAAATCGGTAAGTACATCGCAAACCCATTAACGAATTTAATCGAAAATTGATTAAGGTAGCGAACACGCGGAAAAATCGCAAAAATGTCACACTAATCTTTTCCTGATTGATTATAATATACGCACACGAAACGTCCCATAGAAATATGTAACAGCGAAATTCCCTTTGTAATCGCAAATTGAACAAATTGAACAAATAAATCGTTAAAAAGCGATTTTCTCGCTTGAAAACTGAAAACTTAATTTGACCGTGATCGGAAAATTAAAAGCAATTAGTCGAGTCAAGGTCGCCTAGGTGACTCTTGTAGAAAGTTATTGTTATCGTTACATAAAGACAAACCATTAGTATTCCGGTAAAGAGATGCGCGTTGCCAATAAAACGAAATCGCGTTTGCCAACCACAGTTAAGGGCATTTTTACCCGGTCAAGGCGAAAAGTGACGTCCCATCTGTCACCCCAATTTGACATTAGAAACGTCAATCACCGTTATCACGACCCTTATTATTTCCACAGAGGAGGCGACCCCGATCCAGCGCTTCTACAGAAACTCCAACATCTTCGTCACCGGAGGCACCGGATTTCTAGGCAAAATCCTCCTGGAAAAGTTACTCCGGTCCTGCAGCGACCTCAACGCCATCTACGTCCTGGTCCGCGGCAAAAAGGGCAAAAACTCCTCGACCAGAGTGGACGAACTCTTCGATGACGTCATCTTCGACCGCCTCCGGAAGCAATTCCCGAAATTCCGGCACAAAATCGTCGGAATCTGTGGAGATTGCGCCCTGCCCGATTTGGGCCTTAACGAGCAAGACCGACAGATGCTGATAAACGAGGTATAGATAATTCCCGCGTCCCCGAAAAAATCGATTTTACAGTTTTCTGCAATTACAGGTTTCTGTAATCTTCCACGTGGCGGCGACTGTTAGATTCGACGAAAAATTGAAGAGCGCCGCGGCCATCAACGTCAGGGCCGCCCGCGATATCGTCGATCTGTCAAGGCAGATGGTCAATCTTAAGGCGATCGTACACGTGTCTACCGCCTACTCTAACGTCCCGAACAAGGTGATAGAGGAACGATTTTACCCGACTCCGGTCGATTGCGAGAAATTTCTGACGTTGGCCGAGGGTTTCGGCGAAAAAGTGCTCGACAACATAACTCCGACGTGAGTAATAATACACTATTCCCCTCTTGTTTCTATTTATTTATGTAAGCATTTTCTATACTACTATACTATACTATACTATACTATACTGTCGTTAGTAATATTCGGACGATTCAGGTGATTTGATTGGTCACGAAATCGTGTGGGCGGCTGTGATTGGTCGAGACAATCTGTCAGTTGTCAATTTCGCTCTTGTTTGGGTTATACAGCGTGTCCCTGAATCAGCAGAGGAGCCGGTAAAAATAGATTCCCCCTTTACATTCCGAAACCAAAATTTTGATAAAATTTTGTCTCTCTAGTGAAATTCCGATATAAGTTTTCGTAAATTAAAACTTGGGCCGTAGAAATTGATGGAATTTGTTGATTTTTTGTAGCCAGGCTGCATTTCGTCATTCACTTGTCATTTTTATTTTTGACATTTCCACTCTTTCTGTGATTCTGGGACACCCTGTAGTTGTAATTTATGAGAAAAGTGAAGATTTTTCTCTTATTTATCAAACAAAATTATTCTCGTTCTTTGTGCAAAAACGTTTTTCATATAAATTTATTGCATTTTCGCACCTTTCCCTAATTTCAATTCGCGATTGGAGCCAAGAGCCATGTGGCTGTCTAATGAGTATGTTTTTTGCTAAAAATGCCTAGCAATTAACTTGTTGCTATGTAATTGATGCCAGTTGCTATAGGCATTTTCAAGAAAAATATACTTATTAGCCAGATAAGCCAGCCATTGTTTTTAACTTTAATCGCGTATTGCTTTCTGGTATTAAATAAGAAAAAAAATGAATAACGTTGCTACGGATGGATGACACTGTTTTGACGTTTCTCATTTTGGAAAAAAGTTTCCTTCACGTAAACCTCACGCATCCTAATTTTTCACGCGTTGAAAAGCAGTTTTTTCAATTTCTCATGATTTTTAAACAACCAAAACTGGCCTTTGATCTTTCCACTATGTATGTTTTTGATTTTTCATCGAAAAATTACTCAATTTCACACAATTTTCATATCAAATTCGTGCGACAAAGAAGACGTCAAAATGAGCGAATCATGCATCTAAAACTTTTTGCCAAGAATATTTCAAAATAATAACAAATTATAATTTCTTTGATTCAAGTGACAAACCCTGTCAAAATTCAAGGTTACCAATTAATTGTAATTCTATTAATTTAGTAAAAAAACCTAACGGAGCTAAAACTCGACCTAATACCAACTAAAAACCCGAAAAACCCCAAAAAATCTAAAAACCCCTAAAAACCTTTTTCACAGAATCCTCGACAGATGGCCCAACACCTACACCTTCACCAAAGCCGTGGCCGAGAACGTCATAGAAACGGAAGGAGCCGACCTCCCGATCGGAGTATTTCGCCCGGCTATAGTAGTGTCCACTTATCGCGAACCGGTCGCCGCCTGGATAAACAATTTATACGGACCCACTGGCGTCTGCGCAGGCGCAGGGAGCGGCCTACTGCGCACCCTCCACGCCGACCCAGCCGTCAACGCCAACGTCGTACCGGTCGACATGTGCGTCAACGCCCTCATAGCCGCAGCACGTCAAATATCCCTAGATTTCGAGCAAAGACAGACGTCCGCCGCCCCCCCACCAGTCTTCAATTACGTGTCGAGCAACGACAACCCCATCGACTGGGGCACGTTCATGGAAAAAGCGGAAAGAGATGGCGTTTCCGTCCCAAGCATCAAGGCCATCTGGTATTACTCTTTGACATTACAGAAAAACTACTACGCCTACCTCGTCAGCATCTTAATCTTGCATTACCTCCCCGCGCTGCTGGTAGATGGCGCCCTCCTCTGCGTCGGCAAATCCCCCAAGTGAGTAATGACACTCGAAATGTCACAATCTGACACTCGAAATGTCACAATCTGACACTCGAAACGTCAAAATCTGACAGTTCTGACGTCATTTTTTTTTCAGGATGCTGAGCGTGTACAAGAAGGTGCACAAGTTCACGGCTGTCATCTCGTATTTCTGCACGCGCGACTGGGACTTCCGGTCGGACAACGTGCGCGCTCTGATAGACCGGATGTCGGAAAGGGACCGTTCGATTTTCTTCTGCGATTTGAAGCGTCTCGATTGGGACGAGTTTTTCCGCAATTATCTGCGCGGGATCCGGACGCACCTGTTGCAGGACTCTTGGGACTCGATCGAGGAGGCTCGCATTAAATGGAACCGACTGTACTGGTGCCATCAGGCCGTCAAGATGGTGGCCGGTTACGTCGTCTTCCGGATCGGCTTCTGGACAATGCAGACGGTTTTCAACGCGATATTCGTCTGATCGTCTCGAAATTGTGTAAATAGTGATTTTTTTTTATAAGTCTAGATTATTTTATTAACCGCCCTGTACCTACGTTAATAAACGGATTATTTATCGAAACGAAATGTGTCCTGAAAGGCCGAAATGTCCTCTTTCTGATCGTCTTTGATTCGTTTTGATATCTCGATTCGTTTAGATTTGAGAGACGAAAATGTGACTCGATTACCGGAGGTTCGTCGCTTGACCCACCTTAAGGTCTCCACGTTTTTTGAGTCTCGAAGCTAAATTAATCCGATTTTTGATAATCTGAGACACTTTTCTGACGTATTTTGATATGAGCAATCGATTACCGCAAGAAATAGGTCGATATCTCAATTATTCTCCGAGATATTGAAATTTTTTAATAGTCTACTTGACACAGTAACCACAGTAACAGTGAACTCATAAGTAAACAAAACCAGAAACGTTATTCGTCTGTTTATCCAATAATTAACGGTCGATATAACAGAACTCTTCGCAACAAGGAAATAAAAGACGACACTCTTCAGTTGCCATTGTTACTGCACGAAATTAGAATGTTTACGACGAAAATTTTATTATTGATTACGAATTTCGCGTTGTTAACGACAACAGAAATCGATCATTCGATAGCGAAAAGGTCCCTACTATTTCCAAGAGCCACAGTCCTTCAAGTAAGTGACACCAACTTAAAAAAAAAATATAATGAGACGAATTTCAGTTTTCTTTTGGGGTTTCCGCGCCTTTGATCCTCCCGAAACGAGCGATAAATTTCAGTTGGGTCCTTCAGGCCAATTACGACGTGCCTTCGAACCTGAGCCAACTTCAGACCAGAGTCGTGAGCGCGAAAAGTAACGGCAACCTCGATTTGAGCAGGCACGCGTTCTACGATTATCTGGAAAAATTCGTCGACAGTACGGGCCTGGACGGACGCCACTGCCTTTCCAGGATGATTTGCGAATTGGCCGAACACCCGATGAATCTGGAAAACCGCGAAGGCGTCCTCGAACATATCCTGCATTTTATCTTGACGTAAGCCGATGTTTTTTCCGTTTCAAAAAACGTTATAATTCGTGCCCGATACTTTTTCCGTTGCAGTCCGTCCCTGGATTTTGGTGGACAAGATGGCGATGTTTACAGAAAAGCGGAAATCGCCGGAAAGAACTCGAAAAACTGCCGGAAACTCTTCGATTTGTGCCCGATCTCCATCCTGGACTTATTCACCGGCCGATTCGCGATTTTCAATAAATAAATTTTCTTTAGGTTGGTAGCGTTGTATTAATTTTGTGATTCGTCTATCTATGCACAACTTATCTCTGTGTCTATGACAGTCGGACAGCGCTCTTCTGTTCTCGGTCCTGTCACCTGTCATTCGAAAAACCGAGCAGAAAATTTCGAGCCGTTTGCGGCGAAAAACCGTACGTGCCCCCGTCCGGCGATGAGAATTTAACCCCCGAATCGATCAAAAGCCATCCGAAATGGGCACGGTCCACGCGAAAGTGAGTAGCGGCCAAGCGGACGGAAATAGCGATGACATAACCTCGAAATTTCAGTCGGAAGAGCCGACCAAACGGTACGAACTGGACGAAACGGCCCCCAAACCGACACAGGAGACCCGCGAAGTCTTCCTGGAAGGAGTGAGAGTACGAAACCATAACCTAACCTAGAAAAAAATACCAAAAAACCAAAATTTCAGGCCCGAGTCGACAAGATCCACGTCGACGGATTAGCCCGGACGAAAGACGACATAATCCAAGATTGCATCCGCGAATTATTCAAAGCTAAAAACTTCCAAGACGTCCTACTCAAAGCCCACCTAGTAATAACCTCCGATACCAACCTCGAGACAAATTAACCCCGAAAAATTCCAGGCGAGACACAAACTGGACGAACTCGGCTGCTTCAAAAACATCTCCGTCTTCATAGACACGAGCAAGGGGGCCGGCGCCAGCGCCGACGGCCTCGAAGTCACCTTCGACGTCAAAGAGTACAAACGAATCACCGGAGGCGTCACGACCCAAGTCGGCAACAACGAGGGCGCCCTTTTAGTCGGCCTGAAAGCCCCGAACTTGTTCGGAAGGGGCGAACGCGTCCAATTGGAGTACAGTCACGGCTCGAAACGCACCACCAATTTCAACGTCGCCTTTATCAAACCGATGAGGGGGACGTACCGACCCATGTTCACCACGTCCGTCTTTCAAAATCACTCGGAATGGCCCTCGTCCGGGTACAAGCAGAAGGATCGGGGCCTCCTGCTCGATTTCGGCTTCAACTCTACCAACCTAGTAATGACAGTTGACAGGTGACACCTGTCAATCACTAATTATGACTTTCGGTTCTAGTTCAAACACAACATCCAATGGGAGGGCGCCGTTAGAGATTTGGGTGTCTTGAGTCGTAACACTTCGTTCGAAATCCGTGAACAGGCGGGAGTTTCGTTAAAATCGTCCCTAAAGCACGTTCTCTCTGTCGATTTAAGAGACGACTTGATTTTCCCGACAGGGGGCGCCCTTTTTCAATTGACTACAGAAGGGGCCGGACTGGGGGGAGACGTGGGGTTCCTCAAGAACGAACTTTTCGTACAGGGCAACTACTCGATTGCAGAAGACGTGGTAGTGCAGGGCACTTTAACTGGGGGCTTTTTACGGGGGTTAAGCAACGACATGAAGATAGGCCTCTCCGATATGTACTATCTAGGGGGGCCGCTGTCTTTACGCGGTTTCCAGACGAGAGGTGTGGGCCCCCACGCAGAAGGGGACGCTTTGGGCTCGCTGGCTTACTGGGCGTCCGGTTTGCACCTTTTCACGCCTCTGCCCTTTCGACCGGGTCGCGGGGGCTTCGGGGATCTCTTCAAAAGTCACTTATTCGTGACGGCCGGTAATGTAGGGGACTTTAGGGCGGACGATAAGAATCTTCGGGAGACTTTGTTGAAGAATTTGCGCATTTCGTATGGTTTGGGGATTGCTTTGAGGTTGGGCAATATGGCTCGGGTTGAAATTAATTACTGTTTCCCTCACGCGTACGAAAAGGGCGATCAGGTCCAGCCGGGGGTCCAGTTCGGGATCGGGGTGCAATTTTTATGATTTTGCCGATTCGAGATCGAGTCAGTAGCATTTTTGTATACATCATATCGTTTTAAATTATACCAAGTGTACATGATTGTTATTAATAAAGTTTGTTAACTCAATAGAAATGTTTTTTTCAAGGGGGCGAAGCCCTAACCTCCGAATTAATGACTCCTAGTATAAAATAACCTTCAACCTAGTAATTGGGGTAGAATTCACTCACCGTTGAAGAATTTCAGGGGTTTTGGGGCCTCCTGGCGCTCCTGAAGTAGACATCTCTGAAAATTAAAGTTTTTTTAGTGGGCGAGTTGAAAAAATCGAACTTGATGATTCTCCACAGTAACTAAACGTTTAACTATGCCTCGACTACAATTACGACTGATAATTACCTGCTAATTAGCAATTTTAAGTAATTAAAGCAGCAGGTAAAACACTGGCACTATTTTTTTTATTTCGAAGTGGTAAAACAAGATGGCCGCCCATATGACTGATGCGTCAAAGTGAGATGGGGGATTCATAATTACGCCAATTTCTAATTAATTTCAGTTAATTAGTCAGAACAACCCGTATGAATCAGTTACGAAATGAATTTTTATCGAAATTTAAGGTCTTTATTTGATCTGGTTCGTTCTAATAGGATCGAGAGCACGTTTTTTCAATCCGTGAAATTTGAATTTTCTCTCTCTAGCAACCGAGTAAACAATCAGGGGCTTTCACTGTCGAGGTTGGTAGCACTGGATTTAGTTTGTTACTAGATCATCATCGGGGTGGCATTTTGGTCACTAATTTCCCTCGAAAATCGCCCTCAAAGTGAAAATATCACGAAATTTCTATCGGATTTACTGGAAATAAATGTCATAGTTAATTTACGATGATAATTGAAGAACCGGAAGCGTTTAAGACGTGGCTGACGGCCGTGCTGAAGCCCATGTAAGTTCACCCCCATATTTTCCCAATTATCCTCGAAATCCCCAACCAGACCCCTCCAGAACCGACAAATCCCCAATCGGGCACTCGATAAAAACCCAATCGAGGTAAAAAACCCGATCAAACCTCCAAATTTCCAAAGTGTACCGAACCTAACCTCACTTTCTCATTGAGGACCCCCTCGTTGATAGAAAACCCCCGATTTCAGGTGCGACGCCGACCCGGCCGCCCTCGCCAAGTACGTCCTCGCCCTCATCAAGAAGGACAAAACGGAAGACGAACTCCAGAAGATCATGGTCGGCCAACTCGAGGTCTTCCTGGAAGCCGAGACCGAATCGTTCGTCGGCCTCGTCCTGCGCACCCTCGACACGCGCGAGTACCTGACCAACCCCGTCATCCCCAACGCCAACCCCCCCAACCCGCTCGCCCTCAAATCCGAACCGAAACCCCCGCCCGTAGCCCCCCCGGAAACCCCGAACCCACCCGAGTCCCCCGAACCGGACGCCTCATCCCTGAACGGGGCTGCCGCGCTAAAACGCGAACACGAGGCGAAGCGCGACCGGGAGACGCGCAAGAGCGACGACGACAAGCGTCGGACGCGCCCGAACCGCTCGAGATCCCGCTCGTGGGACCGAACGAAGCGCTCGAAGTCCCCTCGGGAGAAACGCGACCGCCCCAGGGCCTGGCGCAACAAGTCGCCCCCTCCGCCGTCGCGCCGCTTCACTAGGAGATCGCGCACCCCCTCGCCCCCGTCTCGAGGGGGGCGCTCGAGGTCGCGGAGCCCCCAAAAGCACCGGGCCCCCCGCCATCGCAACCGCAGCCCTCTGGGGCGAAGCCCTAGCCGTTCCCCCGACAACAAGCGAAAGGACGACCGCCCTGGCACCCCCACCCAGGACTCGAACCACGGAGACACCGATTTCCGACTAACCAATAGCGCCCAAAGCATCCAGAGCCTCGTACAGAACTCGGGGAATAATAGCAAGCGAAGGTGTAGGGATTTCGACGAGCAAGGGTACTGCATGAGGGGTGAAATGTGCCCTTTCGACCACGGCATAGACCCAGTGGTCCTCGAGGACACCGCCCTCAGTTCGGTCCTGAATTTCAACCCCAATGATGGGGCGGGGGGGCCCCCTCCTTCTTTAATGATGGGCCCTCGAGGGATTCCACCCGAGTACAACCCTCAGGCGCCCCAGATGTGGAACAGGGGCGGGTTCAGGGGGCCCAGGCCTCCGCTAGTCGGGATGCCTCGGATGAACTTCCCTCCGCCCCCCATGAATAACAACGGGGGGCAGATGATGCAGAGGGAGCTGGTTCCGGTCCCGGTGATGGACAACAACAAACAGCTCGGCCATCACCATCACAACCATCACCATGGCGGCCATCACAACAACAACAACCACCATCACCACGGTTACGGCGGGTTCGTCAACAACATGAGGGAGCACGACATGTCCGGGCCGCCGCCTCCCTTCGGGAAGAAGAAGAATTTCGATTTTAACCGTTTGGGGCCGCGTTCCGGTAAAAACCCGGTGAATTGTTCGCTGGAATTGAAGAAGATACCGATGGGGCTGAACACGATCGCCCATTTGAATAACCACTTTTCGAAGTTCGGTAAACCGATCAATATCCAGGTCAATTACGAAGGGGATCCGGAAGCTGCGATCGTTACGTTCTCTAGTCACGCGGAGGCGAACGCGGCCTATAGGAGCACCGAGGCGGTGCTAGGCAACCGATTCATCAAAGTTTTCTGGCATAACAGCAACAACAGTGGCGAAGGTGAGTTCCTAACCTCACTTTTTTTTATTGCGATTTATACCCCGGGAATGAGGAATTTACAAAATAGCTTATCTGATACTACGGTATTCAATGATTCAGAAGGTATCTTTTTGTTTTTTTTTTAAGTAAAGTTCAAAGAGCTGAAATTAATTTTTAAATTTTCTGATGACGTCAGCTATTACAAGTTTTCTATGAACCACTAGATGGCGCCACGCGTAGTTACAGTTATGGTGGTGATCCGTGCTGAGTGATCAGTGGGTTTTTCCTCACCGTGGTGAATGAATCATTGGTTGCATATGTAGGCCTGCAGTTCCCCCCCTCATTTTTGGAGTCATAATCGCATAATTTAATCGAGGATTCCTTGGTGATCGCAATAACTAATTGAAGACAATTTTTTCCGACAAAATTCTTGCATAGAACTCATTTCAATTTTATTCGCAGGTAAACAGGAGAACGTGCCCCCTGCGCCCCGTTCGGTGAAGGACCGGCTCGGGATGCCCTCGATCGTGCCCCCTAACCTCAACAAAGTTTTGAACTTGGTTCAGCCCCAGGCCGGGGAGGAAAACGTTTCGACGGAAGGGGGCGCCACCCCTCTGTCTTTGTCCCCCGACAAGCAACAGAAAAAGGACGAGTCCAAGGCCCAGGCGACGGCCGCCATCAAAATGAACCAGGACTTTCTGGCTGCCAAGGAGAAGCTGAAGAAGAATCACGACGAAAAACGCAAAGAGGTCCTCCGGATCAAGGACAACCTAAGAAAACGCAAACAGGAACTACTCGAGAAACAACTGTCCCAACAGAAGATCCTGATCGAGAAAATGGAGAAACGTGAGTATTGGGAATTTGACAGGTGACAGGTGACAGGTGTCAAATTAATATGTTTCTCCACCAGTCCCGGCAGGCGCCCAGCGCGATCTGATCCTCGAAACCGTAAAAAAAACGCAAGAGTCGATCGAGGAAATCAAGAAAGACCTGGAGGGCGCTGTCAAAAGCGTGACGGCCGCTTCCGTCAACAACCCGACGGCGGCCATCTTGTCGAAACAACAGGCGGTCGTGTCGACTGTCAAAATCAACAACAACAACAACAACAACGTCAAGGAGGACGTGCAACGCGAAATGCTCGACGTCGAGTTGGATCTGATGACGAAACAGCAAGAGGGCGGTGACACTTCGGAAATACAGAAAAAACTCTTTGAATTGAAAGCGCGCGCCGCTGTCGCCGGTAGAGGGCGCGGCAGGGGGCGCCGTTTCAACCCGATAGCCAGTCGCCATCTTTTGAGCAAAAATAATCTGGTCGGAGAGCACGGTCAGTATTCTAATCAAGTTTTGACAGCTGTCATTTGAAATTATGAAATTTTGACAGGTAAAGTGAAGTCTGTCAATAAGGCGTTTCAAAAACATACGGTCGACCACAGACCGACTCGACTTCTGGTCTCCGGTTACGAAGGCGACGAATCGGAGAGCGTCCTCAACCATTTCCAGGTCAGAAACGTCACCCAACTGTCATCAACTGTCATTAACTGTCATTCAACTTGCATTAACTGTCATTAACTGTCATTTAACTGCCATTAACTGTCATTTAACTGCTATTAACTGTCGTTAACTCTCATTTAACTGCCATTAACTGCCATTTAGCTGCCATTTACTGTCATTTACTGTCATTTAACTGCCATTAACTGTCATTTTGACATTTGTAGGGTTATGGGGAGATCGTGGACTACGTGACAGATGCGACGTTGCCGAGTATCACGTTGAACTACAAGACGCGCAAAGAGGCGGAGATGGCGCTGCTGAAGGGCAAACATTTCCAGGACAGGACTCTGTCGATAACGTGGTGCGTCGCGGCGACCGTCGCCACGACTACCAACCAAACGACGCCGACCGTCACCCCTAGCAACGCGAGTGGCGCTGGGGGAAACAGGGCTGCCAACGTTCGTAAAAGTTTGTTGAGTGACACGGACGAGGATCAGCTGATGGAGCAGAATTTGGTCGAAGGCGATGACGAGGTTTGTTTTTTTCGGGGTATTTGACAGGTGTTGATTGATGACGCCATTTTGGTTCCGCAGCTCGGGCCGGAGATCAACGAGGAGACCCTGCTCCAGGACGACGAGGAGGAGGAGGACGAGGGCGAGGACAGGTCGTGGAGGCGATAGTGTTTTCTTTTTAATTTTTACGGTTAGTTAGTCAGCAAAACAACAAAAACGAGAGTGTACAATGTTTTTCCCTCTTCAACTTTTTTGTAGGTTAAATGCGAGGTTTACGAGAAATAATGTAAGCGGGGAATTCCCTTTTTATATTTTATAGTTTTCTTGTGATTTTTCTAGGGAATTTTGATTTTTACCGATCGGCGATCGAGCGCCAATGTTTTTGATTCGAGGGAATTCTTTGCGGTTTATACTTCGTTATCGTTTTTCGGTTTTCTCCTTGTAATAAGCTATAATGTTTAATAATAATTATTATAATATTGGTATTGAGACAAAATGGCGCCCCACTATAATGATAACAAATCTCAGAACGAAGAAGAAAAATAAAAGAATGGCGATGACATGAGATGAAAACAAAAGAATGACATTTTAAGGCATGTAAAAAATGATTTGTATATTTTATAATAAATGGTAATATTAATTGAAATTGAGCAAAAGATAAAAAACAAAAAGTGGGGCGCCTAAAAAAACAAAAATTTGATCAAACAAAGAATTTACCGGCAAAAAGACCCAATGACATCCTGTGAGTTTAACAAAACCATTTTACCATGGCGACGGTGAAACGTCAATACCGCCATCGCAAAAGTTTCTACAAAATAACAAACAGTTGACGGGCTTTAAAGTTTCCACTTTAAAACGAAATAATAACGGTGGTAAAGTGTCTGCACGGGATTGGTCGAGTTATTTCCGTGTATTATAAAATAAAGGTCGACCTCAAAGCTCGAAAATAGCCAGAATCGGACGAGATTCCCCCGCGAATGCACACATAGTTACGCGGAAGCGCAACGTAAACAAGAAAAACAAGTGAAAAAGTGACAGCGTCGAAAAAAAAGAATGTCGCGGTACCGTTCGGACGTCGAACTGGGCCCGGGCGACTACGACCGACCGACCGGCTGTCGAAAATGCCTGCACTACACGTGGAAGACGATCACGTGCCTCCTGTCCCACATCACCCTCGTTTCCGTGGTGATCTCCTACACGGCCTTGGGCGGATTCATGTTCGCCGCCCTGGAGCACGAAAAAGAGCTGGAAGTAAGTGTGGGCAACGAGAGATGGCGCCACCGTTCTGGCCGGCCACGCCCCCTTCCGGTATCGAGCGCCATCTTGGTTTGACGTCTGTTGGCACTTTTGACAGGTCAAGCGGAACATCAGCGCCATCAGACTGAACGTCACCAACAGGCTGTGGAAATTGACGACCGAGTCCAAGCTCTTGTACAAGGAGAATTTCACGCTGGACACTTTGGTTTATTTGGAAGAGTTCGAAAAAGATCTGCTGGACGCCATGATTAAGCAGGGGTGGAACGGGGACGAGGACGAGGATAAATTGCAGTGGACCTTCACTGGCGCCCTCTTCTACTCGATCATTGTCATAACGACCATAGGTGAGGTGGAAGTTTTGTGGAAATTTCGTCAAAAACAGCCGAGAAGTTGTCAAAATTTTCTTCAACAAATTTTGATTAATTCCTAGTTAATTCTATAATTTTATGGAATTTCGCATAAAAATTTAAACGAAAACTAACGTAATTTAATTACACCACTAAAAAAGTAATAATGGTAAAGTAGTTTCCTGTTTGGAGGTAAAAAGTGTGACTTTTCACCCGTAAACTCTTTAGAAACTTCCGCGAAACATACGCGAAACGTAACTAAGTGACAGCCACAAAATACGTCACATTAGACGTTTCATTCTCAGTCGTACCAACTTTACGGGGCTGAAAACGTCAACGGGCAATCTATTTCACGTGTTTTTCCTAGGCGCTGTCGTCGTTGGTAACGACTTCGTTTGTCTCCTTCATTATTCCGCACTTTGTTCGTTAACGAACAAATTTAATCCTCTCCACTCTCTACTTAGCGACTTTTCTATTGTCAGTAATCCCACTACACGGTTGCCAGGCGACCCAAACAATAACAAAAGAGCAAAACCTTCCGATTGAACCCTGTATACTCATTATACCGGGTGAGGGGGAAAACGTAAAACAACAAAAATCTAATGGTACACTCGGTATAATAATAATAGTAATAATAATAATAAGTAATATAACAAAGTACGGTAGATAAACGAAGTCAGTCTTACCAACTGCGGACGATTTTAATTTTTGGCGTTTCGTGGTCCGTACCCGTAATTATTCTGCCCGGGCCTGTTATCGAAAGGGCCCCCGGGCCCCACCAAAATCCCGTTCTCTATCGAATGTACGGGCCTGCTCCCCCCTCCATTATGGATCGGTCCAGGGCCGTACCCGGGCCTCCCCGGCCTCCCGAACCCTCCCCCCTGCCCGTGATGGGGCGGACTCGGCCTGTTTCCGATGGGGCGCCCCCCGCCGCCGTTCGGCCCGTCGAAAGGGCCCCCCGGTCCGACGAGGACGCCGTTCTCGGGCGAATGGACGGGCCTGCTCGGCCAGGGCCCCCCCGCCTGCTCCTCCTTCCTGGTCGCGTAGCAACAGTACGATTTGGCGACGTCGCAATGGCCGTACGATATGCCGGGGCTGGGGCAGTTGAATTTTTCGGTGCACTTGCACTTGTCGAAATTTTTGTAGGGGCCCTCTTTCACCCAAGACGGCACTGGACCCGTCAAAACGCCCCCCGATTGTTGCCCGGTTTGGTCCGAGCCGTAGTTGTTGCCGTAGTTACCGCCGTAAACACTCTCAGGGCTGCGAATTTGATAAAATTAAAATCTAGGGATTTTTTTTTCTTGGGGTTTTTTTGAATTACCGGTGCGTTTCGTGTATTGGGGTGTAATCGGGGCGGTTTAGGCCGAAAGTGGGCTGGAAATTGCCGTTCGGTGGTCTTTCTGGGGGGTAGTCTAGTACTTCGTAACGGGATCCTTGTCTGTCAAATTCGAACGATTTAGGGATTTTTACGGTGAACTGTCGAAATTCGGTGGTACCAACCTTGAGGTCGATTTGCCGTCACCCCAGACCCATTTTTTGTCGTCTTTTCCATCACAGAAAGTCACTAGAATGGCTAACCAATAAACCACCCCTAAAATGATTAAAGATTATTTTCAAATGTCAATAGATTTGGCCGCAATTATTGAACGCCCACAGACTATAACGATAAAGTAGAAAACCGTGACATGGATTCATTGAAGATTGAAGTCGTTATATTTTTTTATACAGGGTGTTGGGTTGCTAACGAGGGAAAATTATTGTCGTTGGATTCAATTTCGATACACTTTCGCTTTCTTTTACGTAATAACGCAATTTCCCGTTATTATTCTTGCGAACGACGATTGAGGCCAAGGCTACAAACTTATTTGATAGTTTTCGGGGGGGAGAAAACGAAAACTCACCAGATTTTGAAAACCCCATATTCGAAAAGTCACCACTTTTTTTTCAAATCTAAAGAACTGTCAATTGATTACTATTACGGTTTTACGAGTAGGTACCACAGACTTACATAATCTGAGAACAATCACGTCAAGTCGGTTCAATTTATAGTCACCTTATTATTCGAGTGGGGAATCGATCACCCTGCACTTGAAATTATTATTGCTCTGGAAAATCCCTAATAATTCGATTTGGACGACAGGGGGAAAGACGGGAGAGGGCTCCGGATTGGGTAATTTTCGCTTTGGCAGTGAGAAAATGGAATTTTCGCGAGGAAAGCGATAATGACGAGAGTCGGTAATCCGGAGGCGTCTCTTTGGTGGCGACATTGACCCGAATCCGTCAAGAATTCTGCATTATTATGAATGGCGCAAACCTGCAATAATAAACGGGACCACGATTGATATCGAGCGCTCCACGATTTCGATCGAACGAGGCGAATTAAATCAGAGACGTTCACTTTCGATTGTGATTTCGCTTACGTAACGCCGAGGAATTCCCGAAGATCGCGACCCTGGTGAACGCCCATCATCGCGAAAATCACCATTAATTTTTTTTATTTTTTAGTTTTAAGTTTAAAGCGCTAAAATCAACTTTAAATTTTTTTTCTGATGACGTCAGCTACTACGAGTCTTCTATGATCCAGTAGATGGCGCTACGCGTAGTCACAGTTACGGTGTTGATCCGTGCTGTGTGATCATCGGGTTTTTTCATCACAGTGGTGAATGAATCATCGGTTGCATATGTAGGCCTGCAGTTTTCCCCTCATTTTTGGAGTCGTAATCGCATAACACGAAAACATCACCGACACGGATGACAGCGGACACTCACATAACCTCAAAATGTCGGTAATCGGTAATACAGCGACCATTTCAACAAAATCCATGCGCAGAACAGATTTTCAGCCGTATGCGAATATGCGTCATTCATAAAATTCGAGTGAAAATACCTCATTAATTGCCCTTGTTTCTGGGTACTTCCTGTATGTTATACAGGGAAACCTTCGGAAATTTTCACGGTTCCATGGTAACGCACCGGCAGAAACGCTAATTGCTAGGATTTATGGTAAATTTTTGATACGTGGGACGAATCGCCGTCGTTTCACAAGGTTCCAATAACCTCAAAGACACAATTAAATAATATACAGGGCGCGCGTAATCAGAAAAAATTACTCTTTTAATTTGTTTGTCACCTAATTTTTGTAATGACATTTCGAGTCGGTACAGGTAGGTATGTAAGGCAATTCGATTATAGAGCCGCGACCCAAATTTCCCCATTTCTCATCGTCTCGTCATATCAATAAAGCCAACCCTGTAATAATAATAACACACGAAACACAACATCAGCGCGAGAGTATTTTGATTAGACGCAATTAAGTTATGAGCCGAATTTCCCGCTATACTCTCCGGCTTCCCCGTATATTATAACTGATGCAGGTATCTCGCTATAATGTAATACGTACGTCTTGGATAATTACGAGAGCGACGTCTCTACGATATATGCTATGCTATGCTGTACACACTCCGCGTATACTACGGATAATTATCGTGTATTTATAAATACCGCCACCGCTTTAATTAATGGTGATTATTTAACGTCAAAAACGCCTGGAAGTTTTCTGGATTTTCTCTAGAATTTTTTCCAAAATGCCGTTGAATTTTCCATGAATCCTTAGGAAATTTGTATAAAATAATAGAATATCTCTCTTTTTTGTGTAAAATGCACGATTCTCAGAATTATTGATGAAAAATTCGAGAGAACTTCTAGAAAATGTCATAATTTTTTAGTGATTTTTAGAAAATTTTCATGGTAAACTATACTAAAAGCCGGCACTTCTGACTCACTCGCGAACCAGCTCTTTTAACCTTAAAAGTTAGGCACAAAATTCTCGAAAACTAGCGGAAATTCTTGATAAACTTTTTGGAATTTCGCGATAATTATTCATACGAAATTCGTCAAATTCATCATAGAATTTTTATAATTTTTCTGGGTTTTCTCTGGAATTTTTTTACAAAATTCCGAAAATTCTTAGATAATTTGCCAGTTTGTTCATAAATAACGAATTTTCGTAAATCATGGTTCGATTCGATAGAGTTTCTTTAAAAAAATCACGAACATTCTTTGAAATTATCAAATTATTATGTGGAATTTTTACAAATCTTTATAAATTCCGTTAAATTTTTCATCATTACTTTTAGGAAATGTGCATAATAAACAACAAAAATTGTCTCTTTTTTGTAAAAACATACGATTCTCAAAATTCTTGATCGAGAGCTTCTAGAAAATGTCATAATTTTTTAGCAATTTCTAGAAAAATTCGACTAATTTTAGGTAAACTTCTTGAAATTTTGTGATGTTTCAAACGAGATTCGTTGAATTCATAGAAAAACTCATAGAATTCTTCATAATTTTCTTCGAAAACGCACGATTCTCAAAATGCCTCTAATAAAAATTGAGTTTTTTTTTTAAATTTCCATCACTTTCCAATCATTCATCAAATTTCCAGTAATTCGCATAAGAAATTATTGAAATTTGAACAAATCTGGGAAAATATACAATTATTCATTCATTCTCAGAAACATTGATAAATTCCCAGAAAACCTCACAAATTTTTGCATGATTTTCCTTTAAAACACTCAATTCGTGGAAATCATGTGAAAAAATTTCAAAATCTCAAAATTTCCAATAGTAAATCCAAATTCCTAATCTGAATTTTCAGTAAATTTATATCAGAAAATCACTGAAATTTTGAGAAATTCCATCGAATTTCTAAAAAATCTAACAAAATTGACGCCCGAATGAAAAATCCAAAAAAATGTAACTCCCTGTATAATTTTTTAAATCCGTTAGGCTACGGTCACATCGCCCCTAAAACGACCTGGGGCAAAGTATCCACAATATTCTACGCCATTTTGGGCATCCCCCTGATGCTCCTCTGCCTCTCCAACATCGGCGACATAATGGCGACCTCTTTCCGTTTCCTCTACTGGAAAGTGTGCTGTTACGTATGCACGAAACGCCCGAAAAAGAGACGATCCAAATCCCGAACCGGCTCCAGGATGACAGTATCAGAGTAAAAAACCAAAAAAAAACTAACCTCAAAAAAAAACTAAAATCGCATTAAAACAGGGGGCGATTTTCCCGCTCGAGAAACGCGTCATTCCGCCGCTCGATGCGAACATCGACCCGCTCTGCCGACAGCGGGTTCCCCCTTACAGAAATGGGCCCACTTTCCCACTCCGATACGGACCTGAGCCCCCGGGACGGCCCTGCACCCCAATTCAACCGCTCTAAACGCGGATCGAGCATGCCGCGCTTACGTCAATTCCAAGGCAACCAAAATCAACAACAACAAAATCAACAGCAACGTCAATCTGAGGTGACGCCGTCGCCTAGGCGACACCCAAACAACGTCACCAGGGCCGGTGTAGGGGGATCGCTCGATAGGAGGAAATATCCTAAGGGGATGCTGGTGGAGCTGGATCCGGATCTGCTGTCTAAAACGGCGATTTTGTGTAACCGGTACGTGGTGGGTAGGAACGATCTGGCCGATCTGGCGCCGGGCATAACGATGAGGGACGGCGAGGGGCTGGGCAGGAGGGCCAGTCCGTCCCATCATCAGAGGGCCAGGTCGATGCCGCGGTCGCAGAATTTCCTGCAGCCGCCCCCGAGATTTCCCGCCGCCCCCCGCAGCCCCCGGCACAGCTCGGAGAGGGACGTCGAGACGCCCAAGGTCCGGCCCAAGAAGAAAAAGTCACCGCGTGAGTGGAACACCCTGTATAATTACGGTCGAGACGGTTTAACTCGGTTTTTTGCGTTACGGCCCTGCATTTATTTGACGGATTTTGATAGAGCCGAGTATTGGGATGAATTTTCCAAGTGAGGGATTTTTCATTAAGGGCTCTAGTTTTTGAGTTATTTCAGTTTTTTTCAGTCATGAAAATTTTACATTTTTTCTTGATAATTAATGAACTTTTGGGACAAAATGATCAAAATCAGGTTATTATTTTTGTAAGAGGTGAGAAATATTACAGGTCCTCTAGTTTTTGAGTTATTCAACTTTTTTTTCATTTTCACAATTTTGGATTTTTGGATTTTTTTAGCGACAAAATTTTTCTCTAGACCAAAGTTGTAGTTTTCAATGAGACAATTGTTTTTGCAAGAGGTGAAAAATGTTGCAGATTCTCTAGTTTTTGAGTTATTCGACTTTTTTTATTTTACAATTTTTTGAATTTTATAATTTCTTTAAATTTTGATCAGTCTAAAGTCCAAAGATTTTTTTTTCATCGAACAAAATTGTGTTCAGACCAAAGATGTAGCTTTCTATAAAACAATCGGTTTTACAAAAAGTTGAGAAGAAGACATGGTAGTTTTTGAGAAATAATTGATTTTTGTTACTTTTTTGAATATTTTTTAATTTTTTTTTCAATTTGAAAGAAATGAAAGTTGTGCGACTTGAAATGATGATCACATTTACCAGAAACTTTTACCTGAAAAATTTGGCTTCAACATATGAAACTATATATTTTTCTTTAAGGCTGTTATTTCGACTAAAACAAAAATAACTGAAAAAATATCCGACTCACAGAAAAATTCCCTCTTCCAATAAGACTCCACACACCTCAATCTAGCGACCAACGTGACTATTTTCAAAAACCGTCACACAAAAACGAAAAAAAAAAATTTTAATAAAAATATAAAATAAAAAAATTCTTAAAAATTCATAATTCGGCAGCCCCTCACAACCCGAGCCCGAAAATGATGACCCCCTTGGGCTACGGCCACCGCAGCAAATACCTGGACGACCCCGATTCCTCAGACGAAGACGATTACTATTACTACTCGGGCGACGACGACGAATTTTACGAAATGGCCCGAGTGCGCACCCGACCCGTCCCGATCTGGTTGTGCGTCTTTCTCGTCGTCAGCTACATCATAGCGGGCGCCTTCCTCTTTACCTTCTGGGAAAACTGGCGCTTCTTCGACTCGGCCTACTTTTGTTTCATCACCCTGACGACGATCGGCTTCGGCGATTTCGTGCCGGCCAAGGGCGTCAACAAGGAGATCACCAAGACGTCGAGCGGCAACCAGGACATCATCATCAGCATAGCGCTGTGCTCGCTCTATCTGCTGTTCGGCATCGCCCTCTTGGCCATGAGCTTCAATCTGGTCCAGGAGGAGGTCATAGCGAACGTCAGGAGCATCGCCAAGACTCTGGGCATCATTAAGAAGGACGAAGATGACGACGAAGACTCGTCTTGATTCACCGTTTTTGATTTAGTGGATTTTTTATTTCATAGTTACAGCAATATGGGACGCATTTTTGTACTTGTGATGACTAAATTCGAAGCCGTTTTGAATTTTTCGTCGATATGTCGACTAATAAGAAAGTTACGGCACTTTGGGATTTTCGAGAGAAAATCTTGAAAATTTTGAAAATTTCAATTTTTTGTTTTCAAAGATGCGCAAAAATTGGACGCAGTTTCCTACTTCTGATGACTAAATTCGAAGCCATTTTGAATTTTTCGTCGATATATCCACTAATAAGAAAGTTACGACACATTGAAAATTTAAAAAATTCGATGAAATTTTTGTCAAAATTTGACCCCGGAAATTCAAAACGTCCCATTCTTGGTCAATTTTAGAGCTTTTTTGACAAATCCCATGCTTTTTTCAAAGGATTTTTCATTGTTTTTTGATTGCCGGGAAGCCCGAATCGATATCTCGATCGGTTCGTAAGTTACGCGTGTTTTAATTTTGAGAATGTGTTTTTTTGGACTTTTTTCGGATGCCATAATTCGAATGAAACAGTACCTTTTTTTGATGTGCCTTAGAGGCATTTTATAGATTTTTCGATGCTCTTTCGAATGCGCGCTATCCCATCCCGATCGGAGCTTCGGTTCAAAAGTAATGATCGATTGAAAATTTCGCCAAAAATTTTAACCCAAAGTGATGAATTTTCGAAAAATTGAAAAATTACTAAAAGTTGTCCAAATCGAAATCCCGACACTTTTCCCAATAGATTTTGAGCAAACTAAGCGATTCCCGCCCCGTGCGACTCGATAGCTTCACTAATAACGAAGTTATGGCCATTTGAAAATTTGACTCTTTTTTCAACGATACGCCAATATTAGACGCATTTTTCCACTTCAGATGACTCAATTAGAACCCCATTAAAATTTTTCATCGATATCTCAACAAATAAAGAAGTTACAGCACTTTGAAATTTTTAAAAAGTTGAAAATTTGAAAATTCGAAGATTTTTTTTTTTAGATAAACCAATACCGGACGCATGTTTCTACTCCTGATGACTCAATTAGAAGCCAGTTTAAATTTTTTCTTGATATCTCAACTAATAAGGAAGTTACAGCACTTTGAAATAAAAAAAAAAACTTGAAAATTTGAAAATTTTAATTTTTGTTCTCAAAGATGCGCTAAAATTGGATGTTTTTCCCTTCTCCTGATGATTAAATTCAAAGCCATTTCAAATTTTTCATTGATATAACATACATATTAAATAATAAGGAAGTGTAACTTGTAAGTTGAAAATTTTTCAAATCGTTGAAATTTTTGTCAAAATTTTATCAATGAAATGCTGGAGAATTTGAATAAAATTTTTGGGAATTTTTAGGAATCTGGCTCAATGCCCGGAACACTTCATCGAGTTTTGCATGAATTTTGAAAATTGGTAAAATGTCTCAGAAAATTCGTTAATTCCTATATGTAGGCCAAAATCTTAAAGAATTCATCAAAATGATTAAAAAACTTATTAACCAATATATTGAACCCTCATTTACAGACACTGACAGTATAATGTAGGTAACTATAGAAATTAAGTGTCATATTATAGGGTTTCTACTGTATGTATGTACCACCATCAATAAACATTTTGTACTAATATAAAACCTCGTTTTGCTCCCAACAAACCGGCGCAAATTTCTAACAAGAGATCACCGGAATCATCCCGGATCAAATTGGTACAATACGTCATACCTCACGTCCCGGATTGAGCCTCGCTCTCCCCGTCGAGAGATCCCGTCAAGACTAAGTATGAGTGAGGACCGTACACAACAAAGGTCTCGCCCTAATGTCTCCGGATTATTCTCACGAGAATTAGAATTTCAATTCGCTCGAGTGACCTCCCCCATTGGACACCGCCTCATCGATTGACCTCGTGCACATCAAGAGAGCGCCCTAAAACCCCAAACGTCAAACCGGAATATCAATCGCCCAAATCGCCCCATTTCGAATTTAATTCATATAACTAAAACTAGGTATACGAAATAAATTCAAAACAGAGACGGAAACGCACCGAGTCCTCCCCTGATCGCAAAAGGCATTAGCGTGGAGGGAACGGAACCCGAATATAAATCCGACCGATTTGACTAAAACATTTCCTCTCAACGATCCGCATCAGCTACTTCCCCCTATATGCAAATCGCCGAAAGTGGGAGAGCGCACGTGACGGAAATCCAACGGTTTGACAGGTGAAGGAGGCGATCCGTCGGCCTGGTGGCGCCCGCCCCGCACGCCCGAAACCCCACCGGCCGGAAATCGACTGTGATCGACCGCACGCGTATTTATAGAGATGCGGGAAATCCGCACGCGCTCTCTCTGCACACTCTCGAAATTTATTTCAGTCACATCCAGTTGGGCACTTTGAAAAAGCGCCCGCCGCTTCCTCAAATCCTCTAGTCCAGTGCAGTTTACAACACCGTATGGACGTGTACCTATATATGATAAATAAACTAATCAAACTCGAAAAAGTGACAAACGTATTGATAATAATATCGCCACCTGTTGATCTCCTTTAATAATTCTCGTTTCGATAACGCGGTGAGGTTATGTGAACGATTTCGCGACGAAAAAATGGTGGCCGGACGTGTGACAAGTGACAGGAGCGATTTGTCACCTGTCAACTGAACTGTCATCACGCAATTTAATAAGTATATAGCGGATACGAAGGTGAGACGATTTCCTGCGCCCCATAAAACGCGTTTTATTGTTATGGCTGGTGAACGGTTTACACTTTACGGCGTCAAAGTTTAGGTTATAATCCCGATAATACTTGGATTTTTATTTCTCGCCATCTAAATATTTGTAGTATAGTACGGATCCGAGTGCCACTATAATACACGGGACGGAATTAGAACCGTGCAGCGTTTTAAATTTAGCTCGCCACTAAATATAAACGTCATTAGTCAGAAAATTCAAAAGCCTTTTTTTAATCTCATATATGTACGAGAGAGGAGACGCGCGACTATTAATAAGCGGGCGCACGCCACTGACCCGGAAATCTACACCGTTGCCAAATCACCCGATAAATCCTCGAAACCGGAGAAAAAGTCAACACGGTGTTTTTATTCCTGTGACGGAGCGGATGCGTCATCGCGTCAAACGTCAAATCGGTCGGTAAAAAAGGTTCCTCTTTTCGTTTTGGCCCCGAGAAAGTTCCGGCGGACCGCAAACTTTGTACTTAGCTCTTTCGCCCGGTGGCAACATGTTCGGTTCACATGGGGGTGGCGCCCTCTCTTATATGTCCCCCCACCCCTTTTCCACCCCCGATGACGCGAGAACCGGGGGCGGGTCGAAGGTAACGCGATGCCGCGAAAGAGCGGAAACCTAATAAAATGAGGGACTTTTATTTTTTTATTGCCACCCCCGAATCGGACGAAAAAATACGAAACTTTTCGGATCTATGAGGGTGATAATCTCATTGGGGGTGGCGGGCGAGAGAAAGAGACCGTAAAATTGAATTCGCAATAACAGTGATAATATCCCGTCGCATTGGGTCGAAACAAACGACCGTCGCCTGTATAGTTTTTCGTCATAGCGACGTCGGTTGACAGGTAATCAACAAAAATGTAACAAAGTGTGCGCGCGTTTTTCACACTCGCGTCCATAACGAAAAAGCATCGCGCTTCTGGTTTGTTTCTGGCGATGTTCGCTTGTTTGTCGACTGTCGAATGTTGCGAAAAAATCGAGATAGCGCGATCGTAAAGGTGGGTGCGTGCCGCTTTATTGCCGCCCTCTTAAACGTTAAGAGCCCAGTCTCGATTTTCTCACCCGAAATGAACGTCGTCTTATGTTTACTCCTTAGAAAAGTACAAGACCCATGTCTATACAGGGTGTCCCGTGTTTACAGGACGACTGATTTATTGCGATTTTTTTTAACGGATCTTAAGTGGGCCACGACTTCCTTCAGAAAATCTCCTAGACAACTAAAAATAATAATCTCAAACGACTTTGGTGTGACTCGGGAGAAACGTCTAGAGATTTCGACAGCTGCGGTCCGACTTGGGTAATTCCGGATCTTGTTGTATTGAGTATAGTAGAGAAAAGTGGAAAATTGCACAACTGGGGTCGAAATAGAGAGAGAGAGATCGGGCGATTTTACGACGTCTGGTTTAAAGTCCGGGCCGATTCGATCGATTCCGTCTAATAACATAATCGTCCAATCGGGACCGCGGCCATTTGACCGGCCCCATTGTCCGCGAATCCGCCGGCACAATGGCGAACCGGCCGTTTTATAAATTTTCGCAAACATCCAGAGTGTATTACCCTCTCATCCGACCCCCGAGGAAAAAATCCGAGAAGACGAGAAGGGATGAGGTGGAAACCGTCGTAAATTTCGCCCTCTTATGTCTAGAAAATTTATCAACCACAAATTCCGCTTTATCTTTCCAGTGGATCCGCGAATTTTCGTTCAATTATATATCGTATATGGTGACATCAAAGTGGGCAATGTCGCGGTAATTTGCCCTCCCTTTACGCGGCGCGCCAATAATAGATCGTTCATTAGTTAAATAACCTGGTAATTGAACGTGGAGAGGTCGACTGTATAGACGGTGGGGCACGCTGTATGATTTTCAGTGAATGGATGCGTGCAGTGGGCACATAGGCATTGAAACGATTCATCAAAACATTCCGCCATATTTACATTTCGCCAACACAATAGCAACGACATCGTAATAATACAGGAACATTGATAAACAACGGCATAATCGACTGGGGACCAGTTCGTTATCGTCATTCACGGGGTTGCTGATCGAATTGCGAATCGGAACTGAGTTTGGTAAAGCGCCATTGGCCTAGATCAAGAGATACATCGATATTGCTAACTAGCAATGACGGTGTAAACCGTTTTTTTTTTGCTGTGGTTAATCCTAATTCTCTGGTTCTTGGAAGTTTCAATCGCTTGTGGTCTGAAAAAGGAATTACATCCGAATTGCTAACTAGCAATGACGATGTAAACTGATTCAATCACTTGTGTTCAATCCTAATTCATTGGTCGTTGAGTGTTTCAATCGCTGGTGGTCTGAAAAGTAAATTACATCCGAATTGCTAACTAGCAATGAGCATGTGAACAGATTTTATCACTTGTATTCAATAATAATTCATTGGTTCTTGAAAGTTTCAATCGCTTGTGGTCTAAAAAGGGAATTACATTCAAATTGCTAACTAGCAATGACGATGTAAACCGATTCAATCACTTGTGTTCGATCCTAATTCATTGATCGTTGAATGTATCAATCGCTAGTGGTCTGAAAAGGGAGTTACATCCAAATTGCTAACTAGCAATGAGGATGTAAACCGATTTTATCACTTGGGTTTAATCCTATTCGATTGCTTGATTGAAAGCTTCAATCGCTTGTAGTCTAGAAAGAAATTTACATTTAAACTGCTGACTAGCAATGTAGATGTAAGTCTAGTTTGCTCCCATAATTAGTGTTTATGAATAGCGAGTGATGAAAATCTCAGTCACCTTTGGTCTGAATAGCGATTACTTACAAATTTCTAACTAGCAATGAGTGTGTAAACCAAGTTCACCGCCTATGATTAGCCCCAGGTCCACCAAACGTAAATATCTGGAAAAATTGCGAGTTACATCAAAATTGCTCGGTAGCAATAGACGTGTAAACTGAATTTTTCACAGGACTACGTCTCCTATTGATAGATTACTGAATAGTTGAAAAACCAGCGGTCCAAAAGGACTATTACATACGGATTGCTGACTAGCAATGTAGATGTAATTCTCGTTTTCTTCCATAATTAATATGATCACCGAAAATGTCAATCACCATAGGTTTGACTAGTGACTTACATCCGAATTGCTAACTAGCAATGAGTGTGTAAACCAAGTTCTTCACCAGTGATTAACCCCAGGTTCACCAAACGCCGATATCTTTAAAGATTATGACGAAATCGCGAGTTACATCAAGATTGCTCGGTAGCAATGAACGTGTAAACTGAATTTTTCACAGGGCCACATCTTTCAATGATCAATTACTTTATAACTTGAAGATAATTGGTGCAAACCGATTAATAAAAATAAATTGCTTAGTAGCAATCTAGATGTAAGCATGCAATTTTCAGGCGATGGGCCCCGGACGATGAGAGGCAGACACTTCGCGTCCATATGGATCGTAAGAGATCGGTGCGCAGGTCGCGACGGTACCGGCCGTTCGCCAAACGATGCAAGGACCTGTGCCGCAACTTCGTCGCGTTCATGTTCAGCAACGTCGGCATCATAGGACTCGTGGTAAGTATAAGTACGCCAAAGTACCTTCGCACTTTAAAGAGAAACTTTGCGTCTCTTTTCGAGATAAGCTACACGATATCGGGCGCCGTCATATTCCGTACGATCGAAAAGACGCGCGGCGTCAACCCGCTCACGGTCCGCGTCAACATGACGAGGAACGCGACCGCCTCCGACATATGGACCATAACGCTGAGCCTGAACCGGATCCATCCGGCCGACGAGGGCCAGTACAGGAACGCCGTCGATTCGGCCCTCAGGGCCTACCAGGACCGGATCGTCCGTTACCATCGCAACGAGAGCTACCTGGGCCTCAAGGAGGACAACGTCGAAAAGTGGACGTTCGCCAGGGCCTTCCTCTATTCGCTCACCGTCATCACCACCATAGGTCAGTCAAAATCGGTCGAAACTGCAGGCCAACATATGCAACCAAATATTCATTCACTACGGGATCGATCAATTTCAGCCCTTTAAACTTTACTAAAAAATCTAAAAAAAATACCTTCTTAATTATTGAATGCCATAGTATCAGATGAGCTATTTATTTCGGAAAATACAAGAAAATTCCTCATTTCGCGAGACGTTTCATAAATCACGACTGTCACGTGTAATCCCTATCGCAATAAGTCCCGGCGCTTCCCTAACGACGTACGCGATGCGTATGCATAACCCCGAACCCTCCCCTAGACTTATACCCTTCTAAGGGCACGTCGAGAGAAGGGGGGTGGTTGATGTTGTTACGTTCCTCCCCTCTGCGCCATGATTATAATAACCTCCTTGATATGTTTATGTGCGTACGCGTTTTATGCGCGAGTTATAAAGAGAACATACACATGCATTCACACACACACAAACACGCGGGACGCCCTTTGATTTATTACCCTGCGGGTGGTGGCGCGCGGTTTCGGGAATTTTCGACCCTCGTCATGTTTTATTTTTAACCTGCTTTGTTATAATTAAAATTTATTAATGGGGGCGCGATTCATCACATCACTTTACACTGAACCGACACAAAACAACCCTGATGATACCTTTTAATAACATCCGCGAAAATAATTCGGGTGGTTCAACTTTGCGGATAATTTGGCCAATTTTAAACGCGTAAATCAACTTTTTCGACATGAATAACGCATTCATTTGACGTCTGAATCGCGAATTACATTCGGATTGCTCACTAGCAATTGAAATGTAGACGAACCACGCAATATCTCGAACACTATCGGTCTCAATCGTCGATTACATCATAATTGCTAACTGGCAATGAAGATGTAATCAAGTTCCTGGATTGTATTTCAACTCTGATTAGCAAATATCGATTGAATCTAAATTCACTGACCGGAAAGGCGAATCACATTGAAATTGCTAGTTAGCAGTCAGGATGTACTCGAGTTCCTTGTCTATGAATGGTCTTTGAGCATTAAGTTTGTGAATATTTCGAACACCGTTGGTCTAAATTGTCAATTACATCATGATTGCTAACCAGCAATGAAGATGTAATCAAGTTCCTGGCTTGTATTTCAACTCTCTGATCGATAATTATCGGTTAAATCCCAATACACTGGCCTGAATCACGAATTACATTCAAATTGCTCATCAGCAATCAAGATGTATAGCCGAGTTCTTTGCTTGTGAATGGTCTCTCAGTATTCAGTTTCCAAATATTTCGAACTCGCTTACTCAAATTGCCAATTACATTCAAGTTGCTGACTAGCAATATGATGTAAATCAAGTTTCTGACCCAAGATTCATCAAATTTCGAAAATTGCCATTGGTCGAATTGCTAACCAGCAACGATGTGAGAAATATCCTCGCCCCTATCGCCATTTCCGTTCAGTCAAGTGACAGAAAGCGTCACCAAGACAACCTAATATATTTCTGAATAAAACGGGGGCGGTTTAACTCGGGGGATTTTCCGATTTTTAATCTAGTTATTTTCGAGTGCTCTTCGCGGGACCGAAAATCCGAGGCTCTGAAAGCGCGCGCCCGCCTTCTTCTATATATATTCTCGTACGCGCGGCCCTAATAGAAATATAAAAGGAAATTGTGATGAGGTCGGTGGGAGGACGCGTACAGCGGCGAACGAAAAGGGGGGTGGGTCTTTTTCTTCCCTCTTTTTCAAAGCATTAATTAAGACCATTACCAGAGAGAGGGCGCCCTCTTTTTTTTCACCTTTCGTTCGACGGGGGCACATTCGACCCCCAGCCGGGGCGCATCCGGACTTTGCGCCCTGGAACTTCTTCCCTCTCGCGAAAACAAAGCCATTAACGGCGCCCTTTGTCCGACTAATTGCGTTCGGAATATGAATAAATCACGATTTTTATTCACCTTCGAGCCGCACAATCGAATAACGAATAAAACACACATAAAAAAAACGGTAAATGGGACCGATCGACTCCCGGCCATCAAGGGGGTGGGAAATTCTTTTACACCCTGATCTCTTTGTGGATAAAAGCGTCTACGTGTTTCCGGCACAGTGTACTAGATTTCCCACATATAACCGATAACCCGATAAAAATACGACGGCAGAAATGTCTATTTGCAAACATGTTCCCGGGCATCGCAGGAAAAACGCCAGTCGATTTCTTCGGGGCTGAATCTCAAACGAAAATTCACTTGATAATAATTCACCGAGGATTCCGTGCGTCATCTAATTGGCCCTCCGAACCGGTTCATTATTGCGAGAGACCGCATCTACATGAGCCGCATCCCCTCAACGCCCGGATCCCACCCGCCCCCCGGAAAGCGCCCTGCGGCCCGGAACGATATCACAAAACACGGGGCCGAAAGATACGACAAAAAGGACGATATTAGCGCCGCGACCACCGCAATAATGGTAAACAACCCGCGTCGTATGTCTCCGCCCCTAATCGTGTCGTAAATCAAAATTACTGGTCTAGATTGCGTGTTACATTCAGATTGCTCACTAGCAATCAAGATGTAATCGAGTTTTTCTGTTTGCGGAAGGTCTCAGAGTATCCAGTTTACGAGTATCTCGAATGACATTGACCTAACATGTCGATTACATTCGAGTTGCTAACTAGCAATGAAGATGTAACCAAGTTTTTATTTCTGCTAAATCTACGAATCAGTGATTGTCGATTGAATCTAAATGCACTGGTCAATATCGAGTGAATGTAAATCATAATCTACTGGTCTGAATCGCGAATGACATTCAAATTGCTCACCAGCAATCATGATGTAGTGGAGTCCCTCGTCTGTAAATGATCTTAGAGTATCCAATTTGCAAATATCCCGAATCCCATCGGCTTAAATCATCAATTACATTCAAGTTGCTAAGTAGCAATGAAGATGTAACAAAGTTTTCACTCATATTTGGTCCATAAATCAGTGATTGTCAGTGAAATCTAGGTTTATTGGTCAATATCGCCAACTAGCAATGTGTAAATCAAAATCTACTGGCCTGAATCGCGAATTACATCCAAATTGCTCACTAGCAATCATGATGCAGTAGAGTTTTTTCATTTGTGAATGATCTCAGGCTATTCAGTTTGTGAATATCTCGAACGCTATTGGCCTAAATCGTCAATTACATTCAAGTTGCTAACTAGCAATGAAGATGTCAGCAAGTTTCCACTTATATTTGGTCCATTATTCAGCGATTATCGATCAAATCCAGCTTTATTGGTCAATATCGCGTATAATAAATTCAAGTTGTCAACTAGCAATGTGTAAATCAAAATCTACTGGGTCGAATCGCGAGTTACATTCAAATTGCTCACTAGCAATCATGATGTAGTAGAGTTTCTCATCTGTGAATGATCTCAGGGTATTTAGTTTGTGAATATCTCGAATCCCATTGGCCTAAATCGTCAATTACATTCAAATTGCTGACTGGCTGAAGATGTAACCAAATTTTTATCACCATCAGGTTACGGAAACATCTTCCCGATGACCTACGAGGGCAAAATCGCCACCATCGTCTACGCGATCGTCGGCATGCCGCTGTTCCTCCTCTACCTGTCCAACATCGGCGACATAATGGCGCGCTCCTTCAAATGGGTCTACGCCAACTGCTGCCTGTGCAGGTGGTGCCCGAGGGTGGCGAAAAAACGCGAAGAGCGCAAAAAGCGACGCGCCCAGATCGTCGACGATGACGACGACGAGGACGACGTCGACGAAGAGACGCCCGAAAGTCGTCTCGATGACGTCAGGAGTCGCCGATCGAGACCGTCGATAGTCAGCGACGCCAGTGGCGTCACGGGTGCCAACACGGAAGACGACGACGAAGACGACGACCAGTCCTACGACATTCAGACGGTGACGGTACCCGTCACGATTTGCCTCGCGATCATGGTCGGGTGAGCATTTCGAAATCCGCACACCGATTTCACCAAATCGCGTTTATATTTTATTCACCCAAAGCTGTCTGTGTTCGGTTTTAATCATGAATGGACGAAATGAATGCACGAAACGAATGAAATCGGTCGATCGGATGTGCGCTTTATGCCACTCCGATCCGATGATCTGTTCGATTGCGTTTTATCGATAGGGATAAACTGCATGCACTGGGGAAGTCAAGTGTCCGAATTATAGGGAAATCAATCTCAAGAAGAAGTCAGACGTTGGTTGACTAAACCAGAGATATTTTGAGGTAGTCGCAAGAAGAGATTCAAAGGTAATTGAAGGTAGTTAGAGGAAGTCAGAGCAGTCGATGGGAGTTGAAGGAAGTCACAGAAACTTGGAGGTAGTCAGAGGTAGTCGTAAGAGGAAGTCAGAGGTAGTTAAAGTTAGTTTAAGCAAATTACAGGAAGTCTAAGGTAGTCAGAGGTGATTTGTGGCAGTTAGTGGTAGACTTACGTAGTCGAAAAAGGATGTCAGAGGTAGTTGAAAATGATTCAAGGAAATTACAGCAAGTCTAAGGTAGCTTGAGGTGCTCAGTGGTAGTCTTGGGTAGTCACAAAAGGAAGTCAGAGGTATCTAGAGGTAGTCAGAAGAAGTTGAAGGTACTTCAAGGAAGTCAAAACAGCTAATGGCAGTTGAAGGAAGTCGAAGAAACTTTGAGGTTGTCAGAGATAGTCGCAAGAGGAAGTCGGAGGTAGTAAAAGTTGGTTTAAGCAAATTACAGGAAGCCTAAGGTAGTCAAAGGTCATTTGAGACATTTAGTGGTAGACTTACGTAGTCGAAAAAAGATGTCAGAGGTAGTTGAGGTTGATTCAAGGAAATTACATCAAGTCTAAGGTAGCTTGAGGTACTCAGTGGTAGTCTTGGGTAGTCACAAAAGGAAGTCAGAGGTATCTAGAGGTAGTCAGAAGAAGTTGAAGGTAGTTCAAGGAAGTCAAAACAGCCAATGGCAAGTCTAAGAAGCTTTGAGGTTGTGAGAAATAATCGTAAGAGCAAGTCAGAGGTAGTCAAAGTTAGTTTAGGCAAATTACAGGAAGTCTTAGGTAGTCAGAGGTAATTTGAGGCAGTTAATGGTAGTCTGAGGTACCTAAAAGTAGTTAGAGTCTGCTGAAGGTAGTCAGAGGAAATCAGAGGTAGTCAGAGGTACTTAGAAGAAGGCAGGAATAGTCAAAGGTAGTTGAAGGAGGCAGTTGGAGGTAGTTTGAGGCAAAATTGCAAGTGGTCCCAAGGAAGTCTTGATTGAAATCTTAGACAGTCACATCAATGAGTCAAGTGTATCAGTCGTCATAATCAGTTTACACTAGCAATCCCTAGATCTGATGACATCACAAGAAACGCTCATTCCAGGTACATCTGCGGTGGCGCCCTCTTGTTCTGCACGTGGGAAAACTGGGAATTCCTCGACGCCTCCTACTTCTGCTTCATATCCCTGAGCACCATCGGTTTCGGCGACCTCGTCCCCGGCGAGAACATTTACGGCCACAAGAGACACGACGACACCGAAGAGAACCTCGTCAAGGAGATGCTCGAACTGAAATTCGTCTTCTGCTCCATGTACCTGATGCTCGGCATGGCCCTCATCGCCATGTGCTTCAACCTGATGCAGGAGGAGGTCGTCCACAAGATCCAGACCACGGCCAGGACCATCAAGTACGTCCTGGGATGCCACAGATGACGTCAGCATCCGACCTTTGCCGCACCCGGGTCTCACATCGAGGGGCGCAAAGGACGAACCGTAAGTGAAACGACCCTTTCTCGAACGAATTCGACGTGCATAATCGGGACGACGATTTCCGTGGAAACTTTTAATGATTTCCTCACGTTACGCGGATAATCCGGCAGACGATGCGATTACCGCGGCCCCGGAGTAACGGCAAGGAGCAATCGCAATGATAACGTATGCAAATCGAGTCGGCTTCATCTCGTCAACGTCCCCGTTTTGGCGCGAAACGAGTTAGCAACCGCAGGAAACAAGCGAACGTACTATCAAGGACGGTAGATCGTGTGCTCCTTGTC